>OY740718.1:105573600-106773600 GCA_963513945.1 Hydrotaea diabolus
TATGCAGAATTCTAACAAATTTTGCAAGTTTGTACCTAAAAAAGTTGCTGCTCGACTCATTCCAGTACATAGAACCGGTTGTCGAGGAATTAGCTAGTGTAAATTACTAGCTAAATAATTTAAAAAATCAAGCTCGAGGCTAATGTTCTTATGTTTGTAACTTTTTTCCTCAATAACAAAAATAATAACAAAATAACTCCGTAGCGAGTACCTCGCTTTCATGTAATTCAGTAGTACATATAATAATATAGGGTGATCCATCTAGAGGTATTTTTTCAGATCAAAAAATATATAAAAACTCAAATCAAGTGCGGAATCTTTATTGGTAATTTGAAAGGGCATTTTGTGGCATTTATTTTTTGAAAGAATTACCTTCAAATGTTGGCAACTGTGTTATGGAAATGAGCGTTCGGTGAGAAACGGGAAGATCCGCTGTTTTCAACCAAAATTTTGTTCAGTGATGAGGCCCATTTCTGGCTCAACGGCAAAGTCAATAAACCAAATTGCCGCATTTGGGCTGAAGAGCAACAAGAAGAGGTTCAAGAGGTGCCATTTGACCCAGAGAAAACCACGGTTTGGTGCGGTTTATACGCTGGTGGAACCATCGGTGCATATTTTTTCAAAAATGATGATGGCCGGAACGTAACCGTGAATAATGCTCGCTATCGCGCCATGATATCGATCTTAATGCTACCTGAAATTGAAGCCCGTAATCTTGACGACACTTGGTTTCAACAGGACGGTGCCACTTGCCATACAGCTGCTCAAGCAATGGATCTTTTGAGAGATCATTTCCAAAAGCAGGTAATTTCACGTTTTGGACAGGTGAGTTGGCCGCCTAGATCGAGTGATATCACACCTTTAGAGATTTTTCTTTGGGGTTGCGAAAAGTCCAAAGTCTATGCACGCAGAAAAAAGTATGGTTGGGGTAACAATATACGAAGAGCACCATACTATTGTTGGTTATATGGTTATGGCACAACAATATTATGATCATCACAACAATAGTATGGTTGACACACAACCATACTATGATCCCCATAACAATATTATTGTCCTCACAACAATAGAATCATTCACACACAACCATACTATGATCCCAACAACCATATTATTATTCACATTCAACCATACTATGATCTCCACAACCATATTATGATCCTCATAACCATAGTTTGTTTAACGTATGATCCTCACAACCATAGAATGACTTAAGCACAACCATACTATGATCCCTAAAATTGTTTGTAAAGACTGGAATACGTTGTTATTCAACAATAAAGAATTTTATTAAGTAAGTTATGTAACAATAGGAGTGATTTATTTAACAGTAAAAAAAATCATTTATTTCAAATATTTTAGTTATACTAATCCGTAGTTTTTTTTTTTAAAAATATAATTTTTATTACTATTATTGCGTAAGAATCGTAAAAATAACATTGTCAAATTAAAAAAAATTAAGGTTTTGCCGGTATAATTGCCGTTATTATGTTATTGTTAACTTTAAACCCATGAAAACAATACTTTTGTCCCACCAACCATATTTATATTGTTGCTACAACCATATTTTCATTTTTAAATTTGACAACAATACTTTTGTTACATTTCAACAATATTAATATTGCCGCAATTATACTATTGTCAAAATGAAATTCAAAAATACTTTTACTGCAGAGAACATACTATTGTTGCTATGACCATATAGTAACCATATATTTTCTCTGCGTGTGCTGACAAACCAGCTACGATTCAGGTTTTGGAAGCCAACATTACGCGTGCCATTAAAGCCATACCGGTCGAAATGCTCGAACGAGTCATCCAAAATTGGACCCTGAGAATGGAAATCCTAGGGTGTAGTTGCGGCCAATATTTGAAGGAAATTATATTCAAAAAACAAATGCCATACAATGTCCTTTCAAATTACCAATAAAGATTCCACACTTGATTTGAATTTTTATATTTTTTTGTTCTGAAGGAATACCTCTAAAACGCTCTAAGAAATAAAACAGATTTTCTGAAACACAAAATTAAATAGAAATCTGCTTAGCATATTTTTTGCTGAAAAAAATGAACAAAATTCTGCTCTAATATGACAACAACAACAATCCGCTTAACATTTTCTTACAAAATGTTGCAACAATTTTCTGAAAACAACAAATTTATCCTAATGTTGTTCGAAATTTTGGTAAACAAATTGCACACAATTTTCAAACTACTTTTTAATGAAAAACTTGAAAGTGACATTTTCAAAAAAAAACGGAGCTCGAGTCTGGTAAAATTGTTTCTGAAATAAGCAGAAATGATGTACGTGTTATTAAGAAAAAAAAATGATCTAAAAAAAAACAAGATGAATAAAACTGCTCTTAAACTTCTATAATTAAAATTTTTTTCAGATATTTGCGATCAATTTTCTAAAATATTTGGAACAGTAATCGGCTTAAAATTTTGAAAAAACATGTTACTGAAAACTTTTTACAGTTATCTAAAAACTCAGTAAAGGATTGCTATTTCAAATTCTGCTTAATATACTAAATTGTAATAAATATTTTCTTAAACAATTTAAGAAGAAATCTGCAAAACTCCTTAAAAAAAAACTCAGCAAATATTTTAAAATTGCTTAGAAAAACGGTATAGGGAAAAGTGCGATCAGTTCGAAAAGCAGTTTTCATTTATTTTTTGTTTTTACAAACATATTGACAATTCTGCTTTAATATTTGTAACGAATGAAAGAAGATATCTGCTAAAATCCTTTAAAAAAACTCAGCAAAAGTTTTAAAATTGCTTAGAAAAACGGTATAGGGAAAAATGCGATCAGTTCGAAAAGCAGTTTTCATTTATATTATTTTGTTTTACAAACATAATGGGAATTCTGCTCAAATATTTGTAACAATTAAATTGTTTTAAATCTAAAAAACGATTTCAACACAATTCTGATCAGAAATTTTTAAAGAAAAAAAAGCAAACTTCTGCCTAAATTTAAGTAGATTTCTGCTTGAAATTGTCTAAAAGCAAAATTCATCTCAACTCATTCTAAAGACTTTAACCGAAGATTTGAACAGAACTACAGATTTGAACTAGTTTCCAAATTTATCTACCACTACTTTAATCGCATACTTAACCCGTTCTACATGTCATTTTGCCTCCTCCTGCCAAGCTAGTGCCAAGTTTAGATGCATTTTTAAAAAGTACATTTATTTACTTTGTAATGACGATGTAGTTGTTTTAAGCATAAAGTGCACAATTGTTTTTTGTCTGTTTTATTTTTCTACTGACACTTTTTATGTTTATCTTTAATTTCGTATAGTTTTTATGCCAGTAGTTTTATTCCGTTTCTGTGTTTTTTTTTGTTTTTTTTGTATGTTTTTGTAGAGAAACGCACAGAAAGAGAGAGAGAGAGAGAGAGGGACATGCAAAACAAACAGAACAAAAGGAGGTTGAAAAGAATAAAACTAAATGGCGCAGCGTCAGAAACATTTAAATGTAAATTTAGTGGCAAAAGTAGAAACTGTATAGAATTAAATGCTTAAATTAAAAGTGCAATTAAAATTTAACTTCCGTCAGAATTGTGACGAGTGATGATGAAGTTCAGGATGATGCCATGCGATGCGCATTAATGCAGTAAAAACACTTATATATGCGAAAACAAAGATGAGAAACGTCAGTCTTGTATGCAAACTCGACAGCAAAGAGGTGTTACTATTCGATAGTATCTAGACTAGCTGTGATAGAATTCAATTACTTGCCGCAAAGTGTTACTTTGGAGCGAGGGTGGAGCCCTCATTATCACTTTTTTAAGCAATATAAGCTAAATTGCGGAAATGGTTGACACTCTAGAATTAAATGCTTAAGTGCCTCTTGGTGAGTACCCCAGTCATTGGCTCAACTCTAAAGTAAGCTTATATTTTTATTCGTTATGATTTGTGGTTCAATTTTACCCAAGTCTTAAAAAATTCCGATTGGGACTCTCAGTTGATTTTATATTTACAAGAAGTTGCCTGTTTTGACTATAATTGATTGTTCTATTTCTGGATTATCAAGGGCCAATGAGTCTGAATCCTGACCTCAGCTAAACACCTAAAAACGTCGCCGTCCCTTCGCTACAACACCGCAAAAAGGGTCTATTTTTTGGGCCGTTTCGTCCCATGCTTCAATACCTAATATCAGCCAAAATAACACTATATTTGGACTAGTAACAAAATTTTCTTTAATTTGGAGACCCATATGTGACAGCGCATAGAGAAAGGGACCTAAGGGTAAAAAATCAATTTTCATTTTTTTTTCTTTTTTTGATATGCCCAATATCTGAGCATCGAATGAGACCGATACCATACCCCAAAAGTGTTCCCTCCCAGAGATATGTGCGTTTTATGAAAGTGAAGTCGACGATTCTAAGCGCAAATAGAAAGGGTCCTAATCTTTAAAATGGCTCTCCTGAACAAAACTGGGTTTTAGCCTTAGGTCCCTTTCTATTTTGCGCGTCACATATGTCTATATTGTCTATTAAATACCGTTAAATGCGTTATTTTTAGCCACATAAGCCAAAAAGTCTCCCCATCTTTTTAAGTATATAGTGCGTCTCGACTAACAGAACCTATTTTTACCACTATCCGTCCACAAACAATTATTATTTGTTAAGCAAATGCTCAAATAAATGTCCCTTTTCCCAAAGAACCTTTAGTCCCTTAAACGGAATCACTTACTTTCATCAATTAATAATCCCAAACAGCTTATGACCGTAAGCCATCGTGAAGCAAAATTTAGGATCCTAGGTTGATTTGATTGACCACTATCGTAAAGATACGGACGGAAGGACATGGCTAGAGCGTCATAAGAATTTTACGACGAACAAGAACATTTATCGGGTGATCAATCTAGAGGCATTTTTTTCCAAAATAAAAAAAAATATAAAAATTTAAATCAAATGTGAAATCTTTATTGGTAATTTGAAAGGACAATTTATGGCATTTATTTTTTTAATATAATTTCCTTCAAAAATTAGCCGCAACTACGCCCCAGGGTTTCCATTCTGAGGGTCAAATATTTGATGACTTGTTCAAGCATTTCGACCGGTATGGCTTTAATAAGCCATAATGTAAAGTAATGTTGGCTTCCAAAACCTGAATCGTGACTGGTTTGTCAGTCTAGAGTTTGGACTTAACTTAACCCCAAAGAAAAATGTCAGAAGGTGTAATATCACTCGATCTAGACGGACAACTCACCTGTCCAAAACGTGAAATTAGCTGCTTTTCGAAATGACCTCTCAATAGATCCATTGTTTGAGCAGCTGTGGCACCGTCCTCTTGAAACCAAATGTCGTCAAGAGTACGGGCTTCAATTTAAGGTAGCATAAAGATCGATATCATGGCGCGATAGCGAGCACCATTCAAGGTTACGTTCCGGCCATCATCATTTTTGAAAAGATATGCACCGATGATTTCACCAACTTATAAACCGCAACAAAACGTGGTTTTCTCTGGGACCTCTTTAACCTCTTCTTATTGCTCTTCAGCCCATATGCGGCAATTTATTTATTATTGACTTTGCAGTTGAGCCAGAAATGGGCCTCATCACTGAAATTTTGGTCGAAAACAGCGCCCGTTTCTCAGCGAATGCTCATTTCCATAATACAGTTGCCAACATTTCAAGGTAATTATTTTCAAAAAATAAGTGCCATAAAATGTCCTTTTAAATTAGCAATAAAGATTCCACACTTGATTTGAATTTTTATATTTTTTTTGTTCTGAAAAAATACTTCTAGATGGATTACCTTTTATGTTAGCAGCTCATTTGGTATCTGTCTTTTTGCCATGTTTTCTATAAGCCTCAACTTATTATAAATTATAAATGAGTCAAGTGCTTCCGACCATAAAGTCGGTTATCTGAAAATATCACTTTTGTTATCCTGCATCTGTTCTTAATGTGAGTTTTTGAAATTTTTTATACTAGACAATATCCTGGCAATGGGATTCACCTTACCCCAACACAGCTAGGACTTATTCTTAATAAATATTAACGAGGATATGACATGTGTGCGATATTTCTCTTTTTCAAACCTATTTATATTTTATAGAGTAAAACTAAATTTCAATTTATCTGCGGCATTTTTAAGAAATTTTTGTAGAACCTTTTTTTCTTTTAATGGTTAAAATCAGTTAAACATTGATTTTGTTATCCTTTTTTATACCCTACATTGCTGGATGGAGTGTATACTAAATTTGTCATCCTGTTTGCTCCACCTCGAAATTTTGCTCGAAGACCCTTTTAAGAATATGTATCGTCGTAAACTGACTAGACGATCGAGCCATGTCTATCCGGCCTTCTGCGTGTCTGTTGAAAACACTATAGCGAAGAAACGAACACGGCTAGGACCCTAAAATTGTTTACAATGTTGGATTAAAGCCATACGCTTTTTGTGATTGTAAAAGGGAGGGGGGAATGTTTTCCTTTTATGGACTTAAGGTATCTCGGAAAAGGTATTTTGAGTATTTACGCAACTGTAATGGGTATATACGCTTCCACTTGATCGACCTTAAAGACGTCTTTACTTGTTTTCTTTCAAAGATTTACATTAAGTCAACAATGAGTTTGTTTTCTACTTTTTTCTTTCTGCTTTCAAATGAATTCTTCGATTGCCAATAGGCATTCTGTCCAACCTCCTGGGAATATCTAAACTTGTTTTCTGTTGTCTTTACAAAGACAGAGGAAGAAATAAAATACAGATTCCTGTAAATAATGCATTATTAACCCATATAAAAGCGACCTCATTGATGCTATTGTATTAGATAATATGAATATTTTCTAAATACGAAGAGGAAAAAGAGAAGAACACACAATACAATACTAGACTTGGAACACATTTTGCACACAAAAGCATCTATCTGAACAGTTTATATATTTTTTTTGTTTTGAAGTAAAATGATGTTGGCATGTCGGTTGGCATTAACCGCCAACAGCGCCAGTAACGAAATGAACCGAAGCCATTGTGGAAAATTACAGATACTCTTGATACCGAGATGTGCACGGTTCGATATGGCCCGCATACACGAAGAGATACATAAAATCAAAATAACAAAAGGTTTTCCTTTTTGAGTATTTTCGATTTCGTTTGATTCGTATTCTTCAGGCACTGAAGAGCAGCCAACAATAATACAACAAAGAGCTAAACTGTGGAGGAGAAGTAGGAGGGAAAAACGAATCCATCCCATAAAATAAAGAACTGAAACCAATTTCGTCATCGTTGATTCTTTTTTTCTCTTCCCCGTCTTCTTCCGTGGAATCACAAATAAAAAATGGTACACCTTATAAAACGTTTATACCCGATGAATCCAACTACTGTTCCTGCTATGGCTCCTCCTCCTCTTGACGAACTGACAACCACACGCGTAAGGAAGATCTCCATGAAATGAATCACCTCATGAAAGCGTAGAAATAAAAACGTTTCGCTGCGTATTTTTCAGATACATTTGGAACTGTTCAAGCGTGTGTACTGCGTATCTGTGTAAGTGGCATTATTATTGTGTATTGAATTGCAGTAATCAAATAACAGCAATGCGCGCGTGTGTGTGTATGATGGCACATACCCAATTAAAATCACTCGCCCTCGCACGCACACATACTAGTACGGATGAATACAAAAAGGAATCAACTCGGAAGCAACGCAAAGGTAAAAGGGACCCTTTCGTAAAAAAAAAACTTCCAAAAAATGCTGCAAATATGAAGCATACGCCGTGCGATGCCACAACGCACTATCCACAAAATTGTCGCCCAGACCCACCATGCTGTGCCACCCTGCAACAGGAGTCAAATGATGATGGAAATTCCTGACATAGCCAAAGGGAGGAGGATACACCAGAAACGCCTTTGGATTTTTTGTTGTTCACCTCTTCCTCTCTGTATTTTTCCGCATAAACGGGTTTTTAGCTGAAAAAGAAAGAAAACTCCTTAAGAAGAAAAAACATTCTACCGTATAGGGGAAAGCTTTGAAGAAGAACTTTAACTTCTCCGTCCAGGCTGCTGTTTAAAATACTGAAATTGTTGTGCTGAATTTTTCGTGCGGATCGTCGCTGTGGCTGTTGGGGCAACACTGTTCATTTCCAGACGAAATACTTTAAATACGGTTTGCATACAAATTGAATTGAAGAAAATACTCCATTTGCTCCATTTCATACTTAAAAAGACATAAAGGGTGAACAATTTAAAATATTAAATTTGAATCGGCTTTAAAAAAAGCACAGATTTTTTTTTAAAAATTTTTTTATTGGGCCCCACATATCCACAAGATCTAAAAAATAAATACAAATAGAGGATGTGCCATTTTAAATTTAATCGGCTGTAATAAAGAATGTACTGATAAATTTTTTAAATTTCTGGTTTTATTGGAAAGGTTGAATTTTGCCGTTATATATCCGATGCGTTTTCGCTCCATATGGGGTTCTGAAAACCCACACGTGACTATTGGGCTTCCGAATCCCCACACGGGACTATTGAGAAGCCAATGCATCCACAACAAATCACTGTTTGGTGTGAATTTTGGGCTGACGGCTTCATTGGGCCAATTTTCTTCGAAAATCAGCCAGGAGCTGCCCTTACCGTCAACGGTGAGCGTAACCGAGCTAAGCTCAACGAATTTTGTTTTTTTTTTTAAAATTCAAGAGAATGAAATGGCTTCATCAAGACGGGCACATGTCACACTGCCAACGCAACCATCAATTTTTTAAGCATTGCTTTTGAAAACCGAATAATGAGCCGAAATTGTAATGTCAATTGACCACCTCGGAGCTGTGACTTGATTATTATTTTTATAATTTTCTGCGGGGAGCCATTAAGAATAAAAGTTACGCAAAGCATTTAACGACAATTGAAGCTTTGAAACATGAACTCGAATTTGCCATTAAAGAGATATGACCCGAAATAATCGCAAATGTACTGACAAATTGGGTTGATCGAATGAGGTACTGTCGAGCCAGTAAAACCAAAAAATCAATAAAACCAAAAATTTAAAAAAAAAATTATCGGTACTTTTTTTACAGCCGATTAAATGGTCCACTCTATATATGTGACAGCGCATAGAGAAAGGGACCTAAGGGTAAAAAAAAAATCAATTTTCATTTTTTTTTTCTTTTTTTGATGTGGAAATCTGAGCATTGAATGAGACCGATCCCATGCCCCAAAAGTGTTCCCGTGGTTTTTCCTGGGTATAATGGCACCTCTTGAATCTTTTCTTGGATTATGGACCGATGATTTCACCAGCCTATGAGTCGCACCAAACCGTGGTTTTCCCTGGATTTTCTTGTTGCTCTTCAGCCCAAATGTGGCAATTTTGTTTATTGACTTTGCCATTGAGCCAGAAATGGGCCTCATCACTGAACACAATTTTGGTCGAAAACAGAGGATATTCCCGTTTCTCACCAAACGCTAATTTCCATAGTTGCCAACATTTGAAGGTTATTATTTTCAAAAAATAAATGCCATAAAATGTCCTTTCAAATTACCAATAAAGATTCCACACTTGCTTTGGATTTTTATATATTTTTTTTTGTTCTGAAAAAATACCTTTAGATGGATCACCCTTTATAATTTTTAAAAAAAAATTAGAATGTAAATATCTATACGCTTAAAATGAGCTATTTATTAAAACCCACTGACGTTAACCAAGCATCCTGATCATTTCGAAAGAAATTAACTTCAATGTTTTTCCACCTTGTTTAGGTCGGCTATTTTACTAGAAAGAGATTAATCGCTAAAACATGTAAAAACTTCTCTATGAAATACATTAGACTTTCGGTGCCGGCGCTTAAACATTAAGTCCCGGTCAATGAGAAGAGTTAGATCGTGGCTTAGGAGCATTTTTCCTTGTACCTTAAAGGGATATTGAGGGATTTTTTTTGTAAGTTGTAAGCAAACAACAAAAATGCAAACTATCTTCATAACAATCACAACCCAGCAATGACCAAAAGCTTACTTTTTATGAAGTAGTCATCTTAATGTTGTCGGTTGTGAAAGTGGCCATAAAAAACTACCATAACTTCCAAAAAAAAAAAGAAATAAAGGAAAATATGACAGCCTTACATACTACGTATCCTACAGCCTTCTCGTTCAACTTTGCCACATGCCACTAAATGCAGCTTTCGATGAAATATCACATAACGAGGACTAAATATCCGAGCAGCGCGGCAAAGGACGAACCACGGGACATAAAGAAGCATCAGGTGCGTTTAATGTCAAAATACTGTCGGCATAAATATGCAAAGTGAAAACAAAACAAACAAAAAAAATTATACGATTTTGTTGTTAAGATAACGCGGCAGTGAAGCGACGGCGGCAGCGGTAATGACGACAAAGCGTTGAAATTTCCAAATGTTATTTTCTTCTTATTATTGTTGTTGTTCTTGCTGTGCTTGAGTACAAACTTCCGTACTTTATTATTTCCAGCTATTTCACGTTGTGCTGCTGTCGGTTATTTCGCGGCCTTAGTATCGTATCCTGCCGATACCGACTTTCGTCCTTTAGTTGCTAACATTATTTTCCTTTTCATTTGTCTGCCTCCTGCCTGAATTGCCTATTTGTAGTCGTTAGATTTGGAGTGTGTAAGGAAAGCATAAAGCTCGTAATATTTATGAAAAGTTCAAGGTTTTTGGCGGGCGCTGTGGGCGGCCATCGCAGTGCAGTGGTGTTGTTTTAAAGAGCACTCTAAAAACAAAGGGAAACTTTTTTGTTCTATAATGTAATGCTCTTGGCCGGCAGTAGTATAGGGTGTTCCAAAAAAGTGGTTCTTGTTATAGTCAAATGATGGAAAGCATTATTAATTTGTCGATAGTTTACAACACCTCGAAATATTAATCGCAGGCCCTTTAAAGTATACGAGGGCTGCTATATATATTTCTGGCCTAATAATGAAAATGCGAATATTTATCATCAAAAATGGTTTTATTGTTTTTCAAAGTCTACTCCAGCATGATTTATATACTTTTGCATGCTTTGTCGAAGAACTTTTTTCACTCCGATTGAGAAACCTCCAAAACATGGTTTTTGAACGCTTCAACAGCATCTTCTGGCAAGGAAACCGTTGGCCACACATTTTTTTCTTGATTTGCGGAATAAAAAGAAGTCATTGGGTGCCAAGTCAGGGCTGTACGGCAGATGGCCCATCAATTCGACGTTTTGGCTGGTCAAAAAGGCGCTGTTTTGAGCCGATGTGTAAGAGCTCTCATTGTCATGGTGCACACTGATTCGTCTTCTCTTGTTCGTTTTTCGAATTTATCCAAGACTTTAGGCAAAGAAAATTGTGGTGTACCACTCAGAATTGACCGTCATACGTTGCTCAAGCGGAACAGTCGCCACATGACCAGTTTTGCCAAGGAACAGGCGACCATTTGCTTCGAAGTGCTTCTTCCATGAACAACTTTCGTTTGATTTGGCTCGTCTTCGAAGATCCACACGGTCGATTGCTGTTTTGTTTCGGGCTCATACGCATATATACATGATTCGTCACCTGTGACGATCTAATAAAGCACCGCGATCGTATTTTTTCAAAATTTCTTTGCACCAATCGACACGAGCCTTTTTTTGCGGGATCCAACGAGAACAAACCTTTTTTACGGACAGGTGTTCATGCAATAGCGAATGTATGCTGGTGAAAGAAAAACCCAAGGATGTATCTATCTCACGGTATGTCCATGACGATCTAACATTATCAGTTCACGCACATTATCAGTTTGGACGACCTTCGTCTTCGAGCGAGCGTCGGCCACGATTGAATTCATTAAACCAGTTTTCACAGTGCTAAAGGATGGCGCTTTATCGCCATACAAAGATTTAAGTTCATCGATGCACTCTTGTCGTGATAATCCACGTCAAAAGTTGTGAAAAATGATCGCACGAAAATGTTCACGAGTTAATTCCAGTTTTTTGTCAAATTGAATTTTTCAAGTCACTGTAAACAACACAAATGATGGTCGTACGTCAAAACGTTCTGAGTGCGTTTATGCTAAAAATGTCAAACTTTCCAATGAAAATGTCAGATGGCGTCAGGCAACATTTAGTGTTGTCTAGGGCAGAAATATGTATAACAACCCTCGTATACTGAGTTTTATTTTTTGAAGTCTTGTTTGCTTTCAAGTACGGGCCAAAAGTCGGGACATTTGAATTCGTTTTAGAAGTATGGATCCTCGGGCAAGTTTCTTATTTTAATTCCTAGAATACGAATTTCCTTGTCACTTGGACGACTTTTTAAGTCCACCATCGTACCCTACAATTTTAACCAAAAATTTGGTTTGTGAATTGTTTTAACACTCGATAAAAAATTTCGTAAATAAGCTTAACTGGTTATCAGATATTGCAATGATATTGAATGAATGCTAACAAAAAAAAACTGTCAGCAGTTCTCGTTAAATACGAAACTGCCTGTCCTTAAGTGTATAGCCGCTTAACATAGTTACTACACATTCACAGAAAATGCAGTCGTTTTTAAGAAATTTACAACTTTTGTAACTATATGTGACTCGCAAAATAGAAAGGGACCTAAGGTTAAAAACCAGTTTTGTTCAGAGAGTCATTTTAAAGATTAGGTCCCTTTCTATTTGCGCTTAGAATCGTCGACTTCGCTTTCATAAAACGCGCATATCTCTGGGAGGGAACACTTTTGGGGCAAGTGATCGGTCTAATTCGATGCTCAGATGTTGTCCACATCAAAAAAAGAAAAAAATGATTTTTTTACCCTTAGGTCCCTTTCTCTATGCGCTGTCACATATGAATTTTTTTATCGTCTTATAACGAATGTTTTGGCTTACAATTTTTAATGCGAATTTTTCCACCACCTTATAACGAAAATATTTTCGAGCAACGGCATGAAATTTTAATTTTTAAAAAGTGAATTATTCCACAAGCTTTTTAGAGCAGGCTTGTTGTTGTTTGTCATATGTGGAAGGACAAGTAAGTCAACGAAGTTAAAGCAAACATAACACCGTCTGGTAGACCTACGTTTCGCCGTAGGTGTAGGACGGCTCTTCGGTACCATATATGTATGCTGCCGCCATGGTCTCTACTCATTTTACAATCTTAATATACAAAACGCTGCTTGATTTTGCATATGCGAATTATTTTTTTTTTAAAAATGTGAATTTGTTTAACGCTTGAAAGCGGAAATATGTTCGATAAACAACGTACGAATATTTTAGTTTATATGTGAAATTTTCTATCACAGGATTCCTCATAAAATTTTTGTTTGAATATTTTAGTTGAACCGAAGCACTATTTTTTTCTGTATATACTCGTATTTTTGATTGTCGTACAATTCTAAGACGATCTATCTATGTTCGTCCTGTAATGCTAATCATCTACTCACTACTGTCACATTTTGTTCTCTCTGAACAGAAAAATAGCTACAGATTAGATGAGCCTCCCCCGTCCCGTTCGACTGGCAGGCTGGAAGTCATCATCAGGTGGTGCATATACCAATTTATTAAGTGATTTAATGAATTCTACGAAATTTGTCGGTTTATTTATGAGCATTCATTTCTTCAATATCGTTGTTGTTTTTTCTCCCTCTGTTTACAGTATCGGGTATCGGCAACCGCACAAATGCTAATTACCTTTCGGCCAAAAAAGAAGAAGAAAAAAAAAACATTGAGACTTAGTCACAGTCGATAGGGGAAGGTGTGTTGCTGTTTCTGGATTATTTAGAATAATTTATGAATACTTGACAGCATTAAATGTCTCTAGAATGTTCAGAAGATTAGCCCATCATAAGTATTTAAATTTAATTGATTTTGAACAAAAATGTCAGCTAATAAATTTAAATATTGAAAGAAATTATTTTAAAATGAGTAAAGTGACGCCGTTTAAAATAAAACAGTGAGTTACCCACTTAGTACAGTTTTATTAAAGGGCGTGTCCAGAACAAAGCGATAGAAAGAAAATTTAAATTTTAAATTTAACTTTTTAGGACTCGTTTCAAAATGAACGGCTTTATTTCGACAAGAACGTCTCATACGTTGGCCTTAAGCTTGTCCAAAGTAACTGTCTAGTATGCGTTGGCCAAGACTTGTTTTAAACGCAGAGATAAGTATCTACTGATATAATTTAATCTCTCACCTTAATCTATACTTAAAACATGAACAAAATTCCTAAGGCGACTGACCTCCCCCAACCATTCTGTTCGTTGTTTGCCGCCGCACGACAATTGCGTAAATCACGCTTATGCTCTTTTATACGCTTCGAACATGAAAGACTTTAGCATTACATTTAATTATTCCATAATTGTATTCTAACTTGTATTATTTATTTATTTCGCTTTTTGTAACATAAATCTTCTAGTTATTAATCACTTTTATTTCTGGTTTGTTCCTTTCATTTCAGATTCTTGGCACGTAACACTAACAACAGCAACACAGCTAACGTCGACATCCGGTTCCGGTGTTGGTAACACACACACACAAATGAACCAACATAAATGCCTAAAAAAGGGAGAAAAAGCGAAATGAAATAATGCAAAACACTCACTCACAAACAGTGATACAAACAAAGATTAAAAAACTAGAGTAATTTCCTTTTTAACCACGTTTTTTGCACAAAAACTAATGTTTACATATAAAAAAAATTATGTTTTTATATAAAAAATAATTTTCATAATAGATTTTGTATACAAAAAAAAATTTTGCCAGCATAGCCTGACATGTTTTAATATTTAAACCATGTTTTTTTTAATTAATCGCGGTTGACATAATAACATTAGTTTACAAAAAAAATTATGCTCTGTTTGGCAATGCAAAACAGTAAAAACTATTTTCAAACTTCTTTTTTCAAAATCATATTTCTTTTAAATTAGGGTAATGTTTTTTTAAAACTTTTATGTAGTTTTATTTATTTAATATTTCTGAAAATACTACTATTTTTTTTATAAAAATTAATAATAATTAATATTTAATAATTAAATTTCAAATAATCGCCTAACGAATGCGAGTTGTATCCAAATTTCATATTAGACTTCCAGCTTCCAAATGGCATTGACTGATACAAACTTGTTTTTATCAGCCTACCTCGTCCAATGACCAATGGAAGATTATCTCCGATTAAATAAATCTATTCTAATTTCTAATCCAACGTTTAATGCAAAAAGATTAATTGCTGCTCAGTGGAAATTATTATATTATTGTATAAATTTATCTAAAAATTGTAAAATTTTGCATTAAAAAGGTAAAAACGTCGTTAAATTTCGCCGCGCTGAATCTTGTATACCTTCCACCGGGGACGGACTTCCTATTGAAATGACAACAGATATAGTTATTATTTTCTATATAGTCGCTGATTTCGATCTGAAGGACCGTGTTTTTTGTATTCTTTATGAAATTTGCACTTCCGGGAAATCTGGAAAGATAAATAGCTGAAATTTCGCCCTGGTATAGGGTTATATATAGAGGTATTTTTTTCAAAATGAAAAAGTACTATAATTCAAGTCAAGTGTGGAATCTTTATTCTTCCTACGAAAGGACATTTTATACCATTTATTTTTTGAATATAATTTCCTTCAAATGTTGGCAACTGTAATATGAAAATGAGCGTTCAGCGAAAAACAATTCTTTTTTCATTCATTCTTTTCTTATTTCATTGTTTTTTATTTTCTTTCTGTATCAATAACAAAAACATATGCGGTATCAATAACAAAAACATATGTTTTTGTTATACAAGCCGGGTGTGTCATAATATTTTTTTTGTTTAAAAAATAAGTCAGGTAACTCTAACTGATTTCGTTAATGAGTAGCAGCCAACATGCTTGCTTACCGAGTAGCTTCCATAGAAAGGCTTGTTTAGTAACCTGACAATAACACGACTATTCTTTAACCTTCTTATAAATGGGCGTTGTGCCCTAGGTGTCCAAAACCGTCTGTAATGTTCGAAAACATATGGTGAAATTATCGTACAATTCAAAATATGTACCAATATTTAAGATTTGGACCAACTTTGGACTCGGAATTGGCCTTAGAAGTCCTTTTACCATGGGCATATGGGTATTAAAAAACAACATAAATTTCCATCAGGAATCTCAAAAAAACATTAATTCTTCGACTCGACCATGTTTAAGGGGTTAGCCTGTAGATCAAAGGTCCCTAGTGTGCCGAGAATGAGGTCTCTTCGAACTTCGACATATTTTTACTCAGAAACAGTGCAATTTCGCTACTAATCTTATTAGTAATTAGTAGCAGTAACTAATTTAAAAGTTAATGCCATACTTTAAAGCATCAATGGTGGAGAGTATACAAGCTTCGGCCCGACCAAACTTACAAATTGTCCAATTGTTTTTTTCAAAGAATTACAAATTTTTGTATAATATTTTGTTGGAACCAAAATTTATTAATATAATTTATTTTTGCAAATCTTGGCATGTTTATAAATTCGTCGGCTTATAACTTTTACTCTCAATAGTTTATTTGTAAACAAAATAGTTTTACAATGGTGTGAAGTCATAACATAAACGACATCTTAAAGGAGTTTCCAATCAAACTCGGTCAACTTATTCATCCCTCAAACTTATCTACTGTATTGCACACAAAAAGTTGGTAGTTTCAGTAAATTTGTACTTAAATGAATACGGGACTGATATATTTCTGTCCTAAAACTGAAAATGCGAATATTTTTCATCAAAAATTGTTTTATTGTTTAACAAAGTATTCGTATTCTCCAGCATGATTTATACACTTTTGCATACGCTCAAACCAATTGTCGAAGCACTTTTTCCACTCCGATTGAGACACCTCCAAAACATGGTTTTTGAACGCTTCAACAGCATCTTCTGGCGACGAAAATCTTTGACCAGGAAATTTTTTCTTGAAGTTCGGGAAAAAAGAAGTCATTGGGTTCCAAGTCAGGGCTATACGGCGGATGACCCATCAATTCGACGTTTTGGCCGGTCAAAAGGCCGCTGGTTTGAGCTGGCGTGTGAGAGCTCGCATTGTCATGATGCATAATGATTCTTTTTCTCTTGTTCGTTTTTCGAATTTCTCCGAAGACTTCAGGCAAACAAATTGTGGTGTACCACTCATAGTTGAACAGGCGACCATTTGCTTCGAAGTGCTGCTGGCACGAACAACTTTCGTTGGATTTGGCTCGTCTTCGAAGGCCCACACGGTCGATTGCTGTTTTGTTTCGGGCTCATACGCAAAGATCCATGATTCGTCACCTGTGACGATCTTATAAACGTCTTTTGAAGCACCGCGATCATATTTTTTCAAACTTTCTTTGCACTAATCGGCTTGTGGAAATGTCAGATGGCGCCACTAAGTGCTGTCTAGGCCAAAAATATATATAGTAACCCTCGTAAAAGAGAATTTACAGGCTAAACTCGTTTGTCACTAAATTTAATTTGTCTTAATGAAAAACGATTTATGAAGTTTTGGATTAGGAAAGGAAACTTCAAAAGAGACAACAGCTAATTTTTTGCAAGCTAATGTTATATATGTAATTTTTTGTATTAACAATATTTCTAAAAATACCAGTAAATGATCATTTCACATTTGTATATTTAATTCGTTTTCTCTTTTTCTTTACAGAAAGTGCAATTTTCTTCTACCCAACCAATGAAAAAATAAAAGTGATAATATTCAGTGCTATTTTAAAAAAGGAGAAGTGTAAAATAAGGAAAATCCCTTAAATAATACCTTAAAAGAAAGTTTATAAAATTGAAAAAAGCAAGGAAAAAAAGATTTAGAGTCGCAAACCGTGGTTATTAACCATTTATTTTCGTTTTTCCTTTGTTTTTCTTATCGCACTCATCCTACGACGTGTGTGTGTTTGTGCGTGCAATTATTTCCACTTCATAAGTTACATTTAATCAAAACCGTTTTTGTTTAGTTTTGATTTTCTTAGAGTTTTTTTTGTTCATTAAAAAGATAACGCGAATACGAGTGACGAGAAATTGATTGAAACGCCATTTGCGTCTTTTTGCGCGAATCGCCAAAACAAAAAAGCCAGCCATGGATCCGCCTATTGGCAATGGATACCGGCTGCCAACAACCACAAAACTACCGCCATCCAAAAAAGCAACAAACGGAATGTGCAATACGAAATGCCGCCACGGAGTCGGCAGCAATAATCAAACAGTGTCATCATCTTTATTAGCAAACACCTGCTCTAGGAACAACAACACCACCACCATCGCCACTACCACCATCAATACCAACAACACCCACCTTAAGGCCGCCAAAGGCAGCAAAAGAACAACGCCATCGCCACTGTCATCGTCGGAAGGAGGACAAGGATACCTCCGATCTCCAGCGACGGCGACTAAGAAAATGCGACATCAAGTGTTCAATCTTAGTTTCGTCGTTTGTGTGATGGCCGTTGTTATTTTAAATAATTTGGGTTGTTTCATCAGCACGACGCAAGCAGCCGCCCAACGTGAGAATACGCGTATTCTACCATTACAATCAGGTAAGTTTTTCCTACTTTTGGTTAAATGTTGTTATTGCATTTGTAATTTACTTAATTTCTGAGCAGAGACTTTATACTTAAAAAATTCTCAAAAATTTTACGTTGAATAAGCCATGTTTACTCATTTTTTTCAAACCTTCAGCAAGTGTAGATGGTCATATCGTTTGAAACACCACGAAGTATTGATCAGGGTCTCCGATATAAAGTGTATACATTTTTGATCGTCGTAAAAATCGAAAACAATCTCAGCCAAGTCCGTCCGTCATGCGGAAATAAAGTAAAAATCAGCTCAAATTTATAAAAAATAAAAGTTAAAATAATTTGTTATTATAATTTTAAATACAATATATTCATAATACGAGGGCTGCTATATATATTTCTGGCCTAAAAAATTTATCATCAAAAATGGTTTTATTGTTTTTCAAAGTATTCTCCAGCACGATTTCTACACTTTTGCATGCGCAAACCAATTGTCAAAGCACTTTTTCCACTTACTACAAAACATGGTTTTGAACGCTTCATCAGCATCTTCTGGCGACGAAAATCGTTGACCACGCATTTTTTTCTTTATGTGCGGGAATAAAAAGAAGTCATTGGGTGCCAAGTCAAGGCTGTACGGTGGATGACCCATCAATTCGACATTTTGGGCGGTCGAGCATGCGCTGGTTTTAGCCGATGTGTGAGAGCTCGCATTGTCATGGTGCACAATGATTCGTCTTCACTTGTTTGTTTTTCGAATTTCTCCCAAGACTTCAGGCAAACAAATTGTGGTGCACATCTCAGAATTGACCTCCTACGTTGCTCAAGCGGAACAGTCGCCACATGACCAGTTTTGCCGAAGAAACAGGCGACCATCTGCTTCGAAGTGCTTCTTTCGCGAACAACTTTCGTTGGATTTGGCTCGCCTTCGAAGATCCACAGGGTCGATTGCTGTTTGGTTCTGTCTCATACGCATAGAGCCATGATTCGTTACCTGTGACGATCTTATAAACGTCTTTTGAAGCACCACGATTGCATTTTTTTAAAATTTCTTTGCACCAATCCACACGAGTTTTTTTTTTGAGCGATTGCCAGATTGTGCGGGATCCAACGAAAGCAAACCTTTTTTACGGGCAGGTGTTCGTCACCTGTGACGATCTTATAAACTTCTTTTGAAGCAACACGATCTTATTTTTTCAAAATTTCTTTACACCGATCGACACGAGCCTGTTTTTTTTGAGCGATAGTCAAATTGTGCGATATCCAACGAGAACAAACCTTTTTTACGGCCACCTGTTCATGTAATATCGAATGTATGCTGGTGGAAGAAATGCCCAAGGATGCCTCAATCTCACGGTATGTCACATGACGATTTGGCATTATCAATGTTCTCTGGCACAACGGCCGTTTTTAGACGACCTTCGTCTTTGAGCGAGCATCGGCCACGATTGAATTTATTAAACCAGTTTTTCACAGTACTATCCTAGTGCTTCATCGCCCTACAAAGATTTAAGTTCAACGATGCACTCTTGTCGTGATAATCCACGTTGAAATTTGTGAAAAATTATCCCACGAAAATGTTCACGAGTTAATTCCATTTTTTGCCAAATTGTTTTTTTGAAGTCACTGTAAACAACACAAATGATGGTCGTACGTCAAAAGGTTCTGAGTACGTTTATGCTAAAAAATGTTTAACTTGCGAATGGAAATGTTAGATGGCCAGGATAAGCCAGAAATATATATAGCAACCCTCGTATATAATTCAATAATAAGTTCAACCAACATTTCTAAAAGAATTTTATTGAAATTCTTCACAAGCATAAATTGAGCTGAATTGCCTTCGAAATGTCAAGAAAAATCTATCTATCTATACTTCTATAAGGGCAGTGTGTCGTCTAAGGACGCATTTAGATTGATTGGTCTCCTGTACATTACCCAACATCTATGTTATGAGCTAGTTAGGTTCAGTTCATTATGTGTTCTTCCAAAATAGTTTTTGATCAAGAATTACTAGAATATTTTCAACTTGACGACTCGTCCGTGGAAGCGAGGTCCTTTTTTCTCATGAAGAGGCATATCTCGTTATTTTCTGGGCGTACATTTAGGTCCGTTAATGAAGCGCATCTACACTGAAAAATCGTACCAAAATTGTCTAAATTTTCTGTTTTTTTGAAAGTGATACTTTAACGTTTTTTGTAACCCAAACTGAAGCAGTTCCCAAAAACAGTTCTTAACATACCTGCGTAGACTTGATTTTGATTTGAGATAAAAAATACTTCTGTAAAGTCCACATTTATTAGCATTTAATCATGTTAACTAAAAATATGGTCCTCATGGTAGTCGCACATCGTACCTGGTTGTTCCAGTTAACTTTTTTTTGTTACACAAACTAAGGCAGCCACTGTAAAACACTTTCGGAAACATATTCTTAAGATTTCTACCTACGAATATTAAGCGTTTTTGCCCTCATCAATCCCCTTTCGTATAAATTCAAGAAAAAACCAGACGATTTGCAACAAAAGAAAAATATAGATAAATTCGGATAAAATCTTAAACGCAGCGGATAATAATGGATAAAGCATTTATTGGTAGATTAACTGCTAAAGATTATCAAAGACTAAAAAAGAGTTAAATCTTCTTATATATAAGTACAAAAATGTTTTCACATCTACCCGATTTAGGCCACAAACTTTAGAAGGCCTCAAAACGCAGTTCGCAGTCATAGATACGTACATACGTACGTATGTTAGTCTATATAAATACTTATTCTTTCTTATTCTCTTTGGTTAAGTGGACTTTTTCCCCCTTTTACGTTTATCTTTTTATGCAACTTTTAAAGAAACGTAGTAACATTTACTCAAAGTGTGGGGGCGGGAGCAGGTCTAAATGAATGATGGTAATTGTGCTTGGCAAAGAAAAAGTATTTTCCTTCTCTAAAGTGTCACATGTGTCACAGCGATTCTTAACGTTTTGTCGTAGCTGTCGTCGTTACCATATTTTGTTCACTTTATTTTTAGTTGAATTTCCCGTGCAATCTTCGAAGCAAGTACTCAGCCTTTAAAGTGTGTATACCTTGTTTAAATGCTCATATGGGATAATCAGCTGGGAAAAATCCTAACCTCATAACAAACGGTTGCAAATTCTATTAAACATTTTCTGAAAAAAGCCTGCCGGTAGAAACTTACTTTAAAGTTTGAGTGACGGGCAAACCTTTAAATAGGGGTATTTTTCTAGAGGTATTTTTCAGAACAAAATATAAAAATTCAAATCAAATCACATTTTATAACATTTATTTTTTGAAAATAATTACCTTCAAATGTTGGCAACTGTATTTTGGAAATAAGCGTTAGCTAAGAAACGGAAAGATACGGTGTTTTCGACCAAAATTTTGTTCAGTGATGGGCCCATTTCTGGCTCAACGGCAAAGTCAATAAACAAAATTGCCACATTTGGGCTGAAGAGCAACAACAAGATGTTCAAGATCTGCCATTATACCTAAACAAAACACGGTTTGTTACGGTTTATAAGCTGGTGGAATCAACGGTGCATATTTATGGCCATAACGTATCCGTGAATGGTGCTCGCTATCGCGCCATGATATCGATCTTAATGCTACCTAAAATTTAAGCCCGTAATCTTGATGACACTTGGTCAAACAATGGATCTATTGCGAGGTCATTTCGAAAAGCACCTAATTTCACGTTTTGGCCGTCTAGGTCGAGTGATATCACACCTTTAGACATTTTTCTTTGGAGCTACGGAAAGTCCAAAGTCCATGCTGCCAAACCAGCTATGATTCAGGTAAAGATTCCACACTTGATTTGAATTTTTATATGTTTTTTTGTTCTAAAAAATTACCTCTAGATGGATTACCCTTTAGATAGTTTTTTTCCATTTAAGTCTGACTGTGTTTAAATTTTTGGAAGAGTCTATTTTTAACTTGAAGAACTTTTTTAAAAAATATACAGTACAGAGAGGCATAGCAAAGAACTATTGAACATATTGGAAGGAAGTTCAACGAATTGAAAAACAAAATCAAAATGCAGGATCGGTCAATTAAAAGATTCTGTCATTGCAGCCTATCTAAATGTCGATCTCTCAAATCACCTAACCATTCTTGAAAGTTTTGAGTTATCATGATGCCTTTATTTACTTAAAATCACCGCTTCAGTAATCGAAAAGTCGTTTGAGATATCCGATACAAAGTTGATATCCAAAATCCGTCCACGAAATGGTTCATATGAATGTTTTACAATACCCTTCATCGACCTTTTATGTACTCAATGTCAGTGGCAGTATGTGAACTGTCAATTGATGTTGCTACGGAACCTTGCAATGTTCCCCAGTGAAATTTCCAAACTTTGATGGCAGCAATGAACTTTTCACACAAAAGAAGGTTACAAATTGAAATGTACAAGATGCCAAACACACTGAACGAAAAAACATAAAGGATAAATGCAAAAAAAGAACAACAAACACAAAAATCTTTAACACAATATTGAATATGCTATAACTT
The DNA here is from genome assembly GCA_963513945.1 of Hydrotaea diabolus. Classification (NCBI taxonomy): domain Eukaryota; kingdom Metazoa; phylum Arthropoda; class Insecta; order Diptera; family Muscidae; genus Hydrotaea; species Hydrotaea diabolus. The sequence goes on from OY740718.1 coordinate 105,596,519, forward strand.
TAGATATAATATCAAGTAAAGTTCTGAGAACTCAATGTTTGCCCTTTGGATTAGTAATGCCTTCAATAATACGAGTATTAGAAAACAAAGGGATTATTTTTTTAAAAAGTTAAAACTTTAACTTTTATGATAGGTTTGTAGTTTGTGTACTTTTTTTTATAAAAAAGGTCATCAAACAAAAATTGGATATTTTCGGATAAAATATCAAATGTGCCAGATGACAACGGATAATCAGTTCTAATGCAAATTAAAATATAATTGTTATTCTATAATAATTACTTAAAAAAAATTGCAATTTCTTAATTTTTGTTTTAAAAAACAGGCTTTGGGAATTTTCAGTAAATTCCGTTTTTTAAGAAAAATAAATCATTTGTGTTTCTTAGAGATCGGAGTTCTATGCAAATGCATTTCAATAATATTAAATAATTTTTTTGAACAGGGATTAATCGGCTCAAGTTTTTAACAAAATGGCAAAGTTAAGTTGATTTTTGTGGCTGCACACTGCTTTTATCATGATTTCGGGTCCGTGACAACCCTCTTCAAAAAGCTTTGCTGCTATTGTTGAAAGTAACACCGAACTCTATAAGGGCAGGTTCTGCCCAAACGAATGAGAACTACTGTTGTAAACCTTACTTTTTTCACACAATTGCCCACGAAAATACAACTTACTCACTTTTGCAACAAAATGCCATTGATTTGTTAGTACATATTTTTGCACATTAACCTAAAATGTATTTTTTGCATATCAGGTAAGAAAATAATAATTTATGCATATTTCGTTTGAATGAATTCAGCTGGTTGCCGGCAACTGTCCTGCCTATCCCCGGTGCCCATCAACGTCTATACTTTTGACATCCCACAACTCGATCGCTGTAAATTTGCTATGTCTGTATCTTTAGAAATATCGACACGCCTGTAGATAGGTATAGATAAGTTAGTCTGTATTCACGAAAGGAAAGTAATGATCAACGCTGGCAAAAGCCAAGCTATTTACTTTACACGAAAACGAAAACCATGCTTTATACCTCAGTGCAACATTGCTGTTAATGTCTGTTCAGTACAGTATAATTTTAAATATTTAGGCATAATTCTAGATCCAAAAAGGAAATTTAAAGCAATATCTTAATCAGATCCCTGCACTCATTTATAAAAAGGAACTCTTATCTTAACATCAGCAACAAACAATTTTTAAGTCTATATTTCACGCCGCGGGAAAATTTCAGGTCGTTCAAAATAAGCTGCTTAAGTTTATATATAATCTTCCCAGATTTTAGTGAAGATCAAGGCTACAGCAGTAAGCTGTAGTAGATTCAGTTGCAGACAAAATTAGCAAGCTTGCGTTTAAATTCAGCTCTAGATGTTGTTCATATATTATAATCATTGATAATCTAATTTTGATATTTAGCAGAAAAAGGAAATATCCTTGAACTCTTCATAAATGTTATATCTACTGAATTGTAAAATTTTGAAATACAGTAGACGCTCACAAATTAGAACCCTCAGAAATTAGAACTTCCAGAAAGCATTTTAGTGCAAACTATGGAAAGAAACACTGCAACCGCATTCCAGAAGTTGGATAATAACATTTTCCTTAACTTCAATGATTTTTTTTAAGTTTGAAACATTTATGTGATATAATTTGACTGAAATGTAACTTAAGTTTTCGTTTTTCTTAATTCTCAATATTGGATAAAAATAGTGTATTCGGCTTATTTTTGTAAAAATAAAGAAACGTCCAGAAATTAGAACCACCCGAAAACAAAGTGGTACTAAATTGTGAGCGTCTACTGTACCACGATAATAAATTTAACATGAGAGTCAATTTATGGACAAGAGGGTCTCGAATAAGAATTAATGGCGTTACATCCAACATTTCTAAGTTCCACATGGTGCGAATTGCAGACGTTCTTGCTATTAATTTAGGTGCATTAAAAAATGAAAATTCTATGACTTCGTAGCTTGCTTCCTTTAAAAATGCACGCACATTCCTTTCTTCCGTCAGTGCAGTACTTTCGTTTACAACGTGTACAATTTTTTGAGATCAAATAAGGTTTACTTTTAAATATTGAAAGAAAAAAAATATTTTTATGACTGATATAATTGATATTAAGTGGGCTGCTATATATGTTTCTGGCCTAAAAATGATAATGTCAATATTTATCATCAGAAATGGTTTTATTGTTTTCCAAAGTATTCTCCAGCATGATTTATACACTTTTGCATGCGCTTCAATCAATTGTCGAAGAACTTTTTCCACCTCCAAAACATGGTTTGTGAACGCTTCAACAGCATCTACTGGCGACGAAAATCGTTGACCAAGCATTTTTTTTCTTCATGTGCGGGAATAAAAAGAACTCATTGGGTGCCAAGTCAGGGCTGTACCACGGATGAACCATCAATTCGACGTTTTGGCCGGTCAAAAAGGCGCTGGTTTAAGCCGATGTGTGAGAGCTCGCATTGTCATAGTGCACAATGATTCGTCTGATGATTCTCTTGTTCGTTTTTCGAATTTCTCCAAAGACTTCAGCCAAACAAATTGTGGTGTACCACTCAGAATTGACCGTCCGTCCTACGTTGCCAAAGAACCAGCGACCATTTGCTTCGAAGTACTTCATCCACGAACAGCTTTCGTTGACTTTGGCTCGTCTTCGAAGATCCACATGGTCGATTGCTGTTTTGTTTCGGGCTCATACGCATAGATCCATGATTCGTCACCTATGACGATCTTATAAAAGTCTTTTGGAGCACCGCGATCGTCTTTTAAAAATTTCATGGCACCAATTGACACGAGCCTTTTTTTGAGCGATTGTCAAATTGTGCGGGATCCAAAATTGTTGTTCATGCAATATCGAATGTATGCTGGTGGAAGAAATGCGCAAGGATGCTTCTATCTCACGGTATGTCACATGACGATCTTGCATTATCAGATCACGCACGGCATCAATGCTTTCTGGCACAACTGCCGTTTTTAGACGACCTTCGTCTTAGAGCGAGCGTCGGCCACGATTGAATTCATTAAACCAGTTATTCGCAGTGCTATAGGATGGTGCTTCATCGCCATGCAAAAATTTAAGTTTATCGATGCTCTCTCGTCGTGATAATCCACGTCGAAAGTTGTGAAAAATGATCGCACGAAAATGTTCAGGAGTCAATTCCATTTTTTTGCCAAATTATTTTTTTCAAGTCACTGTAAACAACACAAATGATGGTCGTACGAAAACGTTCTGAGAACGTTTATGCTAAAAAATGTCAAATTTTCCAATGCGAATGTCAGATGGCGCTACGTGTTGCCTAGCCCAGAAATATATATAGTATTTTATGACATTTTTTCGATCTTATAGTGCAAATTTTTTTTTTATATAAGCTTTATTTGAATTATTGACTCTGCTCCAAAGGAGCCTAACAATAAGTATACGAATCTTAAGTATAATTCAATAATGAATCCTAGTATGGATTTCTTGTAATGTGGATCTCTGCTTATTGGCAGTAATTTTAATTAATTTGGTCAAAATAGTATATAACTGGTATGGATCACATGTCTGAGAATTTTAAACCTAGTTTGGCTTATACCTCGTGATAAAGGGCCAGAGGACCCTTACAGTCATTTACAGAGTGTTCGCGATATTATGTAGAGTGAAGAACTCTAGTTATGTATGTATAACGGATAACTCTAGAATAGCAGAGTGGACGACGTAATTTAGGTTATGTTGGTTTTTCGTGTTGACTGTTTTAAGGATCACGTATGAGAGCATTTAAGCCAAGTGACGTAGAATAAAGGATTCTACACAATCTTTTTTGTGTTCGTCCGCGATTGATATTGACCGTTTTAAAGATCATAGTGCAAATTTGAAAGCGTTTTTTAGTGCATATAATTCCGATCCCTAGTTAATATGTTGAAACATATTCCAACAAATCTTGAAAAAACCGCTCGCTTAATACTCGTACGATTTTTTACGGATTGTCCATCTAGTGGTTATTTTTTTGAATATTATATTATTTTGTCAGTTACAGCTCTTTTCTATTCGGAATTTTGATAGAAAGTCAATTTTGTTGTTGTTGTAACAACAATATAATATTTTATATTATAGGTATTTTGAAGTCTTTTTTATCTATGGGGGATCTGCTTCGATATCCACACGCAGAAAAAAAGTATGGTTGGGGTGACAATATTCGAAGAGGGTCATACTATTGTTGGGTATATGGTTGTCACAACAATATTATGATCCTCACAAAAATAGTATGATTCACACATAACCATACTATGATCCTCACAACCATAGTATGATTCACACTCAACCATACTATCATCTCCACAACCATACTATGATCCACACAACAATAGTATGATTAACACTCAACCATACTATTATCTCCACAACCATATTATTATCCTCACAACCATAGTATGTTCCTCATACAACCATAGTATGATCTTCACAACCATAGTATGATTCACACGCAACCATACTATGATCCCCACAACCATAGTATGATTCACACTCAACCATACTATAATCCCCAAAATTATTTATTAGGATTGGTTATTGTTGTTACTCAAAAATAGAGATTATTATTAAGTACTCGTATGTTATTTTAAATTGCATTACTATTAGTTCATAGCCAGATTTGATGCCACGTTTTTATTGAACATTTCATTCAAGAAACAAAAATATATATTCCAACGGTCAAAAATACTTTTAGTTGCCAGCAGGGGTGAATGCTACTTCACCATCCGTAGACACCAAGTAACGAATGTGATTTTTCCATGATCAATGGCTATATACTTAAGTGCAGGCAGATTTTAAATAAACGAGAACCAGTCGGTATTAGAGTATTTCACCGAACAAAGAAAACACTATAAAAATCCCTTGAACTACATTCCGATTGTTGTTGTTTTTTTAATGGACAGCAACCATTCACTGTATCGTGTGTATGTGTTTTTTTTGTATATCAAAAAAAAATACGCACACACATCCATGTACGTATGCTCTATAAAACCTGTTTTGTTATGTTCATAGTCGCAACCATACTGTATGATTGCCGTAATCAAATTATTGTTAACGTAAATTTTAAACAACAATACTTTTGTTGCACCAACCATGTTTATATGGTTGCTACAACCATATTTTCATTTCTAAATTTGGCAATAATACTATTGTTACATTTCAACAATAGCAATATTGTCGCAATCATACTATTGTCAAAATAAAATTCAAAAAACAATACTATGGTTGCGACGAACATACTTTTATTGTAAAGAACATATTAGTGTTACGGTGACCATAGTGTAACCATATCTTTTCTCTGCGTGCAGTTGGAGGATACGTGCCATTTGTAATGGATTCGTGCACAGAGATCTGGGGGTCCATTTTATTTGTAGCTGTCGTAGCCGAGATCGTCGTAAAATTCTTAGGCTGGTCTGTTGAGACCATGTCAGGGATCAAACGAATAAAGCAAGGACCCTGAAATTATACATGATGATGACTTATGCTCATAAGCTGTTTTAAATTTAATATCGCCCCAGGGAAAAAAGTTTCCCTTTTTAGAAACTTAAGGTACTTCGGGACAAAGTACACTCAACGGTGGAGGGTATGTAAGATTCAGCCTGACCGAACTATTCAAATGGTGTCTTATGAACCTATTAAATTCTTCGCTTATTGAACGACCGCTCGCATTCCCCACGCCCTGCTTGATTATCACGTTGTTCAGTTCATTTAAATTACTCTTTACAAATGTATTCGGTCACCAAGTCATAAATGTTTATAGAAATATTTTAATTAATTGCATGATTTTTTTTATTGTTTTGTTGTCATGTATGCGACTCTGTTTCATCTCCATCTCATTCTGTTGCTCTGTCGGTTGGCCATTATCCAGTCATGTTTTCAATTTGATTAATTACTTCTATTACCTTTCACGTCTTTCGATTTACGTCCACGTTTTACTCTCTATCGGTGGGCTGGTTAACTGGCTGGCTAGTTGCTGGTATGAGGGAGGCGTGGCGGACAATCAACTGCTGCGACAGGACAGAAAGAACACATTTTCGCCCAGTGATGATGATTGGATTTTGTACGTACTCACCGTATTCATTCGATTACAGCCACTTATTTTCCATTAATTAATTATATTTTGTATACGCTATGTTCTCGCTGTTCGGAGCTTGTAGTTTTCGTTGATGTCGGGGTTTTCACATTTTTTTTATTTCATTATGTCGCAGTTGTTAATGCAATTAGCATTGCAAATGTTAAGCGACAGAGGAAAAAAACAACAAATGAAAACCTCCCAATGAAAATCAATCATTTATTTTTTTATTTGTTTGTACGATAAAACAAAATATTGCAGATTGTACAGAACATTTGGGGAGAGTTCGTTATTCATGTTATAAAATCAAAGTGAAGCCACAAACTTTCCAGAAATGGTAAAGATTAAATGGTTCGTGAATTTACTTAATAATTAGCTACTTAAAATGAGTAGTGAGTGAACGAAATTGAATAATCGATGTTCATATATATTTCGAAGCATTTCTGTATATATACATACATATAGAACTTATTGAAAAGTTCTGCGAAATATTACCAAACTGAACGGTTTCGAAATAAATCAAAATTAAATGGAAGAACAAATTTAAGTGTTTTTTTTATTATTTCATTACAGCTTTTATACGACATTGCATTTCAAAGGATTTTAGATTTATCTTTTGAAAACACAAATTTACAATTCATGCCAAAATCGCAGCTAAAATTGAGAAATGTTCGGCCAAACAAAAAAAGACTAACATTTTTGTACCTGTCACATTTATTATTTTGTAAAGTCTTCCGTTGGAATACTTTTGAGGACAACTTAATTTTAATTAATTTTTAGTTTTTATAATATAACATATTATGTGCATATCGTTACGACAAATTAGAACATCGCAAAAACTTCGAGGGATGCTATTTATATTAAGTGTCCTTATAATACTAGTGTTCCCAGATGCAAACTGGAACTTACATTGGAAGTTTGACATTTTTAACATTACTTCACTCAGATCGTTTTTCATTTGAATAGTTGTGTTTACAGAGTTTGAAAAATTTCTTATTCCCTCAACTCAACCCCCCTCAATCTGAGGGGGGGAAAAGGTGCTTCAAAAATTGGTTTGAGGGCGTAAAAAAGTGTATCGATATTCACGAAGAATATTTTGAAAAATAATAGAACCATTTCCGAGTTTAACTTTGTTTAAGTCATTATTTGAAGGTTCCAAATAATGCAGAGGGTAATGACCTACCATTACAAAGTTATGAAAAAAGTATTGACATTAAATTAATACGTTTTTGTTGGATATGGAAACATTTTCAAAGCCCCTTTACGTTATTGTTTAGTACCTATCTTATTAGTAAAGCGAGGAAGTAATTTATTTATTTGTTGATATCTATTTCAATTAAAACTTATAATAAACTTAAGAAAATAAGCGCTAGCAACTAAGGCTATCGGCCTACATGCGATCCACATACAAGTACATACGTATGTGATATTTTTCAGTTATGAAAGCAAAATAAGTACAAATGATTTTTTATCATGAATTTTTAAAGTTTTGATAAAAACAAAAATATTTTTAAAATTCACATTAGACGAATATCTTAGTATGTCAAATGCATCGGCTGTATTGAATATTTTGCGGTGCGTTTGTGTTTGTTGGAGTGCTGCACCGGTGGAGTTTGTTAATTATTTCCAAATTCAGATCTACTGTTTACAACTTAACTCAATCCTAATAAATAATTTTGGGGACTATAATATAATCGTGTGTGATCTGACTATGGTTGTAGGTATCATCACATGGTTGCGTGTGAATCATACTATAGTTGTATGTGAACCATACTATGGTTGTGAGGATCATAATATGTTACAGCGCATAGAGAAAGGGACCTAAGGGTAAAAAAATTTCACTTTTTTTGTGATGTGGACAACATCTGAGCATCGAATCAGACCGATCCCATGCCCCAAAAGTGTTCCCTCCCAGAGATATGCGCGTTTTATGAAAGTGACACCAACGATACACGTATTTAAATCTTTAAAATGGCTTTCCTGAACAAAACTAGTTTTTACCCTTAGGTTCCTTTCTATTTTGCGCGTCACATATGGTTGTGGAGATCATAGTTTGGTTGTGTGTGAATCATACTATGGTTTTAGGCTTCATAGTATGGTTATGTGTGAATCAAACTATTGTTGTGAGGATCATAGTATGGTTGTGAGTATCATAGTACGGGTGTATTTGAATCATACTATTGGGAGACATAATATTGTTGAACCACAATCTACAATAGTATGATGCTCTTATTGTATATGAATATTTCTGTCCTAACCGTTCTTATTTTCTACGTGTAATAAATCAATTTTAGATTCTTGCGTTAAATTTTCAATTTTTTTTAAAACCCTACATTAATTGAGGACAAAATCTTAAACCAAGCGGATTAGAGCGGATAAATGAATTTTGAATATTAGATACTAGTTTAGAGTAAGTAGAATATTACTGAAATAATTTTGGTTTTTTTTAGAAACAATTTGGATGAGACCTTCACGGTGTCTAATAAGTTTTGTGTATTAAAGTCCAATTTCCGGTAAATAAATTCCAATTCCATTGTTAAGATTGCAAATGTTGTGGTTTTAAACAATAAAAACAACAACATTTCGTTAAAAGTACTAGATTTCGAGTTAAATTTAAAACCAAAACTTACCCCAAATAATTTCAATGAAACCAGTTTTTCGTGTCACGAAAAGATTATACGTTTGGCGCAAACAACTTGTTAAAGAATTTCATGAATTTGTTTTTTTTGAGAAATACATGTTGTCGATCAATTGGGGAAAAAGGCCACAAATTCTTGAAAATTTATATAGGTGTGTGTGCATTGTGTCATTTGCCATCGTCACTGTAGTAAATTTTAATATCAGACAACGGCAACAACGGCTGGCTGTGGAAACGTACAACAACAAACAAGTACCTACTCTCGACAATAAACTAACTACTATTATACTAATCACAAACAACTACGATCATATTGATATGTTTGTAGTTGTTGTTGTTATGTATCTACTACTATAATCCACAACAACTACAACGGCAAGCAGCAGCGACAGCAACAGAAACAAAAAGCAAAACCTGAAATATGGATGCCAAGTGAAGTCGTTTGCCTGAAACGGTGATCACCGTACCAGGCACCACCAGTCAGCCGCCGCCACCGCCGCGCCGAATGAAATCACACACAACAAACCCAACACAACACAAACAATGGTGTTGTTGTTATTGTTGTTACTGGTACTCGGCGTAAATCAACGAAATACAACAGCAGCAACAACAACATGCATGTCTGTCCGCCTGTTTTCGTAGATTTTGGTGTGTGTGTGCCTGTGCGCAAATATAATCAACAACAAACGTAATGATCGGCAACAATGCGCTCTTTAGAAAAGCAACAGCGACATGCGCTGAGGGAGAACCTGAAAGAATCCCAGACAAAAGAGTCCAGTGTTGCCATTAGTTTATCATACAAGTCCAACACACAGAGAAAAAATATGGTCACGGCAGCAATAATATGTTCTCTGCAATGAAAGTATGTTCGTCGCAATCAAAGTATTGTTTTTTGAATTTCATTTAAACAATATTATAATTGCAGCAATATTTATGCTGTTGAAATGATTCACACGCAACCATGCTATGATCCCCCTCAACCGAACTACGATCCCCAAAATTAATTATTAGGGTAAGGATATTTTGTTATTAATTTATAGAGAATTTATGAGGTAAATTAGTAAACATTACATTAAAATTAGTTTAAAGTTCTTCAAAAGGCAATCGAAAGGAATTTTAGTTGCAAGCTGGGTCGGCTGCAGGTTCGGTGAACGCTACTTCACCATTCAACGTGAATGTGATTAAACTATGATCAATGGTCATACGCTCAAGTGCAGGCATACTCTTAATAAACGAGAACCAGCCGGCAGTAGAGTTTGCCCCCAACAAAGTAAACACAATAAAAATCACTCGCACTGCCTTCTGATTTCGCATAAGTTTGTATCGCTTACCGTATGCTGTCGTTGTTTTCTTAGAATGAACGACTATTATGTACTGTATTGTGGGTGTTTGTTTTTTGTTTTGGTCTATACAAACTGTTATAGTCACAACCATACGATATGATTGCCATAATCATATTATCGTTAACATTAAACCCAAAATACAATACTTTTGTCGCACCAGCCATATTTATATGGTTGCTAAAACCATATTTTTTATTTTTAATTTTGGCCATACTACAATTGCTACATTTAAACAATATAAATAAGTTAAATGAAACATTGCTATGGTGGCGACGAACATTGCAGAGAACTTAATATTGTTGCCGTGTACATATTGTAACCATATATATTCTCTACGTGTATACAGCACGACATTGATCTTTTGGCTTATAACTCGTGATCCATTTCGAGGTTCCCTACTTTTTTAAAGAAAAAAACCCAGAAAATTTAAATTGAATGGGGAATGTTTATTATCATTTGAATGAACATTCTTTGGCATTTATTTTTTGAAGATTACGACTATCAACTGTTGGTCGCGGCTACGTCTCAGATGGTCCATCCGCTGAGTCCAATTTTCGATGACTCGTTCGAGCATTTCGACAGGAAACTGGCGAATGACAGGCGTGATATTTTGCTCCAAGGCCTGAATCGAAGCGGGTTTGTCACTCCGCAAAACTTAATACTTTACATATCCCCACAGAAAAAAGCCTTACAGTGTGATATAACACGATCTGGTGGCCAATCGACCGGCCCAAAACGTGAAATAATCTGCTCACCGAAGTGTTCTCTCAATAAATCCATTGATTGATGCGATGTGCGGAAAGTGGCGCCGTCTTTTTGAAACCAAATGTCACCGAGATCACGAGCTTCAATTTCAGGCATCAAATAGTCGGTTATCATGGCATTATAACGGTCGCCATTGACGGTTACGTTCTCAACGGCATCATTTTTGAAGAAATATGGACCGATGATTCCACCGTCCCACAAACCATAAAAACCGTTGTTTTTTCTGGATGAAGTGGCAGCTCTTGAACCTCTTCTGGTTAATCTTCCTCCCAAATGCGGCAATTTTGCTTGTTTGCACACCCATTGAGCCAGAAGTGGGCCTCATCGCTGAACAAATTTTGGCTCGAAAACGTCGGATCTTCTTGGAACTTTTCAAGAGCCCATAGAGCAAAACGATTTCACTTTGGAACGTCCGGCGGCTTAAGTTCTTTTACAGGCTGTATTTTGTACGCTTTCAATTTAAGATCTCGACGTAAAATGAGCCAAGTCGTTCCATACGTCAGTCCGAATTGCTGCGAACGGCGCCGAATCGACTCTACACGGTCTTGTTGTACACCCTCAGCTACGGCCGCTACATTTTCTTTACTGCGTGCTGGACGTGGTCTATTCGGTCGAATATTATGCAATAATGAATGCTGGGTCTCAAGATGGGTGATGGTGTTGCAAATAGTACGCTCAGTAGGCCGATTATGTTGACCATAAGTTGACCGATGTGCCCAAAACACATTCCTCACAGAACGTGAATTTTCGTAATAAAGTTGAACGATTTGTAAACGTTGTTCATGTCAAAAAAGGCTATTGAAAAAAGTATCTCTACTTGGATCACACATTATAATATTTTCTCTTAGGAAAAACTTCGACCAAGCTTTAGACTTTACATACTTAGGAAGAAGCTAAGGGCATTGGGACCGAAACGGGAACATTCAGTCGGAGATTACAGGCGCATTCCGCGTTTCTAGGGTAGTCGGGCTAACGACAATCCTCTTATGAAATGCACTGACTGCTCTACTCCATTTCGCAGCGTCGACTTGGATCTTAGACGTTCTCTATGCGATTCGAAGATAAACTACGACATGCAGCGACAAATTGAGACGTGGCCGTTCTCTACGCGACTGGAAGATTAACTCCGTCCGGCTCGCAGCGGCAAAGTGAGACATTTTAGAAAAAATAAAGTGAAATTCAGAATTTCAAATGAAATCTTTTCAGTTTCAATTGGTGTCTTGCATTTCAATTGAAATATTGACTTTTTCTAAATATTAAAGGGAATTTCAATTAATATTTCTTAAATTACTTATGAAAACGTTGAAGATGGGCTACGCGTACCTTGAGAGTACCCTAGTTATGGAATGTTAGTTCCGAAACAGTTTTGACCAATACATTTTTTTCTTATCTATTTTTATTTGTCTAGATGTAGATATTTATGAATTTATATTTATTCATGAAATACTAAAACGTTTGGCTACCCAGTCTAAATTGTTTTGGCTTCATAAAATCTGCATTAATTTTATAACTATGGCAACACTAAAACACGAAAGACTAAGGTGTGAAGAGCGAATTTCACTTGAGTTTAGTTTTTTTTTGCCGGCTTTTGTAATAGCCACCACCACTCCTTAAAACACAAAACAACAAACAAACAAAAGTAACAACAACGCCAACAAACCAAACTTCATCCAAAGCCCAGTGAAGTTGCTCAACTTCATTACAAATTCTGCGAGCAAACGAAGTTTGAATATAGCTCAAGCGATCTTCTGTCAGGCTCTCTTTTCACATACAGAGACCAGCACTTACAAACTAAATACGCATATTACTCTCCACATATTTGCGATGATCATCAAGTGATCTCATCGTCATTATCATCAGTATTCATATTAAATTGTTATTAATTCCCAGCACACACACTCGAAAAGCCGCCATGCGAAACAGCTCGAAGAGACGAGAAGACATATGAGACAAACAAACCCTCCAACCAGCAGAAAAACAAAACAAACCAACTGAAGCACTCCTTACTTAATCACAAAACGTGAGAAGCGGAATAGGGTTAAAAAGGGAGAACGAAACTGACATACACACACCAGGGATGCAGAAGTTGATACTATTGTACTTTTTAGATGCATTTTTGGCATCGAAAGTGTCGAGATACAACGGCGGCTCAATTGTTCTTTTTTACCCTACGCCACACTGTGGTACAGACAATTAGTGCTGATGCTAGAAGCACCTTAAAGGAATGGAGATTGATTGCATACCGATCGATTCATAATCACTCTGATTCCTATGTCCGTGTGGTCCGCCGTGGTGTGATGGTGTAGTGTACGAATAGGTAGTGTACGACTAGCATGTCAGTTAGCCCCAGTTCAATCCCGGGTTAGAACATCTAAGATTTTTTCAGCAGCGGGTTTCCACCTCGTAAATGCCGGTGACTTTACTAGTAAGAGATTTATTGCTAGGTCATGTAAAAACTTCTTTATTAAATGCACCAGCAGATGGGAACAGACGTTTAACAGTATATCCTGGTCCCCCTGTTGATTAATGGGAATTTGAGGGATTTTTTAAGTATGATCCGATTTCCGTCCATCTATCTCTATAATCAGAGTACATGTCGCAATTACTAAGTAGGGACATAAATACTGTTACAACATTGAACACAGCTATTTCAATAGTAGAACTGAACATACCCCGTCAATGTCATATGGGATTTGAAAGCTAACCTCAATAGCGTTAGTCTGTAACGGGATTTTAAAATTGTTTCAACTTTTCTCATGGAGTGGTCAGATAATGAGAACCGTATCGCTATTACATAGCGCTTTTCAAGTGTGAAATAAAAAAATAGATGTTTTCAAAACGCTTCGGCCACTAGGGATTAGCCGCATGTTCGTCTACCGATGCATAAAACCGTTTGAGGAGACTGGAGATGTAAAAGACCGCCACCGGTCGGGCCGCCCACGCTCTGTTCGAACACCGCATGTCATCAAAGCCGTTAAATCAAGAATTCACAGAAATCTGCTCCGAAAACAGAAAATCATGGCCCGTGAGATGAATATCACGCAAAAGTCCATGAGTCAAATCATTTAAAAAGGCTTGGGACTTGGGGCTTTCAAACGATGGTAACGGACATTTATTGACTGCAGCTTTAAAAAAAAATAGGATTGAAAAATGCAAACGACTTTTGGTGAAGCACGCTGATAACTTGCAAAGAAAAATTTTGTTCACCAATGAAAAAATATTTACCGTTCAGGAAAAATTAACAAGCAAAATGATAGTGTATGCGCGGTCATCTAAGGAAGCATCTAACTGATCCCAAGGATGGAAAAGGGTCATCACCCAGCTTCATTCATGGTTTGGTGGGGTGTCTCTTACGATGGGGTCACTGACCTGCATTTCTGCGAACAAGGAGTCAAATACTCGGCCAAAGTTAACCAAGAAACCGTTTTGGAAGCTGTTGTGAAGCCTCTTAACAATTCCCTGTTCCAAAACCAGCCATGGAATTTCCAGCATGATTCTGCGCCGGCCCATAAGGCTAAAACGTCCCAGGCCTGGCTTCGAAACAATTTGCCAGCGTTCATTTCCTCTGAAGAATGGCCCTCAGGCAGTCCAGATTACAATGTTCTTTCAAATTACCAATAAAGATTCCACACTTGATTTGAATTTTTATATTTAGTTTGTTCTAAAAAAAAATACCTCCAGATGGAGCACCCTATATAAACAGCGAAAGTACAAAATAAACAACCTATTTTACATCTCTGACCTACACATACATACATTTATGTAGAATTTGTGTGGTCGTTGCGCTTGATCAACCGCCAGCGGGAAGCTAACAAGGTCCTCTCATAAGAAGACCCTCTAGAAGGACTCTTTTTACATCCAATACACATACGTAATGCTTCCCACAATTTGACATTTCGGAAGGCATTTCAGAAGGACTTCTATGCAAATGAAAAATGATTTCCCCAAATGCTCATGTTGCTTCTTTAAGAAGGCCTTGTAATAAATCCTCCAACGAATGAGTTGGTGCATTAGTTGAGGAAGCCTGCAAGAGGGCCTTCATATTTCAGAGAGATGCAATTCATGGCTCCCTTCTTATGAAAGGCATGATGTATTGAGTGAGGGCAGCACGGAAGGTGTTCGACACTGCGTTGGACAGTGAAGATACGAGGGTATATCAATAATTCCGTGTCTTTTTCAACTTCCCTCGTAGTTATATGAAATGTAGTGTTATTATTAAGTGCCATCTGTTTATAGACTACTGCCAAATTTTTTTTAGAGTCCCGTCATTTAGTTTGTGTTTAGCAGCTGTTCAAAACATACAATCAATTAATCAAAACATACAGTCAATCAAACCAAGGAAAAGCTTGATAAATACTATGGAGACTCTGGACCATTGATTTCAATGGTAAAAAAGTGATTTACTGACTTTTAATTAGGTCGCACAAATAGAAACGACACTGAACATCCTGGAGGGCCAATGGAGATCAATACACCCGAAAATGTTGCAAAAATCAACGTGGCGTTTTGTAACTGTGGTTGAAATATTGAGCCATTACAACACTCCGGAGACCAAGCAGCCGTACAATGGGTGTCTCCAGCTCTGAAGAAGGCCAAGGGGACTTTTCGGCCAATAAGGTGATGGCAACAGCTTTTTGGAAAGCACGCAGGATAATCCACACGGAATATCTTCAAAAGGGAAAGACAATAAACGGCGACTGGACCGTTTTAAAGATGATTTAAAAAAAACGAACGAAGTATGGTTGCGGTGACAATATTCGAAGAGGATAATACTATTGTTGGGTGTATGGTTGTGGTACAACATTATGATCCTCACAATAATTGTATGATTCATATACAACCATACTATGACCCTCACAACCATACTTTGCTACGATTGTGAGGGTCATAGCCATACTACGATCCCCACAACCATTGTATGATCCACATTCAACCATAGTATGATCTTCTCAACCAGATTATGATCCTCATATCCATAGTATGATTCACACGTAACAATGTTATGATACCTACAACCATAGTATGATCACACACAAATATACTATGATCCCCAATATTATTTATTAGAATTGGATTAAGTTGCCAACAATAGATTTGAATTATTAAAACTATTTAAAAATATATTAAATTCCAAATAATAGAAGTGATTTATTTAAAAGTAGAACAAATCATTTTTAAAAGAACGTAAGCGTTTTTATTAAAATTATTTCAGTTAAACAAAGCCAAAACAGTTTGATTGAAAGATTTAAATTTCCATATAAAAAGTACTACGAGTATTATTGCATTAGATCCGTAACAATAATATTGTTCTAAAAAGCTTTTTAAAATGAGAAAGAAATTACAATCATACAATATGATTACCGTAATTATATTGTTAACATAAAACCCAAAAAAACAATACTTTTGTGGCATCAACCATATCTATATTGTTGCTACAACCATATTTTCATTTTTTTACTTGGCAATAATATTATTGTTGCATTTCAACAATATTAATATTGCGGCAATCATACTATTGTCAAAATTAAAGTCAGCAAACAATACTATGGTTGCGACGAACATACTTTTAATGCGAAGAACATATTATTATTGTCGTGACCATAAAGTAACCATGTTTTTTCTCTGCGTGTGGCCAAGAAAAAAGTTCTTTTTCATGAAGATAATGCACGGGTGCAAACGTGTGCAGTCTCTATTAGAAAATTGCATGAATTGGGCTATGAATTGGTACCTCATCTGCCGTACTCTCCGGATTTAGCTTCCAGTGACTATTTCCTATTTTCAACCTAAAGAAATGGCTCGGTGGAAAGGGATTCAGCTCCCACGATGAAATTATTGATCAAACAAATGCCTATTTTATGGACCTCGAAAAATCCTATTTTTTTGGAAGGGATACAAACGTTGGAGAAACTTTGGACTAAGTATATTGAACTAAAAGGTGATTGTTTTTGTTGCAAAAAATGTGTTTTTTTTTCGAAAAGTCACGGAATTATTGATATGCTCTCGTGTATATGCGGTTTTTCGTTTACACAAAATTTGGTACGGTAGGCAAGTTGTAGGATCAAGTTCCAGTGGAGGCAAATCAAAAAAAAGTGTAATACATACAACTGAAAATTAAGTAATATAAATTAATTTCTCAGTAAACAAAATTTTCATTAAATATTTTTTATATGCATTCTGGTAGACCAGTTTCTACAGCCCTTCTAGGAGGCCTTTTTATATGCATTCTGGTAGACCAGTTTCTACAGCCCTTCTAGGAGGCCATCCAATAGAAAGGCAAACATTCCTCCGAGCCGCCTAAGAACAGAAACTTCAGAGTACATTTTTCTATACAAGCCATTGTTTTAATTTTTATTTTGTTATATCCTCATCTCTCACACCGCTAGAGAGACTCCTGCCTCATGCACAAAGTCCATCTCTTGAACTCATTCTCTCCATATTGCTCACTCTCAATCAACGTTAGTAATTATCATAGCGTCGCCGTCGGCGTCGCTTTGCGTTGTTGGCTTTGGTTTGTTGAATAGAGTTGTTTGATGGCAGCACCCAAAGTATGCGCGCCAGTGTGTGTGTGAGTGTGCTTGTTTAAGTATCCAATTTCCCTCTATTACTTTAACCTCAAATTGTTGCAACAGCAGGCTGAGTCGTCAGCCCCAATACGTAGTACAACAAACAATTCATCTTAGCCAACATGTGTACAAAAGCCAACAACACTAACAATAACATGAAAAACAACTTTGCATGGCATGCCATACCATCCGCAACCGATTTAAGTCAACCAAGAAACAACTACCACAGCAAAAAGCTGAATTCGGAGTTGTACATTAAAAAGGTCAAAAGTAACAAGTTGCATCTAAAGTCTTAAGATTTTCCGCGGCAATTTTCTTTATTTCTCCGCAACCAATTGGAAATCGAAATAACTACGGACTCCAGGTTAAAGCGAAGATTTCTGTAGTAGCATTTTTCAGGAATGATCGTGACATGCAGAGAAGAGTCACAATGAAAATGGTCCACTTGTGATCAAACATTTGAAATTGCCAAAAATCGTAGAAACCAATATGAAATTCAAAAGAAGTGGCTTGATCAGTACGATTTGGTATTTACAAATTAAATACATGAAAAAGTTTTGCAATTCAATAGCATTTTGCCTAAAACTTAGCTTTCAGTAAAACAAAAGAAAAATTCACGTCGTAGTGATAATGGAGCACAATGTAAAATTTCTAAAATTTCTAAGCTTCTTCATATTTTTTTGTTTTGTTAACACTTATGTATGCATTAAAACGACGGGTTAGATCGCTTCCCATGGTTTTTTTTATTTGTTAAAAGAAAGGTGGAATGCTTAACTACGCAAGAGCTGGGTAATTTATTATTCTTTGACTTTTTACACAATAAATTGTTTGGTCACAAGAGACTGGACCATTTACACTGTGACCTACTGTAATCATCAACAGTATAAAGAAAATTAACTTCTACAAAGTGGAGCAATATTTGTCACCCTGTTATTTTTTGTTTCCAATCCAAAACGTTGTTCCGGATCCCATAAAACTGTACGAGGGTTGCTATATATATTTCTGGCCTAGGCAACACTAAGTGTTGCCTGTCGCTATCTGACATTCCCATTGAAAAGTTTGACATTTTTTAACATAAACGTACTCAGAACGTTTTGACGTTTGACCATTATTTTTGTTGTTTACAGTGACTTAAAAAATCAATTTGCCAAAAAATGGAATTAACTCCTGAACATTTTCGTGCGATCATTGTTCATAACTTTCGACGTGAATTATCACGACAAAAGTGCATCGATGAACTTAAATTTTTGTATGGCGATAAAGCACCATCCTATAAAACTGTGAAAAACTGGTTTAATGGATTTAATCGTGGCCGACGCGCTCTCAATGGCGAAGGTCGTCCAAAAACGGCCGTTGTGTCAGAGAACATTGATGCCGCGCGTGAACTGATAATGTAAGATCGTTATGTGACATACCGTGAGATAGAGGCATCCTTGGGCATTTCTTCCACCAGCATACATTCGATATTACATGAACACCTAGCCGTAAAAAGGTTTGTTCTCGTTGGATGCCGCACAATTTAACAATCGCTAAAAAAAGGCTCGTGTCAATTTGGGCAAAGAAAATTTTTAAAAAAATACGATCGCGGTGCTTTAAACGCCGTTTATAAGATCGCCGCTGGTGACGAATCATGGATCTATGCTTATGAGCGCGAAACAAAGCAGCAATCGACCGTGTGGGTCTTCGAAAACGAGCCAAATCCAACAAATTTGTTCGTGGAAGAAGCACTTCGAAGCAAATGGTCGCCTGTTTCTTCAGCAAGCCTGGTCATGTGGCGACTGTTTCGCTTGAGCAACGTAGGACGTCCAATTCTGAGTGGTACACCACAATTTGTTTGCCTGGAGTCTTCGGAGAAATTCGAAAAACGAACAAAAGAAGACGAATCATTGTGCACCATGACAATGCGAGCCCTCACACATCGTCTCAAACCAGCGCCTTTTTGAACGGCCAAAACGTTGAATTAATCTGCCGAACAGCCCTGACTTGGCACCCAATGACTTCTTTTTGTTCCCGCACATGAAAAAAAATGTGTGGTCAACTTTTACGTCGCCAAAAGATGCTGTTGAAAAAACATGTTTTGGAGGTGTCTCAATCGAAGTAGAAAAAAGCTTCGACAATTGGAAAAGTGTATAAATCATGCATACTTTGAAAAATAATAAAACCATTTTTGATGATAAATATTCGCACTTTCATTATTAGGCCAGAAATATATATGGCAGCCCTCGTATGAGCTTCCTTCCAATGGAATTTGGCACGGGGTTAGAGCTTTAAGAAGGGCTAATATATTTTTATCTCGTTTATTTCGCTAATACGAAACTGTTTAGAGGTATGCGTTTCAAAAAAATAACCTCGAAAAATAAGGAACGCCCTTATGTACGAGTATATGTTGTCCATTTAAATTAAATATGGGTAACCAACGACGTAAATTTTATATCTTCTCTAAGCGTGTTCGTTTGGTCCTGTTTTTTAAGAAATTCTATAAATGTGGGTAAAAATTGTCGTTTTTGGATTCAAATGTTTTATTAAAGTTTTACTTTTAACATTTTAGTAAAGGTTTTCGAACATAAACTCATGATAACGTCATGAAAAAAGGAGTCCGTTTCGTTTTCTTTGTTAAAGTTTTGTTTTGAATAAAAGTTGATGCTCTCTAAGGCGATAGTTTTTTTGTTTATAATTTTTGTTGCATAATTAAGTTAGTCGTGAAAGTTAGTTGACATTTAAGTTTAAAATTTGGAAATTTATGTCCAAAAGTTGAAAGAAAAAACCTCAATTTTTACTTGAGATATGACATGGGTATTTAAATACCCGTGCAAGGTGTTTGTTTGAAGTGCAAGGTTAATTTGCATCCCGGTAGTTGCTTCCTAGATTTTCACAACGGTGTTGCACCAGATCGGAAGAAAATTGATAAGGCTAAGTGATTTATTTCTTTTAAGTACCATGTTTTCTTAAAAAATTACCCATTTGCACTCGACCGGATCTGAAGGCCAGGTGTGTTGACGTATCGATGGCTGATTTTTTTCATTACATAGTAGACAACTTACGCTATTCGGTAGAATTAGTAGAAATTATTAATTTGTTCCATTTTCCTATGTTTGACAGCACTTTTCCGGAGCATTTTCCGAAAAAAAAACTTCGAATTTTGCCTGCAAAAAACAAAAGATGAAAAAATCCTGCTAAATGCTTAAATTTAGCCCAGTCTTTCCTCTTTTCTATAAAAAATTAACTGCGATAGCGTTCACCTGGCCCACCCTAAAACTATTTATGTATGGGTATTTTAATACCCATTAGGCAGGAATAGGCTAAATACAAATATTTGATAATTTATTGATATTGTTGATAAAACGTAAAATATTTAACAGGTTTGAAGAAAGCCTACTCAGTTTCGAACTTGGGTGTACTTGTGTGACAGTCGTGCAGCTCGCTAAAAGAGAGCTGAGAGGCTGAGCGTCAATATCCTGATAAGTCGTTCAGATGACGCCTATACTTATACATAAGCATATCTTAAATACTCGTTTAACAGCTGTCGCGTTTATTTTTCGTTTACACCGAAAGAAAACGTTACATTAGTTCCATTTTAAAGTAGTATTAACTTATATCATTTTTATTGATATAACGATTTTTTTTAAAAATGCATTCGATGACTTGTTTTCTATAAAATTTTTCTGCACATTTCTATTAGAGTAATCGGAAACCTGAAAATCTGCTCAAACTGATGACTGGGCTTTAGGTGTCAATTCTGGTCAAACTTGTTATGTGATCAGTCAAGAAAGTGCATCCAAGTCCCCAAGCCTCAACAGACTGGGCTTAAATGGATTCTATATGGTTTCAATATGCGCCAGACATATCTATGGAAACCATACTTGGTGAAAACTGAGCACAATTCTGGTAGAGAAATCGATATTATCGATTTTGGATTTGCTTGGCCCCCCACATTGGGCCATGCACGGCCACTGATTTAATAAAACATTCATTTACATTAAACCAGTGACAAGAAGACAAAGCCAACAGCCGAGATTGCAAATGCAAGTATTTCTACATAACGACTTACATAGTATGTATGTACGAATGACTGGCTGTCCGTCCGTCTGTCCATCCGTACATAGCTCAACAATAATGAACAGAAATAATGTCGTGTTTTATTGGTTTGTTTAGTTGGGACTGTTTAACGTTGTCGACTGGTCGGTCGGATGGTTGGTTTGTTGTTAGCAAGTTCTTGTTGCTGCTGCTACTGTTGGTCGTTATAAGCCGGTTGTTAACTGTGGCTCTTTTGATACTGCTGCATTTGTATGAGCTCTTTGTCCGCCTGTCCGTCCATTTCATCGTTGCGTTTGTGTAGGCCTAGTTATGTGCCTCGTTTTCATTTCTCTATTTTCTAAAAAAAAAAAAGAAACATAAATGAAATGCTGATACAACTGAACAGAAAATATATTTGAAATCATGCGGCGGGAAATAGGCGTTACAATAAAGCATTTCTGGTTGTTGCGATTTTTCCCTTCTATCTCTCTCTACCCCTCGCAAATACAAGCTCGTGTAGATTCTCTGGGACAAGTGGTTTTCATGTTAACAAAAACAACATCAACAACAAAAGAGCCCCTACTGCCAACTACGAGTAATAAGAAAATATCGTAATTATTGTGGCTACAACCAGAGATTAAAATGTTTCTGTTTTGAAAGAGAAAAAAAATCATTTTTAATTAAAAACATGCCTACTAATTGGTGGCCAGTTGGCCAACAAAAGACTTCATTTGTACACCACCAGTAATTTCCAGTAAATAGGGTGGTGTGAACAACAAATGGCCAACCACCTGGGCTGCGCGCTACCCTGTAATGATAAGGGCGACCTATGATTTATTTCGATATTAATTGGATTCTGCAGAAATCATATTGTATAGATTTTTTTTTCGTTCTGTTTGTTATTCAAGCCTAATTGTATTCTTTCTTATATTTGCAGGTAATTGTCTCAGGTTCTTTTTGAAAAATACCGCTTTTTGTTCGTAAGTACGAGTATTTTAATACAATTATTTTTCATACCTTTGGTCGGTCTAAAATGGTGTACTTGAAACTGCAGTGTATGAAGTCGATTTATTATTTCTAAATATAGAGTACGAGGGTTGTTCTAGTCTAGGCAAAACTAAGTGTTGCCTGGCGCCATCTGACATTTCTATTGGAAAGTTTGACATTTTTTAGTATAATCGTACTCAGAGCGTTTTGACGTGCGACCATCATTTGTGTTGTTTACAGTGACTTGAAAAAATCAATTTGGCAAAAAAATTGATCTAACTTGCGAACATTTTCGTGCGATCATTTTTCACAAATTTCGACGTGGATTATCACTACAAGAGTGCATCTATGAACTTAAATCTTTGTATGGCGATAAAGCACCATCCTATAGCACTGTGAAAAACTGGTTTAATGAATTCAATCGTGGCCGATGCTCGCTCAAAGACGAAGGTCGTCCAAAAACATTTTCGTGCCATCCTTTTTCACAACTTTCGACGTAGATGTATCACGACAAAAGTGCATCGATCAACTTAAATCTTTGTATGGCGATGTAGCACCATCCTATAGCACTGTGAAAAACTGATTTAATGAACTCAATCGTGGCCGACGCTCGCTCAAAGACGAAGGTCGTCCAAAAACGGCCGTTGTGCCAGAGAACATTGATGCTGTGCGTGAACTGATAATGCAAGATAGTCATGTGACATAACGTGAGATAGAGGCATCCTTGGGCATTTCTTCCACCAGCATACATTCTATATGACATGAACACCTGGCCGTAAAAAGGGTTTGTTCTGGTTGGATGCCGCACAATTTGACAATCGCCCAAAAAAAAGGCTCGTGACAATTTGAGCAAAGAAATTTTGAAATCTTATGATCGCGGTGCTTCAAAAGACGTTTATAAGATCGTCACAGGTGACGAATCATGGACCTATGCGTATGAGCCCGAAACAAAACAACAATCGACCGTGTGGGTCTTCGTAGACGAGCCAAATCCAACGAAAGTTGTTGTTGTTTGTGAAAGAAGCACTTCGAAGCAAATGGTCGCCTGTTTCTTCGGCAAATCTGGTCATGTGGCGACTGTTCCGCTTAAGCAACAATGGACGGTCAATTTTGAGTGGTACACCACAATTTGTTTTCCTGAAGTCTTCGGAGAAATTCGAAAAACGAACAAGAGAAGACGAATCATTGTGCACCATGACAATGCGAGCTCTCACACATCGACTCAAACCAGCGCATTTTTGACCGGCTGAAACGTCGAATTGATGGGCCTTCCGCCGAACAGCCCTGACTTGGCACCCAATGCCTTTTTTTATTTCCGCACATCAAGAAAAAAATGGGTTGTCAACGATTTTCGTCGCCAGAAGATGCTGTTGAAGATTTCAAAAAAAGTGCTTCGACAATTGGTTTGAGCGCAAGCAAAAGTGTATAAATCATGCTGGAGAACACTTTGAAAAACAATTAAACCATTTTTGATGATAAATACTCGCATTTCATTATTAGGCCAGAAACATATATAGCAGCCCTCGTAATAGCTTTTCAATAGGAAAAGTGAAATCTTTTCCATAGGAAAAGTGAAAATGGGAATTCCAACAAAATATAATTCTGTGGCAAGTCCTACAAATGCTAAGTTTCAAAGAACACTAAGGAATGTAATACACATACATACGAATATTATTCGTTACTTAAAAAAATAAAATCAAAATTCTAATCTAAACGTTTCTCCCAAAAAAGTGACCGAAAAAACACATAAATATTTATTTAAATCATATCTTTGCTCGAGGTGTTGTTATAGTAAATTTTAATAAAATGCCAATTCCAAGGGAAGATAATAATTTATATGCTGTGCATAAACATAGCATGCCGCACATACGAGTATGACCTCATGAAATATTTTTCATAACATCAAATAACTTTCAACACTCCGAGAAGCATAGAAGGCGCCCAGGATATTTTTATCTAATTTTGTAATATTTTACAAATCATGACAACATTGCAAGAGCACTCTGTTGCGATGACGGCGATGATGATGATGATGAAATATGGTCTGCTGGAGGATACAAAAATAAGAACAAAATACGTAAGGAATGCTCCCACAAAATGAGTTTTCTCAATCACACCCGGCCACCATTACGACGGAGATGGTCTTAGAGGGAATTGGCGTAAGGACGAGGGCGCATTAGATGGAAAAAAGAAACAAGAAATGAAACATTATCAAGCTCCACCACCCAAAAAACAACATTCAAAATTCATGGAGATCCTTTAGCATACACATCCATCCTCTTCTCCAGCAAAAGCAAATACTGTTGGACACGATGAAATGAAATTGCCTAAGGGGAACTCATAGCAGAAATAACCATAGAGAATTTCATCATATTTATTTTTGATACTCGTACACATATGCACATGGAACATAACATTAAGGTTAAGTTGATGAAGAGCACAGGACCCCCCCCCAACATCAGAGATGGCGGGTGATTGCCTGCTGATGTTGGGCAAAGCTGAAGCTTTTCGACTTTATTTTCGTCTTTTTCGATATTCTGTTTAGTTTTTTTTCGGGTTACAATCATGCCAAATACCAAGTATCAGAATATACAAAAAGTATTTGAATTTTTTTTTAGTTTTCTTTTCGGTTTTGATGATTTTTATAGATTTGCTTCCGCTATGTGTGTCGTCCTCGTCCCTTGTAAAGGTTGCCCGGCAAGGCATAGACGTTTGAAATGTAAACTTTTGGTACGTTTTTTTCATTCTTTCGTTGGATATTTTTATCCCACTTTAATATTCATGCAAGTGAATAGCAATACAAACACAACCCAACTAAACTTAAAAAAAATAATGACCAAAAATCACACATATACACTCACACTATACAACTTGCACGTTTTTAAGGTTTTAACGAGGGTTGTATACTAAGTTCATTTAGAACGGAGTGTTTTATTCATTAGGTCCTGTAATAATATTCGAAGTAAACTTTTTTCAAAATTCATACTATTTGTTGACCTATTTTCGGAAAAATATTCTACCAGACCACCTATTCCAAGTTATATCACATGCATATTAGATGAAGTCCTTTTAAATTGCTTTAAGGAACATTTATTAATCTCTATCATTAGTCAGTCGTTTAAGTTTGTTCCAACCGCTTTCAGTAGATTCTTTTTTATAGTGCAGCTGTCTTCTTCATGTGTGATTAGTTCTTTCGGCTTGTCTCTGGCCCTAATAATTTCAATCTACAGCGATTCTGCTTTTGTTGTTAGTGCTGTTTGTGTATTATGGAAATGAGCGTTCGGTAAGAAACGTTGTTTTCGACCAAAATTTTGTTCAGTGATGAAGCCCACTTCTGGCTCAACGGCAAAGTCAATAAACAAAATTGCCGCTTTTGGGCTAAAGAGCAACAAGAAGAGGTTCAAGAGGTGACATTATACTCAGAGAAAACCACGGTTTGGTGCTGTTTATAAGCTGGTGGAATCATGGGTCTATATTTTTTCAAAAACGATGATGGCCGGAACGTAACCGTGAATGGTGCTCGCTATCGCACCATGATATCGATCTTAACGCTATCTGAAATTGAAGCCCGTAATCTTGACGATACTTGGTTTCAACAGGACGGTGCCACTTGCCATACAGCTGCTCAAACACTTGATCTATTGAAAGGTCATTTCGAAAAGCAGCTAATTTCACGTTTTGGACAAATGAGTTGGCCGTCTAGATCGAGTGATATCAAACCTTTAGACATTTTTCTTTGGGGTTACGTAAAGTCCAAAGTTTATGCTGACAAACCAGCTACGATTCAGGTTTTGGAAGCCAACATTACGCGTTTCATTAAAGCCATACCGGTCGAAATGCTCGAACGGGTCATCCAAAATTGGACCCTCAGAATGGAAACCCTGAACCGTAGTTGTGGCCAACATTTGAAGGAAATTATATTCAAAAAATTAATGCCATAAAATTCCCTTTCAAAGTACCAATAAAGATTCCACACTTGATTTGAATTTTTATATTTTTTTGTTCTGAAAAAATACCTCTAGATGGATCACTCTATAGAACACGTCTGTTGTGTGGGTACACGGCAATTTTCAGTAGTGAAACTGACAGTATCAGTTTGAAGAGACAACGTCTCGGTAACCCTAACTAATTGCAATTATTATTGGAACTGAATTTATAAATGTATTGGTTGTTGTTATAGATTATCGTCTATAAGAAGTTTTAGAATCCGGTTGTCATTACCACGGTCATTTCTAACTGAACTGGACTGATGATTACATTTTATGTATTCGGTTATCTGACCAAAATAATAACATTTTTTATTTAATATTCATATTTAACGATTTGAAAATATAAATTCTGTTATTTGAATTATGAGCAGTTTTTTCTTCAACTTGGTTTCTACTTTTAAATCTAATAAAGTTTATATGCAGAAGTAAAAAGATTTTATGCATCATTCGAGTATTCGTAAAGTGAGTTTGAAAAAACTCAGTTTTGGGTTTAAAGTTTAAAAAAAAATTAGCTAAAATAGTTTATGATAAACTATAAAGGTGAGTTAAAGTAAAATTTTGAACCTAATATTTCCGGCTACTTAAGGTTAATGTAATACAAAATAACTAAAATAAACTCTAACTTATTTCATATGGTATAGCGTTTCAAAATAAAAATTTCCTTGGACCTTAAAAAATAACTCGAACCTATGAGGGCCGTTCTTTTGCGAATTCACTAAAATGACCTTAGTCTTTCATATCTAGAAGAAATGACCATAGCTTTGCAAGATGGGAATTTTTCTGGCAGACAAGCGCAGTCTGATCAATATTATTTTACCAGTGTGTACATTTTAGCTTATAAGTGGGCTTGGCTCTATAGAAGACAGCCTACCCCACTGCTTTTGGGCTGGTCAAAAATTAGTGGACTGTTTTTATCTCGCCAGATTCGGTCCATGTCGTTTCCGATAGTTCCAACACTGCAAAAGCGTTCTTCTATTCCAGGTTCCAAATCGTATCCTTAGCTTAAAATCGACAGGCCAGCATCAGTGAATCTGTTTGTTTTTCAATGTGCTTTTTTATTGGCTTTAGTAATAGTTCGCTCCTCCATCCTTGCCGTAAAAAATGGCCAAGTTGGGATTATACCATATGCTTCTGGCCGACATGAAATCAAACGGTTGTGGTCTTCAGTCAAACTTTTACCTAAAACAGCAATATTCTCCATCGCTTTGAACAAGGATAGCTGAATTAGCAGAGGAGCCGCCTTGCACTTTTAATGGAAAAAATTCATTCATTTTATTTCATCATCCTAATCTAAAATTAAAAAATATTTTGGATCATTGCTCAAACCACAAATTTCTCAATCATTACAATGTTTAGTCAATTCGTAGTTCTTCCTGTGAGTCACAAACTTCTTTCTGTCATAGAAATTCCACTTTTGATTTTCTGTCTCAGGGCAAGTCGATGGTCAACTGCATCGAAGAGTAATCGACAATGGAACCCATATATTTTTGGTACTACCCCGAAAGCCACAGTGATATCGGGACAGTATTTTACAACAATTATCGTGCGACCCTCGCTTGAGGGATCCTTATCTCTATAACACAACATAGTGTGTGTATAGGAAAATGTTTAAATTTGATGAAACCCCAAATAGATATTTAATATGCAGCCCACTCTTATTTATACGATTTCCTACAATGGACTAAAGACAATAGAACGAGAAGATGTTTCAAAGCACTATGCCTAAATGGTTACGGAGGTAACGATACGAAACAAAATCAATATCGTGGGATGGAAGGAAAAATTCACAACAAAACCATTTGTCTTTTATAAGGAAATAATCAAATCTAGTGGCCGAGCCAATTTTAATGTACCTTTCACCATGGACCATAGTATTGTATTCGGCACAGCCACCAATCGCCTATGAAGGAGACATTAATATGTCTAAACGCACGTCCTTTTGTCTTATCTTGAAGTAGAACAACACTAAGGGGATGTCCCTGAGTGGTGATTGGTAATTGCCTTGAACTACTGGATGTCGTAACTAGTGGGAAATATATATATATATTCGCCTGAAGTTGACCACATACGGACTGCACGGGTTAAAAACGAATTAGATCTGTAGTGGAAAGTGGGTCGACCAGCCCATCGATTAGAATTGAGTTAATAGAAAGTCGCGCATTCTTGCCTAATATCCGTAAGCCAGTATTAAGGAGACGGCTGTCTGTAAACGCGCACCATAAAAGTATTGATTAAATGGCGACAGGGAGACAATAGAGTTGTATGGTCGGCGAACATGAGTACGACGCAATGGAAGAAAATTCAGACCTGCCGGAATGCCAACCTCAGAACATCAACAGGGTGTCTTCTTATGTCTCTGAGGACCATCTACATGAGGAGATGAATGTCCTTACCGAGCGCAGACACAATTTCTGTCTAAGCAATACCTGCTGGGGTGCTTTCGCAGCAGTCAACCTAACCACCATCTCTTGGACAGGATGCCTCCGCCCAGGCAGATCAGGTACGATCTTCATGATCTATAAAGAAAGTTCCAGCGGCATAAGAGAGAATCTTTTGATCATCGAAACTATCAGGAAGATCTGAACAACATTCACGCCGATGAAGTCGCAGCAGAGTATCCAGTATCCAGGAGAAGGTACTACCTCGACAGACGCGCGTGGTTCTGGCACAGCTATCTGAATGATGCAGCCGCCGCAATTCTTACTGGGCTAACGTTCCAGACACCTGTCCCTCCTGCCATCAGGGACCACATGACGCGCTGCACCTCTTCACTCAGCTGACCCCCAGGTCTCTGTGGACGCATCCAGTTCAAATGTTGCGTTTTCTCTACCTGGATATCATAGCAGATCCCCCATTGACGAAAATTTCAAAATACAATACTTTATATTGTTGTTACAACAACAACAGCACCATTGGTTTTCTTTGATCACGTTCAAGCAGCTGCAAGGATGATTTCCATCTTTGGCCGGTCTATACACTTCAATGCTTCTTTCGAAACTTGAAATACATTTCTTGCATAACGAGCGTGACATTACGTTTTCATGAATATGAGAACAGAAATGTGAAAATAGAGGGGACGCCTGCGGCCACCAGTCTATGTTAGTTAGAACCCATCTACAACAACACGTTTAGTGCGATACTCGTATCTAAGACTGCTCTATATAAATCGAGCAAACGTATTACCGACACCAAAAGCTATCAGCTTTGATATGAGTGCACCGTGCCAGTGTCTGTCAAAGGCCTTGAAGATATCCCGAGCCACGACCTTAATCTCACCAAACTGTTGTATAGACCGACTCCAACGCCCCGATAGAACGCCATCAGATCTCCCAAAGAGTTCTACGCAAGCCATAATGTCGATCACTCAGTAAGTCGTCTGAATACATCACAAAATGGTGGTTCACCATGGCCCCTGTAATCGTGGAGAGCGCAGAGCAAATCGCAATTGGCCAATAATTTGCAGGATTTATGGCTTAACCCCTTCTGCACGAAGAAAAAAAGTTTGGTTGGGATAAAAATTTTCTGAGCATCATATTATTGTTGGGTATATGGTTGTGGTACAACAATAGTAAGATTCGCATACGAGTACAACTCTACTATGATCTCCACAGCCATATTTTGAACCTCACAACAATAGTATGATACACATACAACCATACCATATATGATTTCCTAAAGCCTAGTATAATTCGCACGCAACCATGTTATGATTCCTAAAACCATAGTATGATCCCACTCAACCATACTTTTATCTTATACAATACAATACTTTTGTCGCACCAATCATATTTATATTGTTGCCACAACCATTTTCCATTTTCATTTTTAATTGTGACAATAATACTATAGTTACAGTGCAATCATACTATTGTCAACATAAATTTCAAAAACAATTCTATGGTTGCGAAGAACCTACCTACCATATAATAACCATATTTTTTCTCTGCGTATAGGAATTGGCTGGACGTTCGCAACCTTCCAGCACAGTAAGCTAGGTTGAAAAGGTTACTTTTTGGAGGGGCCAACGTCGAACTTACTTAGGACAAGTGCCGAAATACCATTGGGCCCGGAGACTTACTTACATCGTGATTGGAGTCATTTTAAAACTTGGTTACTCCATAGCTTTTGGAATTACATATTATGATCAGCGATAGGACATATCTTCTTTTTTTAATCTCTACAGTCTTTCAACACGAACTTCATCATCATCGTCATTATCATGATTACCTTTAATCGCATCATGAAACCTTATAAAAACAAAAGTAAAAAACCTCATCATCAACAGAAACCACACGTAAAACAAACAACTGCGCTCACTTACGTACCTTCTGCCACAGTCCATCAACCATATAACCCAGCCACCCGGCCAGACCGGCCGACAACCAACCTGCGGCCTAACAATCCAACCAACCCGTTCTGAGCGAATAGCAAAATTAGTATGCACGCGGCATCCGAGCACATTAGAAAATATTGTATTGTTTTTGGAAGTTAAAGTTTGTGCATACTAAATACCAAACAATATACATATGTATATACATAGATATGTATATGTACATAGATATGTATATGTACATAGATATGTATATGTACATATGCCTAAATATATCTATACATGTAGTATATGCATATAATAGTGTACTCTGATATCGAGTTCGAATCATGATTGTCTATTCATTTGTCTGTCCGTCCGTCTGTCTACTTGGCACAAGTGCAAATAACCGGTTGCCATTTAAATTACGGTAATCGAAATGCAATGACATTAGGCGACTCATTTCGAATTTGTTAAAATTCAATTTTAAAACGCAATTTTGAAAAGCGTATTGGAATAGAAATCCTGTCTGGCGTAGCATTTTTTTAGTATTGAACTTTTTATTGTTTTTTTCTTTTTTTTGTAAGGTATGTGCAAAATCATGAAAATCGGTTATAAAAATATAATCTTATTTTTATTTCCTAAAATGTCGATTAAGTAGATTGAAATATTTGATTGAGATTTGAGTGAATGAACTGAGTTGAGATGATGGGACTGGTTTCTTTTACAATGCTGATGCAATTTCAATGGGTTTGTTAAAACAATTGATAAACAATTAAACTTAAAAACCCCTTTGTTTTCTCAATGAATGGAGTTTGCACGAAACGCAAAATTATGGCATGTATTTTGATCCCCAAATATAAAAGAAACTGTCTCAATATATAATTAAAATTTCAATGACATGAATAAAATTATATACGTACGCGAATCCAGAAAGCCTAACCTGGCCAAGTTTCGACAAAATACGTACGAACATATCAAAAAAATAAAAAAATTTATATTCGGATAAGGCGGAATCTGTGGTACCCTACATCACCTGCGATATATATAAGGCGTGATCCATTTCGAGGTTCCCTACACGCAGAGAAAAAAACATGGTTACTATATGGTCACGGCAATAATAGTATATTCTCCGCAACAAAAGTATGTTCGTCCCAACCATAGCATTGTTTACTGAATTTAATTTTGACAATAGTATGATTGCCGCAATATTAATATTGTTGAAATGTAACAATAGTATTATTGCCAAATTCAAAAATGAAAATATGGTTATAGCAACAATATAAATATGGTTGATTCGACCAAGGTATTGTTATTTGCGTTTTATGTTAACAATAATATAATTACGGCAATCATACTGTATGATTGTAATTCTTCTTCTTTTGAATATGCTTTTTAGAACAATGTTAATGTTACGGGTCTAATGCAATAATAATACTTTTTATATCGAAATTAAAATATTTTAAACAATCTGCTTTGGCATTGTTTAACTGAAATATTTTCAATAAAAACGCTAACGTTTTTTTAAACTTATTTTTCCTACTGTTAAATAAATCATTCCTATTATTTTGAATTCAATGTATTTTTAAATATTTTTCACAACTCAAATCTATCGTTGACAACTTAACTCAATTCTAATAAATTTATTGGTGATCATAGTATCGGGTGATTTTTTAAGAGCTTGATAACTTTTTTTTTTAAAAAAAACGCATAAAATTTGCAAAATCTCATCGGTTCTTTATTTGAAACGTTAGATTGGTCCATGACATTTACTTTTTGAAGATAATTTCATTTAAATGTTGACCGCGGCTGCGTCTTAGGTGGTCCACTCGGAAAGTCCAATTTTGGGCAACTTTTTCGAGCATTTCGGCCGGAATAGCCCGAATTTCTTCGGAAATGTTGTCTTCCAAAGCTGGAATAGTTGCTGGCTTATTTCTGTAGACATTAGACTTGACGTAGCCCCACAAAAAATAGTCTAAAGGCGTCAAATCGCATGATCTTGGTGGCCAACTTACCGGTCCATTTCTTGAGATGAATTGTTCTCCGAAGTTTTCCCTCAAAATGGCCATAGAATCGCGAGCTGTGTGGCATGTAGCGCCATCTTGTTGAAACCACATGTCAACCAAGTTCAGTTCTTCCATTTTTGGCAACAAAAAGTTTGTTAGCATCGAACGATAGCGATCGCCATTCACCGTAACGTTGCGTCCAACAGCATCTTTGAAAAAATACGGTCCAATGATTCCACCAGCGTACAAACCACACCAAACAGTGCATTTTTCGGGATGCATGGACAGTTCTTGAACGGCTTCTGGTTGCTCTTCACTCCAAATGCGGCAATTTTGTTTATTTACGTAGCCATTCAACCAGAAATGAGCCTCATCGCTGAACAAAATTTGTCGATAAACACATTTCGAACCGAACACTGATTTTGGTAATAAAATTCAATGATTTGCAAGCGTTGCTCGTTAGTAAGTCTATTCATGATGAAATGTCAAAGCATACTGAGCATCTTTCTCTTTGACACCATGTCTGAAATCCCACGTGATCTGTCAAATACTAATGCATGAAAATCCTAACCTCAAAAAAATCACTCTTTATAATAGTATGTGATCATACTATGGTTGTAGGAATCATAACATGGTTGCGTGTGCATCATACTATGATTGTGAGGATCATACTATGGTTGTATGTGAAACATACTATGGTTGCGAGGATCGTAATATGGTTGTGGAGATCATAGTATGGTTGAGTTTGAATCTTATTATGTGTGAATCATACTATTGTTATGAGGATCATAGTATGGTTGAATTTGAATCATTTTATGGTTGTGGGGATCATAGTATGGTTATGTGTGAATCATACTATTGTTGTGAGGATCATAGTATGGTTGTATTTGAATCATACTATAGTTGTGAGGATCATAATATTGTTGTACCACAACCATATACACAACAATATTATTATCCTCTTCGAATATTCTTACCACAACCATACTTTTTTCCTGGGTGTACTTTTTTAAAGAAAAACACTCAGAAAATTTAAATTGAATGGGGAATGTTTATTATCATTTGAAAAAACATTCTTTGGCATTTATTTTGTTGAAGATTATGTCTATCAAATGTTGGCCGCGTCTACGTCTCAGATGGTCCATTCGTGGAGTCAAATTTTCGATGACTCGTTCGAGCATTTCGACTGGTAACTGGCGAATGACACACGTTATGTTTTGCTCCAAGGCCTGAATCGAAGCGGGTTTGTCCGCATAAACATTAAACTTTACATATCCCCACAAGAAAAAGTCTAACGGTGTGATATCACACGATCCTCAATAAATCCATTGATTGATGCGATGTGTGGGAAGTGGTGCCGTCTTGTCGAAACCAAATGTCGTCAAGATCACGAGCTTCAATTTCTGGCATCAAATAGTCGGTTATCATGGCACGATAACGGTCGGCATTGACGGTTACGTTCTCACCGGCATCAATTTTTGAAAAAAAAATTGACCGATGATTCCACCGGCCCTCAAACCACATCAAACCGTTGTTTTTTCTGGATGAGGTAACAGCTCTTGAAGCTCTTCTGGTTGCTCTTCGTCCCAAATGCGGCAATTTTGCTTGTTAACATTGAGCCTATTGAGCCAGAAGTGGGCCTCATCGCTGAACAAAATTTGGCTCGAAAAAGTCGGATCTTCTTGAAACTTTTCAAGAGCCCATAGAGCGAAGCGATGTCGCTTGGGCGTACGTCTTTCCATGATGAAATGCCAAACAATACTAAACAAAAATGACATGACAACATGACACCTATCACACGTGATCTGTCAAAAAAAAGGTATTGAAAAAAGTATCTCTACTTGGATCACCCATTAGCATACACATCGCGTCTGTACGAAATTTAGACAAGATCTGATTTCAAACATGAATTCTAGAATGGCATCACCTCAAATTAGATGTTAAATTTGAAAACGATTGGATTTAAACTAAAACTTGTAGAGTGGCCCTTTGTACTGGTGTTTTAGGAAAACATTGACCAATATGGTCCACTTTTAAAAGGCAAGGATAAAACAAATTTGCATTAATTTGTGTCTCCTAAAGCAGAGAACCCCGATATAGAGGGTCTTTGTGTGATGAATATAAGAAAATATTAAACGATATGGTCTAATTTTACTAGGGTTGGTCATTGATATCTCACGAAGCACTGTGCTAAATTTGAGCACATAAGGACTTAAAATGCCAAATCGGGTGGCCTGTGTATAAAACGGGAAGCTTTTGTAGCGGAGTTACACATAAAACAGGTGGGCAAATAAAATAAGGCCGGGTCGAATTTTATCTACTCTCCATCCTAGATTAGTGTCATTTTATAAAAGTCGGTTCACCTACCAAATCGTCTGTCAATTTTCGCGTAAAAAATGTCAAACCTTTTAAATGTTTATGTAGGGTGATCAATCTAGAGGTATTTTTTGAGAACAAAAGAAAATATAAAAATTCAAATCAAGTGTGGAATCTTTTTTGGTAATTTGAAAGGACATTTTATGGCATTAATTTTTAAAAATAATAACCTTCAAATGTTGGCAACTGCATTATGGAAATGAGCGTTCGGTGAGAAACGGAAAGATCCGCCCATTTTTAGCTCAAAGGCAAAGTCAAATAACAAAATTGCCGCATTTGGGCTGAAGAGCAGCAAGACGAGGTTCAAGAGGTGCCATTATAACCAGACAAAACCACGGTTCGTTGCGATTTGTAAGCTGGTGGAATCATCGGTGCATATTTTTTCAAAAATGATGATGGCCGGAGCGTAACCGTGAATGGTGCTCGCTATCGTCCCATGATATCGATCTTCATGCTACCTGAAATTGAAGCCCGTAATCTTGACGACACTTGGTTTCAACAGGACGGTGCTACTTGCCATACAGCTGCTCAAACAATGGATCTTTTTGAGAGGTCATTTCGTAGAACAGCTAATTTCACGTTTTAAATAGGTGAGTTGGCCGCCTAGATCGAGTGATATGACACCCTAAGACCGTTTTCTTTGGAGTTACGTAAAGTCCAAAGGCTGACAAACCAGCTACGATTCAGGTTTTGGAAGCCAACATTACGCGTGTCATTATAGCCATACCTGTCGAAATGCTCGAAGAGTTATCCAAAATTGGACGCTCAGAATGGAAACCCTGAGGCGTAGTTGCGGCCAACATTTAAAGGAAATTATATTCAAAAAATAAATGCCATAAAATGTCCTTTCAAAATACCAATTAAGATTCCACACTTAATTTGAATTTTTATATATTTTTTTTTTGAATAAATTTATTTAGATGGATCACCCTTTACAACGATAACTTTTTATATATTATTAGCCTTGTTTGCTGCAATACTACGTGTAAAACCTCAAAATAAGTTATTAATGGAATGTACGAGTATATATTTTTACATTTTAATTATGATAGTGTAAATAAAATAAGAAAAAAATCCCAAGGTGGTTTTGGGCCTTGCCCAAAAATCACAATTATATGCATATTAAGGAAAATTTCGCAACGCCATACATAAGGAATTATTTCTAAGATTTGTCATTAGTCTGGCTCGTAACACTGGACCCTAAAAATACGATTTTACTGTGGAAGGCATGAGACATTCGACCTGACCTGACTATACTACGTTTGTCCTTGTTGTCTATACGTTTTTTTTTCTTTTGAACGGATATAATCCATTTTCGAGCACACACTGCTTTATACTGTTCTACAGGATGTCCAAACAATGTTTCTATGATTTGCAAATGGATTACCAAATTAGTTGTACAATTCATTCGCTATATATTGTAGGGTATATAGTCATAGTGTCTTCATAGAAAGATCCTTTGAAAAATTCCACTGACTGCTAGGCAACATTCATTATCATCTAATTTTTTGTTGGTGAACAACTCATTGATTTGTAAGAAGGTGGTTCCCCTTTTTCCCTTAATACGACGATTAGGAAACGCCTACGTTGTAGGTGGGATCAATAAAATGAAAATTAATTTCAAAATTGTTTACCTGCAAGCTCAAGATGTTATAAATGTTTTCGACATATGAAATACAAGCATAACAAAACTGTAGCCCCTAGAGCATAAGAAAATATTAAGAAATCACAAATAAATAATTGAGTTGCTGTTGCCGACAAATGTCGGCTCCCATTGCAGGTTCTCAGCTTGTTTTGGTAAAATGTTAATCAAATTTAATTAAAACTAAAGTGCAACATAATGCCAACATAAATTTCTGCACAAGCTGCTCGGTAACAATTTGTTGCAATTTGCAACATTTGACATTTGCTGTTTCTCCTGCGGGAAGTTGTTGCAAAAGACAATCTGTCACAGTGTATGTATTTTGTTTGTGTTTGTGAGTGTATGAGTGAAGCACAGCCACATGCAATAATAGCTAAACAGACAGAGAGAGAGAGAGAGAGAGAGAGAGAGAGAGAGACTGGCATCCAGTCAGTCAGCCCACCAGACAGACAAACAAATGTGGCAAACATGCCAGGAAATCATTATTTAACATAACGAAAGAAGGAAAGAAGCCCGGGTCGCTCTCTGGCATCTTTGAAGAGGCTTCATGACTTGGAATCAAATGTGGCTCTTCCTCATGTTTCGTTCGCCTCCTCACCCACCCACCCTCCTGACGTGACTTGTTTGCATTTCAGACCGAGATTCATTCAGGGCAAAGCGAGTTGTGTAATTTGTCCTGCTCACCGGTTGATTGCGCCGGTTTTGCGTCTTGCCCGCCGACGCTGCCCGACTTCTATTCCTGGTGACTGTAGTTAATGGCAAATCTGCTGTGTCCCCCTTCTCCTCCTCCCTCGTTTAACCAACTACTCGCACTTCTTGCAAGCATTGATAGCATTTTGCAAAAGTTTATCGTCAACGTAATACAAATCATATCATCCTACTTTAGTTAATTGAGTTGGCTGAGTTTAAGTCTTATCGTTCAGTTCAATTTAATACGATTCGTTGCCAATCGATTCGATTGGTATTTGTGTTTTTGTTGTACGCGGTACTCTGTATGTTGTCGATAGTTTCTTCTGCAATCAGCCACGGCCACTGAAGATGCTGGGATTGTTCTAGCGTTTTGTGGCGAACAACAAATCTGGTTTTCCGTATTGTTGACTATAGATAATCGTATATAACAGTCAGGCGAACGGGCAGACATATCACTTTTCATGCTTATTGCAGCAGTTGCAAGGTGACACTTGTGAATTTTCTCATTGTGTGTGGAAATCGTTTCTTAATGGCCAGCGTTGCTTTTAAGACCAGCAGCATTACTATAACGACTCCTTGACTTTTTGAATTGTTTTGAATTTTAAACCAATTCAGAGCTGACCACTTGGAATTTTTATTTTCTCTACTGAAGTGTGGATGGTACGCTAAATTTTTTGTTCTGTTTGCAATATTCAAAAAGAAGTTTTGGCGTCTCAAATGATCGAGTGGCTTTAGTTTTTGAGTCAGTTTGATCTTATAAGGATGAAGGCCAAGATCTTATTACAATATACGCCACAGTTTGGTTTGAGAGATGCCCAATTCCTGAGAAGGACGTGGAGTCGACTGATTTGGCCCATTTTAAACGGGAACACTTACAGCTGCGATATTTTCGTCCGTTCAAGCGGTACGACCTCTCTTTGGCGCCAGAACATTCGAACGTGAATATTCCGGCAACACTAAGTGTTGCCTGGCGCCATCTGACATTTCCATGGGAAAGTTTGACAAACTGATTTAATGAATTCAATCGTGGCCGACGCTCGCTCAAAGACGAAGGTCGTCCAAAAACGGCCGTTGTGCCAGAGAATATTGATGCCGTACGTGAACTGGTTATGCAAGATCGTCATGTGACATACCGTAAGATAGAGACATCCTTGGGCATTTCTGTAAAAAAGGTTGTTCTCTTAAGATCCCGAACATTTTGGCAATCGCTCAAAAAAAGGCACGTGTAGATTGGAGTAAAGAAATTTTGAAAACTACGATCGCCTGTGCTTCAAAAGACGTTTATGAGATCGTCACAGGTGACGAATCATGGATCTATGCGTATGAGCCCGAAACAAAACAGCAATCGACCGTGTGGGTCTTCGAAGACGAGCAAAATCCAACGAAAGTTGTTCGTGGAAGAAGCACTTCGAAGGAAATGGTCGCCTGTTTCTTCGGCAAAACTGGTCATGTGGCGACTGTTCCGCTTAAGCAACGTAGGACGGTCATTTCTGATTGGTATACCACAATTTGTTTGCCTGGAGTCTTCGGAGAAACTCGAAAAAACGAACACCATGACAATGCGAGCTCTCACACATCGACCAGCGCCTTTTTGACCGGCCAAAACTTCGAATTGATGGGTCATCCGCCGTACAGCCCTGATTTGACACCCAATGACTTCTTTTTATTCTTGCACATGAAAAAAATGCGTGGTCAACGATTTTTCGTCGCCAGAAGAAGCTGTTGAAGCGTTCAAAAAACCATGTTTTGGAGGTGTCTGAATCTGAGTGGAAAAAGTGCTTCGACAATTGGTTTGAGCGCATGCAAAAGTGTATAAATCATGCTGGAGAATACTTTGAAAAACACATAAAAGCATTTTTGATGATAAATATTCGCAATTTCATTATTGGGCCAGAAATATATATAAAGCAGCCCTCGTAATCGTTCTCTCAGGTCCCCTACGCACACATTCCCTGCTGTTCTCAATAAAGTTACCCAATTGATTGCCATCCAGGAACAATTGATTGCCGTCCTGGAACACGTCAGCGTATTTGAACAGCGAATCGTAAACGAAAAGCACTCTGCACTGCAATGATCGAGTGCTCGTTTGAAAAATACGCTTCAACACAAAATGTCCTCTCTTCACGTGTCCAATGCATAATGGCAACTGAAAGGCAGACGAATACAAATTCCTATCAGGCACTATAAGCCACGCACACTCTCCACTCTCTTCGCCAACAGTGCCGCCACAGCCAGTGCAAAAAACCAATTTACCGCGGTCCACCCTGTAGTACACATAATCAATGAATCGCTTGTAGCCATAAAATGGAAATGTCGTTTGAAGTCGCTTAAATTTAAAAATGTTAATAAATATTCGGTCAAAAATGCCACAAGAGGTTAATTATGGCGGTATTATGGCACGTATAACCAATTAATCGGATATATCAATAAAATGCAAAAAGACGTATACTTTGGTTATTGTGGTCTTACTGTAACCTGTTAGATGCAGTTCACTTCAAGAAAATATATGTATTTCTGATACAAAACTGGTCAGTTTTTTACGCCAATCTTTCAGATTATTCGTTTTATCAATTCAGTTGTGCCTGCCAAAAAATGCAAATGGCCATTCAATTCGTTGTTGTTTGGATCTTC
Source organism: Hydrotaea diabolus (assembly GCA_963513945.1). NCBI lineage: Eukaryota > Metazoa > Arthropoda > Insecta > Diptera > Muscidae > Hydrotaea > Hydrotaea diabolus. The sequence goes on from OY740718.1 coordinate 105,636,550, forward strand.
AATTGGACGCCAAGACATCCTCTCTGGCAATTCCAATTTTTGATCTTGAACAAAAAAAAATTCTGGATTGCAGGACCACAAAATCCACTCGAAAAAAGGCGTCGAGAACAACAGCTTGTGCGGACTTTGGAGTGGTCACAACATTGACCAACTTTTAAGGGCTGCCGTTAGCAATACATCCTCTCTGGCAATTCCAATTTTTGATCTTGACCGAAAAGATTGTCTGGATTATGTATGGGATCACAAAACCCACTCGAAAAAAAGGCGTTAAAGCTGTTGTCGAGAACAACAGCTTGTGCGGACTTTAGAGTGGTCGCAACACTGACCATATTCATTTCAGGCCGATGGATTCAAATTTCAATGAAATGTGGAGCCTTTCAATCTATTAAAACTTCTACCGCACTATGAGTGTTTAATAATAGCTTTTTTTATTAACAACACTAGAACCATTAACTAGTCTGCTAACAAAAAGTGAACTTCTGTTGAATTGTTAGCAACAGCCTATGTATAGTTTGCGCGTAACGGCTAACAACACTAGAACCATTAACTAGTCTGCTAACAAAAAGTGAACTTCTGTTGAATTTTTAGCAACAGCCTTTGTACAGTGTGCGCGTAACGGCTAGTGAAAACGTTCAACGTTGTAAATACTTGGCAAATCTAGAAAAGGCAAATTTCGTGTGCTTTTAACGGCGAATGTTCTGGATGGCGAAAGGTGCAATACTGCTTCGACAAAGCTCTCACTCTTATTACACGCTTACTCCAAACAGGTATAGGTAACGCTTAGTTCAAGAACATTCTACAGTATAGTAAGGGGATTTTTTTTGTTGTGTTTAACCCGTAGTATTTGCATTGAATCGTCTGCTTAAAAAAATGCACAGCAACTGATCAAACTGATCAAAACTCTGGACGTGATGATGAATAAATTACACATTTTATTTTTTTTTTCTTGTGATCTCGGGATTTTCCTACTTTGCCCTTAAAATCGTATTTGCATTTAAAATATGGAAATTTGTGGTGGTTAAAGAACAAAAGAAAAAAAAATAAATTGTACTTTATTATACCAAAAATACCACAAAATCGAAACACTTGTATTATTTATTTGCATTTTATTATTTTCTTTTGCTGACGGCCGGGATGAACAACCTCGGAGCAGAGTGAACGATCTATACTTGAACAAAATGTCTATTAACATTTCTTAATATTCCGAATATTGCAATTAATTTTGCATTTTTAACGCAAAAAATTATATTTTTAATATTCCTGATTTTTTTGTATTAATCATAATTAGAAGCTCTGAAAGTAATTATTTCGGGGTTCAATATAACACGAAGACGCATTTTTATAGACAGCTCTATTCCAAAGCGAAATTGTGTGATTTGAAGCGGTCAGAACTTAAGACTTGTTTCATATAACGTTTATTTTGGGTTTGGCAGTAAAATGCTTTCTAGCTTTAAGAAAATATATTTTATATATTTTAAGTAGCATAGTTGACATTTGATCTAATTATTTCTGTACTTTTCTCATTCCAGGTATGTTGCAAACCAGTTATACTTTAATGCAAAGGTAATTTCAAACCAGATCATAACTTTAAATTGACCTGTTTCGATCATAGAGCTAATTTTGAGTTTTCATTGAATAACATACAATATGATAACATAAACACATGACGATCTTGAAATAATTTAACTAATAAAGGGTGATCCATCTAGAGGTATATTTTCAAAACAAAACAAAATTATAAAAATTCAAATCAAGTGTGGAATCTTTATTGGTAATTTGAGAGGACATTTTATGGCATTTATTTTTTGAATTAAATTTCCTTCAAATGTTGGCCGCAACTACAACTCAGGGTTTCCATTTTGAGGGTCAAATTTGGCTTCCAAAACCTGAATCGTTGCTGGTTTGTCAGCATAGACTTTGGACTTTACGTAACCCCAAAGAATAATGTCTAAAGGTTTGATATCACTCGATCTAGGAGGCTTTTCGAAATGACCTCTCAAAAGATCATTGTTTGAGCAGCTTTATGGCAGGTGACACCGTCCTGTTGAAACCAAGTGTTGTCAAGATTACTTTAATTTCTTTAATATCAGATAGCATAAAGATCAATATCATGGCGCGATAGCGAGCACCATTCACGGTATTTTTGAAAAAATATGCATCGATGATTTCACCAGCTTAGAAACCGCACCAAACCGTGGTTTTCTCTGGGTATAATGGTACCTCTTGAACCACTTCTTGTTGCTTTTTAGCACAAATGCTGTAGCGGCATATAGTGCCGGTGTGACAGCCCTTGGCTGAAGAACTCCTTCTTCGGGTCGATCCGGTGCCTAGAACCGGCTGTTTGTTTATTGACTTTGCCGTTGAGCATTTCTTTCTCCATCACTGAACAAAATTTTGGTCGAAAACAGCACAACTTCCAGTTTCTCACCGAACGCTCATTTCCATAATACAGTTGTTAACATTTGAAGGAAATTATTTAAAAAAAATAAATGCCATTAAATATAAAGATTCCACACTTGATGTGAATTTTTATATATTTTTTATGTTCTAAAAAAATACCCCTAGATGGACACCCTATATACTTTAAGCAAAAGTTTTTTGAAAAGGACACACAGTGCATTTTGAAGTTTCCGGCAATACAAATTTTCAAAAGCAAAATCTCATTTTTGACCTAATAGTTTCACTGCCACAACGACCCGGAAGTACCTTAACGGGCTCGGTGTGCCCTTTCAGAAGTCAATTTTAATTATATTGTTACCGTGCCAACGGAAAGGGAGGGGCTCCTTATTACCCGCTGTACCAGATTATAGACAGCGATCAATTTTCGTGCGAGTACTAATATTGCCGGTGACCACCGATATCATAACGTCGTATCCAAAGCAGTGCTCAGAGAATAAACAGAGCTCAGAGAATGTAGTTTTATGTGTTAGGGTGACTGTATGTGCTGGCAAAACTGTGGAGTTCCTTTTATGAGTTAATCCACAAATGTTACTTTAAGAAATATTTCAAAATTTTAAATTTCTTAAATATTAAAAAGCACAAATGCCATTTTAGCAGAGAGAGACTCAAACTTATCGATCTAAAGTTTTTACCACTATGCCCTCGTCTTATTTCCTAGCTAAGCATGTTTTATTTGTATCTATACCACATTATTTTCCAATAGATTTTCCCCCACACCCACAATGAGCCTTAGTTCACAAATATTCTCTTACTAGACTAGACCAGCATTTTTCTTAACAACCTCGTATATAATGCCAATACAAGTAACTAGCACAATCCGTCGCAGCCATCCGTCAAATAAAACTAAACAATTGAAAGATTTAATCTGATTTAATCTCAGTTATGGTGTAAAACACTGAGCTCGGAGGTGTCTACACATACACTTCAGTAGATTCTAATAAAAGACTCAGAAGTAATCGCATACGCAAACTAACGACGACAATGAAAGGAAAAATAGCAACGGCGCACATGCAGCTTCAGCAGTATTTAAAAGTGTCTCGTACGTATGGTTTAGTGTATCCAAAAAACCGGGGCTTTTAGAAAACCGTCTTATCGGTTTTTTTTTCAAAACCGTGTTTCGAAAAAGCCGACTTTCGAGTCGGTTTAGTTGGCATTACGGTTTAAGCCTTTTTCCTAAGAATGGAAATTATTTTTCGAATCAGAAGTAAAGTAAATGTGGCCTTGAACAGCACTTAATTTACCCAGATTTTAAAAATAAGGTAATATTTGTGTGTTTGCTACTCACATGTCCATGTGTTAATTGGTTAGATTCTAACATGGAGACCGTCACCAAATTTTAGCCAAATCGCAAAAATAATTTCATTTTTATATAAGTTTATAGTTATAGTTACTAGCTGCAGCCGGTTTGCTTCGCTACCGGGAATTAATAAATTTATTATTGTGATAACGATATTTTGAATGCTCTCAAAATTGACCTCAAAGACATTCATATTCATTCGTACCGGTCCCTTTCATAGCTTCATAGTCCGATTTTTTTAAGAGCTTATTCGTATTGATATTTACCAAAAAGTATTTTGAATAATATCATTAGTATTTCTTGCAAACCTTGCCTTCCTGCCTCTTATAATCTGTGAAACATTGTTGTTTTTAATGTTGAGGTGTGCGCGCAGGACCACGCCCTCTCTTCCAAACTTAACTACAAATAGCCTGGGCGTATCTTTTGGCCAATTGTAACTTACTGTGCAGATTTCAGGAGGATCAGACTATTATTATGGCCGTTATAACGGATAATTAAAACGAGTGTGGCCCCGCCCACTTTTGCAAAAAAATGTTTCAAATCATATGAGTAGTATTTGTACTAAATATCCTACCTCTAATAATCTGTTAGATATGGCCATTTTACATTTTGAGTTGTATGGACGGCACCACGCTCCTTTTTGCAAACATGATTCCGACTAGTATATGCATATCTCTAGGTCAACTGTAATATACTCTGAAAATGTCATGACGGTTAGACTACTTTTATGGGTGTTATACAGGTTTTTTTTTATAGAAAGGGGCGTTGCCCTCACCTTTTTCTATACGGTACTAAAAAATGCAAACAAACCAACAAGTGGGCAAACCTACAAACTCATTTTTATATATGTGACGCGCAAAATAGAAAGGGACCTAAGGTTAAAACCAGTTTTGTTCAGGAGAGCCATTTTAAAGATTAGGTCCCTTTCTATTTGCGCTTCGAATCGTCGACTTCACTTTCATAAAACGCGCATATCTCTGGGAGGGAACACTTTTGGGTCATGGGATCGGTCTCATTCGATGCTCAGATGTTGTCCACATCAAAAAAAGAAAAAAAATTAAAATTGATTTTTTTACCCTTAGGTCCCTTTCTCTATGCGCTGTCACATATATAGATTATAAAGCCATATGTACATAAGAGCGGGTCGATTTGTCGGCAGGCAAAAAATTGCTCAAGTGACGAGGAAAATCGTGTTGAAGGGATCAAAATAAGAAATTTTGCCCGAGGAACCATACCTCTAAAACGAATTCTGATGTCCCGACTTTTGTCCCGTACTTGAAAGCAAAAAAGACTTCAAACAATATTTGTTTATGTTTTTTTTCTATTACTAAGTTTAATTCATTTCTTAATTTACATATGCTAAGACTAAATACATTTTTAAAGAGAAATATAAACTCCAAAAATAAAAAAACAGCCATTTCGCTGATTTTTTCATGTAAAGTGCCAAAAATGGTGATTTTTTTGTATGGGTAACCCCCGAGGGTTGTGCCACTCTCATGGTCGTACCTGTGGACTCAATTGGGGCACTCTAAATGAATGGGTCAAAGTGGGACTTTTTTTTTTTAAATTTGACCCTACGAGTCAAAAATTGGGACATCAGAATTCGTGTGGTTCCTCAGGCAAAGTTTCTTTTTTGATCCCTAGATACGATTTTCCTTGTTACTTTTTCAATCGACCCGCCCTAGATTTTTATCGGAACTGATTACTGATAGATCGTAATGATGTGTACCCTTTTTATTAATAATGGATGTTCTATATGGATTCTAGAGCTAAAGACCGAAAATCGGTTGAACATATGTGTGGGAGCTATATCTAAATTTCAATTTATCCAAAGAAACTTACTTTTACAAACTTCATGAAAATCAGAAAATAGCTGCGACCTGTAGATTGAAACCAAGCTTGAGAAAGACAGCAGCCAGACTGACAAATATCGTGCAATCGAATCACCCGTTTTTCGAACTTGAATATAATGAATTATTTTTGATCATTACGTACAGCAACCAAAAAACCCGACAACGTAAAAACCGCGCAAACCGGCGTGTTCGGTTTAAGCTATTGAGAAACAAACCGTCGGGCTTGGACATAAAAACCGGAATGTCGGTTTTTAGTCTTGGTTTCGGACATTCTAGTATGGTTGTACCAACCCTCATATAACGACGGCAGCAAAATAATATAATTCCGATTCGAAAAGACGACTGAGCCACTGGGACGAAAATGAACTGTAGGAGGAGGTACGAGGGCTGCTATATATATTTATGGCCTAATAATGAAAATACGAATATTTATCATCAAAAATGGTTTTATTGTTTTTCAAAGTACTCTCCAGCATGATGTATACACTTTTGCATGCGCTCAAACCAATTGTCGAAGCACTTTTTCCACTCCGATTGAGACACCTCCAAAACATGGATTTTGAACGCTTCAAGAGCATCATCTGGCGACGAACATCGTTGACCAAGCATTTTTTCTTGATGTGCGGGAATAAAAAAAAAGTCATTGGATGCCAAGTCAGGGCTGTACGGCGGATGACGCATCAATTCGACGTTTTGGCGTGTGAGAGCTCGCATTGCCATGGTGCAGAATGATTCGTCTACTCTTGTTCGTTTTTTGAATTTCTCCAAAGACTTCAGGCAAACAATTGACCGTCCTACGTTGCTCAAGCGGCACAGTCGCCACATGACCAGTTTTGCCGAAGAAACTGGGGACCATTTGCTTCGAAGTTCTTCTTCTACGAACAACTTTCGTTGGATTTGGCTCGTCTTCGAAGACCTACAATGTCGACTGCTGTTTTATTTGGGGTCATACACATAGATCCATGATTCGTCACCTGTGACGATCTTATAAACGTCTTTAAAGCACCGCGATAGTATTTTTTCAAAATTTCGTTGCTCCAATCGACACGAGCAGATGATTATACAATATCGAATGTATGCTGGTGAATGAAATGCCCAAGGATGCCTCTATCTTACGGGAAGCCACATGACGATCTTCGACGATCCCACGACAGCCGGTTCTATGTACCGGATTGACCCGAAGAGAAATTCTTCGGTCAAGGGCTGTCACCCCGGCACACAGTTGCCGCTACAACAACAACAACAACGATCTTGCATTATCAGTTCACGCACGGCATCAATGTTCTCTGGCACAACGGCCGTTTTTGGACGACACTCATGAACTTCGTCTTTGAGCGAGCGTCGGCCACGATTGAATTAATTAAACCAGTTTTTCACAGTGCTATAGGAAAGTGCTTCATCGCCATACAAAGATGTAAGTTCATCGATGCACTCTTGTCCTGATAATCCACTTCGAAAGTTGTAAAAAATAATCGCACGAAAATGTTAACGAATTAATTCCATTTTTTGCCAAATTGATTTTTTAAAGTCACTGCCAACAACACAAATGCTGGTCGTACGTCAAAACGTTCTGAGTACGTTTATGCTAAAATATGTCAAACATTCCAATGGCAATGTCAGATGACGACACTAAGTGTTGCCTAGGCCAGAAATACATATAACAACCCTCACACCTATTGTTACCCCAACTTGTTCATCTTCGTGTAATAAATAATCTATATTATTACGAGTATTAACTTGTTGTACCATCCTATTGCAAAGCAACAATATTAAATTAACTTCTTGACAACGTGAACATCCCTAATGTACAGATATGTGAGAATGGATTTGTACTGTGCCACATACATTCTTCACTAACTATTGCGTATTTGTCGGCAATAGTTATGTTCGAAAGTAATGAATGCTTATTGCAAGGCATGTTGTCTGAACACATGTACTCGTACGAGTACATATTTATGTGTAGAACGTAACGTTAATGTTTATTAAGACTTCCGGGTTTTTCAGAGAAAGAGACGTAAACAAATATAGAATCGAGATACAAATGTATCTCAATTATTATTACGATTAAAGAAACATTTTTCTATATCGGTCAGATCTAAGTATGAGCTGTTAGGCGAGTATGTGTTCGTACGAGTGCCACGCGGCACTCATCGTCGTTTACGTCTGCAAGTACGAGAAGTACGCACTTGAACGTGAAGATAATCTGTGTCCATGTAACGTCGTATCCCACATTTACTCTAAATTTAATTTTCTTTTTTAAGTAATCTTTATACCCAAAGAACACAATGACCAGAGAAACCTTTGGAACCTGCAAAAGCAACAACTTCAAGTGGTGGCCCAGCAGAGGTGTGAGTGTACGTGTATGGGGATGGAGGGAAGTGGAGGTCCATGTATTTTTCTTTTCTAGTTTATAGTAGACACAACTAACCACAACCAACCACAGGGTCTGGTGTAATATTTTCGATATTTACGACTTTTATGCGGGTGTGGAAATGAATTCAGTTAAATTTGATTTATCTCATCATACATCAAATTTAGAAGCCAATCATGCATAATAAACGAAAAAGGAAAGTTTTTTATTATTATTGATGAGGGTGGTTAGTTGGCACAACCGAATGATAGCGGTTGCTTGCTTTGTACAAGTTTTTCATAGTTAAAAAAACTACATCTTATTTGGTTCAGTAAATGAAACTGGAAATATAAATATAAAATACTTACTTATTTAGTATCTCTTAAATGGAAGTTTTCTAATGAATGGAACCTTTTGGATTTGTGCATATAGAACAGATACGTATCAGCATAGCATGACCGAATGCTGATCAGTACATGGAACTGATACTTTTACTGGATCTATATTTCCGTATATTGGCCAAGTTAAAAAAGAGTATTGTCTTAGAAATTGTATATCTTTAACACAAAAAGCTCTAGAACTCAAAGACGGCCATGTCGGTTTAGGGATAAAAGTGAAGAAAATAACAAAAAAATTAAAAAAAATTAGATTGGTTTTTTAGATTCAGATTTTGTTGTACGAGGGTTGCTATATACATTTCTGGCCTGGACAACACTAAGTGTAGCCTGGCGCCATCTGACATTTCCATTGGAATGTCTGACCATTTTTTTAGCATAAACGTACTCAGAACGTTTCGACGTACGACCATCATTTGTGTTGTTTACAGTGACTTGAAAAAATAAATTTAGCAAAAAAATGGAATTAACTCGTGAACATTTTCGTGCGATCATTTTTCACAACTTTCCACGTGGATTATCACGACAAGAGTGCATCGATGAATATAAATATTTGTATGGCGATGAAGCCCCATCCTATAGCATTGTGAAAAACTGGTTTAATGAATTCAATCGTGGCCGACGCTCGCTCAAAGACGAAGGTCGTCCAAAAACGGCCGTTGTGCCAGAGAACATTGATGCCGTGCGTCAACTAATAATGCAAGATCGTCATGTGACATACCGTGAGATAAAGGCATCCTTAGGCATTTCTTCCATCAGCATACATTCAATATTGCATGAACACCTGGCCGTTAAAAAGGTATGTTCTCGTTTTACACCGCACAATTTTACAATCGTTAAAAAAAGGCTCGTTTCGATTGGTGCAAGGAAATTTTGAAAAAATACGATCGCGGTGCTTCAAAAGACATTTATAAGATCGCCACAGGTGACGAATCATAGATCTATGCATATGAGCGCGGAATAAAACAGCAATCGACCGTATGGGTCTTCGAAGACGAGCCAAATCCAACGAAAGCTGTTCGTGGAAGAAGCACTTCGAAGCAAATGGTCGCCTGTTTCTTCGGCAAAACTGGTCATGTGGCGGCTGTTCCGCTTGAGCAACGTAGGACGGTCAATTCTGAGTGGTACACCACAATTTGTTTGCCTGAAGTCTTCAGAGAAATTCGAAAAACGAAAAGGAGAAAACGAATCATTGTGCACCATGAAAATGCGAGCTCTCACACATCGGCTCAAACCAGCGCCTTTTTGACCGGCCAAAACGTCGAATTGATAGGTCATCCGCCGTACAGCCCTGACTTGGCACCCAATGACTTCTTTTTATTCCCGCAAATAAAGAAAAAAATGCGTGCTCAACGATTTTCGTCGCCAGCAGATGCTGTTGAAGCGTTCAAAAGCCATGTTTTGGAGGTGTCTCAATCGGAGTGGAAAAAGGTCTTCGACAATTGGTTCGAGCGCAAGCAAAAGTGTATAAATCATGATAGAGAATACTTTGAAAAACAATAAACCCATTTTTGATGGTAAATATTCGCATTTTCATTATAAGGCTAGAAATATATACAGCAGCCCTGGTAGTACTCTAGAACTTAAAGAAAATAATAAAAGATTTTTACAGTTGTGTGTATTGTAGGCCTTTTTGTTGTAAGTTGTATTGAGTTCGTCTGGATGTTAGGTCTTTCTTCAAAAACAAGAAAAAACTAATTTTTCTTGATAATAAACGATTTAAAAAAAAATTAATTGAACAGCAAAAGTGTTTCATCGGCGAATTCGTCAATAAATGAAATATCGGCTGATCAATCTAAAGGTATTTTTTCACAATAAAAAAAATTAAAAAATAAAATAAAATGTGAAATATTTGTGGTTCTTTCGAAAGAATATTTTATGCCATTTATTTTTTGAATATAATTTCCTTAAATGTTGGCCGCGTAATGTTGGCTTTCAAAACCTGAATCGTAGCTGGTTGTCAACATAGAATTTGGACTTTGCGTAGCCCCAAAGAAAAATGTCTAGAGGTGTGATATCACTCGATCTAGGCGACCAACTCACCGGTCCAAAACGTGAAATTAGCTGCTCTTCGTAATGACCTCTTAATAGATCCATTGCTTGAGCAGCTGTATGGCAAGTGGAGCCGTCCTGTTAAATACAAATGTCGTCAAGATTACGGGTTTTCATTTCAGGAAGCAAAAAGTTCGATATCAAGGCGCGACAGCGAGCTCCATACACGGTTACGTTCTGACCATCATCATTTTTGAAAAAATATGGCGCGATTATTCCACCAGCCCATAAACCGCATTAGACCGTGGTTTTCTCTGGGTATAATGGCACCTCTTAGACCTCTTATGGTTGCTTTTCAGCCAAAATGCGGCAATTATGTTTATTGACGTTGTCGTTGAGCCAGAAATGTGCCTCATCACTGAACAAAATTGCGGTCGAAAACAGGTTCTCTTCGAACGCTTATTTCCATTATACAATTGCACAATTTTGAGACGTTGTTCCGGTGTAGGTCTTTCCATGATGTAATGGCAAACAATACTGAAAAAAAAGTTAAACACAACTCACACGAAATCTGTAAAAAAAAGCTATTGAAAAAAATAGCACAAGATGGATCACCCGTTATATTAAATAATTACTTTACTTTTTGTAAAAATGTGCAATATTTCATTTAAATACCAGTTTGAATTGGTTAATATTTTCAATTATTCCATCTCGTGCAGATGGACCCAATACGAATTCGTTAATAAGACCTCTTCTTGTTTGTGCAATATTTCTTTTAAATGCCAGTTTGAATTGATTTATGTATATTTTCAAATATTCCGTCTCGTGCAGACCCAATACGAATTCGTTGATAACACCTCTTCTTGTTTAATTTTTTTTTGCATACATTACAAATAAAATATGTTTTTTATAAAACAGAGTGTGTCTGGTGTGATTTTTGGTTGGGAAAAATAAGTTTAGTAGTTTTAAGTCGTTTGTTTAGCGACTAAGGCCAACTCGCTTGCTAACCAAGTAACTTTGTAACTTCTTGTTTAGAATCCCCAAAAAAAAACACCTTTTATACCGCTCTTCGAACTGGAATAATGATATACCTTAAATTAACAATACATTCTGTTAGAAAATACTAAACTAAATCAGCTACATACTTCTAAAACAATTTGTGCAGCATATATACTATGTAATGCCACAATCTATAACAAAACTCCAGCCTTAACCACATATCACATGTATAGATATGCTACTTAGCTGTTCACACCACCACTGTCCCCCTACATTCACTACTTACCTACCCTACAACTACAGCAAAGTGACAAATGTAGTAACCACAGAAAGTGCTGGGTCTGAGCAACGTCTGTAATATATTCTCCATGTCCATGGTCGTTTCCTGACCATATTTCTTACCAGCACATTTGCACAGCAACCGAAGCAGAATGCAAATACTAATAAAAACTTTACCAAAAAAATGCAACTGCATCAACAACGATATTAAATATTTAGTGTAAAATAAAATGTTTATAACAATAACTCTGTGTGTGTGGGGGGATTTGGTCACTGTCAATTAATTTCAAGAATCATTTTCTATTCAGCAAGGAATATTGAAAAGGATGTTTCAATACACTTATTTGTGAAAATTAAGAACATTGTGAAGGGGTTGAATGTGCAAGAGGGAAATAATGATCTCTGGCAGGTTTTCAGGGCCACTTTTGTTCTTCGATATGATCAGGTATTCGGTAATCAGACCTCAGACCTGTGACTGCCATCGGCTAGAATAGTAGCACATTCTAGCCGATGTGCTACTATTCCTCAAAAATCGACCCTCCGTCGATATTAACTACTCAATATTTAGAAATTGATATTTCCCCCATCTCTTGAACATTTACCCTTAACAAATGTTTTTCCCATCTCTTGCACATGAACCTCAAAAATAGAACTCTTAGAACCTCTTTATGAATTGAAATTTTGCCTAAGGCAGTCCGCCCGCCAACCTCAACTAAAAGCATTAAATAACATCTAAACGTATTTTCATATCGGCGCCTATCTTAACAAAAAAAACTGCAGCATCGGAAATGTAAAGGAGTAACAGTTTGGTGCTGATTTTTGGGCAGTGGCATCATTGACCCATTTTGCTTATAGAAGTGCCACATCGGTTAACGATGAGCGGCCTAATAAACCATCTTCTATGACCGGAGATTAAAGACATGGACGTGTTCGGTCTTTGGTATAAAATGGCGCGTTACAATCAAAATTGTATGCCTATCTGTACTGGAGAAAACCTTTTGGGCACATCAGCTAGTGTTAGCTTAAAGCCACTGTCTGTATCATTGCTCTAACAGCCTGACAAAGCCTGTCTGTCAGTATTGTTTTTGTTTGCCTCTGCCAGCATTTGTTTCAACCTGATTCTAATTCTTCACAGACTGGTTGACGTTTCATATATATAGAATTGTAAATATTCTGGCAGGAGTACAAAAACTATAATGTATAGTTAGTTATATATGTTTATAACTGGTGGTACTACCGACGGCACGCTTTGTACGACCATTAAAATGATTGGCGCTATTTGGTTAACTATAATATGATACAAACAATCGAACGCGGCACGGTCAGTACAGTGCACGATCGCTGTCCATTTAAAAACAACAAAAAAACAGCATAAGGCAAGCGATGCGAGTCTATGCAAACGCAAAACAACAACGAGGATGGATTTTTATCGTGCTGACTTTGTTCGGTTAAAAATCTACTGTCAGCACTTCTTGTTTCATGCGTGGCTCTCTACTCTTAAGTGTACAGCCGATGATAGTAACATTCGTTACTGGGGCCTGATGAAGATAAACAGGGCTGTCATAGAAACATCGTCGGTTTTGCTAATTGTCGTTTTTGCAAACCATTGTTGGTTTCATTTGGTGTCATGAAACCAAGTTGGTTTTGTCCATTTCGAATGTAAGTAAAACCAATGTTCGAATCAGCTGTTGCTGATAAAACTGATAGCATTGGTTTTCATGACACCAAAGCATTTTTTCTTATCGTTTTCAAAACCAATAGTGACAACATTGGTTTCTAAGACAGCCCTGAAACGTTTTTATTTTTAAACTGCCATTTCAACTGCATTTTGAACTGAATTGAACTGACTGGCCTAATCTTTTAAGTTAATATTATCCAATCGTTAATAAAATCTGCAACAATTTTAGAAGATTATAATCTTTGTGTAATAATGGGGGATTAATCTAGAAGTATTCTTTTCAAAATAAAAAAATGCAAAAATTCAAATCATGGTGTGGAGTCCTTATTGTTCATTCGAAAGGACATTTTATGCCGTTCATTTTTTGAATATAATTGCCTTCTAATGTTGGCCGTAACTACGTCTCAGGGTGTATATTCTATGGCTTAAATATTGGGTGACTCGTTCGAGCATTTCGACCGGTATGACGTTAATGACATGTGCTACATTGGCTTGCAAACGACTGTTTCTAAAGTATTTATATGGGCTGTGGTGACAAGATGGCAACTTAAATGTTTTTTTCATTTTCTTATTGTATTTTAACCTGAATATAAAAATAACGTTCTCTGGCACAACGACCGTTTTTGGAAGACCTTCACGACCTTTGTCTTTGAGCGAGCGTCGGCCACGATTGAATTCATTAAACCAGTTTTTCACAGTGCTATAGGATGGGGCTTCATTGCCATACAAAGATTTATGTTCATCAATGCACTCTAGTCGTGATAATCCACGTCGAAAGTTGTGAAAAATGATAGCACGAAAATGTTCACGTGCTAATTCCATTTTTTTTGCCAAATTGATTTTTTCAAGTCACTGTAAACACTGTAAACAACACTGCCTACGCCAGAAATATATACTTATATAGCAACCCTCGTAAAAAAGACAAATTTTGACGTTAGACGGTGTTCGTACGTCGGTTGCTATACACATTCGGGCTCTAGGAACTGTGATCAATAAATCAAAATCCAATACATATATCATTTATTTAAAATGTAAATACTAAACCGTATTCGATTTAAATCAATCGGTTTCCATCATATACGTACCGGTATGGCTGTGGAAAGCATACTATGGTTTTGGGAAACATACTCTTGTTGCAAGAATCATACTATAATTGTGTGATCAAATAGATCAAATGAGATTCACTGTCAATTGGATAGTACTATATTTCGTTATGATCTGCTCATCCTATATGTTTCTCTCCGTGTATGACGGAGTCTCGTGCCTCTTGTTGTCCTACCCAGGGCTTAAGTTGGTGCAGCAAAGTATCGTTAGTACTAGAGTATCTACACTGTATTGCAGACACAGTGTTGTACGTTCATGCCTATAGTTTTATACAATGTTCGTGCTCCAATGTTGACTACGATTAGTGCATGTTGCATTTTCTCTGGATATGACATACGTATTCAAATACACACACACACACACATACCAAGGCACATGCCTATGCCATAAAACGCCTATGGTTATGTTAAACATTTTCCCATTATTTCCATTCTGTGTGTGTACACGTGTGCCTGTGATAGTTGAATGTGAATACTTTTTGATAGTATGTGAGTACAACTAGTCTAGTATCTAGATACTGCTGCTTCTATGCGAGCATTTAACAACAACAGCAACTTTTTGCTTCACTTTAATGCTTTGTGACAGTTTTGAGTGACAGTTACTTTGATAAATTGTAGCAATGGAAATTGTAGTTAAATCGAAGTGTCAAAAGTTTGTTATAAATTCTAAGTACTTGAATGTAGAATGTTGAAAATGAGAACTGTTGCATATACATATTTCGCTATACAGGCCTTTTCCCCCTCTTCCGTCTTCTGCTGCCATGGGCCACCGTTAAGACCATTTTACATATCTGAAGGCATTTGTGGCCATTTAGTGTTGGCAATGCAATATTTTGAAACAAACTGTTGCAAGTACGCGCCTAGTTTCGCGCCCTGAAGAGCACGGCGAGAGAGTAGACACTAAAGCTCCGACCAGAGTGGGGTAGGGGCGCTGTCAGTTGTAGAACGACAATGATTGTACGCCTTGTTTGACTGACTGACCATCACAAAATCAACTTTCAACAAGTCTTGCACGTATTTCCGTTTTAGAACTTTTTCTAGTAAATTCGTAACGTTTTTTTTTTGCGAGACGTTAAATGTCAATCAACCACATGAAAGGTCTGTTTTTCTTCCTATAGTGACTGCGGACGGGGTAAACAAAAAATTAATGTATTGTACAACAAACCAAAAAAAAACTTCTTTTGTAGTTGCGGTTAGAATATGCCACTTAAAGTTGTTGAAAACACAACAGCAATAAATCAAGTTAAAGAAATTAGTCAGACCAAAGATGCCCCACACTACATTGTTATGCACAACACTCCGCTCCTTTGTTTGGAAGTTCAGTTTTAATATGTGACTTCTTGAACGGAAAAGATAAAGTTCGTTGGGTAATACGAAAACAAACACAGTTTCACCAGGGAGTTTAACCCACTATGATTAATTTGAGCACAATTGGTTAATACATGCCTTCAAGAGCGGAAGAACCTCAACACAAAAGTAAACATGAACCGATTTGAAGGACGGACTCACGGGGATACAGGACATCTTATAATATTCTGCACTCTATAGTGGAGATTATAAAACAAAACGAAAAAATTAATAAACTATAAGGCTTCAAAATGAGCCTCATATATGAAAACCATTTTTTCCTGCTGATTTTAAAAACCACTGGAAAATTATCACATACGTGATTAAAAAGATATTTGAGTTTTTCTTTCAATTCCTAATTGACACTGTTAAAAAAAAACAGTGCATATGGGCAGCAACTTAATGTTATTCCATTTAAATTTTGGCGTATAAATTGAATCCTAAACGACCTCGCGGGATTTGAAAACGCTGTTGCATTTATGTCTGTATGTTTGATTGAACGTACGAGTACGAATGCGTATTGAAATTCATGTTAAAATTTGCACACGTCCTGAACGACTGCCATAAAACAACAGTTTCAATTATGCCGAATAATGGAATTTGTGCAAATATTTTATTTTGCTTCTCCCCCTCTCTCTCTGGCTCTGCATTTGTTTATTTAATTTTTGAACTAAATCCCTGGTTGTAAATTTAAATAGAAATTCCCAATTCAGTTTTTTTGAAAAACAAAAAAAGGAATACCACTGTCAATTAAATTGCTTTGATAAAATATTTAAGAATATTTGCAATAACTAGTTTTTCGATCATATTTTTAAGCAATTTAAATTGAAAATCAAATACTCGTATATGTATCAGTTTGAATGTAAAAGGATTTAGCAAAATAGGGTTTTTTTAATTGTTGTCTTTGGTATTTCATAAATCTATTTTAAAAAAGTGGATTTTTGATATACTTTTTATTTATTTTTTTGAGTAAGTTTAGTTTAGTGTTGTCACTATTGGTTTTAAAAACGATAAGAAAAACTGCTTTGGTGTCATGAAAACCTATGTTATCGGTTTTATCAGAAACAGCTGATTCGAACATTGGTTTTATTTACATTCGAAATGTACAAAACCAACTTGGTTTCATGACACCAAATGAAACCAACATTAGTTTGCAAAAACGACACTTAGCAAAGTCGACATGGTTTCTATGACAGCCCTGATTATGTTTTTAAAAGTTGGGTTTATACACAATCAGTCGGAAATAGGCCTTTATGACTCTTATTCAAAATTTTCTTTAAACAGCTAAAACGTCTGTGTATAACATACCCATAACTGTAGGTATAGAACGGAATAAGCTTCTACGAGAAGATCCTCAGTTTTCGAACAACGGTTTATTCAGTGATGTGGCTCTTTCTGGCTCAACGGCAACGTCAATAAATAAATTCTCCGCATTTGGGCTGAAGAGCAACCAGAAGAGCTTCAAGAGCTGTCATTATACCCAGAGAAAACCATCATTTGGTGCAGTTAATGTGCTGGTGGAATCATCGGTCTATATTTTTTCAAAAATGATGATGGCTGGAACGTAACCGTGAATGGTGCTCGCTATCGCGCCTTGATATCTGACTTTTTGTACCCTGATATGGAAGCCCGTAATCTTGACGGTATTACCAGAACGGATTTATTGAAAGGTCATTTCAAAGAGCAGCTAATCTCACGTATTTAAAAGTCGAGTTGGCCGCCTAGATCGTGTGATATCACGAGTGTATACTTTTTTCTTTGGGGCCACGTAAAGTCAAAAGTCTAAGCTGACAAACCAGCTAAGATTCAGGTTTCGAAGCCAACATTACGCGTGTCATGAACGTCATACCGGTGGAAATGCTCGAACGAGTCATCTAAAATTGGACCCTCAGAATGGAAACCCTGAGGCGTAGTTGCGGCCAACATTTGGAGGAAATTATTTTCAAAAAATAAATGGCATACAATTTCCTTTCAAATTACCAATAATGATTTCACACTTGATTTGAATTTTTGTTTTTTTTTTGTTTTGAAAAAAATGCCTCTAGACTGATCACCCGATATTAAAGTAGGTTCATAATTTTATTATTGAAGTGATAAAATGAAGGTCACTTACAACCATATTACCTTAACTTACCCTAAACTGTGGTATTATAACTATGTGCTGATGTTTGTAACACCTTATAGGAATATAGAACCCATATAAAGTATGTCGATCAATTCAGGATCACCATTTGCTTCCATTGTGCGACGTCCGTCCCATCGTTTCTCCGTCTAAAGTTCTAATTAAAATACAGGTCGCAACTATGAACTGATTTTGATGAAACATGGTACATTCTTCAAGTTTGGCCCGTAACGAACCTTACTGAAATTTATCCACACATATTTAGATATTATACCGAGATTCTTCCCGATGTCATAAAGGTTTTGTCTGTTGGTATCTGTATACCAAACAGTTTGTGTCTTAAGTCCACAAAAGCAAGGCAGTGACAGTGAAGATATTCCGTTGACTCCTGCTCCTTGTCATTGTTTTAACTCCCACGGAAGACGTTGTTGTATGGCGTTTGCTGTCGCAATGAAATTACTTCGATAGATCCTTAGCAGATTAAAAGCCATATGCTCATCCTCAACAGACCAGTTCTTTTTATTCTCCATGCGATGGGTTGCTTTGAGGAAGAGTTATCGTGATATAAGCTGATTATCTTCGAGAGAGGAATGCTAATATCAGTACTATATTAATTTGAATTGCGGGTAGCACCACTTTTCGCATTTGTGCCAGCTGTAGAATGGCCATCAATGTCTCTCAGTGTCTCTTACCAACGCTATCTACTTCAGAGGCATCTGACATTCGTGAACAATTATTGAAACAAAAGGTCGCCTTTCTGTCATTTAATCTATAAATGTCCTTAATAATGTACTTAGTAGGGACATAAATACTGTTACATCATTGAACACATCCATTGCAACAGTAGAACTGAACATACCCCGTTAATGTCATATGGGTTTTGAAAGCTAACCACAATAGCGTTAGTCTGTAACGGGATTTTAAAATTGTTTCAACTTTCATCATGCAGTGGTCAGATAATGAGAACCGTATCGCTGTATCGTATCGCAGCGATATTTTCAAAACGATCCGGCCACTAGGGATTAGCCGCATGTTCGTCTGCCGATGCATAAAACTGTTTAAGGAGACTGGAGATGTAGAAGACCGCCACCGGTCGGGCCGCCCACGCTCTGTTCGAACACCGTATGTCATCAAAGCCGTTAAATCAAGAAATCCGCTCCGAAAACAGAAAATCGGCGGTACGAACTAAGTCCCCAATGAACTAAGTCCCCAAAACGAAAATGAACTAACCCCCCAAAATTGGGGATTTATTTCATAATGAAATAAATCCCCAATTTAGAAAATGAAATAAACCCCCAATGAAATGAAATAAATCCCCAAAATAAAAATGAACTAACTCCCCATTTTCTGGGGAGTTAGTTCATAATGAATATATTCCGCATTTTTAAAATGAAATAAGTCCCCATTTTTTTGATATATTTTATTAATATATTATAACTGAGCAACAGAGACATATTCGATAATAACAAATTAAAAAAAAACAGTTCATATTAATATCTATCTAATTACGAGAAAAAAAAACTTAAACATATACTTGCATGGTGTCTGCCACTATTTGGCGGCAATATGGGCAACAATAATTTTGCAAACCTTTTGAAATTGAATCTGCCTGTAGTTTGAGAATGCAGTCATCGCAAATATTTAGATGTTTGCAAGGAAGAAGGACAATGTTTGCAGTCTTAGCTTGACAAATAATGCATTCGGTGTCATTGTTGCGAGTTGGTTGTTCTTCAAGTTCTTCTGGCATTTAATCTTCGGATGACTCTTCTTCAAAAATATTCAGCTTTGGGACCATATCCACACATATTTAATTTTTTTTCATAAACCATTCGTGAAAGAAATGTGGCCACTGTTATTTTTCCTTCATCCAGAAGTAAAGTTGCCTCCCTAATTTTATTGTTCTTTTCCACACTGTCCTTTCTTTTCTTTTTCGCTAGGGATCCTCCACTTTCGCATAATATGATAAAACGTCTGCTTTTGAAAAATTCTTCTTCTTGAATTATGCGGACGAATTTAAAGAAGTGCCCATTTTTTCCAGCTGACCGACCAAGAATGCCATTATAAGCCTCGACGGCAGAGGTCGTTCTAGTAACCTGTTTATGCACTGAGAAATTTTTGCAGCCAATCTAATAAATGAAATGCATGCATTTTAAGATTATTAAAAAAAAAATTATACTATATATTACTACCTTGTTAATCCATTGGCTTTCAAAATACTTTAAAAATGGGAAAAATAAGCCATCGCTATCCATCAAAAATATTTGCGATTTTATTTCATTAAATGAACACCGTATTAAGTCTGCTGGTAATAACGGAAGGGCCAGAATTTTATGGTAAAGCAGGGACGCACTCTTTGATGATCTTATTTACTCCAATAACGTTTTATGCTTACACATATTCCGTCTAACAGCCTGGCAAAAATGGAACCTGAAAAAAATTAATATATAGTAAATTTAGTTGCCAATACTTTTAATACTTTTGTTTAACGAATTTAATTTATCATAACGTATTACACTCATTTTTCGCGCGAATTTTTTATTTCCAACCGATTTACACCAACAAAACTATTAATTTATTAACTATAAAATGCTGGTGCATAAATAGCTATTCCGTTTGAGTGTAATACGTTATGATAAATTAAATTCGTTAAACAAAAGTATTAAAAGTATTGGCAATTTAAATTCTCGGAAAAAACTTAAAATAATTTCACATTTTTAATATATACATACGTACCAGCATCCAACTATCTTTGCTCGAGGAAAAACCAAGTTAACAGCTTTTCGTAATCCTTGTTCATAATCGGTTATGAATGTTGATTGATCTGAATCAAATATATTTTCTTTAATATATATTAGCAATTTATTATAAATTTCATTGGTTTTTTTGTCCATCAATATTTTTATCCATCAATATTTTTATCCATCAATATTTTTGCAAAATCAATGTTTTTCGTTTCATCCTGATTGCTGAATTAAAATGTTAGTAAAAATTTAAAATTTTATCACTTTTTTTACTTACCTTTCACAAGTCCTGCGAAATGCTCTTCTAATAGAACTTAAATTTGTCTTACTGCCTCCTAGAATCCCTGACATGTCCACACAATCCTTCTTAATTGTAGTTAAAGCCTTTAACTCTTTGTAGGCTTCCTCCTCATTTTCGTGGTTATGCTCCACAAATTTTTTTGCTGGAACCAAATTTCCATCAGGAAGTAGATTCATCCTAGCTTTGCAAGTTTTTTTTCGGCATTCATATTTAATTACATTTTTATACGTAGACTTTTTCATATATATCATTTTTTGATCGAAATGGTACAAAAGCTCACTATTTCTGCGATTTCCAGAGATAATTTCAAAACTCATCTTGTTTTTTTTACTTTTAATGTTCACTCCACGACGTAATAGCACAAACTAATTATTTTTTTTAATGAATACACTATGTTCACAATCAAAGAAGAGAATGCGTACAGAAATTGTAACGGTTCTTATAATGGAATTTTTAATAATTTTGGTATTTAGTGAAAATGAACTAACTCCCCAAAAATAATTTTGGGGATTTATTTCGTTCCTTGGAGTTGGGGAGTTGGTTCATTATGAACTAACTCCCTAAATTTAAAACTGAAATAAATCCCCAAATAATGAACTAAGTCCCCAAAAATCGTTGTTGTTTCCTCCTGTATAAAATTTTGGGGGTTAGTTCATTTTCGTTTTGGGGACTTAGTTCATTGGGGACTTAGTTCGTACCGCCCAGAAAATCATGGCCGGTGAGATGAATATCACGCAAAAGTCCATGAGTCGAACCATTAAAAAAGACTTGGGACTTGGTGCTTTCAAACGACGTACCGGACATTTATTGACTTCAGCTTTAAAAAAAAAATAGGATTGAAAAATGCAAACGTCTTTTGGTAAAGCACGCTGATAACTTTCACAGAAAAATTTTATTCGCTGATGAAAAATGTTTACCGTTCATGAAAAATTTAACAAGCAAAATGATAAAGGGTATGCGCGGTCATCTAAGGAAGCATCTGAACTGATCCCAATGGTGGATAAGGGTCATCACCCAGCTTCAGTCTTGGTTTGGTAGGGTGTCTCTTACGATGGGATCACTGACCTGCATTTCTGCGAACAAAGAGTAAAAACATTGACCAAAGTTTACCTAGAAACCGTTTGGATGCTGTTGTGAAGCCTCTTAACAATTCCCTGTTCCAAAACCAGCAATGGACTTTCCAGCAGGATTCTGCGCCGGCCCATAAGGCTAAAACGTCCCAGGCCTGGCTTCGAAACAATTTACCAGCGTTCATTTCCTCTGAAGCATGGCCCTAAGGCAGTCCAGATTTGAACCTATTGGATAACAAATTGTGGACGGTTTTAGAGGACAAGGTTTGTCACAAAAGATACCCCAACATTGGATCTCTTAAGACTGCTTTGGTTCGAGCTGTGGCCAATTTTCCAATGGAGGAGGTTCGTGCAGCTTTTGACGATTGGCCAGTGCGACTTAAGGTGTGTGTAAAGGCAAAAGGCGGACATTTCGAATAAGTAGATTCTTTTTGGATACAATATACATCAATAAATATATTAAGAAATATTTGGTCCAAAAACATTCAGTACTTTTTATTTTACAGCATAAAACGTGTGTAACAGTACGAGTATTTATATCCCTACTAAGTATACGCCACTTTCTGGTTCTTGCCTACCCTATTGTAAAGGACCTCTTCTTTGATTACAATTAAATATAAAAAACTGTTTTCAAACAAAAAGATTGCCTTTCTTTTATCACAGACAATATTTTTTTCATTCTTTTTTATCAATACATGATTGGTCCTTTCAGGTGGTTGTACCAGCACCTCAAACGAACTGATGTAAATTGTGTTAACGTTTTGGTAACAACGTTGTTGCTTAATATGTGTAAAATTGCTTTACCCTTTATTGGGCAAATATTACACCCATTTCTCCATGCTTTGTGCCGGTGTCGGTGATTGCATTGAGGCCCAATGCTTTAAAAACAAATCAAAATAAATGGAATTCTGATGCATCGAGTTTGAGGCTGGAGTACGTAGGTTGGGCTCTCAGTCAAGTGTGTATGTAGTACTTGTAAGTGTATGCTCACGAGGGAATATACCCAACGTGAAAAGGAAGGGCCCAGCAAGGCCTCTTAGGAGTCCTTCTTACGATGCTCGGAGGCATGCTTTCCGCATTCTACCTTCATTTCAAATTAACACATAGTTAGATTGCAAGGGCTTCCATGCTCCTTTCTATTGGAAGACCTTCCATAAAGCCTGTAGAAAATGCTCTTCCAGAATGCATTTAAAAAATATTAATAAAAATATGAAAAAGTAATTTTTAATTACTTGTGTATAAATACAGATAAAGTCGGGCTGGGGTGACAAATATAAATCTTACACCACCACGTTATTCAAAAGATTCCGCTCCATTTTTTGAAGGCCTCTAATAAGTTTTCTTAAATTTTGTATTTGCCTCCACTAGAATTCGAACTTACGACCTTCTAGGTGCTACTTCGATATGCAAACCAAATTGCAGTTTAACGTCAAACGTTGTACACTTTCCGTGCCGCCTTCACTTACCAGACCTGGTAGCATTCATTTTACAAGAAGGGAGCCAGGAATGTTTTTAAATATAATACCTTCTTGCAGGCTTTCTCAAAGAATGCGCCAACGAATGAATAGAATATTTATTACAAGGTCTTCCACCAGGCTTTCTTAGAGAAGCGACATGAGAATGCGCGTGGAAACATTTTCCATTTGCTAAGAAGGCCTTCCGAAAAAACAAATTGTAGAAGGCATAAACGAACGAGTATTGGATCCTCTCGAAGGTCTTCTTATGAGAAGGCCTTGCCAATTTTCCCGCTAGGTAAATGTGTCAGAGTGTATACTAATGCATATGTGTGTGCATGTTAAAGTGGTGTAAATGCATTTGTTTGCACCATCAACGTCATCATGAACGCTTCAAGTAGCATAACTTTTGCTCAAATAACACTCCTGCCTTTTATTGTGTCCCCCCACCACTCCACAGCCCACCTAACATTATCGCTTTCCATCACTCACGAATGATGACACTTCAAAGTTATAAAACATTTACATTCTTTTTTTTTGTTATTGCTTTTTGCATATTTCCATTAAAGTTGCATTGAAAATGGCCATAATGGGGCGTAGCAAGAACCCATATAGCTGTAACAGCAATGACATAAATTTGATCTGACCCACTGTGCCTGCACCCGCACGGTCCATTGTGCGGTCCGGAAACACATTGACTAAGAGGTGAACTTTTCAACGTGCCTGGCGTTTTTGTTCTGTTCATGTTTTTTTTCTTTTTTTCAGTTGCTTCTTCCTGACCATTGCAATTGTTTTCAGTTGAAAAATCCTTTAGTTAAATTAACAGCGCCATATAACCTTTTGTGCTACTATAGTTTTCCACCGTAAAATGAGTAGGTATAATTGGAATTGTGCATCCATTTGCTACACCCACCGAAAAGTAAAGTAAAGTAAAGTAAAATTTTTCCAAAAGGAGAAGACTTTTTATAAGAAAATGAGATCTTTTGGATTTATTCAATTTTCTTCTATTCAAAAATTTCAAGTGAAAAACTGAAGTTCGTCTTAGAGAATCCGCTTGTTTTGAACTGTCTATCCCTGTATATTCCTTTGCTGATGCCAGCAGCATCTATCACTCAGCCGGTTTTATGGACCGGATTGGCCCGAAGAGCAATTCTTCGGCCAAGGGCTGTCACCCCGGCACACAGTTGCCGCTTAAAATAAACCGTCACATTTGTGGAGGAGTCAATCACAGCCGGTTCTGTGGACCGGGTTAAGCCAAAGAGCGATTCTTCGGCCAAGGGCTGTCAGCCCGGTACACAGGTGCCGCTAATACAACAACAACTTACATTAGTTCTATTGTAGATTGATCGTAAATGATATAGAAGCGATATTACGAAATATGTGGGATGTACTCCACGAGACCCTTGCCAGGTTCTCGAAGTGAGGTATTGCGAACAGGGTCGACTTTAATATATCACTTTACATATATGTTTGTAGTGCAGACTTCAGTTTTTGAAGAGTGTTTGTTAGCCTTCACCTTCTGCATGATATTAGGGTATGTTTTCGTCGACTTATATTCTGCGATTCGTACATACAATCGAAACACTACAAAAAAACTTTTTTTTTTATTTTTTTTTAATAACCATAAAAAATGTGCCCCTCATAAAATACAATTTTTTAATAAAACAATGTGTTTTTTTCTTCTCTTTCTAGGTATGTATTCCAGAAAATAAAACCTACTCGAAAAAATCATCGTACATTATGCGTATGTGTGTGTTGGCCATTAAATGCACTTAATGGATAAAAGTAGTGGTAATCCATACACTAGCAAGCATGCCATTGGGCCTGGTCCATGAGCTCCATTTTGAGGAATAAGTAGGTGGGGCGGAGGACAGAGTAGCCCGCTCCCATTGGTATTATTTTAAAATATCGAAAGCGTTTGTACCAGATGTACGAGCGCGTACTCATGCATGCTTACATATATTTTTGTATGGAATGCTTGCTTTTATATTAACACATTGGCAAGCTTTTATTTTTATACTGACCCTTTGGAAGAAAAACAAAAAGAGAAAAAGCGACAGGATTGAAAAAACCCAAACAAGAGATTGAAATTTCAGCGTACATAATAGCCGTGTTTTTTGAAGGTAACTAGCATAGTAACCTAGTTAGTTTGCAATATAAAAAACCAGCAACATTGCACACAATTGAGAGTAGTTTGGCCACGTAGCTGCTCTTTGTTGCACCAAAGACAATAAGAGGGTTAATTGGCGAATTCGTCAAAAGCAGACAATAAACAAAACTTTAAACTATAAATTGGAATCCAATAACCACTAGAAATACTTTTAAAACATCAATTAATTGCTACACTTTACCTTTTTAAATATGTGTAACATTTCTCTGAAGCATCAGTTTGAGTTGGTTTATAACGCGTGATCCATTTCGAGGTTCCCTACTTTTTTAAAGAAAAAACACAGAAAATTGAATGGGGAATGTTTATTATCATTTAAAAGAACATTTTTTGTCATATATTTTTTAAAGATTATGTCTATCAAATGTTGGCCACGGCTACGTCTCAGATGGTCCATTCGTTGAGTTCAATTTTCGACGACTCGTTCGAGCATTTCGACTGGTAACTGGCGAATGACACGCGTGATGTTTTGCTCCAAGGCCTGAATCTAAGCGGGTTTGTCCGCATAAACTTTAGACTTTACATATCCCCCAGAGGAAAAAGTGTAACGGTGTGATATCACATGATCTTGGTGGCCAATCGACCGGCTTAAAACGTGAAATTATCTGCTCACCGAAGTGTTCTCTCAATAAATCCATTGATTGATGCGATGTGGGAAGTGTCGCCGTCTTGTTGAAACCAAATGTCGCCGAGATCACGAGCTTCAATTTCTGGCATCAAATAGTCGGTTATCATGGCACGATAACGGTCGCCATTGACGGCTACGTTCTCACCGGCATCATTTTTGAAGAAATATGGAACGATGATTCCACCGACCCACAAACCACATAAAACCGTTGTTTTTTCTGGATGAAGTGGCAGCTCCTGAACCTCTTCTGATTGCTCTTCGTCCCAAATGCGGCAATTTTGCTTGTTTACATACCCAGCCAGAAATTTTGGCCCAATATGTTGACAATAAGTTGTAAACGGTGGATCTTCTTGGAACTTTTCAAGAGCCAATAGAGCGAAGCAATGTCGCTCGGGAACGTCGGGCGGCTTCAGTTCTTGCACAAGCTGTATTTTGTATGCTTTTAATTTAAGATCTCGACGGAAAATGCGCCAAGTCGTTCCATACGTCAGTCCGAGTTGCTGCGAACGGCGCCGGATCGACTCTCAACGGTCTTGGTGTACACTCTAAGCTACGGCAGTTACATTTTCTTCACTGCGTGCTGGACGTGGTCTGGTCGGTCGAATACTATCCAATAATGAATGCTGGGTCTCAAGATGGGTGATGGTGTTGCGTATAATACGCTCAGTAGGCCTATTATTTTGACCATAAGTTGAACGAAGTGCACGAAACACATTCCTCACAGAACGTGAATTTTCGTAATAAAGTTGAACGATTTGTAAACGTTGTTCAGGCGTAAGTCTTTCCATGATGAAATGCCAAACAATACTACTTGATCTGTCAAATAAAGGCTATTGAATAAAGTATCTCTACTTGGATCATCTATTAGTTTTACTTATACCATCTTGTGCGAATGTACCCATTTTGTATACATAACAATTAATCTGTTTCTATAAGGAAGGATGGGTGTGTCATGTTTGATTTTTTGTTGAAAAAATAAGTGTGGCAACTCTTGCTCGTTTGTTTAGCGACTTGAGTCCAACCGAGTAAAATTCCCGACAAATGCCGGTTTAGTAGCCTGAAAAGAACGCAGCTAATGCGTTTCCTGGCAAATTGTTTATAATTCCGATATTTTTGATTGGTTTACTTAATTCATAAAATGAATTTATTACGTTAGGCGAGCGGTAGGGCAGACGACAGTGCGGTGCTTTGCTAGCAAATGCTTCATTTGTAATATTTTATTCTTTCACGTTTTCACTTGGTTTAAATTGTTTTCACTTCAGTTTTTTGCTGCTTTCTCTTTTCTAATTAAAGTTTTCCCATAAAAATGGGGGAGTTTGGGAAACAAAAGAACGAAAAAAAAAACAGAGCGTTGAAAGTTTTTCTTGTTCCTTTTTGTAGCAAAGTATTTTGTGCTACAGGACATCCTGTTGTGTTTGTTCTGTTAATCAAACAAATCTCATTAATTGCATCGGACTTGAATTGTAAAGAAACAAACAAATAGTTAATTAATATGGGTCTTTTTTGTTAATTTATTTATTCTTCGACCTTTTGTGTTGTCCTTGGTCTACAGACACAGCAAGGACTTTATATGAAAGATGTTTCAAAATGAAGCTTTGTGTAGGGCGGCGGGTCTTGCTGTAATTCGTTAATAGGAGACGTCTCCATAAAAGCTTAAATTTCTTTTGTAGTAAGGAGGATTCTAAAGGATTAGCCCGTTATACTGCCTGCCCATAGATCGGCTCGTACAATTTTTATGAAATTTGGAAATATTTGGAAAGACCATAGAAGTTGAAAGAAAAAAAATTGATTTATCCAAACTTTCCTCTTCTCTATAAAAAAAAAAATTACCGCGATATCGCTCATCTGGCCCACGCTACAATTATTTATGTATCAAAACTTTCTTGGGTATTGAAATTCCCATTTGGCAGGAATGGGTTAGGGCCGGGCCGGTAGAGGATATACACAAAGTTTCTACTTGTGTTATATATACTTTATATGCCATACCGTTTGAAACACCAGGCAATATAGATCGAAGACCCTATAAAGTATACAGGGTTTGACGAGTGAATGGTAACCTACTCCAACTACTAAATTTTTTAGTTTTGTGTAAAATTATTATTCAATGATTCAAATGTGTGGAACTAATCGTAATTTTAGAATTCATTTTCTATAGCGGAGGGGCCACCTTTTCCCTTGACTATGGCCTTCAAACGGTTAAGAAATGAGTTTCATGTTGCTCGAATATGATCTTGTGGTATTATGGCCTATTCCCGTACAAGGATTATTCAGCGCCTCCATATTGGCATAATTTTTAATGCTCACCTTGCTCTCCAAAATGGCCCAGATGGAATAGTCCATCGGATTTGAAATATGATTTTGTAATTATTCTTGGTTCTTTCTTCTTAACTCCCACAAAATCCCATCAAGGATTCAGGGGACCCTTTTCTTAAATCGAATACTCACAGACCGGGACCTACGCCGACTCCGAACGCCTTTAGAGGAAAGTTTAGACTGAGATAAATCTCTTACTCGTAAAGTCGCCGGCATTTACGAGGTGGAAACCCGTCGCTGAAATATTGTTAGATGTTCTTATCCGAAATTGAACTTGAGGCAGTCGTGCACACTACAATCACACCACGCCGGCCCACAACCCGGTTTCACATGAACTTTGCCGGTGCCGAGTTTTTTTTTTGTTGGAAAGTTCATGGTCTTTGAGTGAAATGTTTGCGTGCCCACGGCTCTGAAGCAGCTTCCAATTATTTTCCCAATAATATGTGGCACCCGGCTCGATGTAAACGATTAAACAGCGCCCATCGGTGGTCACAGCTGCCTATACCATAACTTGTGATGCAAAATTACTTCGGGTGGCCTTGTAGGGTCAACTTTTTAGTCAGTGCGTTTGCTTTAACTAAACAGGATCATTTTGAGGCTTTGTAACCTTAAAAGGATTTTTTGGTCAGAAAACACAATTTTGGGAATTTGTCAATCTTCTTTGATGTCCTTTGCTCTTTCGAGTGTATATTTTTTTCTGTTTTGGTGTGAGATCGTGTTCCTTTTGGAACTTGTAAAGCTTTACCTTGAGCTCAGTTTAGAATATGCAGCGGATGCTTTGCTGGGTTATTTGCCCAATTGATTACCACAACGAAATGATTTTGTTTAAGTTTTTTTTTTTTGTCGTTCACGAACCAAACGATTAGTTGTGCGATACTCACATTTGATTTGCTTTCAGATGTTTCAGCTCACGCAACTACACTCTTACGTTTGAACTTCATTTCGAGACACTTTTGTTCTTTAGATCTTGGATGCAAAATTCCTTACGCGTCTGAAATTCGTATTAAACAGTAGGTCCCGCCCGGTCAGTTATTATACAGAGGGCATCGTCTACAGTTCACTAATTTAAGTTTATTTTTACCGACTATACCTTAATGAAATTTGGCGGTTATAATTTAATGTAGCTTAAATAATCACACATTTTTTTGCTTAATTTAAATTTCGTCTTTGCTCGTTCTTACCTGGCCTCCCTGAGTTATTTATATCTCCGAAATAAGACAGTCGTTTTATATACGTCGTTCTATATACGTTCATGTTCTTAATCATTAAGACTACCCACTCTTAGCTGTTGAGATTAAATTGTAAACTAATATTCATCTAGCTCTTTTCAATCCTAGTTTTCATATTAAAGATTTTATTTTTTTTTACAAAAAATTGAGCTCATTTACAAAACTACATTAAAATACGAAAAAGAAATAAATGATTTAAACATAAACTATTTCACAATTTCCGGTTCTAGGCAACCACATGACGATGAGGCAAAAACCACAAAACATTTTTAGTTCTTCATACACTCGCTTCTATGAGCCAACCCAAAGGAGTACATTTTCTGTTTTCAATTTTAAACTCCATTCAAATTTTTCGTTTCAATTTCAACTTTCGCAGCGGTTAGCAAGCAGAACTTCTTTCTTGATTTACACTCTGTTCATTTAGCATTTGGTTCTTTTTTCTTGAAATGGCTGAAGTTTGTCCATTCCATGACCACCACAGAAATACACACATAAGCGTAGGTAAACAGAGGACAGAAAAAATTTAAAAAATTATTTGTCTTGTTCTTGCTTAGTACCCTATAGGAGGTGATGGTAGGGTTACGAACATTTGTTAACGTTTGAGAGAATTTATGATTTTCCGGCTTATATCTGCTAAATGGGGAAAAGTCCAAAATTTCTTGTCATGGATCCGAATCTACTGGACACCTTTGAATGTTTAGCTGGTATACCCTTCCAAGTCCTTTTATTAAGTAAGGCCTCTGCAGTTCGACTTGGATCTTTGCCAACTTTCTAAACTATTTAACGTTTCATTACATTACTGTACCTCTTGTGGTCCTGGTGGACAATATTCCTGCCAGGTTTTTCTGCATTTTGCCTCTTTCTCTTCTAATTCTACAAAAACATTTGCTTTATGTTGTGTACGACCATAAAAAGTAACTTACATTCAAATTGTTTACTTCCATTAAAAACTTGTGTGTCCAAGACACAGGGTTTCCCCTCTCTCGCCCTGCTTGGCTTCCTTGGAGAACTTTAAAACACGAGCGCCTTAGTTGTAGCTAAAGTTTGCTTGCCATAGTTTTTTATTTACTGCCCCAGAACATGTTATGCCACATAAAACAATTTTTCCCCACTGCATTTACTGTTTTTCAAAGGATACAACACGATGTTTTTTAAATAATTTAAATGTTGCCCAAGGACTTAAACGTACATATTTACACAATGGCATATAAAAAACTGAAGAACAGTAACTCGGAAACTACATGGATAACCACATATAAACTCCAGAAGTTAAGGACTTTGTAATATGTGGAGAAAGGAGTTTTTGTTGTTGTTTTGTTTCATTGCAAGTTGTGGGTCTTAACCCCGTTTGGCTACTAATTTCTAGTGAAGGTTTTAAAGTTGATAATGTTCTGAAATTAGTCTTTTCTCTGTGTCGAGATGTTACCTGTTTTTTCTTCTTACGAATGACTTGCTAAATATACGCCTCCAGGGTCTGAATCCTTAAAGGATTGCTCGCATAACACCGGTGCTTAACAGTCTAGGCTATGGCCTGTCCAAACTCAACGAAGGCTTTACCTGATTGGTTATTACAAATAAATTATTATTTGTCATTTCCAATTGTTAGTTCTAATGATCATTTCTTTACCATTGATAAAACCAATACTTTAAAAAACAACATCTTAGGCAACCCTAAGTGTTGTCTAGCGCCGTCTGACATTTCCATTGGAAGATTTGACATTTTTTAGCATAAACGTACTCAGACCATTTCGACATACGACCATTATTTGTGCTGTTTACGATGACTTAAAAAAATCAATTTGGCAAAAATGGAATTAACTCGTGAACATTTTCGTGCAATAATTTTTCGCAACTTTCGTAGTGGATTATCACGACAAGACTGCATAAATGAACCTAAATCTTTGTATGACGATGAAAGTTATCTTGTCTAACCGAATTTTTGTAGTCGAATTGATTTCCAACCAACTTTTTCTCTGACTGAGAGTACGAATGTGTGCCGCCGTGGTGTGATGTAAGCATCTGCATGAATCCTAAAAAGCCTCTCATGAGACAGCCACAAAAATCCATGGTCCGCATTCATTCATTGCACTAGCAATGAGCAGAAATGAGTGAGTGCTAAAGAGACATCAATTGAATAGAGTACTAATGCGGTTAGAAGATTTCAGAAGTCAAGTTAAAATATATTCATAGAAACCCGTTTCTTAAATGCTACCTTGTGTATATGGATACAATGTTTTTCTTCAGTATAATCCATGAATTATTTAGAATTATCCCATAATGACTTGAACATATTTATATATTAGGTGATCCATCTAGAGGTATTTTTTCAGAACAAAAAAATATAAAATTTATCAAGTATGGAATCTTTGTTGGTAATTTGAAAGGACATTTTTTATACATTTATTTTTTGAATATAATTTCCTTCAAATGTCGGCCGTAACTACGCTTCAGGGTTTCCATGTTGAGGGTTCAATTTCGGATGACTCTTTCGAGCATTTCAACAGGTATGGCTTTAAGGACACGCGTAATGTTGGCTTCCAGAACCTGAATCGTAGCTGGTTTGTCAGCATAGACTTTGGACTTTACGTAACCTCAATGAAAAATGTCTAAAGGTGTGATATCACTCGATCTAGGCGGGCAACTCACCTGCCCAAAACGTGAAATTAGCAGCTTTTCGAAATAACCTCTCAATAGATCCATTGTTTGAGCAGCAGTATGGCAAGTGACACCGTCCTGTTGAAACCAAGTGTCGTCAAGATTACGGGGTTTAATTTCAGGTAGCAAGCACAAAGATCGCTATCATGGCGCGATAGCGAGCACCATTCACGGTAACGTTCCGGCCATCATCATTTTTGAAAAAATATGCACTGATGATTCCACCGGCTTATAAATCATCAAACCGTGGTTTCCTCTGGGTATAATGGCACCTCCTGAACCTCTTCTTGTTGCTCTTCAGCCCAAATGCGGCAATTTTGTTTATTGACTTTGCCTTTGAGCCAGAAATGGGCCTCATCACTGAACAAAATTTTAGTCGAAAACAGCGGACCTTACCGTTTCTCACCGAACGCTCATTTCCATACAGTTGCCAACATTTGAAGGTAATTATTTTCAAAAAATAAATGCCATAAAATTTCCTTTCAAATTACCAATAAAGATTGCGCACTTGATTTGAATTTTTATATTTTTTTTCTTGTTCTGATGGATCACCCTATATAATTAAATCTGCGAATTTTATAAATTATGCGGAGAAATCTGAGTGTGTATGCCAATGTAATGCATCGCCAACACTCGTATTACATCGCCAACATATTCAAACTGACTTTTCCGATCCTTAGTCATAATTCGAATTTACATAATTTATTTATTGTAGAAAAAGAATTCACATTACAAACATCATTACCCCACGCACTAGTACGAATTTTAAGCAAATTCTTTTGGTAATCTTACAATTTCCTTGAACAGAAATGAACAAAACGCACCAAGAGTCACGGAGCAAGAACGAAGACGGCGCGCGATTATATTTTTAACCATGAATCAAATGTGGAAAGATGACAGATTTTCTTCTATGGCTGGCGCTCAGAGCTGGCAGCAGCGTCATCTCTTAATTGCATTACAATTAAAATGAACAAAAACCATTGTGAGCTCATTAAAAAAATGTCTGCTAAATTTGAATTTATGACAGAAACATTTCGTCATTTGTGCTCGCTCCAGCCAAAAAAAGCTCTAAGAAAGGCATAGTGGGTCGAGCCAAATTTTATTTTTTTCCCCTACACTTCACTTGAACTACAATGTATGCATGGACTTGCTTCATAATTTGCTACAATAATAACGACAACAACAGCAACTAGGATGACAAAAATTTATAAGAAAAGAAAATGAAGAAAATGACTTAATTAAAGTGAAACAAACAAAAAAAAAAATAGAGGGAGTATGTCTGCCCGTCTATGCCTCTGGCCATCTGCCCGCCCTTATGCCTTTACTTGGTGTCTATGTTTTACTTCACTGCATCTCAGCCCACTGCCGGTCAATGCGGGCGGGCGGCTGTTTAGTCTGTAGTTCTTCGTAACATCGTTTACACGCAATTTTACAAATGTCTGCTTTTGTTAATTGGAATTTCGTATACTCGTAACGAAACGAACGATAACTCGAAAAAAACAATGCAGAAAAAAAACAACGACAACAATTTCAATTTCCAGATTTACGTTTGGTTTTCTTTGTTTTTGGGGGTTGGGTGGGGCTCCATCCGTTCCAGCGCCTTCTTTACGAAATGACAAAAGCTATAGTCTAAAGTCACTCACTGTGTGAGCGTGTGTGTGTGATCAACTAAATTCAATTTCAAACTTATACGAGCACCAGCAACAATAATAGCATGATCTGTGTGTGTGTGTGTGAGCGTGCATTTGTTTGGGTGCCTGCATGTGAGTGACTGCGACCAAGCGTTTCACTCAGTGAATGCAAGTGTGTCTTGACATTGTCACTTAAGCTCTTGACTTGACTGACTGTGTCGCTACTTGTTGTTGCACGTACGTACTACGAACAGGGTCGCCTTCGGGTTAACGTATTCGATATCGTCCACATTTATGTTAGAATCGAAAAGATTTGGAAGACGGCACTCTTTATCGAGTTGCAGCTATGCGATGACGCATTCGATAATAAAGGGTGTTTTAATTTTAAGGGCCGATTGAATTAGTCGCGCAAAAGAGCCATTGTTTCGTTAGCTGTGTGGCAAGTGGCACCGTCCTGTTGAAACTACATATCGTCCACATAAATGTCTTTCAATTCTGGCCATAAAAAGTTCGTTATCATCTCACGATAGCGAACACCATTCACAGTAACTGCCTGACCGGCCTCATTTTGAAAAAAAACTACGGCCCGATGATGCCGCCAGCCATAAACCGCACCACATAGTCACTCTTTGTGGTGCATTGTTTTTTCGACAATCACATCTGGATTATCATTCGCCCAAATGCGACAATTCTGCTTATTGACAAATCCACTGAGGTGAAAATGTGCCTCATCACTGAAGATGATTTCTTCGAAAATTCATTTTCATAATAAGCCTGAATAACTTTAACGCGTTGCTCGCTTGTGTATCTTTCCATGGTTCAAATTGAGTTAGTCTGAAATTGAGAAATATCAAATGGAATGCAGAAAAAAACTTGATGTTTAGGTGTGGTTCACATTCAACATCGGCCCTTGAAATTTACACACCGTTTAGAATAGTAATCGAAAAAAAATATTCCGTAAGAGTGATCATCTCCGGAGGAGATTACTGACCGAGCCCCAAGATTTGTAATTTAGTTTTGGGTCTTACACTCAACAAAGACATATTTTGGACATTGTCGGTGCTGCTGTTAATCCACAGTGAGAACTCTTAAAAGTTGCACTGAATCTGAGAATATTACCAATATTACCAGTATCCATATTGTACAATTGGTTCAAACCGAAGAAAATTGTACTACAAATCGAAATACAGGGTTCCGCCGTGAAGGTATTCAATAGGGTGTCCGTCGGGAAGGATACTACTTCGTTTGTTTATAATTTTTGATAAATGAAAGGGACTGGATCTTATATTAATAAATGTTTTATTTAATGACGGCAATTATGTATGGAATACAATATCAGAAAAATGTCCGCCTGTTAGCCTCACAAATGCGAGCGAATTTACCATTAAATTCAGCACGGCGTCGAATTGAGGTTGATGCACATTGGTTCTCCCAAAAATTTCACGTAACTTTCTAATCGTCAGAGTACTCGATTATTGATAAAATGTTTAACGATTTATCGAATATATAATAAATTTGCCACGACTCTACTTTACGACTGCCAAATGTGAACTGTCAAGGCTAATGTTTACCAAAATGGCGAAAAAACAAAGTAGTATACTTTCCCGGCGGACACCCTGTATTAATTTATTTTTGTAAACTTACTAAGGCCCTCATCTCAGTCGGACTCACAAAAACAGTTTTTGTACTTAATACAGAATCCAAATTAAAGTAAGTTTCACAACGAATCCAAGTGTGGATTAATTTTTAAGATTAATCAGAGGTCGGAGCTTAGACCCTTGGACCCAAATTTCGCACGTCATAGTCGCCGTTTCTAACTTTCAAAAAACCGCTTACAAATTTGTTAGTTCACATTAGAGCCGCGCGATAAAATTCGCTTTAATCTCAGCTAGAAATTAATGTTTTCTTTTTACTAAAAGGAAGGCTATTTTAAACATTTTAAATTTAAAGGAAAACAAACGTTAAGTTTGGCCAGACCGAAACTTATATACACTCCACCGTCTCTAAGCTACAAAAGCGAAAAATAAAAGTGGTTCGTTTTTAAGTCCATGCGTTCATCACTAATCTCAGCCAGGATTATTCTACACATGGATTGGTAGAAAACTATGCTTCAAGTAACCATATGTTAACATAAGCCAAAAAGTCCAGGAATTTAGTGCGTACTTACTAACAGTAGTAAATTTAACCATTGCCAGTCCATTAAACATTATGATTTGTTAAGCAAATTCTTAATAAAATGTACTTCTTACCGAGGTTCCTTTAGTCCATTCAAGGAAAAAATGTCCCTCCTAAGCCAATTTAAAGTTCCAAACAGTTTATGACCGGACGAACGGACGGTCATGGCTAGATCGTCATAGAATTTTACAACGATCAATAATATATATACTTTATTGGGTCTACGATCAATATTTCGTGGTGTTGCAAACGAAATGACAAATTTAATATACCCACAAAAAATCCTAAACGGATTTGCTTTAATACACTTTTTTCCGTTAAAGCCTGCTGAACGACTCTTCTTTAATATTTTTTTGCTATACATCAAAATTATTATATAAAATAGACGTTTTTTGGCGGATATATATCCAGTATATTTTCAGTAATATTAACGATATGAAATATTAGCCTATGCGGGGTTTTAAGCTTTTTTTGTTGGTAAAAAAACTTGGCTATTGTGCATCATTTTAACGCACTAAGTTTGAATGTTATCTTTTGAGCTAGCATTGAACTCCGATGTTAATATATCTCTAAACCCTGAAGTCTGCAAACCTAATATTCTTTCAAAAGAAAAAAGATAGGTCAAAAGCCACTATTTTTCAAAACTGAAAAAAGATTATCTTGATTTATAAAGCCTTTTACTAACCTTTGCTTAGAGGATATTGCGGATCAGCCACTGTTCAATGGTTGAGATCTCTTTTTATTAAATCTAATAAATGTATGGTTAGAATTGCATCAAGCTGTAGCTAGAATCTGCTCACACAAAGAACAAATTCGTTGCCACAACCGACTTTTTTGCCAACAGAATGATTGAGGTAGCCTGCACCTCTAGTAATCTAGCAATACAACTGAATGTTAGTCGGTGTTCTAAAAATGTTCAGTAATTAAAACTTAATATGAAACTGAAGTATCCGTGGAACATACGAAGTATCCGAACCTCTCAAAAGTAATTTTTGGATGTAATGCTGCACTTGTTGGACAAAAAAGTGTAAAACTCTCATCGGAGTCAAAAGCTGCTTAACGTTCGCTATTACCTATGAAGGGTGTCAATTCGAGAAAAATGTGGTATAGATGATGAAAGATATTTTCTGAAAAACAAATGGATTATTCGATTGGCTTAAAACCAAAAATCATCAGTAAACGAGCCTCTTTTGTTTATGATAAAATTTTAGTTATACCTAAAAACTGTTGTTTGCCACAATCGCCAGTTGTGCAACTTAAAACCTTTTCCGCGTTTCATTGGCTTTTGTTTGTGATAAAATTTTAGTTATACTCACCAATAGTTGCTTACAAAAATAATATGTTTTCAAAACTATTGTTTGCCACAACCAGCATTTGTACATCTAAATACCTTTTCCTAGTTTCATGGGTTTTTGTTTATGATAAAAATTAAGTTATAATCACCAATAGTTGGTTACAAAAATAATATATTTTAAAAATTATTGTTTGCCACAACCAGCATTTGTACATCTAAATACTTTTTCCACGTTTCATGGGTATGACCATTCAATTAGTTGTGTTTACATTACGATGATCATATATATCACCTTGTGATATTTTGAACCGAATACTTATTACGATTATAATCATTCGGTAGTTGCAAGGGAAAATCTTCTTTTGGAAATGAACTTTCGTAGTTCCAATCGATTTCCAACTAGTTTTTTGTGTTTGTGTGCAGTATCTGCAACTTGAGGCTTCCTTTTAATCTTTGCTATATAAATTTGTAGGCTGGAGGCCCTGGCTATTGGCCTAAACTCCCTAATGAAGGCCTGGATATTTTGAGCTCCTGTTTTTATTGTCAAACTTTGGTTTATCTTAAGCTCGCCCAAAAGAAACCAATCAGCTGTAATTTAATTTTGCACTGAATGTTTTTGTTTTAAATTTTAGGTTTTCAATGCATTCTGTTGATACTTTTTTTCCTCTTTTGAACGTGATTGCGTTTCTTTGAAATACCCTTTTTTGCAGACTTACGCAAACAAAGGTCTTCCCTCACACCCGGGATTTTTTTGTCTTCGTTTGTCTGTTCATGTGTTGTGTATGTTTACGTGTTTGGGATTGGGCAAGTATTCGTTGTCGCTTTTGATGAAGGAGAGGCGGAGGAACGAGGCCTATGCATTCGTTTAGCATCGCCGGTGCTAGTCATCCAACCATCTATGCCGGGCGACAAGGTGCAATCAAGTGAAAGGTGATTGCAAATTTAAATCAAATATGGAACAAATGTGTACACTTTGTTGCATTTGATTGTTTTGTTAAATTGCTGGAAATTAACGACAATTTTCTTCCAATGAAAACGATCGATCGATCGTTCGTTCAGATGGGCTCACAATTGTTGCAGCAATTAAATCGTTACAATATTTGAGAAAGTGACACGAGTTGTATGGAAAATATGATTGACAGCAAGTTCACAGTTTCTCCAGATGAGGTGCTAACACAAGGCGACAAAAAAATGTGTTAATTTTGTAGTTTGATTTGGGGTCATGGTTTGTATTGAACTTTCACTTCAAGGTAATAAAAATAAAAACACAGTGTAAATGTGTTGGTAGCTACAACCATTAGTTTTGGCAACTTATAATTTAACTTTATTCCATTGGCTTTACTAATTTATTGGTCAAATGCACTACCATTTAATCAGACCTATAAATGTCATTGTATGTCGAAGAGAACAATCATCATAATTATATTTCGTGGCTTTAACAGACAGACAATTTGTCTGACGGAAGTTTTTGGTCCGGACCCAATTCTAACCGAAAATATGTTCAGTTGTACCATAAAATCGAATCAAATAACCACCATGACTATAAAAAGTCCGTGATTGGAAACGGAACTTTTGTGGTTCGAACCGATTTAATGGGTGATTCATCTAGAGGTATTTTTTCAGAACAAAAAAAAATATAAAATATCAAATCAAGTGTGGAATCTTTATTGGTAATTTGAAAGGACATTTTATGGCATTTATTTTTTGAAAATAATTACCTTAACATTTTGGTAACTGTATTATGGAAATGATCTTCCCGTTTCGGTGCGAAACGGAAAGATCCGCTGTTCAGAGATGAGGCCCATTTCTGGCTCAACGGCAAAGTCAATTAACAAAATTGCCTCGTTTGGGCCTCGTTTGAGCAACAAGAAGAGGTCCATTATACCCAG
This sequence comes from Hydrotaea diabolus, assembly GCA_963513945.1. Classification (NCBI taxonomy): domain Eukaryota; kingdom Metazoa; phylum Arthropoda; class Insecta; order Diptera; family Muscidae; genus Hydrotaea; species Hydrotaea diabolus. The sequence goes on from OY740718.1 coordinate 105,675,972, forward strand.
AGAAAACCACGGTTTGGTTTATACGCTGGTGGAATCGTCTGTGCATATTTTTTCAAAAAAAATGATGGCCGGAACGTAACTAAAATTGAAGCCCGTTATCTTGACGACACTTGATTTCAACAGGACAGTGCCACTTGCCATACAGCTGCTCAAAAAATGGATCTATTGAGAGGTTATTTCGAAAAGCAGCTAATTTCACGTTTTGGACAGGTGAGTTGGCCGCCTAGATCGAGTGATATCACACATTTAGACATTTTTCTTTGGGGTTACGTAAAGCCCAAAGTCTACGCTGACAAACAAGCTACGCCTTAGGTTTTGGAAGCCAACATTGCGCTAGTCATTAAAGCCATACCGGTCGATATGCGCGAACGAGTCAAAATTAAACCCTCAGAATGGAAACCCTGGGGCGTAGTTGCGGCCAACATTTGAAGAAAATTATATTCAAAACATAAATGCCATAAAATGTCCTTTCAAATTACCAATATTTACCACACTTGATTTGAATTTTTATATATTTTTTTATTCTGAAAAAATACCTTTAGATGGATCACCCTATATAACAGATTTTCTTTCTGTAGGTAAACCTTTTTGTGGCTTAACAAAAATCCAACTTCAAAAATATATTAACGGTAGGATAGCATCCAGTATACATTCCAACTCTTGTAGTGCGATTTTAAATCAATTCAAATCAATTTTTATTATTCGTGCTAAATTCGTATCTCCGATAAAGTTCCTTCAGTCTCTTGGGACTCTTAATCTTCGTTTTAAGAACATTTTGAAGGGGGACTTCGGAACGCGTATGTAAATGATAAGATCATCATCCGAATATTTTTATTTTACTCTACATAAAATAACAAAACGCATACATTTTGACGATTAAGCGATAATTGTGTATTGTCGTTTATAGAAAGTATGCATGTGTGTACGCACATAAGTATTAAGTTTTGGCAAATTCAAATGGCTAAATGACTTCTCCCGGCCTCGCTATCTCGCTCTTGCACTGTCTCGCCCCCCCATATCATGACTACCACAATTATTTTGGGAACAGCGACGAACAAACTGAAATTGTTGCGGCAACGAATATGATATTAAGTCCAAAACAAACACAAAACTCAATACTACTGTTGCGCTCCGCTTCCGGACCAAGTGGTGAGCTTCAACGGCCAGGCCGACTATCTATGGCTAAAAGATTATGTATGTATGAATGAATGTTTGTTTGTAACTATTTAAGACCATGTCTGTATGGCTCTGAGAGAGGAAGAGAGAGAGAGAGAGAGAGCTAGACCAAGCGAAAGAGCTGTTATAGCCACAGTGATAGCATTAACATATACAATAACAATAATAATAACAACATCAACAACAATAACAGTAGCAACAACATCAACGACAGCAATAATTGTTAGTATTAAATACAAACAACATTTGCATTTAAAATATATACTTATACACACGCACACACCCAGCAACGACAGCATTAAGGCCAACACTGGCCTAGCAACATTTCAACGATTTCACCCAAGCATCATCCATCTAGCCCAGCACTGATTGTCGTGGGGAAAGAGGCCGTGGTGGGTCATAATGACTGGGAGTGGATTATAAAATTAAATTGTTTATAAAAGTATTTTTCAAATTTTCGCAAATATTGTTGGCTCGGCTGTTGTTGCTGGAAATGTATTACGACACTGGGAAATTAAACGACACCATGATAATACCCCATTTCCCATATGTAGGTATATGGTTTTATGTATGTGAGTGGGGTCTCTTTCCAAGTACCCAGTATAGCATTTCATTTAAGCTGATTTCAGTTATTTGTTCATTGCTCGCTGTTCTGCATTTGGAATTTTTACAGTCATAGACGTTTTTCAGCCGCAGCAGTCATTGACCATTCTTGGTTAATGTCCGGCAGTATTAGTTATGTTCCGTACTTTATTGAAACATTTGCAAATTGACCATGACATTTTTAAAATTGGTATTGAAAAGAAGATTTCGTAAAAATAAAGAATACTTAAATAATTCCACATCATTGAGGATCCACAATTTTTATATTCTCTGAACGGAACCTGCTGTTTAATACCGACTGCGAACGACTAACGCATTTTATAGTGAAGTTTTACATGGCTTAGAAAATAACTTAACACTCTTGAAGTCGCCAGCACTTACGAGATCGATAAACTCCGCTTAAAAATGTTAGATGCTCTTTTCACCATGACGACCCACAATATGAGGGCGACCGCAAAACTAACTGGCCTGTTTTACTAGCAACTTTTTGTTTTGTTTTTTAAAAGCAATCTTTTATAAGCCATCTGTCAAAATTTCCGAAATATTTAATGATTATTTTCTCTGTTACAGGTGATTGAAGTAAACAAGTTTTATAATTTTTGAAAAATGGAAAATAAAGAGTTTCGTGCGGTAATTAAACACTTTTATATGAAAGGTTATACGCCACAATTAATCAAAGATGAATTGGATTCTGTTCATGGTGATAATGCACCATCATACCCCACCGTGAAATCCTGGGTTCAACAATTTAAAATGGGTCGTTCAAGTACGGATGATGAACAACGCTCTGGAAGACCGAAAACTGCTACTACTATTGAAAACATTAGAAAAATATTTAATGAAGTGACTAAAGATAGACGAATAAAGCTCAGAGAACTTGCTGATATTGTTAAAATACACGAAAAACAAGTTTGGAGTATTTTACATGATGAACTCCACATGAAAAAGCTAGCCGCAAGATATGTGCCGCGTTTGTTGACTGCCCCAAAAAATCGTCCGTTGGACCAATTCCGAGGAGCTTTTAGCGATTGATCAGCGTAATCCAATAGAGTTCTTGCGCCGATTCATAACAGTTGATGAAACATGGATCCATCACTACATCCCAGAATGCAAAGAGCAGTCAAAACAATGGATAGAAGCTGGTTAAAGTGGTCCCAAGAAGGCGAAAACTGTTAAGTCAGCAGGAAAAGTAATGGCCACAGTATTTTGGGATGCAAGGGGTATAATATTTATTGATTATCTTGAGAAAGGAATAACTATAAATAGTGAATATTATTGTGCATTATTGGATCGGTTGAGTGAAGAAATCAAGATAAAACGACCGCATTTAGAAAAAAAAGTTCTTTTTCATCAAGATAATGCTCCTTCACACACTGCATTTTTAACTCAACAAAAACTGGCCGAATTACGATTTGAAATTGCTCCGTATCCACCGTATAGTCCAGATTTAGCTCCTTCTGATTATATCTTGTTTCCAAATTTAAAAAAAATTCTCGCGAGGTTATTGCTGAAACTGAGGCATATTTTGAAGGTCTTGAAAAATCTTATTTTTCGGATGGAATTAAAAAACTTTAAAAACGTTTGATAAAGTGTATTGAGTTGGAAGGAGATTATATTGAAAAATAAATAATAATAATTCCAAAAAAACGGTTCTTTTTATGTGAGGACAGTTACTTTTGCGGTCGCCCTCGTAGAGGACATTTGAATCGATAATGAAATATTATTAATAAATAAAATACCCGTGGTGATAGGTAGCACATCTATCAGACAAAAGTATTGTGAAACAACCAAGGTAGTTCTGTTGTGTTAGGCTTGAGTGGGAGGAACAGATGAAAACAAGGAATAGGGAAAGAAAGCTGAAGTGGTAGCTGATCGGGAAATAGGGAAATAAGTGTTTCCGGTTAGAACCATTTGATATTGTCAATATGTTAGATATTATCGATATTATTATTACCGAGATAGGTAAGTATTTGTTTTAGAAAAACACATCTTAAAGTTAATTCTGGTTCTTTCACTTCTACATCGTACCAGCCAGAATAAGTTCTTATGATTTGCCAACATGCCTATTGGACAGTGCGCGAAATTTTCATTTTTTGTCGCCACTACCACCAATTGTGTTTTTTTTTCACAACTAATAGATGTGGCAAATAATATTTTTGCAAAACTTTTGTAGTTGTAACCAATTATTGGTGGTGATAACTAAAATTTCTTCAAAACCAAAAACAGGTTATTTAAATTTTGCAAAAGTTTTGTTGTTGTAACCAATTATTGGTGGTGATAACTAGAATTCTATCATAAACAAAAGCAGGTTGTTGAATGGTTATTTAATTTTGGTTTGTATAGGCATTATTGAAATAAAATAATTCGGTTTTTACTGACTCTCAGCTAATCTATTAATCTAATTTTTTCAGTAAAATCTTCCTTCATTTTTTTCGCTTTTTTTCTCGACTCGACGTTTACACAGAGCACAGATTAATAGATCAATCCATTTATACGATTATACTTATATATTATGATTATATATAAGTATAAAAAAGCGTTTATACCTAAAATTTATTATTTCCCAAAATAAAACATATGTGACACCGCATAGAGAAAGGGACCTAAGGGTAACAAATCAATTTACACTTTTTTTTTGATGTGGACAACATCTGAGCATCGAATGAGACCGATCACATGTCCAAAAAGTGTTCCCTCCCAGAGATATGCGCGTTTTATGAAAGTGATGGTATACCAAAGCTACACGTATTTAAATCTTTAAAATTGCTCTCCTGAACAAAACTGGTTTGAACCCTTAGGTCCCTTTCAATTTTGCGCGTTACATATATAATATTTGACGCATTATGAGGGCTGCTATATATATTTTGGGCCTAATAATGAAAATGCGAATATTTATCATCAAAAATGGTTTTATTGTTTTTCAAAGTATTCTTCAGCATGATTTATACACTTTTGCATGCGCTCAAACTAATTGTCGAAGCACTTTTTCCACTCCGATTAAACACCTCCAAAACATTGTTTTTGAACAGCATCTGGCGACGAAAATCGTTGACCACGCATTTTTTTCTTGATGTGCGGGATTAAAAAGAGTCAGGGCTGTACGGCGGATGACCCATTCGACCTTTTGGCCGCTCAAAAATGCGCTGGTTTGAGGCGATGTGTGAGAACTCGCATTGTCAAGGTGCACAATGATTCGTCTTCTCTTGTTCGTTTTTCGAATTTCTCCGAAGACTTTAGGCAAACAAATTGTGGTGTACCACTCAGAATTGACCTCCTACGTTGTTCAAGCGGAAGAGTCGCCACCTGACCAGTTTTGCCGAAGAAACAGGCGACCATTTGCTTCGAAGTGCTTCTTCCACGAACAACTTTTGCTGGATTTGGCTCTTCTTTGAAGACCCACACGATCGATTGCTGTTTTGCTTTGGGCTCATACGCATAGATCCATGATTCGTCACCTGTGACGATCTTATAAACTCCTATGAAAGCACAGCGATCGTATTTTTTCAAAATTTCTTTGCACCAATCGACACGAGCCTTCTCTTGAGCGATTGTCGAATTGTGCGGGATCCAACAAGAACAAACCTTTTTTACCGCCAGCTGCTCATGCAATATCGAATGTATGCTGGTGGAAGAAATGCCCAAGAATGCCTTTATCTCACGGTATGTCACATGACGATCTTGCTCTATCAGTTCACGAACGGCATTTTCACAGTGCAATCGCCATACAAAGATTTAAGTTCATCAATTCACTCTTGTCGTGAGTTTATTCCATTTTTTGCCAAATTGATTTTTTCAAGTCACTATAAACAACACAAATGATGGTCGTACGTCAAAACGTTCTGAGTACGTTTATGCTAAAAAATGTCTAACTTTCCAATGGAAATGTCAGATGGAAAAGGGTGTATACCATTTGTTTTTTAAATCCTTTTTTTAAATACTTCAGTGTACCATTCCTAACTTCATCTCATATGCAAATTTCGGAGTTCTGTGATTGAAATTAACTGATTTATCGCCATTTGACAAAAGGGCATAACTAAGCGAATAAATTTGCGTTCCCAATTTGCGCAACTAATTAGGAAGGTTTATAAAAGTAGCCGCTGCTCTACAGGCTCATCATTTGCAACATAATTCTATTTTAAGTTTTGAAAAGGTTTGAGACGGTAGCAACTTATCTTACTAAAGAAATTTTCTTATATACAACTGCAAAACTTTATCTGAAAATATAGGTTGAAGCACTGGTGATCCAACAGTCAATATGCTACGAGAATTGATATGCTATCCGTCAGGATTAATTTTATTATTCACTAATGTTAGTAAACACTGCTGCAATCATACTATGTTTAGGACTTAGGCACTATCAGTGTGATTAGGTGTCCTCCTGATAACGTTTAGACAAACTATCAATATTCCAAATTTTAGGGGCACATCACATTTGGGACGTATGAGTCAACAGATAGCAATTAATATGCCATCTTCCGACCCTCTGCATAAAGCCAATCAGTTTTTGTATAAAATTCTCGTAAAGTTTTAAGGTTATGGCCTTAGGGACCACTTACTCGTTTATTAAGCTTCTACTAAAAGAACAGGCCTATTGTTGCGATAAGTTAAATTAATATAAATGTACCCCTGGATCATTATATATCTTTCCTTTGGTAGAAGACATGTCAATTCCGCTTAAACCTGTGTTCATTTTTCTACACTTTGCCGACATTTGCTTTTCAGCAGAAGTACGTGAACCCACCTAATCTGTTCAAATTTCATTTATTTATTTATGTACATTTATATATAAGTATTTTGTTGACTCTGTATTTTAATATTGGTTCAAATGCTCAAATAACTCCGGGTTGTTGTATGTTTGTTTGCATTGCTCCGACTGTCTGTCTGGCTGGCTGTTTGCTGCTGCCAGTCTGCATCATAGTTGTTCCAATTTAGATAATTTTTTTGTTGGTTTTCTGCTGGTTTAGTATATTTCCGCCGGTTTTAACCGAGATTTGTGGTCGAAATAGGTTTGTATAAATTCGAAGAAATAAACCGCAAAGAGAGAAAATAAAGAATAATTTGTTGAAATTTTTTCGTATTTACTCTTTAACAAAATATAAAATAATTGTTTAGTGAAAACTATGGCAAATTCCATACTTTAAGCGTATTTATTTCGCTGGAAATTGCTTAGAAAGTTGCGCAGTTTATGTAAGGGCAAAAGTAGATATCGATGAATGGCGTAGATAGAGAAACGGTGCCAGCACATGTTCTTTTTGTGTGCCACAAACTTGCTGCAAACATATTATGTTTGAGTCGTACAACGACTACTGATCGTCAAAAACCAACTTTTAAATAACGCGTGATCCATTTCGAGGTTCCCTACTTAAAATAAAGAAAATTCAAATTGAATGGGAATGTTTATTATCATTCAAAAGACCATTCTTTGGCATCTATTTTTTCAAGATTATGTCTATCAAATGTTGGACGCGGCTACGTCTCAGATGGTCCATCCGTTGAGTCCAATTTTCGATGTACATAACCCCACAGGAAAAAGTCTAACGGTGTGTTATCACACGATCTTGGTGGCCAATCGACCGGCCCAAAACGTGAAATTATTTGTTCACCGAAGTGTTCTCTCAATAAATCGATTGATTGATGCGATGTGTTTGAAGTGGAGCTGTCTTGTTGAAATCAAATGTCGCCTAGATCACGAGCTTTAATTTCAGCAATCAAATAGTCATGACACGATAACGGTCGCCATTGACGGTTTCGTTCTCACCGACATAATTTTTGAAGAAATATGGACCGATAATTCCACCGGCCCACAAACCACAATAAACCGTTGTTTTTTCTGAATGAAGTGGCAGCTCTTGAACCTATTCTGGTTGCTCTTCGTCCCAATGCGGCTATTTTGCTTGTTTACATAGTCATTGAGCCAGAATTGAACCTCGTCGCTGAACATAATTTGGCTCGAAAACGTCGGTTCTTCTTGGAACTTTTCAAGAGTCCATAGAGCGATGAAATGTCGCTTGGGAACGTCGGGCGGCTTCAGTTCTTGCACAAGCTGCATTTTGTACGCTTTCAATTAAGATCTCTCGGGGACTTCGGGCGGCTTCAGTTCTTGCACAATTTGTATTTTGTACGCTTTCAATTTAAAATCTCGACGTAAAATGCTCCAAGTCGTTCCATACGTCAGTCCGAGTTGCTGCGACCGGCGCCGAATCGACTCTCCACGGACTTGGTGTACACTCTCAGCTACGGCCGCTACATTTTCTTCACTGCGTGCTGGACGTGGTCTATTCGGTTGAATATTATCCAATTATTAATGCTGGGTCTCAAGATGGGTGATGGTGTTGCGAATAGTACGCTCAGTAGGCCGATTATGTTGACCATAAGTTGAACGAAGTGCACGAATAACTAGTTATTCCTGATGATGTTCTTCAAAGAGGAGCTCGATATAATAATTATTTAGTAAAATTTAATATAAAGGCCGAATACAAAATTTAAAATTACGTAATAAAACATTTGATTAATATACACGCAAAGAAAAAATATGTTTACTATATTGCCACAGCAACAATAATATGTTCTCTGTAATAATAGTATGTTCGTCGCAATCATAGTATTCTTTCTTGAATTTCATGTTGACAATAGTATGATTGCGAAAATATTAATATTGTTGAAATGTAACAATAGTATTATTGCTAAATTTTAAAATGGAACTATGGTTGCAGCAACAATATAAATATGGTTGGTACGACAAAAGTATTATTTTTTGAGTTTTATGTTAACAATAATATGATTACAGCAACCATAGTGTATGATTGTAATTTTTCTTAGTTTGAGTATGTGTTTTACAACAATGTTATTGTTACGAATCTTATGAAATAATAAAAGGAATTACAACTTTTCCAAACAAACTGCTTTGGATTTATTTAACTGAAATCTTTTGAATAAAAACGCTTACGTTTTTTTAAATGGAAAGTAGAAAACTACTTTTTAATAAACACTCCTATTGTTTTAAATTAAATGTATTTTTAATTTATTTGCTTAATAAAAATCTCTATTGTTGACAACATAACCCAATCCTAATAAATAATTTTGAGGACCATAGTATGGTTGAGTGGGATCATACTATGGTTGCGTGTGACCCATACTATGGTTATTAGGAACATACTATGGTTGCGTGGGACCCATACTATGCTTATTAGGAACATACTATGGTTGTATGTGAAACATACTATTGTTGTGAGGATCATAATATGGTTGTGGGGATCATAGTATGGTTGAGTATGAATCATACTATGGTTGTGCTGATCATAGTATGGTTAAGTATGAATCATACTATGGTTGTGAGAATTATAGTATGGTTAAGTGTAAATCATACTATGGTTGTGAGGATCATAGTTTGGTTGTGTGTGAATCATACTATTATTCTGAGGATCATAATGTTGTTGTGCCACAACCATATACCCAACAATCGTATAATGCCCTTCGAATATTGTCACCCCAACCATACTTTTTTCTGCGCGTACGTGGAACCACTTGTGGAGAATTTTGGCTCGAAATGCGAGTAACAATAAGTCCGGCATTCGAAAATAATCTCGTACACGGAACAGTGGCAATGATTGACGAAGTTTTTCGCTACTTTGTGAAAAATTCCTCTTTTTTTAAAACAAAAAGTAGACTTGCCGACTTTGAATTTTTTATTCCCGGTAGTCATTTAATTGAGTAGTTTAAAACTTATAGACTTTTATGCCAAACATAAGTTTGTAGTTGGCTTAGTTTTGAAATGCTCGTAAGCACATGTGGCAGCAGGTTTTTTTTTGTACTGAAACATTAATATGATTCCAGCAAGTTTATTTCATATTTATGTCTCATCATAATATATAAAAAAAAAAAACATTTTTGTGAGTCTACAAATTTCTCAAATGACTTATATGCACATGGTTAAGAAACGGTCACTCTAACATATTGTGTTACAAACATATGTGTGTAAGCTACTTGCTGCAAACATATTATGTTTGACCAAATTAAAGCGAACTTAAAATCTTACTAGTCGTTTTTGGTTTTGGGTGAGTTTTGGCACACCCTGTGTGTTGCCTAACCGTTGCTATAAATAAACGAAACTATGTTTAATATCGGGTGACTAGACAAATATGGCCTTGCCATTAACACCACCGTGGCCATGTTACTGTACACATACACAACTCCGAGTCATCTACACAGCTCATACTACTCCCACACACGGGCATATTGCCATAAATTCAATTTCTATTCCGTATGCAGATCCCGTCGATATGATTAATAAATTTCGGAGGTGATTTACTGTACGAAACGAATTTTAAATCACAACAATAAAGCCACACAACAAATTGGGTCCTGAACAACACAAAAAAAAACAGAATTTTGTATTTGACAAATAAAAAGTAACAACGAAGAAAATATAAAATATGGCAGTGAAATCAAATTACTCCAATATCCCAACACCAACCACGTCGAAAGCGGCCGCTGCGGCGTCAGCTCGCGCGTTTCTTTAACGTTGACGAAAATTAACCTTGAACTTTTGTTCAAATAAATTATGAACAGAAAATATTTTCAAATAATGACTGAGGCACAATGGAACGGTACGGAATATTTGGCTGATTGTCGAAGAAGAATAAATTATTTTGTACGCCAAAAGCCGGCCGGTTTTTTCAAAGAAAACGTAGAAAACGTATTTTTCGGGGCTAGGAAAGGCTAAGCGCTTAAGAACGATGGAGAATTTGCTGGTTGTAATTTCTGAATAAAATACGTCATATTGAAATATGATCCGAAACTTAATTGCTGTGTAAAAAGTAGATATTACCGCCAGATGCTAGGGGTTTTCACGGCAACATTAATAGAAATGTATGAAAAGCTAGACTAAACGTGTAACGTAACCTAAAAAGCTGTTTATGTAGAGTGAGTCGTCTTTACTTAGATATTAGGTTTGACTTAGAATTTGGCGACTTAAGGATTAAGGGATTCCTAGGTTTATTGGGTTCAGAAAGTTTTGATCTAAGGGGAGAGTGAGTTAGTTTATAGAGCTGAAGATTTAGTGAGCTAAGACTTGATGAACTTGGGTAAGCTAAAAATAAGATTATCTAGTGATTGAATTAGACTATCTAAGGAATGGATAAGGTGAACTTAGTATTGATAGTGTTATAGAATACGGTGATCCAGAAATTACTGGATCTAGGAATTAAAAGTCATTAGAATTTATGTGCACTGGTACGAGTATGCTATGAGTTAGGGTATCTAAGGATTATTTAAGCTAATTAAATAATTCACTGATTAGGAGAGCTTAAAATCTGGTAAGCTATATCTTAATGCGGTGAGTAGAATATCTTGATTGGAAAATGTTATCTAAGGATTGTGGTAGGTGATTTTAGGATAAGCTTGTCTGAATATGACAGGATCTAAAGATAAGGTGACTTCAGAATTGATGAACGTAGATGGGCTACGTGATAGGTTAGAGCCAAGTATCTGGTGTGCTTACAATTGGAAAAGTTTATCTAAGGATTGTTTGAGCTATAAATTATGAGACCTGGAAATTTAAAAAGATTAGGATTTGGCAAATGAGTCTCTAATCTACAGATTGGGGGGAGACTAAGTGATCTCTTAATTGATGAGACAACAATTCGCATCCTCAAGCATTTTTAATGATCTTTCAGTGTCAAAACGTTAGTCGAAGTCAACATTTTCATCATTGTAAAGTTCACTTACGAGCAACATTTGGAAGCCATTTAACATTACTACCGAAATTCTGAGGCGGTGGTCGCCACTTTTAGAGCGCCTTCTCCAATTTTCGGCCGTAATAATATCTCACCTGACAGGATGAGCGATGAAGCTCATTTCAGACTGAGTGGGTTTGTCAATAAACACAATATGCGTTATTGGACAGTAACAATCTACATGTGCTGCAAGAGGAACAATTGCATCTGAAAAAAAATTAGTGTGTGATGTGATTTTTATGCCGGAGATGTGATTGGACCGTATTTTTTCGACGCTTAAAACAATCGTCATGTTACCTTCAATGGAGAGCGCTATAGTGTCATGTAAGAAAATTACTTTTGGCCAGAATTAGATAAGCTTCACATCACTGATATGTGGTTTCAACAAGGCGATGTCACTAGCCACGCATTACGCGTTACAATCGATTTACTATAAGGCAATTCGGTGAACTTGTTATCTCGAGAAATTATCCGTTCGAGTGGCCACCTCGTTCAGACGATTTAACGCCATTAAAATTCTTTTTAAGGGGCCACATGAAGTCATTGGTCTATGCCAACAAGCCAACAACTTTAGACAATATCAAACTCGAAATTGCCAACGTTCCGGTCGAAATGTGTGCAAGAGTGGTGGAAAATTGGGTCCAAAATGTAGATCGCTGTACACGGGCGTGGTGGTCATATGACCGAAATCGAAGTTCATTCTTAAAATGTAATATTTTAACTATACCTGGAATAAATTTAAACTCCATATCTTAAATATTCTGTGTTTTATTAATACATGAAAATTTTGTTTTTAATGGAAAACCCGTTATACGAGGGTTGCTATATATATTTCTGGCCTAGACATTACTAATTGTTGCCTGCCGCCATCTGACATTTCCAGTGAAAAGTTTGAAATTTTTAAGCATAAACGTGATCAGAACGTTTGACGTACAACCTCACTTGTGTAGTTTACAGTGATTTGATCAATGATCAATTTGACAAAAAAAAAATGGAATTAACTCGTGAACATTTTCGTGCGATTATTTTTCACAACTTTTGACGTGGATTATCACGACAATAGTGCATCGATAAACTTAAATCTTTGTATGGCAATGAAGCACCATCCTTTAGCACTGTGAAAAACTGGAATTCAATCGTGGCCGACGGTCGCTCAAAGACGAAGGTCGTCCAAAAACGACCGTTGTGCCAGAGAACATTGATGCCTTGCGTGAACTGATAATGCACGATCGTCATGTGACATACCGTCAGATAGAGGCATCCTTGGGCATTTCTTCCACCAGCATACATTCGATATTGCATGAACACCTGGTCGTAAAAAAGGTTTGTTCTCGTTGGATCCCGGACAATTTGACAATCGCTCAAAAAAAGGCTCATGTCGATTGGTGCAAAGAAATTTTGAAAAAATACGATAAGATCGTCACAGGTGACAAATCATGGATCTATGCGTAAGAGCCCGAAACAAAACAGCAATCGACTGTGTGAGTCTTCAAAGGCGAACCAAATCCAACGAAAGTTGTTCATGGAAGAAGTACTTCGAAGCAAATGGTCGCCTGTTTCTTCGGCAAAACTGGCCGTGTGCCGACTGTTGCGCTTGAGCAACGTAGGACGGTCAATTCTGAGTGGTAAAACACAATTTGTTTGCCTGAAGTCTTCGGAGAAATTCGAAAAACGAACAAGAGAAGACGAATCATTGTGCACCATGACAATGCGAGCTCTCACACATCGGCTCAAACCAGCGCCTTTTTGACCAGTCAAAACGTCGAATTGATGGGTCATTCGACGTACAGCCCTGACTTGGCACCCAATAACTTATTTTTATTCCCGCACATCAAGAAAAAAATGAGTAGTTTATGATTTTCGTCGCCAGAAAATTCTAGTGAAGCGTTCAAACACCATGTTTTGTTGATGTCTCAATCGGAGTAGAAAAAGGGCTTCGACAATTTGTTTGAGTGCATGCAAAAGTGTAGAAATCATGATAGAAAATCATTTTTGATGACAAATATTCGCATTTTCATTATTAGGCCAGAAATATATATATATAGCAGCCCTCGTATAGAACTTGATAGGGTTTGGAGCGCAACAAATATGTTAGGAATACTAAGGATAAGTTGACTGAAGAAACTTATGATCTATTGATTTAATGAGTTTAGAATTGGACAAACTGAGCGAAGAATTTTATAATCTAACGATTTAGTGGTGTAAAGATTAAGTGAAATAATCATGAAGGCTCAAAGATAAGGGTCGGTTGAGTCAGGTTTCGCCAGGTAGTAAGGTTAATTGGTAAGACAAGTCAAGGTTAAAAAAGATTTAAGTAGATTAGAATAGGTTGGGTGAGATTGGATTAAGTATGAATGAATTGCTCTCGCATAGGTTAGGTTAGTTAAGATATCTTAGGCAAGAGTATGCTTAACTGGCTTCGGTAAGTTTGATTAAGTAAAGCTTACCTTACCTAGATATGGTAAGCGTAGCTTGGGTTAGGTAAATTTAGAATGTATATGATAAGGTTAGTTTAGCCTCGGTTTTAGTTATTTTAAATTATGTTGGATACGGAATGGTTCGGCTCTATTACGTTAGGTTGGGTTTTGTTGAGTTAACTTAGCTTGCGTCGTTCACGTTAGCTTAGGGATAAGTCAAGGTTAGTAGCGAACTTAGAAATTTGGTCACCTCTATTTTGCACACCCTTTATATATCGGAATATTAATGGTTTTTTGCGGTTTACAACATATAAAGTACAAAACATCAAATCCAGCTTTTCCAAAGGTTATCGTGTGGTGTGTAATTGAGAGTTGTTTGCCCAGGCATAACCGCTCCCGCAAAAAGCCAAAACACCCCGCTGCCATGACGATAAAAAAAATGTTCTCTGCGTAAATTTTATTAATGTTCGATATGAACAAAATTTGTTTTTAAATAAGTTTTTTTTTTTATTTACTTGACGAGTTGCGAGGTTGTGGGTAAAAAATGTTTTCAATTGAATCGCTGTTAGAAACCTGAAAAATAGCTCGTCATTGTGCGATTGACTGACTGCAAAGTTTATGAATTCCATGACGATGATGATAATGATGACGATGGTGGTGGTAGCAGATGATGCCGTAGATCATGATCATGATGTTGGAGGTGTGTGGTGGAGTGCCGGGACGTGTTGGTCAGTCTCGGTTGGTCAATATTATGTTGTTACTTCAGAGAGCTTTTGTACACGTGATTTTGCAATTTACAGTTTCGGTTTTTGTGTGAATTTTTGTTATGGAATTTTCTGGTGTGAGGCGGCCATCGCCGCCACTTAGCACCGTCATGTGGGATTAGCCATTTTTTTTTACTCAAGTATTTCTTCAGCTAAGTTGCTAGGATGTTTTCCTATGATCTTATGGCATTTTCAAGTATTTCTTTATGGGATAAGAGATTCAAGAGTTTATTTTTAGTTTTCGAGTTTTTCTTAGATAACGACAAACGAAATGACTTACAAAAATTTGAACGAAAGATAGCGGCAGGCATTCTTCTCCGTAGGGCCACATTAAGTTTAAACATCATTCAAACATTTGTAGACATTCATACCTCGCATTAGATGCTCTTTTAAAATCTGTGGTTTATTCACATATCACATGTGAATAAACCATATAGACAGACGACTGGCGCAATGCTGGCTGGTGTTTTTGGTGAGATGGCGTTTCAAATAACAAATTACCCGAAGAAGAAGTAGCTGAAAACAAAACTCAAACAATAGCCACAAACAAAATACGGTAAAAATGTGGCACAATGACCGCTGAAAGTTTAATGACTCTATCCGTCGTCGTCGCATTTGGTTGAATGCCTCTGCATGAATGACTGTGAATGAATATTACCAACGAAAAAAAGAATCATAAAGTTTGAAATGAGATATGGATATGGGTAGGGAAGATATATCCAAATTATATATCTAAGCAAACTAAAGAAAGGAATCTTGTTTCTTTAAATGGCTACCTTGAACAATTTTCTACTCCAACGTTGGCAATCATTTATCCCCTTTTTTGTGTATAAAAAAATATATTTATCTCAGTTAAATTTGCGCCTCCATTTTTTTATTAATCAGTAGAAAATCTCTTTGGCAACAGATGCTATTTTCCAGTTTGTGTGCCAGCAGCTCGGCTGTATCGTTTGAAAAACCTATAAAAATCCCATTAGTGTGTCGTCGTCTGTCTGCTTCTGTGCGTGTTGTGGTCATTGATCCCATATCAACATGTGAGGGTTTTTTTTTGTTTCTTTTTAAAGCACATTTATGTTAATTTTATGAGCAAATAAATATTTAGTAACCCTAGCGGTAAAGGTTTTGACAGATGCGAAAAAATAAAGAAATATTGTTAAAGGTTCGTTGTTGTAAATTGTCATAATACCGAAAATTGTAGATTATATCGTAGATAACATGTGACAAGACTGTGAGAGCATCTTCTGATTGTGATTTGTTATTTTTCTTTTAATTAAAACAAGTAAAACGTCTTTAATTTTGGCCAGGTCAAATCTAATTTACCCTACACGGCCTAGAGTGATAAATTAACATAACACAGTGCGACAGAGAAGAAATACCTGGGAAATGATTTTTTTTTCTCGTAGATCTTGCTGAGTACAACAAGAAACCGGTTTTGAAATTTTTCCAAACACCTCCAAAATCTGTAGTCACGGGTAAAAAACCGGGTTTTCGGATCTTTTGCACTTATGTGCCAGTAACTTGGTCAACCGATTTTAAGCTGATTTGGAAAGAAGAAACTGCGGCCTTTCGAATGGCGTATACACTTTTAAAATCACACTGGAAAAAACTGTATTTTTCCTGTAAACTCATTTTTTTTATTTTTTAACTTTGTGTTCTTACGAATACAATTCATTTGTCATTTTTAAAAATCCGTTAGAAACTGATTGTGTTATTCAACTTTTATTAAAACGAAATGTTTTGAAAAAATACAATTATTTGCAATACTACTTAGAAATGTTTGTTTGACCATTTTCTTTTTAATTGAACATCATCAGTATCCCGTTTAAGTGACCAGCAATATTCGTAAAACATTCTTATTTTATATTTTCCTTCAAACCCGGTTGATATTCAACCAAGTTACTGGCATATAAGTACGTAAGATCCTAAAAAACGTTTTTTTACCCGTAACTCTAGATTTTGGAGGTGTTGGGGAAATTTCAAAACCGGTTTCTTGCTGTACTCTGCAAGATCTACCAGAAAAATAATATCACTACCCAGGTATTTTGACTTCATTCTTTTCTGTTACACTGTGTAATTTTTTCATAAACCGGTTTAACTGAAAATGGGAATTTTTATGAAACCCTTTTTTTCATTTTTGATTTTCTTAAAAAACCTTTAAACCGGCTACTATTAATGTATTTTTATTTCATAATACCATTAACAATCGGCCAATAAATTTGTCGATTATATACTGTTGGTTTAACACTTTTTCACGCAACATCCCATTGAGAAACAAGTAAGTTGTGCACGAAATAAATCGTACGCTCACTAAACGGCACTAACTGTTTAATGTCGGCTTCGAACGGCTATTGCATTTAATAGAGAAATTTATACATGGCTTAGAGATTAATCTCATTCGCCGGCATATAAACCCTTCGCTGAAAAATTGTAAGATGATCTAATAGGAAGTTGAACCTGGGTCTACTGGTATAATAGTCGAGCACGATAAACAACACGCCACGGCGGCCCAAATGTTTTTTTTTTATTAAAAATGATTAATTTTGATTATAAAAGATATTTTTATCATGAAGAGATTAAAAAAAAATAATTGAACACAAATAAAATTTTTAAGATGCCTGTTATTAAACATAAACTTTCGCTAGTTCCTCAATCGTTTCAAGGCAACAGAATCTCTCAAACATTGTTTATTATACTCAAAAGTAAAAATATAAAAAAATGATATCAAAAAAAAATTGTGCAAGGTGTTGCGAAAAATTATTTTTTGTGTTGGAAATCTTAAATGGACCAATACAATATTTTTATGTCAAGTGTAAAAGAGACATCCGTTTAGTGACTGCCTGCCGCCATTATTGATACACATTTAGTTCCGTTTCAACTCCTTTTCCATGACTCCGCAAGATTTCCGTTGAACACTGTTCTCTTTTTTGTCGAGTGTATCGATTATTCTCCTTAAGATTTGCCATTATCTGAGGCTTGTTGGAAGAAATCGCTTCGCTCTATGGGCTCTTGAAAAGTTCCAAGAACATCCGTCGTTTTCGGGCCAAATTTTGTTCAGCGATGAGGCCCATTTCTGGCTCAATGGGTATGTAAACAAGCAAATTGACCGCATTTGGGACGAAGAGCAACCAGAAGAGGTTCAACGTAACCTTCAATGGCGACCGTTATCGTGCCATGATAACCGACTATTTCATGCCTGAAATTGAAACTCGTGATCACGGCGACATTTGGTTTCAACAAAACGGCGCCACTTCCCACACATCGCATCAATCAATGGATTTATTGAAAGAAGAGCAGATAATTTCACGTTTTGGTCACCAAGATCATGTGATATCACACGCTTAGACTTTCTCCTGTAGGGATATGTAAAGTCTAAAGTTTATGCGGGCAAACCCGCTTCGATTCAGGCCTTAGAGCAAAACATCACTCGTGTCATTCGCTAGTTACCAGTCGAAATGCCAACGAAAATTGGACTCAACGGATGGACCATCTGAGACATAGCCGCGGCCAACATTTGATAGACATAATCTTCAAAAAATAAATGCCAAAGAATGTTGTTTCAAATGATAATAATCATTCCCCATTCAAATTGAATTTTCTGTGATTTTTTCTTTAAAAAAGTAGGGAACCCAGAAATGGATCACGCGTTACATTGACTTAGGGCTTAGGATTGTACCTCCCGATTTACCTAGACGATATGCGTAAAATGTACGTTCTTTAGTTTTTCAATAATAACTACTCGTATTAAAAGCTTCCGATTTGAGGTCTTTCCATTCTAGGATATAAATCAAATTAAGCAACAACAATTTTTCACGAAACCAAACTAGTTATTTTTGAACGGTTATGCCAACATTTTGGGTACAGAAATAACAATTTACCGTTTTTAACTGACTCGCGGTATTCGCCATATCTTACGATGTCGGGTACAGTGAAAGGCTGACAGAATCTCGGAAAAAATACCTTTGAAATTAAAAAAAAATGTATTGAAAATTAAAAGCTATGAGTTCAAATTTAGAATACTCCAAAATATCTAATAAAATATCTAAAATAATTAAAATATCTAAATATGAACATACACCAATTGAAATTCAAAAGATTAAATGCATAAAATTGCATTTAAACTTCACAATACCACATTTTTATTTCATTTGGTGTCCTTTCAATTCGAATAATTTTATATTAAATGAAATTCTCGTCATTTTCTAAATTTCAAATGGCATAGTTTTAATTTCAAATGGTTTTTAATTGCTATCTGTTGACTTTTAAACAGAATGTTCTGAGTTTAAAATGAAATATTTTGAATTTTTTGAATTTTCTAAATTTTAAGCTGAACTAAAATTCTTTTATTATTGACTTAATTGTTGACAAAGTTAGATTACAATATTTTCTCTTTATGTAAAGAAAAAAAATACATTTTAAACATGTTCCGATTGAAGTATAATTATGCAATAAACTTGCTGCAAGCATATTACGGCTTAAAGGATGCCTGGCAACATTACTGCATGCTTAATATAATGTTTGCTACTCTGCAATTTGACCCAAACAAAATATGTTTGCAGCAAATTGATTACATTTCTACGTTTTCATTAGAGTATCTTACAGAGGTAACTTTTTTCATCGTGTTCAAAACATAGGTCTCGATAAAATCTGCCCCATGAATAACTTGTATCGTATTTAAAATTTTAATTCATAAAACTTAAGCAAGGACTGAAATTAAAAATGTTCTTTAAACCTGAAAATGTTGTACAATAGGTTTAGTAAGTTTATATAAATATGGGGGTTAAAATTAATTTTATTCCAACCGACAGCGCCAAAAAAAATAGTCTTTAATTTACAAACTTAAAATATTTAGAACTCATTTTATTAATTGTTATTTTTTATTATGCCCTTTAGCGCGCTAATGTCGCGCCATTATTTTTGTTTTTTGTTTCAATAACACATCTTTATTTTCCGATGAAATCCAATTAATTCCACCTTACGAACCTAAAAAAGATGATGTCAAAAAAACCCAAAAGAACAATTAAGCACTTTCTACACTTTCCAGATATTCTTCGCTGATTTCTTTATTCATTCTTTTTTTGGAAATTTCATCTTTGAAGTAGAACACGAAAAGTGTTTAATCGGGTCAAATGTGAAGAAGAACAACAATGCAAAAATTATACACCAACAACCATAAATGGCAAAGTTTCTTAAAATTATTCTTTTCGTTCTCCTGCTTACACGGCCAGCATTCGTGCAACGCCCAAGGCTAAAATATGCCAACAAAAAACAAAAGAACAAAGAAAAAAAAGTTAACCCTGTTTTTTGTTTCTTCTCGCAGAAAAAGTGAAAATATTTATAATTTATAAAAAAAAGAAAACAAAGAGAAAAAATTAATTTTGCAAAGCAAATACTTTACTTGAGTACATAAGAAGGCACATGTGTTTAAACAACACTTTTCTTTGTGTGGATAGATGCAACGCGTTGATATAAATTATTTAAACAGCTGTCTACTGTATTTAACAATATAAGGTGTGTTTTAGTTAACAAGTGAAAAAACCGCTCGAAACACTCCTTAGTCAATATTTCACCTATTCTAAAACTTTAATGTGTTTTATTTTGAAAAGTTTTAATTTTATTTTTAAATTAATTTTCAATACAAGCAATACACATTTTTATTAAGTAAAACTCATTTTTGATTTTCGATAACGATTTAAAATGTTTGCCTTATCGGTACCTTATCGAATTCTTTCGCTTGTTAAAAAAAACACGCCTCCTGTCTGGGCAGTAGGTTTGTCGTTTTTAAAAAATATAACAACGCTGGTCTATAAAAAATACTAAAGAAATATATAAATATTCGTATCATTATTTGCTTGCTACTCAGACAATCTGAGCAATGTCAATATGAACAATTTTAGCCATTTTTTCACTTAAACAAAACGATTGTTGTCGACTTTGTTTTAAAGATAATAAGAACACGTGGACTGTATTTGGATAGACAAAGAAGAATATTTCAATTATGCAGAGGCCACTTACCTTTTGCGTATTTTTGTGTCAGTTTAAAGTACAATTTGCGTTGAATAGAGTTTAAACTTAAAAGTGCATCCGTTTCTACATAAAATCTCCGTCTTAAACAGTGAAGTTATGAGAAGTTACGGGGTGCCTTTTAACAGCAAAGATACCTTATTACCGCCCTTTTAAAAGCCGTTCCACCCGGTTGCTTAAAGGCGGCTTTAAACAATAGGTCGTGATGAATGTTTTTTTTTAAGTCTCATATTCAATTCAAAAACAAGTAAAAATAAGGTTAACGTCGGTTTCAGCCGACTGTGGGACCCTACACCATTCTGCTATTTAGAAGATCCTCTTTTAAATTCATTGGATTTACAATGTTGCTTTAAGAGTTGCAGGACTTAAAATTGGGGCGGACCTTTGTGTGACAATGCAAATACATGGACCGATCAGGTATAATTTCACGTAAAATATGTGGTGGTCGGTCCATGCGAAAATTGTTCGGATTTGTCTATATCGGGAAGAAGCTTTAAAGGGGGGATATACGAAAATATGGACCAATATGGGCCTGTTTTATTAGAGTTAAAGCTTAGTCGCTTATAAAGCACCACGTAAAATTTGAGCGTGATCGGGTTTGTGTGTCTAGAGCTGCAGGTTCATAAATTGGGAGGGATATATTCCAATTTTACTAGAGGTAGGAATTGGTTACTTCTAATGCTCTGCGCGAAATTTGGTCGGAATCGAGGAAACCTATATATGATATTTAAACAATGACCAATATGGAACAATTTCAATAGACCTTGGCACAAACTTAAAGATCTGTCCTGTGTTTACAACGATAGACGGACGGACATTGCTCAATGGAAGCAGATAGTGATTATGAATTGATCGGTATTCTTGACATGGGGTTTAACTTCTTTCCCTTACGGCTATAAAAACTTGGACAATGAAATTTTCTCACTAATTAAAAGAGCCACTTGAATGAATGGAAAATCTGGCGTAAACTGTGGTTTACTTAGATATGTGACGCGCAAAATAGAAAGGGACCTAAGGGTAAAAACCAGTTTTGTTCAGGAGAGCCATTTTAAAGATTTAAATACGTGTATCTTTGGTGTACCATCACTTTCATAAAACGGGCATATCTCTGGGAGGGAACACCTTTAGGACATGGGATCATGGGGTCTCATTCGATGCTCAGATGTTGTCCACATCAGAAAAAAAAAGTGAAAATTGATTTTTTTACCCTTATTTCCCTTTCTCTATGCGCTGTCACATATACAGGGTGGCGTAAAACTACCTTTGCGGTTTAAATGTTTTATAGTTTTTTTATTTATTGGTTAATTATTATTATTATTAGTGTTTGTTATATACTTTATTAATGGGGAAAAGTTATTTTTGGTTTAAGTATGAAAAAGTATATCCTGCAAGTGGTCGCTATTTTCTGCTGCGCACATTCGTGCTCTTTCCGCACATTCGTGCTCTTTCCGCCGAACGACTTCTTGTTGATGTTTCTGTCTGTACACTTTCCACAACACGTTGGATATTTTTGTCCATGTGGACCGTACATGGTCTTCCGACACATGGAAGGTGTCTCACTATACCATGTTGTCGAAATTTCCAACCAAGCGGTTAATTGTTGGTTCTGAAGGTCCAGTATGCACATTTAAAAACCGACGATAAGCACGCTTCGTCAAACTAATTGGCTTGATTTTTAAAATAAAATGCAAAAATTGCTGATCGATGTTCTGTTGTGGAGAATTCCTTTTAAATTCCCCAAGTTTGCTTCAGAAAATTCTGAAATAAAAATAAAATATATACATAAATAAATTTAAAAAGTTATTAATCATTCAAACCGCAACGGTAGTTTTGCGCCACCCAGTATAACCTCATGATATAAAACCTTTTTAATTAGATACTGTTTGTAGTATCACCGTTGTAATTAATAATTTTTTTAATTGAAAAATAAGCCCCCGCCCTACTTACGTAATCCACATCATCATTATTAACGAAATTAATGAATTGAAAAAGTAAAACATATTTAAATTCTGTTTTTATATCCTCCACCGAACTATGAATGTTATACAATAATTTGTCATTCCGCTTGCAACACTGCGAAATATTTATCGGAGTCCTTATAATGCTTATTTACTATTGATTGTCGTTAAATGATAAGGAGATCTGGTCTTGTCCGTCCGTGTATGTGTCGATAGGTCGACAACGGTCCAACGAATGAACCTAGGGTCGTAAAGCTATGTAAGATGATGACTTATGGCCATATGCTGTTTGGGATTGATTAAATCGGCAAAATCGTTCTAGGGAGAAAGGTTCTTGTTAAGGAACTAAAAGTTCTTCGGAAAAAGTACACTTAATTAATTGCTTGCTTTACAAACCATATTTTTTGTAGTTATGATGCACTTAATTTCCCAAAGAAAGGGCATAGTTTTTTTTCCCAAAAAAAACGGGCCGTCTGGTAATAAAGACCAATCAATAGACAATATGTACATGTGAGTACTTAAATTAAAGCCAAATTCAAATATAGATTGATTTGAGTAGGCTGAGGTTAATTTCGGAAACATGGGCCGAAGGAGCTTTAAAATAACGGGGCACTTTTTTACGCTGTAGTAGCGAATGCGCCCGAGGCACACGTAGAAAAAACGTATGGTTGCGATAACAATATTCAAAGAGTATCATACTATTTTTGGGTATATGGTTGAGGAACAACAATATTATGATCCTCACAACAAGAGTATGATGCAATTCAACAATACTATGATGCTCACAACAATAGTATGATTCACAAATGACCATACTATGATTCCCACATCCATAGTAAGATTCACACTCAACCATACTATGATTTTTACAACCATATTATGATCCTTTTAAATACAACTAGAGTATGATCCTAAAAACCCTACTATAAATCACACGCAACAATGTTATGATCCCTACAACCATAGTATGATCACACAATTATAACTATGATCCCCAAAACTATTTATTAAAATTGGGCCAAGTTGTCAACAATAGATTTAAATTATGAAAATTATTTAAAAATATGGGGTGATCTATCTAGAGGTATTTTTTTTAAGAACAAAAAAAATATAAAAATTCAAATCAAGTGTGGAATCTTTATCGGTAATTTGAAAGGACATTTTATGGCATTTTTTTTGAATATAATTTCCTTCAAATGTTGGCCGCGTCTACGCCTCATAATTTCCATTCTGAGGGTCCAATTTTGGATGACTCGTTCGACCATTTCGACCGGTATGGCTTTAATGACACGCATAATGTTGGCTTCCAAAACCTGAATCGTAGCTGGTTTGTCAGCATAGACTTTGGATATTACGTAACCCCAAAGAAAAATGTCTAAAGGTGTGATATCACTCGACGGCCAACTCACCTGTCCAAAACGTGAATTTAGCTGCTTTTCGAAATGATCTCTCAATAGATCCATCGTTTGAGCAGCTGAATGGCAAGTGGCACCGTCCTCTTGAAACCAAGTGTCGTCAAGATTACGGGTTCAATTTCTGGTAGCATAAAGATCGATATCATGGCGCGATAGCGAGCAACATTCACGGTTACGTTCTGGCCATCATCATTTGTAAAAAAATAGGCACCGATGATTCCACCAGCTTATAAACCTCACCAAAACGTGGTGCTTTCTGGGTATAATGGCACCTCTTGAACCTCTTCTTATTGCTCTTCAGCCCAAATGTGGCAATTTTGTTTATTGACTTTGCCGTTGAGCCAGAAATGGACCTCATCACTGAAAATTTTGGTCAAAACAGCTTATAAACCTCACCAAACCGTGGTTTTTTTTCTGGATATAATGGCACCTCTTGAACCTCTTCTTGTTGCTCTTCAGCCCAAATGCGGCAATTTTGTTTATTGACTTTGCCGTTGAGCCTGAAATGGGCCTCATCACTGAATATTTTGGTCAAAACAGCGGATCTTCCCGTTTCTCACCGAACGCTCATTTCCATAATACAGTTGCCAACATTTAAAGGTAATTATTTCAAAAAAATAAATGCCATAAAATGTCCTTTCAAATAACCAATGAAGATTCCACACTTGATTTGAATTTTCATATTTTTTTTGTTCTGAAAAAATGCCTCTAGATGGATTATTACCCTGTACATTAAATTCAAAATAATAGGAGTGATTTATTTTACAGAACAAAAAATCAGTTTTAAAAACGTAAGCGCTTTTAATAAAAATAATTCAGTTAAACAAGGCCAAAGCAGTTTGTTTGAAAAAAATTTATTTCCATATAAAAAGTACTATTATTGCAATATCATTGTTCTAAAAAGCATTTTCAAATGAAGAAAAACTGCAATAATAAAGTTATATTGCTGTAATCTTATTATTCTTATAAGAAATCCCAAAAGGAGTACTTTTGTCGCACCAACTATATTTATACTGTTGCTACAAGCATATTTGTATTTTTAAATTTGTCAATATTACTTTTATTACATTTTAACAATGGGTGTTTCCATAGTAACGGTCGTGACAGGTTTACACGAAATTTCGTAATAAAACTTTAACCTGAAATACAATGTCAAAATGATTTGTTGATTTTAAAAATATAAAATTTCAACCCCTAAAAGCAATAAGAATCATTTCATAGAAATTGCATTTTAAGGTTTTTTTAGATCAATTAAAAGGTAACGGTCGTGACATTACAAATGAGCTGTTTTTGAATTTTTGGTCTTAGCAACTCAGATTGTAAAATTTTCCAAGGAATGCGTTAAATAAAAAATCTTATTAAATTCTTTGCAGTGTTTTGTGTAAGAAAACTCTACTTTTGTGTGAAAATGATGTAGCTAAATAAAAAAAATAACTTTGAAAAGGTAACGGTTGTGACAAAAAAAAGTAACGGTCGTGACAGCATAAAAAATAAAACGGATTTGTTTTTGTAGTTTTGCAGTATCAAAATGATTACATGGAAGTTTATGGTTATCTTAGAGAAGGCAGCAATGTTTTAAAGCTCGATTTCGTTTTTATTCATTTTCAGTTGAAGAATACACATCATTATACTCCAGACGTTTAAGGCAGCTCATTTTTAGCGCCGAAACTCCATTTATTCCACAAAGCAAACAGTTAAAGCCAGCATTTTGAAAATAGTGCATCTTCTGGATGTTTTCGATTGCTTTAAGATGTTCCCATCTTTTTTTTAAACAGCCTGTATTTTGCTTTATTTGGTTCTTATCGCAATACAAAACAGTCACTCCATCCAACTTTTTATTTTGAACAAAAAAATTGAAAGTTAAGCTGATAACATTCTCCAACCGTCATCACCATATACTTCAATTGCATTTGTACTCCGTTTATTAGTTTTGTGTCCTTTCGTCCTGGTGTTTGGTAGCTTACATCGTCCCTCAAAAAGAAGTTTTTGACTTTTTCTAACTCGGCATTAGATAGGCGATTCGTTTTTCCGCTACGTCGCTTGGTGAAAATCAAATTCATTTCAGGACCAACTAGCTCAGAAGCAAGTCTCTTCACAACTGCAATTTTCTTCGAGGGGCTGCTCGGTAGTTTGACCTTAACTTTTGTTACTGCCTTTTTAAGTGAACGATCGGACTTAAAGCTTCCTATATTTGATGATGAGGCTGCAGCTTCAACAACTTTCTCCTTCCCTATGTTCTTTTTTTCACGACACTTCCTTTGACGTTCGCGATCAGTATTCCGATTCTGAGCAAGCATTTCTTCACTCAATGACTTTTCCAGCCAGCCGCCGTTTTATATTTCTTTCTCTTTCTTTTTTCAAATGAGCTTTGTATTTTACTGGATCTTCCTTCAATCTCTTCCGATATCTTTGCATCTTGCTTTGGGAGTCCATGGTTTGTTAAGCTATAGTTAGTAAGAAAAACTTGAACACAATTTTCAATACGGTAACGATCATGACATTCTCAATAAATTAAAAAAAAATTGAAATGACTTCCGAGCGCTTATTTTGCTACATGAAACTCTTTAACTTACTTACCTTGTCACCCTTAGCAACTGTGTTTTTTTAAAGCTTTAACAGTTTTCACAAAATTTAAACTTTTTTTATTTGCGTGGTCACGGTCGTGACACAAATTATTGATTTTGAAAAATTTCTCTAAATTATAATTTGAAAGCTACACGTGCAAATTTTCTGCTGAACGTAGACAAAAGTAACAACTGTCAGCTGGTAATTGTTTTGATTGCTAACTACCGTTATAAAAGTGTTGTCAAGTGATTTAAAAAAAGACTCAGTATAAAGGGGGAAAAAGTGTATGATGCACCAAGTTAAAGTAGATTTTTTTACAAAAAAAATAAAAAAAAATTATCATACACCCCAGGATGTAATGGATACGTAGATTTTCTATAACAAAAGAGCTAAAATGGGTCAAAGTTAATAATTTTATTTTTTGCTTGCAAGGGGTCAACTTTCGTGGAATCACCCAATACTAATATTGCGGCTATCAAACCATTGCAAAATTAAATTAAGAAAACAATACTATGGTTGCGGCAAATATTCTATTATTACAGAGAACATATTATTATTGCCGTGACCATATATTAACCATAGTTTTTCTCTGCGTGTATTACCTTGTTTAGGCTGTTTTCAATTTCTGTTCTTCATCTTCTTTACTATGGCATAATTGAATGTTCAGTTGGTGGCGATGCTGAAATACTAAATGATGATTTAATTGGATTAGTAAGTGTTTCATCACACTCGATGGGTCTGGCGGTCCATCATTAAAAAGCATTATCAGCAACAATTATGTGGGCACTGGTCACTCAGCGTAACCTGCAACATCATCGTCATCAACGGCATCATCACCACCAGTCGGGGTGGAGGAGTGCTGAATGATTTGCATGCGTCATTTCTTCACAATCAATCCATCGGTTATATGGTACTTTTAAGCTTGTTTGTTCAGTTTTGGTTTTTAGCTAGCGATTTTGCTTTGATATAATTTAATAGGGGTAGCTTCCCCCTTGGTCTCACATTCGGGTGCTCCACGCTATGCTCTGAATGTATTTGTACACTATTTCTAATTTATATGATAATAGTTTATGCAAAATTTAATGAAATTGCATTTATGGCAAATTCATTGCGAGAGTGTGTCGGAAACTGGTGTTTTTCGCGGTTTAGTGATTTTCATCTATTGGCCATTTCATAACTCATGTCGGTATCATTTGTCTAGAGTTGGAGTTTATAATCATAGATTCCCCCCCTCTTTCCCGCCTGTTTTAAAATTTCACAATTTGCTGATAATGTTTATGTTTCTTCATCACTGCTCTCGAGTTGGTGGGAGTTCCGCCGGAATACTCACGTAAATTGAGTAAACCGCTGTTAGGTCTGATGTAGCCAGTATTGACTGTAACGCTGATTTCACACTAAACATTACTAATTTAGCTTAATTTAAGTATGGCTAAACATAATTTATACCAAAGACTGCGTGCTTTTTTTTTAGAAATATTTTAGTATTATTTTTAATATTTTATGATGAGGTGGTCGATATATTCGATGATATTCTTTTTATAATTTTAAATACACTTTAAACATTGAATGACTCGTATTTAAAGTTCAAGTGTATGGCGAATCTTATTTTGTCGCCGCACATGTGCTATTAACGGTCATTGTCTGTCGGCTGTTAAAATGAACTCGTTTGGCGTTGGCAAATAAATGCTGCATAAATTACGGTTAATAAGGTTAATTAATCTGTTTAGGTTTCACTTTATACAAATTGTAGCTTTCAATGGTTGTGCTTTTCACTCAGACATGTATATTTAATAAATTTGCGAAAGGGGAATTTCTCTTTCAGTTAATCATCGCTTTGCTTTTTATGGAAATAAGGCATATTATTGAGGAGCTGTAAACACTAGACTTACACTAGTGTTATTCATAGAAATTGTAAAAGGAATTCAATTATTGAAGCTAGTCTTAGTCTATAATTATTGATATCCAAAATTAGAAATAACTGAATATGTATAAACGCGAAGCAAATATATGGTTGCTCTATGGTCACGGCAACAATAATATCTTTTCTTAATAAAATTTTTTTTACCTCACCTCTCTTTAATGTCGGCACCACTAGACGGCGTTGTAATTGTGTCGTAAGGCCCATTTAGTCTCGACGGTTGACGGTGGACGGTTGACGGTAGACAATCAGCTATTTCAGTTGGGGGTTGCATTTTGCATGTGTTAGAGGGAGATAACTACAGTTTGACGGTTGACGACGGTAGACTTCTGCAGGTTGCAGAATCTACCGTCAACCGTCGAGACTAAATGGGCCTTTACGCTTAAGATTGTACACTTTTGCCGTCAGGACCTAAAGTTCGAGGACATATGCGAGAAAATCAACTGTTACCTTACGGACTTAGCACGCTTTTTCACTGTTCACACTTACTGTGAAAGTCGATCAAGTCAACACCAACTACTCCACTGCCCTTGGGGTCACAGAGGACAGCCTTTTTTGATCCTCTGCACATGCCACATCTCTCTGCGATAAGCTTAAAAGTAGGAACAAGGTCCTCAAGTCACTCGCCGGCAGTACTTGGGGAGCTGGCAAAGAAATCTTGTTGGCCTCTTCAAACGGTCGGTCTGTAGCAAACTACGCAGCGCCGGTGTAGATCAAAGGATCCAAAAAACGGATTCACAGTAAAGGGTATATGTGACGCGCAAAATAGAAAGGGACCTATGGGTAAAAACCAGTTTTATTCAGGAGAGCCATTTTAAAGATTTAAACACGTGTATCTTTGGTGTACCATCACTTTCATAAAACGCGCATATCTCTGGGAGTGGACACTTTTGGGGCATGGGATCGGTCTCATTCGATGCTCAGATGTTGTCCACATCAAAAAAAAGGAAAATTGTTTTTTTTTTTACCCTTAGGTCCCTTTCTCTATACGCTATCACATATAAGGTTCGGCTTGGACGAACTTTTTTTTAGCTATGCCAAATTATAATCCGTAACAAGCTGCTGCTCGTCCCGAACTATAAAAAGTCTGAGACCGATAGTAGCCACATGACTGTGCGTGATTGGGTTGCAATCTTGACCAAATTTTGAAAATAAAAACATAACTAGATTCGTAGATACATTCTCTTTAATATGAGATCGCATGTTTACAACAGATTGCTTGTTTAGCTTATAACGGACGTTTTTTGGTCGACAAGTTCCACCCCAGCTTCGGCGATGTATTAAAAAAATCCAGTATCCATATGTTTTTATTTTTTTGGGCCAGGGTCTCATAAGAATTAGGCCCAATTCTAACATTAAAATTAAATACAATTAAATACAATTCAATGTAACACTAAGTGTTGCCTGCGCCATCTGTCATTTCCATTCGAAAATTTGACATTTTTTAGCGTAAACGTACTCAGAACGTTTTGACGTACAGCCATCATTTGTGTTGTTTACAGTGGTTTGAAAAAATCAATTTGGCAAAAAATGAAATTAACTCGTGAACATTTTCGTGCGATCATTTTTCACAATTTTCGACGTGGATTATCGCAACAAGAGTGCATTGATGAACCTAAATCTTTGTATGGCGACGAGCACCATCCTATAGCATTGTGAAAAAATGGTTTATGAATTGAATCGTGGCCGACGCTCGCTCAAAGACGAAGGTCGTGTAGGTCGTCCAAAAACAGCCGTTGTGTCAGAGAACATTGATGCCGTGCGTGAACTGATAAGGCAAGATCGTCATGTGACATACCGTGAGATAGAGACATCCTTGGGCATTTCTTCCACCAGCAAACATTCGATATTGCATGAACACCTGTCCGTAAAAAAGGTTTGTTCTCGTTGGACCCCGCACAATTTGACTATCGCTCAAAAAAAGGCTCGTGTCGATTGGTGCAAAAATAATTTGAGAAAATTTGATCGCAGTGCTTCAAAAGACGATCGTCACAGGTGACGAACCATGGATCTATGCGTAAAAGTCCGAAACAAAACACTAATCGACCGTATGGGTCTTCGAAGACGAGCCAAATCCAACGAAAGTTGTTCGTGGAAGAAGCAGTTCGAAGCAAATGGTCGCCTGTTTCTTCGGCAAAACTGGTCATGTGGCAACTGTTCCGCTTGAGCAACATCGGAGGTCAATTCTGAGTGGTACACCACAATTTGTTTGCCTAAAGTCTTCGGAGAAATTCGAAAACCGAACAAAAGAAGACGAATCATTTACACCAAAACGTCGAATTGATGGGTCATTCGCCATACAGCCCTGACTTGGCATCCAATGACTTTATTTTATTCCCGCACATCAAGAAAAAAAATCGTGGTCAACGATTGAAGCGTTCAAAACCATGTTTTGGAGATGTGGAAAAAGTGGTTTGAGTGCATGCAAACAATTGGTTTGAGTGCATGCAAAAGTATATAAATCATGCTGGAGAATACTTTAAAAACAATATAACCTTTTTTGGTGATAAATATTCGCATTTTCCTTATTAGGCCAGAAATATATACCCTCGTTTATGGACCATGTAGGACTACGTTATCATATAACCCCCTAAAAGTTTAATTTTATACGATTGATGCAGCATTGCATACAACAAATCCATTCATTTTACAACCTAATTTTTATGATTAAATGCATTATTTAAGTATTTTAGCAGGACCGAATTACAATTGGCACATGTTAACTAGTTAGTAAAAATCTGTAGACGTGAATGAGTATATCTGCCACTTGATGTTCTCTGTAATGCAACATTGACATAACTTCTTTTACTAGGGCACCATTGGTTTATATAAAAATTAGCACAAGGGCACATTATATTTTGGCAAACTTTTTTTGTTTTTATTCAGATTTTTTTATTTTTTTGTTTTTGTTTTAAAAAAATACGTTCCCAGTCAAAAGTTGTGGCTTTTGTTATAATGAATGATGTTACATTTTTTTAACCCTGTTTTACCCTATCTAATTATTATTTTTACCCTTTGTTTCTTTCTAGGTATGTAAACGTCATCAACCATTAATAAGTGAATATCATCTGAAACGGTAAACCGGAAGATTCTTCTAAACATAGGTAAATGTTATCCTAAGCCAAAATGAATTGAATGTCAATCGATTTGGTTTAATGGAATCATCGCTCGCTGACAACCGAATTATTAGTTTAGCAATCGAATAATTTTAAAGTTCGGGCTGGTTTTCAACCGACTTTTTTCTTTAAGGCAAATACAGTATAACCTCTCTAATCCGGACAGATAAAGGTTCGATCTTTGCCCGGATTACTGAATTGTCCGGACTACAGCACAAATTATGCTGTATCAAGCCAAGCAGAAATTAAAAACAAAACGGCATTGCGTAAATAACATGTTTTCAGAACTCTAGTAATGTTTTCATCGTTTTCTTGAATAATGTGGTGTAAAGGATTTTTCTATATCCAACTTTGGAGTTCTGAATTAAATTCGGATCCATTGGTTGCAGTATTGCAGTTCAGCGCGGAGGCAAAAACAAAACTCGAAAGCTAAGGCCAGTATTGATTGCCCGTACTTTTGGATGTGATGGCACTTTACGATGTAATACCAAAGGTGCTTTCAATAAATTTATAGCATTGGTCAGAAATTTCCTTACGTTTTGGATAAATACATTCTTTAACCAATCTTCAAAAACCGATGTCGATATCCAGTCTTTTTTGGTTGACTTATAATCAACAGGAAGTTTAATGTTTTTAAACGCTCTTGACTTTAAAGAATTTTCTTTTACAAGGAGATCCAGCTGCGTTCGCAAAGGACATGAAAGTTAATCTATCTTTTGATATTTTTCTACCTGGTGCTGAATGCTCCCCGCTATGAATCCATGTTGTTGTTGGAAGACCTCATCAAAATAGCGCAGGCTCATGTGCATTGTATAGGGTGGTTAAATTTTAAGGGCCGATGTTGGATGTGAACCACACCTAAACTTTAAGTGTTTTCTGCATTTCATTTGATATTTCTCAATTTCAGACTAACTCAATTTGAACCATGGAAAGATACACAAGCGAGCAACGCGTTAAAGTTATTCAGGCTTGGTGGCAAGAAAAATTAACAGTGGATAATCAATTTTCGAAGAAAATCATCTTCAGTGATGAGGCACATTGTCACCTCAGTGGATTCGTCAATAAGCAGAATAGCCGCATTTGGGCAAATGATAATCCAAGAGTTATTGTCGAAGAAACAATGCATCCACAAAGAGTGACTGTTTGGTGCGGTTTATGGGCTGGCTGCATCATCGGGCCGTATTTTTTCCAAAATGAGTTACTGTGAATG
Source organism: Hydrotaea diabolus (assembly GCA_963513945.1). Classification (NCBI taxonomy): domain Eukaryota; kingdom Metazoa; phylum Arthropoda; class Insecta; order Diptera; family Muscidae; genus Hydrotaea; species Hydrotaea diabolus. The sequence continues at coordinate 105,708,869 of OY740718.1, forward strand.
GTGTTCGCTATCGTGGGATGATAACAAAGTTTTTATGGCCCGTATAGAAAGATATGGTGGGGACGATATGTGGTTTCGACAAGACGGTACCACTTGCCACACCGCTAACGAAACAAAGACTCTTTTGCGCGACAAATTCAATCGGCCCTTAAAATTTAACCACCCTTTATATCAGCTCATCATCAAGGCACACTGACCTAACAGTTTTTGCGATTTTTGTTTTAAACGGCTCTGCAGCAGAATCGTTGCTTGAAAAGTTTCCTCCCCAAATTTTCAAACTTTTGCAACCTGCCGTTAATTGCAGAAAAATTTTCATTTCCCAAAAAATTTCTATGAAAGCATCTAGCTTAACAGTTTAAAGCTGAAATTGGCACTTGCTGTTTAAACGATGTGATAAATGCTTCTTCCACCTGAGGATTTTCACCGAATCTCAACATTTTTCTTTCACTACACAAAATTTTTAAGTTTTACGGACTCATATTAAAAATATATTTTTCAAAATGTAACTAACGTACCTGATTTTTTCCAAGTTTAAGACACATATTTGCTAAAATTTTATTCTTTTTAGATTTAATGTCAAATATATAGTGCATTTTAAGACATTAAATTGTTCACCCACTTGTCTAATTGATTTTTTCACTCTCAATCGAGTCCAATATTTTGCATAAATTTTATAAACTGTCTGTCCTTTCGGACTACTGGATATTCCGGACTAGTGAGTGTTCGGACTAGAGAGGTTATACTGTACTAATGTTCAAATTAATTGCTGCCACTAACACTCTGTGCCACTTTTGCAACCATTATTCCGCATGATCATAAAAGGCTTTGTAATTTTCAAATTTTATCATTCTGAAACTTAAAACATTTTCTTTAGAATTGGCCACAGCATTTAATATTTTATGAAATGTAAGCTTTTCTTTGTAGAAGCAAATATGCTGTATGTTTATGAGTATCTGCACTATTTCTTTTGCATTTCTGCGCATAGTATGCACCTGACATAGTTTACTAATAAGCAATTTTTATAATAGAGAAAAAATCCCTTTGTTTAAGTAAAAGGCAAAAAAAAACAGAAATTGTCCACTTCTTGAAGATTTCTCCTCAAAAGGAAGATTTTCAGTTTCTTTGCGCAATTATCTACGCTATGAAGGAGAAACCACATTTTCCCACTGGCTACAAAGATTTGTCCTCATCTTTGAATCGCATCGTGTCGTCTGGCTTGGCTCTGGGTATCGTGAAAACACTGAACACTTGTACGACGACAACGATTGTGTTTATACCCTGTAATTATGGTTGTGTCATTGAATTCTCTCATGTATATTCGCACATACACACATATGTTTAGATAGATGGATGTATGTACATATATAGCATATACTTATATGCTAGTATATATACGTGCATCTAAGCAATTTTCCAATTATGTACAGTTTTATTTAACTGCCAGTCTGCCTGTCTGACTATAAGTCTATCTGTCTGTCGCTGGCTGTTTTTGTTTTGCGGCAACAGCAGCAGCTTAATGAAAATTTCCCACAAAACAAATAAACTCAGAAACAGCAGCCGGAGCAGCAGCGGCAAATGAAAACAACAGCCGCAGCAGAAAAATGCTGCAAAAAAATTATTTCATTAAATTTTTCTCTTACAGATTATTTAGGTTTTTGTTGTTGTCTGTTTTCATTGCAACTTAAAAAAAACATAAAAACCAAAGATGGAACAAGTATGTGTAGAGTTATCAATGGTTCGCGCCGTACTTTGTGTACCCTTTAACGCATGAAATGTTTTTATTTCCTTCTCCAAAGGATGAAACATTGCTCGAAACATTGCTCGGATTCACTATAAAGTATTATAATATGATTATATTATAATATTATTATTAGTCGTCGTAAAATTCTAGGACCATCTAGCTGAAACCACTTCGCTCTGTCTGTCAGTGTGTCTGTTGAAAATAGGGCAGTTGTCGAAATGAGATTGATGAAATGGCGAAATGGTCAAGGAGGAATAAAGTTTCCTTTAAGCTTGTAAAGGTACCGGGAAGAAATATTCATCTTTCTTGAGTATTTGCTTAGCAAATCATAATTTTTTGTGGACGAATAATGAGTTAAAAGTTTTAGTTGGACGCACTTAATACCTCAAAAAATATCATACGAGGGTTGCTATATATATTTCTGGCCTAGGCGCCATCTGACATTTCCATTGGAAAGTTTCACATTTTCTAGCATAAACGTACTCAGAACGTTTTGACGTACGACCTTGATTTGTGTTGTTTACAGTGACTTGAAAAAATCAATTTGGCAAAAAAATGGAATTAACTCTTGAACATTTTCGTGCGATTATTTATCACAACTTTCGACGTGGATTATCACCACAAGAGTGCATCGATGAACTTAAATCTTTGAATGGCTATGAAGCACCATCCTAAAGCACTGTGAAAAACTGGTTTAGTGAATTCAATCGTGGCCGACGCTCGCTTAAAGACGAAGGTCGTGAAGGTCGCCCAAAAACGGCCGTTGTGCCAGAGAACATTGATGACGTGCGTGAACTGATAATGCAAGATCGTCATGTGACATACCGTGAGATAGAGGCATCCTTGGGCATTTCTGCCACCAGCATACATTCGATATATTACATGAACACCTGGCCGTAAAAAAGGTTTGTTCTCGAGGCAAATGGTCGCCTGTTTCTTCGGCAAAACTGGTTCAGTAGGACGCTCAATTCTGAGTGGTACACCACAATTTGTTTGCCTGAAGTCTTCGGAGAAATTCGAAAAACGAACAAGAGATGACAAATCATTGTGCACCATGACAATGCGAGCTCTCACACATCGGCTAAAACCAGCGCCTTTCTGACCGGCGTAAACGTTGAGTTGATGGGTCATCCGCCGTACAGCCCTAATTTGGCACCCAATGACTTATTTTTTTCCGCACATCAGGAAAAAAAATGTGTGGTCAACGATTTTTGTCGCCAGAAGATTCTATTGAAGCGTTCAAAAAACCATGTTTTGGAAGTGTCTCAATCGGAGTGAAAAAGTGCTTCGAAAATTGGTTTGAGCGCATGCAAAAGTGTATAAATCATGCTGGAGAATACTTTGAAAAACAATAAAACCATTTTTGATGATATATATTAGCATTATTATTATTGGGCCAGAAATATATATAGCAGCCCTCGTACTATAAGATGATTAACAAACAGAATCATCGGATTGGACACAACTTATTGATCAGTCAGACTAATAATCCACAGAAAAGGTATTTAGTTGCCACAACTGGTGGTTGTAACAACCAACAGTTGTGCAAACATTTTGCTGTTGTAACCAATTGTTCGTAATGATAACTTAAATTTCTTCACATTAAAAACGGGTTGTCAAGTGGTATTTATATTTTTTTTGAAAATAATTCGACTATTGCTGATTTTAAGCCAATCGATAAGTTTACTTTTTTCCGTAAAATCTTCCATCATACCTGCCACTTTTGCCTAGACATGAGCCTTTCTTTGTTGTAGAGTACTTCAAGTTTGTAAGCAAAGATATTTTTTCTCTGATGAAAATTTCAAATTTTTTCGTTGAACTAGTCTGTCATGGGGATTTTAGATCAAAAAATTATTTTCTAAAGATCGGTTAGTTCGTATGTTACCCTGATATTTCAGCTCCAATTACTTATAATTACAGAGCACCAACTAACATTCGACTGTAGGTGCATAGAACCTCAACATTCAGTTGGCAGATAAATCGGTTAAGGCAACAAATCTGTCCTCTAAGTGTATACATCTCCAGAATCCCACACACTTGCAGAAAAAAAGCATGTTTGGGGTGACAACTGCTGCAGTCTACGAGCAGAAAAAAAGTATGTTTGGGGTGACAATATTCTAAGAGCAATGGTTGTGGCACAACAATATTATGATCACAATCATAGTATTGTTGTGCCACAGCCATATACCCAACAATAGAACATTGCTCTTCAAATATTGACACTCCTACCTTAATCTTTTTCTTCGTGCACACTTTAAAAAATAACCAAAAACTTTACCTCCCAACTGATGTTGCTCAGAGTAAATAACATTACATATCATTATCCTTTACTACGAGAAGCTTGCATTTATTTGTATTTCAAATTTGTTAATCTATAATGAATGTTACAAAACTAATGACAAATTCAATATAACCCCTTTCCCGACTGCTTTTTGTCTACGAGCGGAAAAAAAAACAGAAAAGAAGACAAGCTATAAAAATCAATTTTAAAAAGTTTGAAACACTGCTATGCTGGCTGGCTGGCGTTGGTCGTCGTCATCGTCGACGGCGTATGTACGTACATACGTACGTTTATACGTATCCACCAGATACTCGTGATGCTTGGGATAAAAACCAATCTCCGGCTAAGTTCATTCACAAGAGCTGCATGCAGTTTTTGCTGCTCGGGCCGCTGCCGCTGATGGAGAAAATTGGATGTGGGGCTTTAAAGTCGTAATGTTGTTGTCATGATATAATTACGAGCTGTATGTTGCATACGGCATGCTGGTGTTGCTGCTGTTGCCGGTCCTGATGGTGATGCACTCTGTTTATTTGCGGGCATGTCTCGGTTGTGGTCTGGTCATTCACACTTTTTTTCGTTATTTTTTTTCTCTGCTTTGCTTCCCCTTACCGTAGAGCTGAGCCCAGGGGCCTGCTTACAATTTGGGGCGAGGCAATGTTTGAATGTCATGTCAGTCTCTCAACAATTGTTTTGTTTTTCTGTTTTTTTTTTTTAGCTCTTCTTGCACTTCTTTAGCAACGTGTCGTGTTGTGCGCTCTTAAAGAAGATATCACAATACAAGCGGAGAAAAGAAAATGAACTCCTGAGAAATAGCAGCGTGTAAATTAAAGACAATGAATGAAGTTTTAAGTAGATTTGAATGAGAAGCTCATGCTGCGTCTGCGTGGCAGCCGATGCTTTGTTTCTATTACGAGTACAACCTTCATTGTTGCAGCCATACACATGTTGCAATGTAGCACGCACTTGTGCTAGTGCTGCTTCGTACTTTCATTTATATCGCTTAAGATGGGCATGTTTCCTAAAGCTCCAGCAATGTTGCGCGAGGAAAAGCACAATGGCAAACGACTGCGTCTGTTGCTCTACGTAAAAGATGTACCAGAGGCCGGCGTTTGTTGACTCTTGCTTTGGAAATGCTATTGCATTTAATCGCCTATTGTTGGGTTAAAATGTTACTGCACCGCTTGTTCAAGTTACTCTTGCATTTGATTTTTTGTATTTAAAATTTCATTCATGCCATGGAATGATTTAAGATTTTTCGGTTTTCATATGCAACACGCTGGCGTGTTCTGTCTCAACCATAACTACGAGTTTTTCAACGGCAGCAGCCGAAGCTCATCTTCATTCATTTTCGGTTGGCTGATGCAACATTATGCACCGTCGGTGTGCAATGTTACATTCCACTTTTTCGTGGATTTGATATTACTGCTGCAATGCGAATCTGTCTGAGATTTTGTGCTCTTAGCATTCGATTACAGTGTGGGTTTTCTTTGGGTTTTTAGTGATAGTCGTTTTTTTATTTCCACCTTTTTTCTTTCATGTCTGGCTTTTCACGAAAAATCATTTACGATTTTTTATTCCCTCTACCGAAAGATGAAATGTATGCTAAATTTTTCATTTCGTTTGCACCACCTCGAATATTAAACGGAGATCCTATAAGGTATATATTTTATTGATCGCTGTAAAATTCCAAGACGACCTAGACTTTATCGTCCCCGTCCATCCGTGTGTCTGTCGTGGCCAAACGAATAATATTAGGACCCTGAACTTTTGCACGATTATGGTTAAAAGTAGTTAGCTGATTGGGATTGAAAGTGGGAGCAATCAGCCGGAAGGAACAAAGTTTCCCTTTATCGAAAAAAATAAACTTTCAGTTTCTGTATTTGCTCAACGGTGTAGGGTATATAATATTCGGTCTGGCCAATCTGAATAACGTTTTTACTTGTTTTCTCCTTCGTTTTGATAGTTTGTTCACACGAATTCTTAGTGGTACTTGAACATTTTTCTGTGGCTTTTTCCGCACCACCGACAACATCAAAATCACAAACTTAATCATCTTAAAATTGCCACAACGTGTACAGGGTGATCCAAGTTTTTTTTTTATTTAGAAAAGTTCAAAACAGAACAAGTAAGAACATTGTTAATTTCGGCTAGGGCAAATCTTATATACCCTCCACCGTGGTTTCGCTATTAAAACGGCCATACCTAAAGCTATTATGTTTATAGTCTCTATAGTGGCCCTTGTTACCATAGCGACTGTTTCTTGGTCCACATGGGTCTTTGTTCCAATCTGAGCAAAATTTTCAAAAGACATTTACTTAAACTTGAGTTTCCACTTGTCCTTAGCGGTACGTAAGTTCGAGGTGATGAATTAGCAGATGAGTGGTTCAAGTGAGACTCCTGTGTGAAAGTCCCGGACAAGCACATCCAGTCGACGTACTGGGAGCAGCTAACATCAGATCAAGCTAAAATCAGTACAGAATTGTAGGGATGCGCGATATCGTGACACGCACACTCAGTATTCTCTCACTTGTCATCACCGGACACTACACGCTAAAAAAAGTATGGTTGGCGTGACAATATTCGAAGAGCATCATCGTATTGTTGGGTATATGGTTATGGCATAACAATATTATGATCCTCGCAACAACAGTATGATTCACACACAGACCATACTATGATCCTCACAACTATATAATGAATCTCACTCAACCATGCTATGATCCCCAAAACTATATTATGATCCTCACAACCGTAATATGAATCACATACAATTATATTAGGATACTCACAGCCATAGTATGATTCACACGCAATCATGTTATGATCCCTACAACCATACAATGATCCCACTCAACCATACTAAGATCCGCACATTTTTTTTGATTGGTCTATGTTGTTATTTAACAATATAGATTTTTATTAAGCAAGTTTTTTTAAATTACTTTACAATTAGTTCATAGTCAGATTGAGACCATGTTTTTATTAAAATTTCATTAAAAGAAATGAAAAATCTTTTCAAAATGCGGTAGAAAAGACTTTTAGCTGCAATCATTGGGCCACTGCTTAGGGTAAATACTACGTCAACATCTCAGACCCCAAGCAACGAACTTGATTAAACCATGATCAATGGCTTTATACTAAAGTACAGGCAGATTCTAAATAAATGAGGATAAGGCGGCCGTAGAGTATTCCACCGAACAAATTAAACACAATAAAAATACCATGTTGTTTTCTTTATACAATACTTTTGTTACGTCAACCATACTTTCATTTCTAAGTTTGGAAATAATACTATTGTTATATTTCAACAATATTAGTATTGCCGCAATCATACTATTTAAAAATAAAGCTAAAAAAAAACAACATTATGGTTGTGACGAACATACTTTTATTGCGGAGACAATATTATTGTTGCCGTGATCTTTTTGAATTCGACGGGAAGGTCTAATAATACAAGCGAAAACCCCTAGATCAAATGGCCTATTAAGCAGGTCAGGCTGGCTTTTGCACTGACACAATCGCAGAAACCACCAAAAACTTCAGAGTGAATTTCGTTGTATCCATTGGATGGTATCCAAAATCCTCCAGAGATAGCCCAGAAAAAGGCTAACCCGACTAACCGCAGTGGTATTGACTCAATTGTAATCTGTCTGATGTAGTCGTCTTAAATAGTACTGGGCTTAACTAAAGGAACACGGCGGCAAAAAACAGCCTTTCCATCATATGCAGGAAACATTTCGTTACCCTTATATGAAAAGGTCCCAACTCATTTTTTTTCATAAAATGTCTGTACAAAAACCCTCATTTATACAAAAACTATAAAAATTAAATTTATTTAAAAAATGTATACGAGGGTTGCTATATACATTTCTGGCTGAGGCAACACTAAGTGTCACCATCTACCAATTTCCTTGGAGAGTTTGACATTTTTTAGCATAAACGTACTCAGAACGTTTTGACGTACGACCATCATTTGTGTTGTTTACAGTGATTTGAAAAAATCAATTTGGCAAAAAAAAATGGAATTAACTCGTGAGCATTTTCGTGCGATTATTTTTTACAACTTTCGACGTGGATTATCACGACAAGAATGAATCGGTGGACATAAATCTTTGTATGGCGAAGATGTACCATCCTATAGCACTGTGAAATACTAGTTTAATGACTTTATTCGTGGCCGACGCTAGCTCAAAGCCGAAGTTCGTGAAGGTAGTCCAAAAACGGTCCAATTGATGCCGTGCGTGAACTGATAATGCAAGATCGTTATGTGACATACCGTGAGATAGAGGCATTCTTGGGAATTTCTTCCACCAGCATACATTCGATATTGCATGAACACCTGGCCGTAAAAAAAGGGTTGTGCTCGTTGGATCCCGCACAATTTGACAATCGGTCAACAAATAGGCTCCTGTCGATTGGTGCAAAGAAATTTAGAAAAAATTCGATCGCGGTGCTTCAAAAAACATTTATTAGATCGTCACAGGTGACGAGATCTATGCGTATGAGCCCGAAACAAAACAGCAATCGAAGGAAAGTTGTTCTTAGAAGAAGCACTTCGAAGCAAATGGTCGCCTGTTTCTTTGGCGACTGTTCCGTTTGAGCAACGTAGGACGGTCAATTCTGTGTGGTACACCACAATTTGTTTGCCTGAAGTCTTCGGGGAAATTTGAAAAATGAACAAGAGAAGACGAATCATTCTGCACCATGACAATGCGAGCTCTCACACGTCGGCTCAAACCAGCGCCGACCAAAACCTTCAGAGTGACCGACCAAAACGTCGAATTGATGGGTTATCCGCCGTACAGCCCTGACTTGGCACTTTATGACTTCTTTTTATTCTCGCACTTCAAGAAAAAATACGTGGTCAACGATTTTCGTCGCCAGAAGATGCTGTTAAAGCGTTTAAAAGCCATCTTTTGGAGGTGTCTCAATCGGAGTGGAAAAAGTGCTTCGACAATTGGTTTGAGCGCATGCAAAAGTGTATAAGTATAAATCATGCTGGAGAATACTTTGAAAACAATTAAACCATTTTGATTTAAAACGTTTTTTTCTTCTACTGCAATACTAATTTTTAGTGCCTAAGAGTTAGGGCCTTTTTTATATTAAGGTAACGATTTATATCTTCGTAACAATTTTCACAAACATATATATGCTTATGTGCACACATGTATGTGTTTGCACCCAAAAATTCATATGTTTGTGTACAAACATTTCTATGTTTGTATTATGTGCCAAACATATAAATGTTTGCATGCTTACATAATTTTTCGACATGCAGTATGTCAAGCACTCGTTCCGCATGCCAGCAGGGACCAAACGACGCACTGCACCTGTCCTGTTAAGATGAGCAGACAAGACCACTGCTGGTTCCCAGATCACTGTGGACACACCCAACCCAAGGCTTCATCGTTTCTTGAATCCAGATCAGCAGAGCGTTTAGCTTAAGACGGCCACAACAGACCAGGATAACTACGCAGCTAGCCGCTACAACAACAGCAACTAAAAGTATTTCAAGATATCGAGCGGCAAAAATTTCTCAGTGTCAAAATAACGTATTATAAAATAAGAAACCTGTAGATAAACCAGCCTTTATAGTAGCAGGTTTTGATAATTTGCTGGTATAAAATCCAAAAGGTACCGGTTTTTTACTGTGATCTTAAGAAAAAAGGTAAAACTAATCATCTTCAAATTGCAACAACTTCATCATGATTGCAAGCATTGTTTGAGCAGTTTGTCAGTATCTAACAGTCTACCTGGTTGGTCGTAGATGCAACGTCTCGTCTTGTCTTGGTCTTTTTGTCAGTTGTTTTCCTCAGGCCGCCCTCCTTCTTCATTAGCCCATGTTCGATGATTACAAAGATTGTGTGGCAAGCAAAAGGTTGAATGTGATTCTCTTTAACAATTGTTGGTAAGTCACCGCCAACCAATGCACAAAGAGCCAATATGACGCTCTTCTGCCTTGGCCTGGCCGGGCATGACTTGGCCATGCGATGTGAAGTCTGTGAAAAATGTGGGTTTTGCTCTGCCATGGAATTGTTTTCGTTTCTATTGTTGCTGTTATTGTTGGCGGCGTTACTGTTCCGGGGCTTCTGGTTCTGCTGCTGTTGCCTGGCGTCTTTTCCTTTAGTCGTGTTGTTAACCGGCACTCCATACTTCCTTGTCCGTCTGTCCGCGTCTCTTCTTATGTGGCTGTTTCACTTTGTTGCTCAGCTTCTTTGCCTTTTGAAGATCAAAAGTGAATTACTATGGCTTTGTTAGCAATTTGTTGTTGTTGCTGCTGTCATTCGTTCGGTTTTGTTGTCTTTCTGTAGCACCCCATACATTTTCCTCTTGAAATTCGTGTCGTGATACTTTTCATGTTTCATTTGAGTTGAGCATTATTTTCCCAGCTTTACGTTTTGGCAGCGCTTCGAAGCAGACAAAAATTATACAACTGCGCTTTTAGCTCGCTCCTCGTTATGCAGCTTGGGTGGATTATCTGGTATTTGGCAAACAGCAAACATTTGGATTCACATGAACAACAAAATGTTGTTCATGCTGTTGTTGCCTTAACGACTGTATGTCTTTCCCGTTTGCCATAATAGAAAGAAAGCAAAGTAAAATGGAATCTGGGTACTGGAAAATGCCGGGTGGGGTGAGAAAACAAGAAGCACTGAAATGAAACTGAAAATTGGAAATAATACACGAAATAATTTCAGCTAATGAAAGATGATGGTGTTTTTTTCCACTCTGGGTATCATTTTTATTTCCAATCCCTTAATTAAAAATATTTCCACCTCCCCCCCACAGCTCTTAAAAGTAGAAGTTCGTTTTCACTGGCTTTGCTTTCGTCAAAATCAAATCAAGTCAGACGAGCGTTGTTAGAGATCATTACTGCCAACAAACTGAAACTAAAGTCATTAACCAAAATTCGAGCAGAAAAATACGCTTATTGAAGCCACTTGATTAAAGGTGGTGTTGAGTGACTGTTCGTTCACTGCTTCTAATTTTCCCCTGGCATTGTATATTTTTTTCTTTTTATAAGGAAGTATCACGTTTCTGCTGTTCCCTTTTAATTTTGTGCAGCTCTGGTTTTTCTTTTTTTGGCAGCACAACTTCAGATTTGCTTGAATGGCTTTTTTAATGACATGGAGCTGGGATGCCCTACATGGCTCTCAGAGCTTTTCACTGATTTATTCATTTTTCCCTAAAAGAATTTGTTTCATTAAATATATAAAATATTTGATTATATTTATGATTTGTAAAAATATTTCTGTCAGGACAATGTTTTTGAAAAATGTCATTGATACTACGCACTTATTTCTTTCAGTGTAGATAGACGGGGTGGACTGTGCTCATACATGGGCAGATATGAACCAGTTTTACCAGAGTTAATTATTGGTCGCTCATAACGCACTATGCCAAATTTAAGCAAGATACGTATAACTTAATTTGAGATTGCTATAGCAACAGGACCTTTCTGTGGGAGCTTCTCGAAAGCATGTACCGATATGGTCCAATTTCACTAAAGAAATGTGTAGGTTGTACGTAATACTCTATGCTAATTTTGATTAGAATCGGATGTGAAATGTGGCTGTAAGAGCAGTAGGTTATGCAATCTCGAAAAACCTATGCATAATAGAAAAACAATGACCTATGCGGACCTGGGTTAGAACTTGCGTGTTACAAGCATCAGCACTAAGTCATAATACCCTGTACTAAAATGTAGTGTAGGATTAAACAAGTAGACAATTCGGCCGCGCGGTGGCTTTTTTACTCTTTACCAAGGATTGCGTTTCAGTATAAAATAAGCAGTATTAGGGGATAGGTTGTTGGTGGTGTGTCCACGTTTGAGAGGGACCTCATGTTCGAGAGTCGATGGACCATTGGCCGATGGGTCAGGGCCTCCAGTGGAGCCAAACCGTCAAATTAGTATCATATTCAGATTTGTAAATCATATTCAGATTGTGAATTTTCGGCTACCCAGCGCCCGTAGATCTGGACCGGAAATTAAGACAACTTTAAGTAAAGCTCAAATTAAGATATGTAATATTATTTTACTTTTCTTAGTGCTATATGCCCGTTTTAAAAAAGATCTAAATTTGGGCGCCCTTTAATAGAGAACTTAAATTAAGCAGAATCGTAAAAATAATATCCTATTCGAATTTGTGCCGAAATTTTATTTTCTTTGATTTATACTCGTACATATTTCTATAGTTCAAGGAGGTCGAATTATTGGTTCACGTGGTCACACTCGAGTTCGAAACTCTTAGTAAAGTTAGTGCATATTTAGTTTAGTGTGAAAATTCTACTTCTGAATATAAATATGTCCCCGAACATCAGGTCACAGTTTTTGTGCCCCTAGACGCGAATGACCTGGCCGGCCACTCCTATAGGTGAGGCCTTCCAAATCGAAATCCAAATCGGTATATTCTTACTAAGCACCCATATGCCTGAGCTTAAAAGGACTTATTTGTAGGCCCTCTAAAGCCCTTTGACCCATGCGTCAAGGCCTTAAATTTAGCGATACCCATATGTCCCTAGTTAATGGTGATCTATTTTAGTGTAGTAGTCCAGTCCGAGTGCCAAATTGACCTAAATTTTAAATATCAGGAAAAAATTAGATTTGAATGAACATTCCCGAACATGGGGGCACAGTGTTGTGGCACCTAGGGCCAAATGACCACTTCATTTTATGGAACATTTAGGGCATCCTTGTCTCCGACTTCCAAGAAATTAAATGCTATTATTGTAGTTATAATCAAAATATGTATTTAAAAAAACTTGGTCCAGAATTTGTTTAGTCCTAGTGCGGAACTTGCTCAACTTTGGCCCGATTTGGTCAATTATATATATAGGGTGGTCCATCTAGAGGCATTTTTTCAGAAGAAAAAAGCATATAAAAATTTAAATCAAGTGTAGAATCTTTTTTTGGTAATTTGAAAGGACATTTTATGGCATTTTTTTTTTGAATATAATTTCCTGTAAATGTTGGCCGCAAGTACGCCTCAGGGTATTTTTTGGTAATTTGAAAGGACATTTTATGGCATTTATTTTTTGAATATAATTATTTCAAATGTTGGCCGCAACTACGCCTCAGGGTTTCCATTCTGAGGGTCCAATTTTGGATTACTCGTTAGAGCATTTCGACCAGTATGGCTTTAATGACACGCGTAATGTTGGCTTCCAAAACCTAATTCGTAGCTGGTTCGTCAGCATAGACTTTGGACTTTACGTAAACTCAAAGAAAAATGTCTAAAGTTGTGATATCACTCGATTAAGGCGGCCAACTTACCTGTCCAAAACGTGAAATTTACTGCTTTTCGATATGACCTCTCAATACATCCATTGTTTGAGCAGAATGGCAAGTGGCGCCGTCCTGTTGAAACCAAGTGTCGTCAAGATTACGGGCTTCAATTTTAGGAAGCATAAAACTCAATATCATGGCGCGGTAGCGAGCACCATTCACGGTTACGTTACGTTACCATTTTTCAAAAAATATGCACCGATGATTCCACCAGCTTATAAACCGCACCAAACGGTGGTTTTCTCTGGGTATAATGGCACCTCTTGTTGCTCTTCAGCCCAAATGCGGCAATTTTGTTTATTGACTTACCGTTGAACCAGAAATGGGCTTCATCACTGAACAAAATTTTGGTCGAAAACAGCGGATCTTCCCGCTTCTCACCGAACGCTCATTTCCATAATACAGTTGCCAACATTTGAAGGTAATTATTTTCAAAAAACAAATGCCATAAAATGTCATTTTAAATTACCAACAAAAATTCCACACTTGATTTGAATTTTTATATTTTGTTTTCGTTCTGAAAAATACCTCTAGATGGATCACCATTTGTAATCTTTATGTGCATTGTTAAATATTTCGAGATGTTACAAACGGAATGACAAACTTTTTCATATACTTTATCCTATGGTGGAGAGTGAAACGTAATCAGATAAGACCAATCAACCTTGCTCAAGAAATGGGTATCAAAAACAGCCAAATTTCGAGCAATGCAAACTTATAAATAGGTTGATTTTTCGTCAGCTTTACCAATCTTACCTAAAACTCTTTTAACCCAGTACCAGCCCTTGGTTTAAAGTGGGAACATTTTAAAGGTTCTTAATATCGATAAGTGATCTCAAGGCGTAGTCTTATATTCACTTCCGATTCCGCTCTCTTCTTATAGTTAACAAAACGGTGTGATTTAACTAAGGCATGGTCTGCCGGTTATATAGAGAAATATGAGACCTCTGAATTATTTTGCTATGCAATATTGATTTCTCACTTTGTAAATCGATCTTACCCTTAAAGAGAATCGTCTGCTCTACCATTGTTAAATCGTCTCTTCTCTTTAAGTCTACCGACGAGACCGAGACCGAATATCAGAATATGTTGAGTAATGACATGCCGCTAATATATCACACCTTTAGACATTTTTCTTTGGGGTTACGTAAAGTCAAAAGTCTATGCTGACAAACCAGCTACGATTCAGGTTTTGGAAGCCAACATTACGCGTGTCATTAAAGCCAAACCGGTCGAAATGCTCGAACGAGTCATCCAAAATTGAACCCTCAGAATGGAAAATTTGAGGCGTAGTTGCGGCCAACATTTGAAGGAAATTATATTCAAAAAATAAATGCCATAAGACGTCCTTTCAAATTACCAATAAAGATTCCACACTTGACTTCAATTTTTATATTTTTTTTTATCCTGAAAAAATATATCTAGATGGATCAGTATAGAGTACAGTACAGTCGCCTTTGCCAGTTCTTAAATACGAATTGTTCATTTAAAAGTTGTTAGCTCTCTAATCCTTTTTTATGGCCAAAAACTTTTACTTCGTTGGCTGGGTGTATACAAAACAAATATCTCCAATGAATACAGTAATCATTGTTAAACTTTTCCACTTAAAATCTGCTTTGTTTTCCGTTGCTTCCCTTTCCACCTCATTCAGCCCTTTCCGGACTTTATTTTTCTTTCGTTCTTTTTTTTGGTCCGTAATATTTTCCAACGCCAATTTGGCGGTTAGTTTCTTTTATTGCTTTCAGATCATCGTTTTTTTTTTAATTCTTTAATTTCCGTCAAAATATTGCATGGCTAAAAAGAAAGGATACTCCAATCGGTGGAAGGCAGCGAAATGCACCCAACCATATAATTTAAAATAAAACTTTTCCAACCAGTTCTTTTTTTATGTTTTTTTCTTTTTATAACGAATTTTTCTGTTATCAATTCTCCTTTCTTAGAGTTCTTTCATTATTTGGTGTAAATAAATAATGAGCTACTTTTTCTGGCAATTTTATTTTTTAAAAATGTGTCTTTAGTCTGTTTTTGATAGATGTGACATAAAGGTGGAGTTTCCTTTTTCGTCATTTGTGAATATGTTAAACATTTAATAAAGTGAGCTAGGCTTCAATCGGTTAGCTTAAGGGTTCCTGTTGTATAAGGGTTCAAATTGATGACTTATTTATTATTTCTTATAATAGAAAGTAGGCCGCTGTAGCGTGACATGTTTGCGACAGGATACCATCTCTTACAAGTTGCAGAAAATTGTCTCTAAGCCATGTAAAGGATTCTGTACGACTATAAAAAATAGAATGAAAATTGTATAAAAGTTGACTAATAAATTCAATTTTTTCAAAAGAAAAACAAAATCTGCATTTTTGTAGTAAAAAAATGTTTAAAAGGTAACCTCTAGATGTAAAAATATTAGTATCAGCCGTTCAATGCCGGCTTTTATAGATCTAAAACAGATGTTGAAAGTCCTGAAACTGAGTTTGTCTTCCTGTCACAAGAGAATACTAAAGTCATCCTTTCCATAGAAACTGACATGTGTTCCTTCCCTCGGCCGCTGCTCAAATGCAACAAGTAAGGCCCGGTTCCTTCCCTTAAAAATTAAAGTCAAATTTCTTTTCACAGATACTGAGGCCGTCAATCTTCCCTAAGATACTCAACTTGTCTTATATATCTCCGAACCTGAGTTCGGTTTTCTTTCCTTAGCAACTGATGCCGTCTGACTTTGCTCAGAAATTAAGGTCTTCTTTCTTTCCTTAAAAAACTAATATCGTCTGAGTTCCCACAGAAAATGAGGCAATTTTCCTACGGAGGGGAAGTCCCCCAGAAGCTCTCGTCTTTCTTTCCTCAAAAACTGATGTATTCTCCATTAGAATTTAAGGTCGTCTTCCTTTCCTTAGAATCGGAGGACGACTTCCTTCCCTCAGAAACGGAGATCGTCTACCATTCCTAAAAAAGTAAGATCGTCTGCTTACAAACTAAGGTATTTTTTCTTTCCTTAGAAACTAAGATCGTCTTCGTTCCCTCAGGAAATAAGGTAGCCCTCCGGGAGACGGAAGACCCTCAGAAGAGTTTTCATCGTTCTTCCCTCAGCAACTGATATCGTCTTACTTTGCTCAGAAACTAAGGCCTTCTTTCTTTCCTTAGAAACTAAGGATGTCTGAGCTCCCACAGAAAATGAGTCAGTTTTCCGACGGAAGGAAGTCCCTCAGAAGCTCTCGTCTTTCTTTTCTCAGAAACTGATGTCTTCTTCCTTCCTTAGAATTTAAAGTCGTATTCCTTCCCTTAGAAACGGAGGTAGTTTTCCTTTCCTCAGAAACTGAGGTCGTCTTCCTTCCTTTTCTCAGACGCTGAATATAAAAATTTAACCCTGCACCACACTGGGGTACAGGTCATTATGACAAAGTGCAGATGTTCGTAAAACCTTAAAGGAATAGAAAAAGACCCCATCTTAAGTAAACCGATCGATTAAGAATCACTACCTTATTATTTTTAGCAAAATCCGTACGTCCGTCTGTCCATCTATCGTTGTAATCAGTAAGTACGGCTTGGAATAAACTGATTATGATGAAACTTGGTACATTCCGAATTTTAATTGGTTCATCTTGAAGAATGTACCTTGTCATAAAATATTTTCTGCCCGATTTTAGAACTCGATAGACCACATATTAAATTCGATTCGATCAAATTTCGCAGAGCGTTGCGAGCGACCAACATCTATCTCTGGCGTAATCGGACCATTTTCAAAAACTTCCTACTAAAAGGTCCCTCCTTATTTGCGGTATTGCATCCCTAGAGGGCACAAACAAAACCCGATAGTGCTTAAATTTAGTACGGCACGTTAGGAGTGACCCATAATTAACTCTGATAAAACTGGACCATAAAGGTCCTTATTTTCATTTACCCCAAATAAAATGTCCTTCCCGATTCCAGAACCCGCACCTTCAGAAGCCACATATTTTTTCCGATCGTGCTAAAATGTTCCCTATTATACTCGTATTGAACCATATCGGTCTATGTTTTCGAATGGCCAGCATGTCAAAGCTCCACACCAAAGGTCTCCGTCGAGTTAAGGTTCTGCCGCTTTAGAAATCACGAGTTAAATCCGATTGTGCTTTTAAATGTAACAAAGTGCGTTAGGAGCGAATTATAACCATTCTTACCGTATGGTTGGTCCATCTTTTTATGCTCTATAATTTGATATAACCCGTTACAAATGATCATTTCAATTTGAAGTCCTGCCTTGGAAACTGTTGCCGATCTGAACAATATATTTTGAGTTATATAGTAAACTTGTGACGCAGCTACAGTGATTTAGCAAACATTAAGGTACTTTTGCACATGGGTGTTAATTAGGAGTAAAGTACATTCTACCCTTTTTGGAGACATTTTAGACCTCAAAATGTATTAGAAAACGAGACTCGTACAGAATTCGGTTTTTTTGTAGAATATTCAAAAACAATTCACATTAGATAGATCAAATTGACAAGGATGAGCCAAAAGAGTAATCCCCAAAATGTTGAAACGAGTGACACAATTGAGTTCATGATTGCAACTATACAGGGTGGTGCGCGGAATGTTGCATATTTGGGAATGAAATAAAAAATGAAGAACCTTAGAAATATTTATTTTATATTTTAATTATATTGAACTGTCAGAGAATTTGTAAATTACAAAGTTTTAAATAGTGTATCTGGCAGATGTCGACCTTCGCTATCCACACACTGCTGCATACGTTTTCTGAAGTTTTCATGAACTCTTACAAGCATGTCGACCGGTATTCTGCCAATTTCAGCCGCAACATTGTTAATTAGGTCTTTCAAGGTGTTGGGACGGTTGATATACACCTTCGACTTTAGGAAAAAATCGCATGGGACTAAGTCTGGTGAGCGTGCCGGCCAGTTCACATCACCCCTCAAAAAGGTAAGCCGTCCAGGAAGCATTTGCCTCAACAAAATTCATGCTAACCCTCGCTGTGTGTGCAGTGGCACCATCCTGTTGGAACCTTGTAGCCTCTCAATGCATTGCCTCAAGAACCGGCTGAAAAAAAACCTGTATCATAGTCAAGTACCGTTCATAGTTCACAATTACGGCAGTTACGGCCGAGCAGAGCGTTTCGGAGATTGTAGTGCTGCTGCTCTAACTCTCTCGATGTTTTGGAGATTGCAGTACTGCTGCTCTAACTCTCTCGATGTTTTATGGTGTTGTCATCCTTCTCTCAGGTCCCCTTGGTACACATGACACATTCCCCGCTGTTCTCAATGAAGTTACCCAATTAACAATAGATTGCCGTCCAGGAACAAGTCCGCGTGGGGGAACAGCGAATCGTAACGAAAAGCACGCTGCACTGCTATGATCGAGTGCGCATTCGAAAAATATGCTTCAAAACAGAATGACCTCTCTTCATGTGTCTAAAGTAATGCATGATGGCAACTGAAATGCAGATGAATACAAACCTCCCGTCAGCCACTATAAGCCACGCACACTCTCCACTCTCTTCGACCAACAGTGCCGCCACAGCCTGCCGGGCCAAAAAAGCAAATTCACGCGCTCCACCCTGTATAATATTTGTTCAATAACTTGTGCTTCAACTCGTGCTTGAATTATGAGAACCCGGACATTTGTTTATGATATTTGCTTTACTTAAGTAAAATGGGATGTTTGCCAAATACCTGCATTCTAAGTTTTATCATTTTATTTTCTATAGAACCTCTGTACAATGCCCGGCATTCCTAGGCAGCCTGACTCGTCCAGAATTTCTTCTCTGCCTCCTCGTGAAGGCATAATAGTTTATAAAAGATTAAGAAGGCCAAACAGATTTGTCATAAATTTTGCCAACATTGTCTGGCCAATAACCCATAAATTTGCTATATTTCAAGCAATGAATTCCTTTTGCGGTAACGCTGTGTGCTCACTTTGCAGAAAGATAAATTTCAAACACCCAAATATCCTTACACAGACACTCAAGTACTTACTACCATAGCTAGCAACTGCTGCTGTTGTTGCTGCAGGTTTTTTTAATTAAAATGTTACCCATTATTTATGCAATGCATCTCCATACCGAGTTCTGCCAGCATGAAAGAAACATTTTCTCCACACCCACACGCAGACTGCAGACATTTAATTTTATTTATATGAAACCATAAAAAATATAACCGACAACCACTAGGGTGGCGGGGCTCCCTTCTCTACACTGACATGTATTAGAAAAGATAAATAAATAAATAGAATTTTTCTATACTTAAATGCACTTAAAAGAGCTTAGGACCATTAGTTGCTCATGTTTTTTTTTGTTGTTACCCAGGAAGTACAGGAGACAAGAACTTGGATGTTGGGCTGCTGCTAGTCCTAGTGCCACAAGTGTTTGCAGTGTAACAGTTATGTTGTAATTATAGTGGTGACGGTGGAGCTGATGTTGGTGGCGTAGGTGTTAGCATTAGTAGTGTAGTGAAGGCGGCACTGCTGTGTTGAGTGGACCAAGCACTGAAATGTGTGTGACACCACCTACCGATGCTGCAATGTTGCAAGGACCTCGACGCACCTCATCTACACCGGAACCCACACACCTTCTTTCACTCTCTTTAAAACATAAATATAACAAAAAAGGGTAAGGAAAGTCGTCATTCGGGAGATGTTGGCTGTGAGATACCCTACACCACTAGATAATTAAGTATCTCTGGCTATAGCTTGAGCTAGTTCGGACTTACTCGTAATATGTTGGAGTTAATTTTTTGAACGTTCATAACTCATCATACACAATTTGAGCATGATAGAGTATAGTTTGCCGCTTCTAGACCTGCAAGACCTCAAATCTAAAGGGACCTTTTCGAAAACAGGGACCTATATTGTCCAATGTTGCAGCACATGCGAGTGTGTTGGTGGCTCTTAACGCTTTATGCGAAATTTGGTAGGAATCGGATGTAAAATGTGGCTTTTAATGTATCAGATTCTAAAACCGGGAAGGATATTTGTGTCGGGGTTATATATATTATATAAAAGATGGACCCTGTGGTCAAGATTCACCGCAGTACATTAGGGGTCATGAGGTTGCTCGCATCGTACCTTAAAATATTTGGAAGTGGAATTTGTGGCTCCTAAAGCTGTTGAACCTCAAATCGGAAGGGTCCTACCTTTGGGTAGGAACTATTCGAAAACATGGACCGGTAAGGTCAAATTTCACCAGCGATAGGTGTTGGTCACTTGTTTTTCACTATGTAAAATTTAGTAGCAATTGGATGTAATAAAGGGAGTTGTAGGTTTTGGAATATTGAAAACCCTACGTATGTATGCTAGCAATAGCATAGCATATGATATGTCCTTGGCCCAAGAATGTACCAAGTGTTATCGAAATCGGTTCATAATTGCGACATGTACTTTGACTACAACAACAGATGGACGGACGGACATCGCTTATAACATCAGATAGTAATTCTGAGTCTATCAGTATACATAACTTGGGGTCAATATCCAATTCTTTTAGGTGTTGTAAACATCTGCACTAAGTCAAAATATCCTGTACAGCAGTGTGGTGTAGGGTATAATGAAAGCCTCTGCATGGAACATCCCCGTAAATATAGCTTAGCACATATACATTTTAATGTATGTGTATAATCTTTGTGTATGGGTGTGTTCAACTGAATACTTTCGTGTGTATATCCTGCAGACATAAAGCATGCATGTGTGGTTGGCGTTTTTAAAGAATATAGAATTTTTAAAGACGTCTCAGCCGCATAATGAAAATATATTGGCTCCACAAGTTCTTTGTATTCAATTATTAAATAAAGGTGATAACAACATATGTCGGCTTTCAAATCCGAAAATTTTATATTCAAGAGATTACAAATATATAACATCGTCTATTTCATATAAAAAACTTAATAAGTTGCAGTCGGTTGATCCGACTTTTATATATCCCCACCCATAATAATAATTTTAAAAGCTCTCACAGAAAACGACTCTTTAACGAGTTTTTATTAAAATAGGTAAAATGTGTGATGTTTCACTATTTTAATAAGAATGCAAAAATGTATAGATCATGCTGGAGAATACTTTGAAAAACAATAAAACCATTTTTTATTATAAATGTTCACATTTTCATTATTAGGCCAGAAATATATATGTAGCAATATAAATATATATAAGTATAGATTACAAATTTAACGAGTACATGGTCAAAAGGGCGGATGGACATTGCTTAAAGTAATCAGATAGAGAAACGATCGGTATAGTTAACAAAAGGGTATCTCTATTCCTTTAAGGTGTTACAAACATCAGCCATAATACCCAGTACTACAGTGTGGTGTTGGGTATAAAAATGGTTATGGATATGAGACCAACAATTACTTGAGACGAGCTCGGCTGTTCGATATGGCAAAGGCGTGTCTATTTTGAATGATTAGTAAAGTTTAACAAATGTGCATACCAATTTAGTTGCTTAGAAGTTTTTGAAGTTTCCCATTTCGTTGAACCTCACCATCTAGAGCCACGCCACATCTTCACTTAGCCTAAGGTCTTTCTTTCGCAGACCACAATTTATGTGTAACATTTTGGTTGTTTATGTCTCACAAAAGCAAAACATCCAAACAAAAACAACATCATCCACCAAGAAACAACAGCAACAAGACCAACAACACCAAGCAAAATGTGAAAAGAGGGTCCTTGGAACAAAACAAACAAAAGGAAACGAACCCTCCACCGCCGTTTACACTGAGCTAGGAACCGACAGACTGAACTGACTGACTGCACGAACACTGCAGGCGAACAACGCGTGGACCCATTGGCTTGTTGGCTATTGCCACACTGTTATTATACGTGCTAGAAGCGGGCAAAACGTGTCAACCTTACTTAATATATAGCCCATGGATCCAAATGATTGGTTGTATGTGTTCAAGTGACATTTAGGTGCTTTATGAGTACTTATTAAGCAGTGTGCCCTTTCTACGTCTGCCACTTGTCTTACCTACGGGCGGTTGGTAGCTTGCTTCTTTGGCAGGCGGCAGGAAGGAGAGGGGTACATTGAACATAATATCAATCTCACGTAAGTGCTACTTGCAGTGTTTATTATTTTTAGAAAATGCCACGAACGACACGATGATGGTGTTTAAACATTTGTTTGTCTGAGGACGTCCACATATCACAACCCACATGGTTGTGGGTGGGCGTTGCGGGTGGAGTCATGGTGCTTTTATACTCCATTTTGGCTTGCTTTATGGTGTCCTCGAACACCATTGCCGCAAAGAACGTGTTCAATGAGTTGTAAAACAAAACAAAAACATACTAATACCCTGCGATTATTTATCGTCTCTCGCTCCCGTCCTGCTGTATTTTCTTAATGGATATCACAAAGTTTGTTGAGCTTTTCGTGTGGGATTTAGTAATTAGCAAAAAAAATCGTTAGAAATACATTCTTAAGAAATCATCCTTAAATCGTTTAATAAGCAATTTTCAATAACTTCAACATTCCGGCAAGCACACAAGTTTCTAAAGTAACATTCGTAACACCTGCCCTATATTGGGTTATTCGTCCTAAATTGTTCATACATTAATAGCCAATAACATTTGAAGAAGAACATTCAAGTTTAAGCTAAATTGTGAATATATATAAATTACAATTAATATAAAAATAAGTTTGACCAGACCTGCGTCTAAGTCGAAGGGTTTAAATATTGCTTTGTCGCATTTGGATAAAGATGGAAACTTTACAATTCTTAGACTACGTCTTCGCCCAGCATACTACAACTGCTCAAGAATTAGTATATCGTGACCAGACTCGAACCAAGCTTCGAACCGCAGATACTCATTGATTTAGCTCGACTCATCCCTGCGAGGAAGATGAAAAGATCCGCTTCTAAACCATCAGCCACACTTATCAGTGCATGCACAGCAGAGGTGTGGTTGATCCTTAAAGTGAATGTCAATGATGTCCACATTCCGAGCACCTACTGCCCCAAAATTCTTGGTGCCAAATTGGACAGCCTTTTCGAGCTATTACACATGCCACAGCTATCTGCGATAAGGTGGGAAGTAGAGACAAGGTCCTAAAGTCTCTTGCCAGTACTACTTAGAAAGCAGAAACCTAGTTGACCTCTTGCGATAGGTTGTTCTGTTGCATCCGCAGCACCGCTTTGGTTGGCGAAAATGAGTGTGTCGCAGTGAAAAAAATTCAGCCCTGTCAGAATGCCTTCTGAGGAAATCAACAGGAATATCTGCTCAAGACTCCGGGGGGGAAATGGGGAATGAGAAGACAAATACCCTTTACGCAGATACAATTTCTTGCTTTCTAAGCAGTATCTGCTTGGATGTCTTCGCATTAGTACCTCGGTCCAGACAGATCAAACACTTCCTCCATGTTGCAGAGAGAGAGAAAAATCCAGCGCTTCAAGAGAGGGCCTCCAGATCATCTTAACTAACAGGCAGGTCTGAACAATATTCACGCTGTTGAAGTCGCAGTGGAAGTACCCAGCTACAGCGTACGAGTAAATGTAGTGATTGCGAAACATCCCCCAGAGATTTTACCAAAAGTGAAGACAACCTCGGCAAACGCGCATGGTTCTTGCTTAGCTGATATTTGGCTGCAACTGCCGCCTTAATTCGTTTTGGGCACGAATCGTTAACAACGCCACGGACTTATGTTTAGCAGACATGACATGTTGTATTTATTTTATTGTCCGGCCAAGCCCACTCAGCTGACAAACAGGTCTCCTTGAACGCTTCCAGTTCAAATGGCATGGCTTCTCCACCTGCATATCATTGCAGATCCCATATAGACGGGCAGCAACAACGACTGAATACACGACGAATTTCATGTTGGATATTTACAACTGATCTGGAATTCTGAAAATAATTTCTAATAATTTCCAAACGTTCGGCAGGCCTTAAGAGAAATGTCAAATCTTACTTAATGTTTTGACAACTGACATTGCCAGCATCCATCTGACATTGCCAGCTTCCAAAATATAAACAGTTTAGTTGCTATCTGGTTACGCTTTACAAAAAACTGGCCTCTGGAAATTTTTGTTTTACCTATAGTTTTCAATGCAACTAACCAGGACGCTCCCAAATTTTATTGATGGACTGGTGGTTCGTTTTGATATTAACTCCATAGAGAATATGGGTAGAAGAAGGTCAATGAATCACAAGTGAAACACGCCCCAAAACATCCAGAAGTAGAATCACAACCTATATTCAGATGAGCATTCTCTGCCATGCACTGGAGAGCATCTTCAACTTTTGTTTTTTTTTCTTCCTGCTGTTGCTGTAAAGTGAAGAGTTGCCATTGCACTTCTAAAGCCTTAAAGCTGTCCTTTTATTGAAATTTGAAAAAATGACTGAAAAACTTGAAAAAACTGATGCTGCCACCGAGTACTTATTCACTCACACTCTATGTATTTGCTGGATACACACAAATAAACGAATCCTGTGAAAGAGCAAAATGACCAAATAAATACAAACAATCGCCTCGGGGGAGTTGGAAAATTATTTAACACCCCCAACCCTTGGAAGGTGCAAGTGCTTGTCGAAGGAGTGATAATGCGGAAGAGAGTATTTTTGCTGTTTACAGAACATCGCTTATTTGCCGTGCTTCCTTTTGTACGTCAAGTGAAAGCGAGACAAAACAAACACACACACACTCATCCAATGTAGAAAAACTGCATCAAAGAGAGTGTTTTGTGCTTGTTTGTCCTCTTTACAAAACAGCAGGTCTCGGCAGCGGCTGTAGTTGTATTAGTCGAGTACGGAAGCCACACGCTCGCAAAAAAATATGCACACACATCTACGTTATACTTATAATTGAAGATGCGAAAAATTAAAATCGTTTTTCTCCTTTCAGTTTTTATTTAAATTAAGGTGGGTCTTTCAATCGGAATCACTATGGATTCTATGGGTCTTCAAATGAAGGTGCATTGTTGCGAAACCTTTCAGAACCCAACGAGAGAAAAAGCAGAGGTTTACTTCTTTTTCATTCGAATTTGCTTTTCAACTGCATTCGGTCTCCACGCTTTGCTGGCTTTGCTTGTGCTGTAAACAAGCTGCAACCTCTGCTCGGAATTTTGTCTGATTAAGAATATCATCTAAAACTCCACTTTTCACACAATTGAAGAAATACCTAACGTGTAACGTATTTAAAGCTAGTACCACTTTCATAATTAGTTATCATTTTTTCCAAAGGTAGCTTACAGTTAGGATCTGAACATGATACTGTGGGCACATTCGTAGCTCTAATTTGTTCTGCGTAACCTTCTTCTTCACAATCATTAATTTCAATGTCAGATTCGAAGTTTGGTCATCAAAACTATCGTCGCAAATGAAATCACATTCATCGTCGCTTTTATTTTTAATAAAAGTATTTAAAAACTCTTTGATTCCATTGACGAAAAAATAATTCTTATTCATCTAGGTAAAAAAAACCAAAGCAAAATGTAAGCAAAATTGTAACATTTATATCTTATACTATAAGCTATTTCCCAAAGTTTTATAGATAATTTTTGTTTTCAATCTTGTCTTTTAAAATTACCCTAGTTAAAATCAATGGATCTTAAAATTTTTGAAAAAATGTCTTATCTAAGTGAAATAGTTCGAGCTTTTGTTATATTAGGTATTTTTTCAGAACGAAAAAAAAATTAAAAATTCCAATCAAGTGTGGAATCCTTATTGGTAATTTGAAAGGACATTCTATGGCATTTATTTTTTGAATATAATTTCCTTTAAATGTTGGTCGCAAGTACGCCTCAGATATCCATTCTGAGGGTCCAATTTTGAATGACTCGTTAGAGAATTTTGACCGGTGTGGCTTTAATGACACGCGTAATGATAGCTTCCAAAATCTGAATCGTTGCTGGTTTGTCAGCATAGACTTTGGACTTTACGTAACCCCGAAGAAAAATGTCTAAAGGTGTGATAACACTGCTTTTCTCCTCTCGATAGATGCATTGTTTGAGCAGCTGTATGGCAAGTGTCGTCAAGATTACGGGCTTCAATTTCAGGTAGCATAAAGATCGATATCATGGCGCGATTGCGAGCCACCATTAACGGTTACGTTCCGGCCATCATCATTTTTTAAAAAATGGGGACCGATGATTCCACCAGCTTATAAACCGCACAAAACCTCTCTAAGTATAATGGCACCTCTTAAACCTCTTCTTGTTGCTCTTCAGCCCAAATGTGGCAATTTTGTTTATTGACTTTGCCGTTGAGCCAGAAATGGGCCTCATCACTGAACAAAATTTTGGTCGAAAACAGCGGATCTTCCCGTTTCTAACCGAACACTCATTACCATAATACCGTTGCCAACATTTGAAGGTAATTATTTTTAGAAAATAAATGCCATAAAATGTTCTTTCAAATAACCAATAATGATTCTACACTTGATTTGAATTTTTATATTTTTTTGTTCTACAAAAATACCTCTAGATGGATCACCCTTTATATAGAGTAAACAAAATAGTTGTTTTTTTTACAACTTTTCATCTAGAACATTGTTTTTTGTATTAACAGTTTAATTAAATTTTTTTTTATAAAATTTGTTATTCGGAGGAAAGTTTATTTTTTTAAAAACCTCTGATTTATCACCTATTATTTTATGGGAGCACTTTACATTCGCTTCATTGTTTTAAGTAAACGATTGTGTTTCGATTTGTAGGAATATGAGTTATGAATAATTATATAAGTCATAAATCAGAGGGTTTGTTGATAAACTGCAGAAAAATTTAAAACGTTCTGTGATCATTTCTATTCTGGTTTGTATTAAGCATATATTGTTGGATTGGTGCAAAGAAGCGGTGGAGAAGTGCCATGATTTATCATCATTTTTAAAAGTTTATTCTGACAGACTTGAATCTTCTTGATGTGTGTTTTTGCACAAATTCCCCAAACGGGACAAGCGTACAATAAAATTGATTGAAAAACAACCTTTGCTAAGCTTTTTTAATTTTCTCTATTTAAGGGAGAATAACGTTTAATGAGTTGGTATAGCAAATTTCTTGCAACGTTAAATTTGTGAATTTGCCGAGAAATATGGACATTAAAAATCAGTTTTTTGTCAAGGTAGACACCTAAATACTTAGCATCTGGACTCCATTCCAGATGTCCCATAAAATGTCCTTTCAAATAACCACACTGATTCCACACTTGATTTGAATTTTTATATTTTTTTTTGTTCTGAAAAAATACCTCTAGATGGATCACCCTATATATAAAGTAAACAATATAATACAATGAAATCACTTACAAAAATTTGATTATTAAGACTTACGTTTTTCGTTTTGTTTCAAAATAACTGAAGTGGTGCTATTTTTTTGTCCGTAACTGTATTTGTTTCTGTCGTCTTTAAAGTGGTATAGTAATTCTCTTTGTAAATTGGTTTTTTAGGGTTTCTTTAAAAATATTATTTTTTTTCCTTGTTTTGTGGATTATTACGAGGGTGGCGATTTTTAGAGGGAGCGAAGATTTCTCAACGATAACAAATGAAGTTTTCTCTGATTTATATTTATTAAAAAATAACCGGAAGAAAAAAAATTAATTTTTAATGTTGTAACTGGTTTGGGATGTTCGCCTTGTGCTAGGCAAAGTCTCAAACAGAGAACTATCGATAGATATGCAGAGAGGGGTTATACAATTTCATAGTGTGGATTAGCCAAACATTGTTTAAGTAACTAAAATTCATATTTTTTAATCTAATAACTTTTGAAGCAATGCTGATAGTGTCATGAAATTTGCTCCAATCTAGCGTATCGTATTAGTTTGTATGAAATTATGTGTACTTACTGTTGAGATCGTATCTTTAATTTTTGAGAACACATAGCCGAAATATTTTTTGCTATACAAATGGGCCATTGCACCGAGCAATCAAAATTTTGCAGTAATCCCAGAAATCTTTTTCTGTATTCATCTCTGAAAAGTCGTCTTGCCGAAAAGTACACATTTTGTACATGCGTCTTTACAAAATTATTCTTTTTAATTTTATTTTAAGAATTTTTTTTTCAAATTTAAATTGTAATAACAATAGACTAGATTAAGGTTTTTAATTCAAACTGAAAGCTGTATGGCGTAGAATCTGAGAATAGTTGGAGAACTGCTGTAGAGCTAAAAGAAATACTTATTAACTGAGAACTGAGACTTATAAACTAACTAACTTTGACTCTGATAAACTATAGAACTACTCTTGTTAAACTATAGGACAGGTTTAACGAGCTTCATAGCTTTTTCACACCCGTAGTTGCCAGCAACGGGGCCGTGTTACACGACACTTATTCTGGCTAGGGAATTTGAAACTTTTCTTTGTACTCGAATTCACCCTGTCTATAGCTGTGTGAAATTTCTTAGATCTACGACAAATACAACAGAAATTAGAGCTTTTTTTAGAATACAGGTTATTATTTCAAACCACTGTGCTGATTCCCTCTGATTAAAATCCAATATTTTTGAAAATTTAAATGGTTCATATATCAACTGAAGGTAGAACGTCTCAAATCATGTCCGGAAGCCTTAGTGAACTAGTTTTAATAGGTTAAACAATCTTGTGCCACACTGTGGAAAAGGTTTGGAGCTTGTTGTCCTTCCGATTAGGCCATGAAATTAGTTTTAAATGATGGCGACACAATGTGACTGTCGTCGGCCAAGGATATTATTTCCAATCCTTCCGGTTGGGCCCGGAGATTTAACAGCTGCAAATTAAACACTAAGAGTTAGAGGACTCCACCCTGTGGTACTCCTTATGTAATTATACGGGGTTAGAATCTAATCTGACGAAACTCAACAAAGGTTTGACGAACGCAAATACAATTAAACAGCCAATTCTCTCTTAAGAGAATGACTTGGTCGGCCTTGTCAAATGCTTTCTTTTCTTTGCATTGTCGAATATAAGATTTAGATCTACTGAACTAGAAGACGTTTTGGTAACTTCTTCTACACGAGTACCGACGAACACTTCATCCTTTAGGTGGCATTTTGTGGAGATATGGATTATTAAGCTATCTGCAACTGAATGTTGTTTAAACTGAACATACTTACCTCATTTTGCTGTTTGTCTCCTAAGCACTTCTGCCCTCTATTTAGTTTTCTTCTGCATTTGTTGTATTTTTTTGTTTTTTTTTTGTTGTTATTACTTGTTTTCGCCTTTGTCCTTCTGGTTAATGAGCTATTTTGCAGGGTTTTAAGTTTTTTAATTCCATGAGACATTATTCTCTCTCCTTTTGGGCTTTCGTTTTGGCACCGTTGTTATACCAGCGTAACGTGTTTGCTTTAATTATGTTTTGCCAAAAGCTTGTGCTATATCTGTGGTATTACCATAATGATCTGACTGCACTGAGCGGTTTAGTGTGTGTGTGTGCTTTTCGAGGATAAATACACTTTTTGACATAACTTTTAGCTGCATTATGAGTGACTTTTAGGTGAAAGGGGAAGAATTACCTTAAAAGATTTGTACATTTTCGGTTATAAAAACATAACCGGATTTTGCTATGTAATCTTGATAAATAAATTTAAAATGGTAGATGTGGTAATTTACTTAAGTCCCGCAAAATACCTTTAAGGAATCAATTCTCATTCTCACTGACTGTTCAACGCCGGCTCCGAACGGCAAATGCATTTTATAGAGAAGATTTTACATGGTTTAAAGATAAATCTCTAACTCTATATTCGCCGTTATTTACGAGGTGGAAAACCCACCGCTAAAAATTGTAAGGTGTTCTTACCCGGTGTTGAATAATCTGGGTTTCCTGGTATGGTGGTCGTGCACACTTTCATCACGCCACGGCGGTCCACAAGCGGAAGATGTGGCTGGCATCTTTAAATGAAAATGGACTTCTGAAGGGTAATACCAAATCATGCCTGCTGAACGGAAGTTGTTGTTTATGTAGATGTTGTGTTGCTCAATTTATACTAAATATTACACTTCTTTATTTTTTTTAATTTAAGTTAATACTTTTCTTTAGTTAAACGATTAACTACCAGCTTTCGAACAAAAACGAAATGATCTCGCAGATGCCATTTTGTAACGTTTTGGTTTAGTTTTTGTAAATTCCAAACGTTTTGCTAAAAACGAATAAAATCTAAATTCATTATTTTGCAATTAACACCTGGCAGCTCTATGAGAAAAGTATAAAAAAAAAACAGAGAAACATCAGAAAACAAAAAAGAATAAAATTTAAAGTAACAAAGAAATTTGCGCGAAAGAAAAATAACTTTTTGAAGGTTGTGAACAATAAATCAAAATATTTTAAGGGCTTATTTTTTATAATATGAAAGTACGCCAGGTGTTTCCGTAGCTGATGTTATAGATCATCAACGGAATCAATATTTTGTTAAAAAATTGAACCGGCAAAATTTAAGAGATCAATCCTAATGCAAGGCAACTACATACATATTTCTTGTTTTTTTTACAGTAAAAGTTAATATATATTTTAGTTTCATTAGGATTTACCGTCTTTACAAAGAAGCATTTCTTATGGTCTTGGAAAAGATTGAACACCGAGTCAAAAGATCCATAATACCGGTAACACTTCAACTGGCCATAACACGACGTATTTTATAGGGTCATACCAAAGTGTACTTTGCAAAGACGTGGATTTATGTGTTGGAAGGAGCAAGTTTTCTTCTACTCAGTGGATAGCTTTGAAGGTTGTCTACAGTTGTTTAGTTGTGCTGTCAGTTCGGTCCACAGAGATTCTGTAATAACTGCAATGTCTTTAATTAAAAAAATTCGAATTCCATGAACTCCATAAATATCTTGCCTTGTGCCTTATTTTTTTATGCCTTCCCCTTTTTTTAAAAATTGTAAATATTTAATTTTATTAATGTCTTACAAAAACTCACATGTTAACTTTTTAATTTGTTGGCTCTAAAAATCCGCTACAAAAAACAGCTGTGTTTATGTCCTCTTTGTACTTTTAGTTCTAAATGTTTCCATTATCTAGTTTTGGTTAAACATAAGCCAATGTTTTACAAAAAAAAAGTAGGTAGCAAGGCAGAGTTTCGAACATTTTTCATTACTAAATTATTTAAATTTATTTTAAATAAAGTAAAAGTGCTAGAAAATTACTTTTTTCAATTTCACTTCAATTTTACCAACTGTTTTTAAAGCGCAAAATTTTTGCGTTTTTGGTTTTTTGTAGATGCACAATGCTAAACTGATTCGAACGAAATTGAGCTCTGTGACAAGGCTGTATATTTCATTCTGTAAATATACAATGGTGCGTATGAGTGATATCAATTAATTAAACCCATGAGCTAAGAGTGTGCGTATGAGTGATGCACCTGGCAAAAGAGATTAATTATCACTCATAGGTCCAGGTGCACAGATTGAAATGTTAGCATTCAGTTTTGTTCACTTATTCCATCCCCCGTTCAATAATATCTGTCTGTACATCTTCTATTATACCAATCGTTAAAACTAATACCGTTTCATTTTCTGCCTCTTTCATTCCAGGTATGTGTTTGAACAAAAAGGAACAAATAAAACCTTCGTAGAAATGAACAAAAATGCAAGTTACACTATTGAAGAGCGATGCCACACAAACCGCCCTATTAGCATAAGCTATGAAGTGAAAATATCTGTACTTATATACAGGGTGGTTCAAATGCAAGTTTTTGTTGGAAAGCAGAAAAACAGCAAACATTCTTTTTTTTTGCCAGCCTTTAGAACAATGCGATTTTTGCGACGCATTGATTGTGGCACGCACTCACTACGTAAAACGAATGACTGTTGTAGCGCTGTTGCAGGTTTGAATGCTATCTTATTTATGAAACTAAATTTTGCTTTCTTGTAATCTTGTGGTTGCTCTTTCTCACGAATTGGGGCTCTGATTAAGAAACCTTGTGATATCTTACAAAGTAAAAGGTCACTCGGTGGCATTGTGGTCATGGATGACGAGTCGATGTTCCAAGATTGAGTTACTCATTCTAAGCTACGGCAGCCACATTCTTGTCAAAGTCTTCCATACAACAAACGTTTTTTACAAGCACCCCAAGATCACAAACTTTAAGATTTAATCAGATTTACGTACAGCAGACGCGGTGTGTACCTCATGTTGGCCAAAACTTTTTTCAATAAATGCACTGTTTAGGAAACGCAGCATTGACTTTGGAAATAGGTTTCCATAATTTCCCAACACTATTAAGCGTAAAAAAAACTCTAATCAATCCGCGGAGATATGGCACCGGCTTGCTGTCAATATTTCCAGGTACTGTCAAAATAGCATATGATTTTAAAAGAAAATTATAACACGGACCACCCGGTCAATGTGCATCTGAACACCTGATATTTAATGGTATAGTTGAGAGCTACTGAATATTCATATGTTCGAATATTGACCGAAATCTCATGACATACGTATAAACGAAAGACAGTTCTTAATGAATGTTAAAATAAACAAAATGGGAATAGAATCTGTTATATAGGGCGATCCATTTAGAGGTATTTTTCAGAACAAAAAATAATATAAAAATTAAAATCAAATGTGGAATCTTTATTGGTAATTTGAACCGCACCAAACCGTGGTTTTCTTTTGGTATAACGACACCTCTTGAACCTCTTCTTGTTGCTCTTCAGCCCAAATGCTGCAATTTTGTTTATTGCCTTTGAGCCAGAAATGGGCCTCATCACTGAACAAAATTTTGTTCGAAAACAGCGGATCTTCCCGTTTCTCACCGAATGGTCATTTCCATAACACAGTTGCCAACATTTGCAGGAAATAAAATTCAAAAAATAAATGCCGTAAAATGTCCTTACCAATAAAGATTCCACGCTTGATTTGAATTATTATATTTTTTTAGATGTATCACCCTATACTTTGGCAGGAAGAAAAACTGTAATTTAGTTTCTTGTGTCAATTGAAAGTACAGCAACTTCCTGCCCTGCCACTCAGCATTTACATAACTACATTTCTTTTTTATCAAAGTGTTGTGGCACATTTCTAGCCCCGTTGAAAGGATGCTGTTGTTTAATGTATTCTTTTAACAACCAATTCGTGAAGAGTTTCCGTATATCTCACAATAATGTACAGGAATAGGGATATGGATTCACTTTGACACATGCCTCAACGAAAGTTAAAACCTTCTCATACACGCAGAGAAAAAACATGGTTACTACATGGTCACGGCAATAATAACATGTTCTCCGCAATAAAAGTATGTTCGTCGCAACCATAGCATTATTAACTGAATTTATTTTTGACAATAGTATAATTGCTGCAATATTAATATTGTTGAAATGTAACAATAGTATTATTGCCAAATTTTAAAAATGAAAATATAGTTATAGCAACAGTATTAATATGGTTGGTGCGACAAAAGTATTGTGTTTTGCGTTTAATGTTAACAATAGTATGATTACGACAATCATACTGTATGATTGTAATTTTTCTTCATTTAAATATGCTTTTAAGAACAAATGTTATTGGTACGGATCTAATGCAATAACAGTACTTTTTTTATCGAAATTAAAATTTTTTAAACAAGCTGCTTTGGCTTTGTTTAACTGAAATATTTTTAATAAAAATGCTTACGTTTATTAAAACCTTTTTTTTTCTACTTCGAAATAAATCACTCCTATTATTTTGAATTTAATGTATTTTTTTAATAATTTTCATAATTCAAATCTTTTGTTGACAACTTAAACCAATTCTAATAAATAATATTGGGGATCAAATCTATTGTGGACAACTTAAACAAATTCTAATAAATTATATTGGGGATCATAGTATAATTGTGTGTGATCATACTATGGCTGTAGGGATCATAACATGGTTACGTGTAAACCATACTATGGTTGTGGAGATCATAGTATGGTTGAGTGTAAGTCATACTATGGTTGTGGGGATCATAGTATGGTTATGTGTGAATCATACTATTGTTGTGAGGATCATAGTATGGTTGTATTTGAATCATACTATTGTTGTAAGGATCATAGTATGGTTGTATTTGAATCATACTATTGTTTTGAGGATCATAATATTGTTGTAGCACAACCATATACCCAACAATAGTATTATCCTCTTCGAATATTGTCACCACAACCATACTTTTTTTCTGCGTGTACTGAGCACAACTCCCCTAGATATAACATCCTTTTGTGCCTTGTATTTAACACATCCGATCAATGTAAAATGTAATCCTATGCCTAAGCCAACATCTGCGTGCCATTGTTGGTCATAATGAATCCTTGACTCGCAACTTATGCTATACTATCATTAGTCCTAAAGTGCAGAGATTTATTACAAAATCTTGCAAGACCTATTATCAAATTTTCACTTTTGATCATTTATTCATCGTTTCCTTCTTTCTTTCGTTTTTATCTTCATATTTATCTACTTCAAACCCGCCAAAACTACCCTCTGCCACATCCATATCGCTGTGTGTTTGAACTCTAAGAATATCATAATTCTTCAATGTGATTTATGTTTTGGAATAAATTAAAATTTCTTAACAAAAAATTTCTCAACTTTCCTCCTCTCACGACCAGTTGAGTTATGATTAAAAGGCCATCTCATCTATCCCTTCTATGCTGGAGCACATATCCTGCTGCTATTTATATTTGCCCTGCGTCTGCCCGTTTGAGCTTGTTTGCCATTTACTTCGTCCGGAGTACTTCATGTTCTTTGGCAAAATAGTGACACCTGGGCTCCCAGAGGTGTGATTTACGGCCTTAATTTGCACAACCTTTTCCAGGATTCATATTCATAAGAAACACCTAAAATGAATACGGAAAATATATACTTTAAGAATGATAAAGAAAGGGGAAAAAGGATGTTATTAAAACGGAAGGACATTAATAAATAAACTGCTTAGATTTGTGTACAGGAGGTAACGTCAGAGGAGGGACATTTTTATAGAAAAATTGTCGGCTGATAATGTTTTCTTATAGAAAAATTGCCGGTTGACAATGTTTTCTTATAGAAAAATTGCCGGTTGACAATGTTTTCTTATAGAAAAATTGTCGACTGACAATGTTTTCTTATAGAAAAATTGTCGGCTGATAATGTTTTCTTATAGAAAAATTGTCGGCTGATAATGTTTTCTTATAGAAAAATTGTCGGCTGATAATGTTTTCTTATAGAAAAATTGTCGGCTGACAATGTTTTCTTATAGAAAAATTGTCGGGTGACAATGTTTTCTTATAGAAAAATTGTCGGCTGACAATGTTTTCTTATAGAAAAATTGTCGGCTGACAATGTTTTCTTATAGAAAAATTGTCGGCTGACAATGTTTTCTTATAGAAAAATTGTCGGCTGGCAATGTTTTCTTATAGAAAAATTGTCGGCTGGCAATGTTTTCTTGACAATGTTTTTTTATAGAAAAATTGTCGCCTTACAATGTTTTTTTATAGAAAAATTGTCGCCTGACAATGTTTTTTCTATAGAAAAATTGTCGGCTGACAATGTTTTCTTATAGAAAAATTGTCGGCTGACAATGTTTTCTTTTAGACAAATTGTTGGCTGACAAAATATGATTCACCAACTGCAAATTGTCATGCAGTTTATATTTAACGATCATTTATCACACAATTACCAAATTTTGTCGAGATAATTACAAAACTCACTAAAGGAAATCAAATTAGTTTTCAGTTGGTAAAAAGACTTAAAAAAACACAATCAAGGTTTTAAATTACACAAATTAAAAGCCGCTTTCATAAACTAACAAAAAGCTAGCTTGGTGAAAAAGAAAACTTTGATGGAAAATGTCAAGGATTAGGCCATTGGAAGGAAGGGTGGAGGAAAAGAAAGAGCAAAAAAGTCAACAGAAACCTAAGGAAAAGGATATTGCAAATGGCTCTAAGGTTGCAAAATGAAAGCAAGAAGACACAAACTAAAACATTTGAATGCAAAGTGTGATAAAAAATATAATTGCACGTTAGTATTGTGGCTGGCAGTAGAAAATGTATAGACGGCGGAAAATGGGAAAAAGCAACGAGTAGAAAGTTTACACAATGAAGTGCTTTAGGTAAGGTCTTTAGTGACGTTTTTTTTTGTTTCTGTGTTCTCTTCATTTGTTTGCTTTGTCATCTCTTCAATATGTAATAAAAAAATTGCCTAAACATTTGATATTGCATATGGAGAGACCTTAACTGCTCTGGCTGTGCTTTGGTTTTTGCATTTAATTTGTCCTATTTGCTTTTTAAAGTTCTAGACTTTAACTGGCCTTTCAGATTTATACTCAACTGCAGCTTTTGTCCGTTTTTGTTTTCCTTTTAAAATTGTTGTGGCAGTTTTTCCGATTTGCAAAAGGCAGAGATTATCGTTTATCTCAGATCAAAACCAAAGAATGTATATTTACAACAAAACAGAATAACGTTCAAAGCCACACAACAGACATGACCTCTACTTTGGCCGAAACCGACAAAAATAAGGGTGACCAGTTTTATTTTATACACACGTATTTACATAACACATGAACGTTGATGACTAGACATTAGACTGGTTCGGCATTCATGCTGAAACTACTGTTCAACTCAAATTCTAAAAATAAAGCAAACAGTTCGCTATGGGATTTTTTTCAAAAGTTTAGAAACAATTTAATTCTACTGTACTCTTGCTCTTGGAAAATCTGCCAAAGAACAACACTGTTACAGTTTAAGGGGATTGCTGTAGTTTTGACTTAAACCACGGTACTGGACAAGTAAGCTACAATGTGACATCCACTGCTCTTACAGGTTTTCCTGGTGGTCACTAAATCTTGATAAAAGGTTTTTGGCCATCATATACTTATACTTCTGTTACTCTATGAGTAGTAGCATCCGGTAGAGAATAAAAATCCACGTCTTGTTTCAGCTTTACTTGCGATTTGGGTATTAACGACAGTCGGCGCAAGCTGCCCGAAGGATCGTTTGCACTTACCTAGCTGGACCAACAGTTCTATGGGCTCCTAATAGCCCTCGGTAACAGATCACAGACTCTAATCCGAGCTTTTAATATAACGCGTGACCCATTTCGAGGTTCCCTATTTTTTTAATGAAAAAAACACAGAAAATTCAAATTGGATGGGGAATGTTTATTATCATTTGAAAGAAAATTCTTTGGCTACGCCTCAGATGGTCCATCCGTTGAGTCCAATTTTCGATGACTCGTTCGAGTAACTGGCGAATGACATGCGTGATGTTTTGCTCCAAGGCCTGAGTTGAAGCGGGGTTGTCCGCATAAACTTTAGACTTTGCATATCCCCACAGGAAAAAGTCTAACGGTATGATATCACAGATCTTGGTGGCCAAGAACTTGCAATTATCTGCTCACCGAAGTGTTCTCTCAAAAAAAACAATTGATTGATGCGATGTGTGGGAGTGGTGCCTTCTTGTTGAAACCAAATGTCGCCGAGATCACGAGCTTCAATTTCAGGCATCAAATAGTCGGTTATCATGGCACCATAAATAACGGTCGCCATTGACGGTTACGTTCTCACCGGCATCATTTTTGAAGAAATATGGACCGAAGATTCCACCGGCCCACAAACCACACCAAACGTTGTTTTTTCTGGATGAAGTGGCAGCTCTTGAACCTCTTCTGGTTCCTCTTTGTCCCAAATGCGGCATACCTATTCAGCCAGAAATGGGCCTCATCTCTTCTTGGAACTATTCAAAAGCCTATAGAGCGAAACGATGTCGCTTAGGAACATCGGGCGGCATCAGTTCTTGCACAAGCTGTATTCTGTACGCTTTCAATTAAAGGACTCGACGTAAAATGCACCAAGTCGTTCCATACGTCAGTCCGAGTTGCTGCGAAAGGCGCCGAATCGACTCTCCACGGTATTGGTGTACACTCTCATCTACGGCGGCTACATTTTCTTCACTGCGTGCTGGACTTGGTCCTTCGGTCGAATATTATATAATAACGAATGCTGGATCTCCAGATGGGTGATGACCTTGCGAATAGTACGCTCAGTAGGCCGATTATGTTGATTATAAGTTGAACGAAGTGCACGAAACACATTCCACACAGATCGTAAATTTTCGTAATAAAGTTGAACGATTTGTAAACGTTGTTCAGGCGTAAGCCATGATGAAATGCCAAACAATACTAAACAAAAATAACATGACTGCATTACACGACTCGCACGTGATCTGTCAAAAAAAGGCTATTAAAAAAGTATCTCTACTTGGATCACCCATTACAATTCCTTCCCTGCGTTGAACTCCACATACTCCGACTGGTTCGGAACAGTAACCACCAGAGCATCATTTTTAGGAAAAGCCACTCTATTAAACAAATCCTCGTACGAGTATCTTTTATAAAAGCCAATATAAGTAAGAGTGAATGAGTATATGTTCGACCGATATGAACATGTAAGCATGTATGTGTGTGTAGTACATCTGAGCTGCACGTTTCCTGTACTCGTATCTTCTCTGAATGGTTTTATAATTCAATGCGGTTTGTATTGCAGCATATTTTTCTTCGACCGTTAACCAACACACCCCATACCATACCACATCATAAAAACGTAGACAACACCGGCTATTATTTGGGTGGCAACATCCACTGAATTGGTATTTACGTAACTAGAAATTCAGCTAGTTACCTTTATGGCACGATAACGCATGCTACGTAACTAGCTACATTATTACTACTTACCATACTAACTCGAAGGTAGTGCAGAAAATGAACTAATAGCACTTTTCTGTAGATTGGTAGTGCAAAAGGTAGGTAGCCATATAAATGTTTACTCTCTCTCTCTCTCTCTCTCTCTCTCTCTCTCTCTTACGCTCTTAACGTGTTGGAAAGTATCGCTAAAGCTCAGCGATGCACCTTAAAACTTGGGCAATGATTAGAGAATATTTAAGAATTAGAGAAAATCTCAGATTCATATTTAGGAAATTGCCACAATTGAAAGTGATGCATCAATAGCCCTGTCGATTTCTACGCAATTCGCAATTAGATGGACCCAAGGTCGAATCACAGTGTAGTCAAACATTTTTTTTTTACGAAATAAAATAAATTAAAAAATATTACAGTAAATAATGGAACAGAAGAAATAGTCTAGAACATAGAACTACAACATAGAATAACTACAATACAACATAGAACTAGCTACATACTTGTTGAAAGGTAGTGCTGAGAGGGGTTAATTAACCCCCTCCTAGGACAACACCACGTCAAACTCTACAGTTAAAATCCATTGGAGTGGATTAAATGGTAACCAGTGAAATACAGGTTTTGAGCTAGTTGCCTTTCCTGGCGAGACAATTCAGTCGGCACTTGTGTCGTGTCTGTATGATAACCACACCAATAAATATGTATTTCCTGTGCCTGTCGGTTTCCGTTCTAGCCTTTGTGACCTTTTTAATATGAAGCAGAAACTATCGCATAATGCATGCATAGCTTTGAGGTTTTACATTTTATTTTCTGGTCTTCTCAGATGTGGTTAGACAGAAACTAATTATTATCATCTTGTGATCAAAAAGACGCAACTAAGCTACACAACGAAACATGCTCTATGGATATGCAAAAAAATCTTAGCTATTCAATAGATTTAATATGCAATCAAAGGAAATACAAATTACCCTAAAAGCTAGTTGGGGCTTTCAATGAGAAACAAAAGTGAGAGAAACTAATCGAAATTAAAGTTTTGTTGAAGAAAGTTATGATATGCAGGTGAAGAATAAACGACAGCAAGAGTCCAAATTTATATTCATATTTTGCTGTAGCATTTTTCTAGAAGACAATACAGTTATATTAGAGGGAGAGGTATAGTTTCTGAAAAAATGGTTTTCTAAACGAAAAATTTCCGGCAGCCAAAGTTTCTTGTACACTGAGAAGAAAAATAACCTTATAAAAGGTTAACTTAGCCAAAAATAAAAATGAATTGGAGTCTACGTTATATAAGGGTAATTTAAACATTTTGTTGTTTACTGGTTTTTAACAATAATAATAGTTAATTTAACTATTCTATTGTTAAATTTTTTAACCATGAAAGTTGTTAATTTTAAAATCCTTATTGTTGTTTAAACAATGCATTGTTTTTTTTTAGCCATTAAAATTGTTATTAAATGTTTTGTTTTTAATCATGAATTTTGTAATATTAAAATTTCATAGTTAATTTATTGAAAAAATACATGGAAATCATTTTTATTGTTAAATTAACTAATAATTGGTTACCTCTTTAAACCAGAAATAAGTTACTGCTACAATGTTTAATATTAAATTTAACTAATTATGTTTTTATTTGTCTACATTTTTTCGGTCTTTTTTCATTTTTATGACTTGAACAGTTTTTATTCTGGTTCGAGATCTTTTTGTTGTTTTTTTTTTCTGAACCAACTAAAAAATTGGTGAACTGTTTTGGCTACGGTTCCCAGGCAGACTGTACAGCTGTTTCTAAACCCGCCAAGGTTTATCTTCAGCAGTCTTTGCCAACGGTTACTTCGGATACAAATCAATGAGTCCCATTATGACTAATGAGAATTACCCTCTGCTTATAGTCTTCGAACTGTGTGAAAAGCAATCTTCATAGCGCAATGAAGATTGTACAGCTAGCATTTGCATTTGGTGGTGTTTTTTTAAAAGAGTGAGATAAATTGTCTTCTGATCTTTCTCACAATTACAAACATTCGGAGCAGAAGAAGAAAGGAGAAAGAGGGGGGGGGCGCGATGAGATAGTCGCAATCGTTGCAACTTCGTGTAACTTTATTCTGAACTTCGTATAACACAGAGCAGATCAAAAACTTCGATACAACAGAGCCGAATGATCTTTTAATTTTTGTTTGTGTCGCCCAATTTTCTTCCTTTCTCTTGAAAAAACCAACCTTATATAATATTCACTTAACTATTTTGTATGAACATTTGACCTTATGTAACGTTATTTTGTCTTCGTTATCAAACATTTACCATGAAAAAGGTAACAAGAAACATGGTTAAAAAAATCATTGTATTTTCGGCTCAGTGTAGAAAAATTATTAAGCAGCAAATTTTGTCATAGAAATTTTTTTGCAAACACATTTTCTTATAGACAGACAAATTATAGACGACAGAAAATTTCTTACATTTTTAAAAAGATGCCTTGCGATAATTTTTTGCACGATCTTAATTGTGAGTCGCACTTTAACGTCAAGGTTTTTGCCGAACTTAATTTGACATTTCTTTGTTTCAGTGTTTGACAACATCAACCATGGAGAGGTACACAAATGAGTAGTGCGCTTGAGCTGTTGAAGCCTTCTACAAAACTGGGCGTTCAAATCAAAATACATTTCATGCACTTCGTGTTTTTTTTTTTTTGGTCAGCATAATCGACCAAATGTGTTCTCAATCGGAAGAATTGTGCTTACATTTTAGCAAACCGGATGCTCGCCCAGTTCGTTCTGCGGAAAACATGGATGTTGTTCGAGTAGTGTGGCAGAAGAGCCGTCATGATCGACTCGCCTTCAACCTCGACTCGCCTTCAACCTTGATTCGACAATTACACATCTCACAAACATCACCCATGCGAATTTTGAATAAGGATTTGAACTTACACGCTAACAAAGTTCAATTGAAACAAAAGCTGGAAACAGAAGTGAATTGGAACTTTACAAAGAAAATCAGCTTTAGCGATGAGGAACACTCCCACCTTATTGGAATCAAACAGAATTGGCGTATTTAAGCAAATGAGAATACAAGAGTGATTGTGGAAAAGCGATATATTCACAAAGAGCGGCTGTTGGGTGTGGTTTATGTCGTTTGAGTGTTTGTTAGCGTTATTTTAATTTTGTATCAGTGGTTCGGTGCGTTAAAGTAGCATTAATAGTTTTCAAATGAAATTCGTATTAAATAAAATAATATAACGTTGCTGGTGGTATATTGTGAGGGGATTTATTTAATTTTTAATTAAAATATGTTGCTTTAAACCACCATGCTTTAAACGACCGGGTTCTAAGAAAATTCTTTTAAGAGCATTTATTTTAAATGAAACTAAGAAATTAAGAATTCGGAGACCGTATTTTAAATGCCATCGCTGGTTAAAGTACAGGGATTTTAATGGTAATAGAAAAAAATACTATACATTTTTATAGATATTTTATCATACTTTAGTTCTGATGATTGACTTCTCCAAACGATTTTTTCTATTTCTTCTTTTTACGTCTCTCCTAATTTAGAGCAGACCTCTTTTTGCTTAAATCAGTTAGATTCGTATCTTGCTTTATATTATTTTAGATTTAGGATAAGGATAAAATAGTCCATAAATATATGCAATTAAATATTTCCTCGAGTTACGTTTTACAGTCTATCATTTTCGAAAACAGGAGCATACACATCAGCAGCATACATTTAAAGCATTTCGCTTTCAACGGGAGAAGGGAGATATTATTTATATAATTTGCTTCTTTTTTTCTGCTGCTATACCAAATAAATTTCGCCACATACTTTAAAGCACGTTAGATATAAGTATACATCACATATTTTTTTGCATTACCATATTCACATGCTTAAATAGCACATAAACTGTTTTTAACAGCATAAAAAAAACTGAGCAGAACGAATGTAAGACGAGAGAATAGAAAAATTGCTTAAGGATAACAAAAACATTAAAATGGTAATGATGATATAACATTTTGTTAGAGATAACATGTTGTCACGTGTGCCACAGTGGGGAGATATTTACAAAATGTTGGGCAAAAATTAAAATTGTTATAAAGTTTTCAATGTTTTTTACCTTATTTTTGGCCACGAGAAAGTTTTCGTATGACAGGTTTTCTTTTAGATTGTATGTCGCCTAACAGATATTCTCTTTTGAAAATTATCGCCCGACAGATTTTTCTACTTTAAAATTTGTCGCCCAACAGATTTGGTTTTTTAAAATTTATCACGCGACCGTTTTTTCTTTTATATTTGTCCCCCGAAATTTTATTTAGAAAATTAATCGCACGCCATATTTTATTTTAGTAAAATTGTCGAGACAGATTTTTTTTCAAAGTATTTTTTGCCAGACTTATATATATGTTGATCCATCTAGAGGTAATTTTTCAGAACAAAAAAAATATAAAAATTCAAATCAAGCGTGGACAGATCCGCTGTTTTCCACCAAAACTTTGTTCAGTGATGAGGCCCATTTCTGGCTCAACGGCAAAGTCAATAAACAAAATTGCCGAATTTGGGCTGAAGAGCAACAAAAAGAGTTTCAAGAGGTGCCGCCAATATACCCAGAGAAAACCATAGTTTGTTGCGGTTTATAAGCTCGTGGAATCATCGGTGCATATTTTTTAAAAAATGATGATGGCCGCAACGTAACCGTTAATGGTGCTCGCTATCGCGCCATGGTATCGACCTTTATGCTACTGAAATTGAAGCCCGTAATTTTAACGATACTTGGTTTCAAGAGGCTTTTACTTCAGTAAACCGTATACCCTTACTCAGAGAAATAAACCCAAATTAGTTTAAAATCTAATGCCAACTATAAATAGGTTTTTGGATCCACTTAAACAGTCTTTAAATTTAACCAGATATTAGCTAGAGAAATATTTGAATTTTAAAAAAATCATTGTTTTTTTGGTTTAATCGGTTGAGCATTTAGGGTGATCCATCTAGAGGTGTTTTTTCAGAACAAAAATATATAGAAATTCATATCAAGTGTGGAATCTTTATTGGTAATTTGAAAGTACATTTTATGGCTTTTATTTTTTAAAAATAATTTTCTTCAAATGTTGGCAACTGTATTATGGAAATGAGCGTTCGGTGAGAAACGGGAAGATCCGCTGTTTTGTTCAGTGATGAAGCCCATTTCTGGCTCAACGGCAAATTCAATAAACAAAATTGCC
Source organism: Hydrotaea diabolus (assembly GCA_963513945.1). Lineage (NCBI taxonomy): Eukaryota > Metazoa > Arthropoda > Insecta > Diptera > Muscidae > Hydrotaea > Hydrotaea diabolus. The sequence continues at coordinate 105,752,874 of OY740718.1, forward strand.
GCATTTGGGCTGAAGAGCAACAACAAGAGGTTCAACAGATGCCATTATACCTAGAGAAAACCACGGTTTGGTGCGGTTTATAAGCTGGTAAATTCATCGGTGCATATTTTTTTCAAAAATGATGATGGCGCTCGCTATCGCGCCATAATATCGATCTTTATGCTACTTGAAATTGAAGTCCGGAATCTTGACGACACTTGGTTTCAACAGGACAGTGCTACTTGCCATACAGCTGCTCAAACAAAAGATCTATTGAGAGGTCATTTCGAAAAGCAGCTAATTTCACGTTTTGGACAGGTGATATCACCGCCTCCTAGATCGAGTGATATTACACCTTAGACATTTTTCTTTGGGGTTACGTAAAGTCCAAAGTCTATGCTGACAAACCAGCTACGATTCAGGTTTTGGAAGCCAGCATTACGCGTGTCATTAAAGCCATACCGGTCGAAATGCTCGAACGAGTCATCCAAAATTAGATCCTAAGAATGGAAACCCTTAGGCGTAGTTTCACACTTGATTTGAATTTTTATATTTTTTTGTTCTGAAAAAATACCTCTAGTTGGATCACCCTATATTTCTTCTTTTAAAAAAAAAAAGTCGCAAGACTGATAGATTCTCATTCAAAAAAATAGTTGCAACACAGATTTTGTTTGTGAAAAGTTGTCGCAAGACAATTTTTTTGTAGAAAAGTTGACGAAAGTTGTCGCAAGACAGATTTTCGTTTAGAAAAGTTGTTGCAAGACAGATTTTCGTTTAGAAAAGTTGTTGCAAGACAGATTTTCGTTTAGAAAAGTTGTCGCAATACAGATTTTCGTTTAGAAAAGTTGTCGCAAGACAGATTTTCGTTTAGAAAAGTTGTCGCAGGACTGGTTTTCATTTAGAAAAGTTGTCGCAGGACTGGTTTTCGTTTAGAAAAATTTTCGCAAGACAACTTTTTTTTAGAAAAAGTGGCGCAAGACAGATTTTTGTTTACAAAAGTTGTTGCAATACAGATTTTCTTTTAAAAGACAGATTTTCCTTAGATAAAGTTGACGCAAGACCGACTTTCTTTTAGAAACTGTGTCGCAAGACAAATTTTCTTAGAAAACTTTTCGCAAAACAGGTTTTCTCTTAGAAAAGTTTTCGCAAGACAGATTTTCTTTTAGAAAAGTTGTCGCAAGACAGATTTTCTTTTAGAAAAGTTGTAGCAAGACAGATTTTCTTTTAGAAAAGTTGTCGCAAGACTGATTTACTTTTAGAAAGCTTATCGCAAGACTGATTTAATTTTAGAATAGTTATCGCAAGACTGATTTACTTTTAGAAAAGTTATCGCAAGCCAGGTTTGCCCCACTGTACATTTAAATTCATTTTGTGTATATTTTCTATCTTTTGTAAGACATTTGAGCAAAAAGATAACAAAACTTATTCCTAATAATGCACACATATTTGCATAACTTTTATGGCCACATTATTAAACTGTCACTCCCACTCACACATAGAAAGGCGCACGCATACGAGCACATCCTCAGAATTGCAGCAACAGTAAAATGCAACCGGAACAAAGGGTTTATGACATGACTAACATACTCAGTGCCATATGTTTCAGAATTTTTCTAAAACTAATTTTGAAAATGTCTGTCTCCTCAGAATGTGATGGTTAGTGAAAGATCCTTTTTTGGGGCTGTGCGTGTGTGGGTGCGTGTTTGTGGTTACCACCACATACTTCCACACATTCGGTGATGGATGAAAGGACTAATCCATATGATATGCATTCATGTCAGTGGCAATGTAACAGGTTTCATGCAGTGCACACACAATTACTTATACATCACTTGCTTTACGAGCGTTATTCTATTTCCTACGAAAGAAACATCATCGCTTTCATAACATTTGACATGTGCGTTTAGCAAAATGTAACTAAACTCATTTATTCATGTTTCAGTTTTCTATTCACCGGTAGATTTCCATTTTCAACAGGAATACATATGTATTTCAACTGCTGGCACAATATTACTTGGTGTTATCACATGTTGTTTTTTTTTTAAAAGAGGAGAAGCAAATTAATTATAAAGAGTAAATAATATTTAAATGTTGGATCATTTTAGAGGTATATACATAAAAACGGACTCTACGCCAATGAAAAATCTATTAGGCCAAAATAATAATAATAATATCTATACTGCGTCTAGGGAGGAGAGATATGTATTTTTCTTGAGTTTGTTCATTGTAACATATTAGAGACCTATGGTAAACAAATCGTTCTGTAAACTCTCGTCTGATTCAGAAGCTAGAACAATTTGTCGGTTGGTCTCGAATTTTGTTAAATGTGAATTGCATGTTTCAGATTAGCAAAAAGTGGCAATAACTTGTGATATTTTTTGTATGATAGATTAAAAATAGAGTACACATCGATAGGCTTGACGTTTAATAACAAAGCGCAGGGTGCACCAGGTGATATCCATGCCAATTTTTATCGATCAATTAATTCTGCAGGTATAATAGTGCATTACCTTATATGATAATGCTAGCTTTTTTATATCTGTTTCAAGACTTTTATTGCATGGAGACTTGTTCGCTGTGCATCTTAAAATACGCGTATACGAGTATGACAATAATTTTCGCCTTTAACAAACTTCCAATCTTCTTAAATGTTAATGTGAATTACAAAAAGGGCAGATTTCACCATTTTAGAAATATAAAGGGCAAGCCGAGTAAAGGAATTTCAGGACCTCTGATCTTCTCCCAAGTTTATTACAACAACAATACTTCAGAATGTGTTCATACACCAAAAGAGACTTAGAATACCAACTGCTAAAGCTGACTGCCCATGTTCCGCGGATGACTTAGAAACTTCATCCCTTGAGACCTGAGTGATCCAGGTACTAACTTTATACGCCTTCAAAGACTAGGTTTGGCCAAGTTTAATAAATTAGAGGCTCTTGAGAGCGGGTTTACATGATAGACCATAATTAAAAAAATGGGCGGAGAAGGGAATAAGAAAAAAGTGTTAGTATTATGGAAGTCTAAAAAACGTTGTATAGTCGATAAATATTGCTAAAGAAGTCAGTAACACTCTAGGAACCTATTCGATGTCGACTGTTCATGTAGACTAAGTCGGTAACACAGCAGATGTATGTCTTAATAAAAACACAAAAACATTCAGAACAGTTTAATGAAAGGATCGTGTGATTCCACACTTGAGTTTCCGGTCACATTTCAGTTTCCGGTCAAACCTCGTTGGCGATAATTTTAGACGCCGGGCTGGTGGCCCTCAATATAGCTAACTAACTGTCATGAGATAACCAATAAGCATACAAAAGTGCCGCCGACAGTTAATCACTACTCTGTATATGGACATGGCTTTATCATCGCACGGAGCCAGGTCGCAAATGTCGTTAAATGATAATCATATATAAATATCAGGTTCGGCTGATCCCTCTGCGAATGCCTTATAACCTTTCAAGTAGGATGGATGAAGTGTTTAGAAAACTTTATTGCCCCCATTTGCTGTCTAAAGCCCTGTACTCTAGGTTTGTAGCAAAAGGCTCTCCCAAATGATCTGAGGACTGTAGACGCCACGAAGCAGATGTAGTCAAACTCGAGAAAGACTATTCCGCCGGATTTGGGAATACATACAACAAAAAGTATGTAAAAAGTTTTTTTAAGCCAAATCTTGTGTACTTATAGTATCTACCCATCAGTATTATTTAATGTTCAAAACTTTTGAGCCTTTTTCAGCTACAATTTCGATTCGTGTAAAGGGGCATGGTAGTTTGCATGATTATCACTCAGGAAATTTAGTACCCCAGTTTAAAACATAATATGTTTAAACTTTGAGATGAATAGCTCGCATTTCAAAGGTTTAGGTTTAGCAGCCTTTGATGAAACTCGGATCTGCTTCAGGGAATGTAGAAATTAAATCAAGAGAATTTCCACTAATTGGTGTGGGTAGAGAAATGTGACAGCTTCTATATACTAGAGACTTTTATCTCTTAAACCATATAAAACCTTATCTCGAAACAGTATTTGACATTTACGTTTGGGCCTGATTGTCAAGAGTTCGTTGTGTGAGTGTGAATAGTTAGTCTTGCCTAGCAGAGCGGTTTGGGAGAAGTTTCTTATTTTTTGGTTTGAAAAATGGCGTTAAATTTAAATGTGCAGCAAGACATTGTGAAACCCAATTACTGGCACACAAATTTATGTAGATGCGGACAAAGCAGCACCAAGTGGTTCGCAATTGTTCACCAGATGGATACGATTTGACTGTAACTTTACACAAAGATTGGCAGTCTTTTTAAAAAAATGCAATTTTAAAAAATTAATATCCAAAATTGTTGTGATGAAGAAGTTCATGCAATCAGTGCCCAAAATTGTAAGGTGCTTTTTGAATTTTCGTTTAACAAACAGATTGTTGTATTGACTAAATTTTTTATAAGTATTTTATTAGGAATATTGTAATTAAAAATTGTGGTATCAGTTTAAAACATTTTTTCCTTAGGCCTCTTTGGCATGGACTATTTAAATTCTTATACGAGTATTCACTGGTTTTCGTGTCAAAGTGAATTACAATTCATGAAAAACATTGACAGTCGTCGAAATTTTGCGTGTACCTACCTAATGCTGTTTTGGATTTAAAATCTACTGTGCTATATTTATGTTCAGCACCTTAATACTTAATGTGCTATATTTATTTAAAGAGAATTGTTGGCAGTAACGTTTTCCTCCTAACAAAGTCAACACAATAGAAGTCTCTTCGCACAAATAAAAAAGTAAAAAATATCACTCAATTTAAAATTTTGAATAACAAATTTTTCAAAGATGATAGCCCTTTCTAATATAATTTATATTCAATAGTTGAAATTGGGTGCTGTTTTTCGATTATTTGAAGGCGATTAGAATTTTTAACAACTCTGCAAAAATATTATTTAATCGATGGATATACGTGTTACTAACAACTCTTTTATTTGCAAGTTGTAGCTTTTTTTGTACTTAAAAGCTCTTGGCCAGTCTTTGATGATATGACCCTTTGCTGTAGAATATTCTCGAAATTGGACAACCTAAGAGCCCTTTTTTTACCCAAGTTAACGTAAAGAAATACAAGCTTATGTATTTAAATTCTGAACTGATATGGTTTCTTTTTTTCCTCAAAAAATATGCAGGAATTTCTTCATAAAGTAGAGAGCCTCTTATCTTTGGAATTATTTTTCAGAATCTCTCAAACAACTCAAGTAGGTCGTTGTTTCCCATATGGCAAATGTCACCTTGGAGCAATTAAAAAATATGTCATAGTGATGTGACTTCATTGTTTGTAAATCTTTGATCTTAAGTTCAGCCCTCCTACACACTCACACATGGAAACGCAAACTTTAGACTTTTTGTGTTCCTGGGCCGTGAAGTACGAGAAATCCACGTCTTCCATTCTTTCCTCCTACATTGTGGTTATTTGTGAATGTGTGCGTGTGCAAATACGGAAAGGGATACGTCGTTATGGCAATGTAAACGTTTGTTAAACATCTATACATGTGGTGGTGAAATACTCCAATGTCTGTATCTGTGTGTGTGTGTGTGCGATACTCGTATGTTATGCATTCAAATCCTTGAAATGGAACACATTCATTGTGTCTACGAGTAGATGTGTGTGCGCGGCTTAATGCCAATACTATTTGCATATGCACTCAAACAAAAGTTTCGGTTTTGTGGTTGGGTCACCAGGCTACGGCATAGGGCCATTCACATTTCCATATAAATTGGCTAACGAGCATGGGGAAAGTTTAGCCTAGGGTCAAAATGTGATGATACTGGTGTCAGGGTGGGGGTTATCTTTCACTTGTTGATAAGTTTGACATACGTTTTGTAAACTTCTCATTTTTCTTAGCTCATTTTCGATTTGGCTAAATTCTCCCAGTGGGTCAGCCCTTTCTTTACATATTTACTAATGTGACTCATCTACAAGTGGTTTTCGAGTAGATTCTTAATAAAGGCGATGTTAGTGAGCTGTGTTAGCTGGAATGGTTGTTGTGAAAGAAATTCGTAATAAAAGTAAAAACTTCCTTCAGTACAGACCAGGGAACCGTTGAGCGAATACTCAAAAACGTCTGAGGTCCTTTAGTTCCCACTAGGCCAACTTGTTCCTGTTACAATTCAAACAGCTTATGACTAAGATATCATCGTGTAAAATTTCAGGGTCTATTTTTATTTAAACGGATGGACGGACATGGCTAAATCGTCTTAGAACTTTTTTACATTTGTGTTAGCATTAAGTTGGAAATACAGAAAATTTTTCTATTGGAGTCAAGCAATGTCGACCACTCGTTTATTTTATTGTATAATGCCTTAAACCGAAAGATATTTTATATTATATACAAGCATGACTTCCAGGTACTCCGGCTTTGACACTAGAAATCGTTTTAAAAGTTGTTAACTAAACACATATCGGATTAGAGTGTCCAATACTCAAAAAAGCGTAATTTCGAGTTTTAAGACCAAATCTAACAGTCGGTTTCTCAAAAATAGCAAAAGCCCGGCATGTTGGTTTATTTGGTTTTTGCTTCCAGGTTTTATTTTTTTTGGTTGTTGAATGTTAAATTATAAATCAAAGAAAATTTTTAAATTTCACGTTCGAAATACGCAACTATTTTTTAAGCTAGACCCACCTTTAAGGTTACCGACCAACTCTGAATCACCAGTTTATACGATTTACGTATATCTGTGTGTATATCTTTATAAAGCTTGCTATTAAACTACAAGTCGCAATTGTTGCCAGATCTTCATGATACAGGTTGAAGTTTTTTTGGACATAGATACTAACAACCGCTCGATCAAATCTGGTATAACGATAGATAAACAACCAATCGTAGATTGATTTGGGTCATATAAGTTTATGACTTGTTCCCCGTATAAACTGTCTCGGGGCCCTAAAAATTGCTTCCAATATAAATCGAGATACATTAATCCGAAAATACAATGATTTTTTTGACAATGTGTCTGGTTAAATTTTTCAAGGCAAATGTTTGATAACGAAGACAAAATAACGTTATATAAGGTCAAATATACATACATAATAGTTGAGTTAACATTATATAAGGTTGGTTTTTTCAAGAGAGAGGCAGAAAATTGTGCGACATAAAATTAAAAAATTAAAGATCATTCGGCTCTGTTGTATCGAAGTTTTTAATCTGCTTTGTGTTATACGAAGTTTAGAATTAAGTTACACGAAGTAGTAGTAAGCAACGATCGCGACTGTCTTATCCCCCCACTATTTTTCCTTTCTTCCACTGCTCTGAACGTTTGTAATTGTGAGAAAGATCATAAGACAATTTATCTAGCTCTTTAAAAAAAAAACACCACCAAATGCAAATGCTAGCATCGCACAGTTTGAAGACTATACGCAAAGGGTAATTCACATTAGTCATAATGGGACTCCCGTATATGTCATTTGATTTGAAGCCGAAGTAATCGTTGACAAAGACTGCTGAAGAAAAGCCTTGGCGGGCTTAGAAACAGTTGCACAGTCTGCCTGGCAACCGTAGCCAATACATTTCACCAATTTTTTATTTGATTCTAAAAAGAAACAACAAAAATGTCTCGAACCAGAATAAAAGCTGGTCAAGTCATAATAAAGAAAAAAGACCGAATAAATGTATAAGTATACAAACCAAAAACATAATTAATTGGTTAATTTAATATTACAAATTTTAACAGTAGCTATATTTCTGTTTAAAAGAGGTAACCAATAATGAGTTAACTTAAAAATAAACATGATTTCTATAACAATCTTCATAGTTTATAATATTAACAATTTCATTGTTAAATTAAACATGTTTTGTATGAAATTTTAATGTTAACAATTTTCATGGTTAAAAACAATGCATTGTAAAAACAACAATAATTATTTTAATAATAACAATTTTATTGGTTGAAAAACTTAACAATGCATTGTTAAAACAACAATATTTTTTTTTTAAATTAACAATTTTTATGGTTAAAAAATGTAACCATAGAATAATTAAATTACCTAATATTATTGTCAGTCAACAACAAAATGAACATATTAACCTTATATAACGTAGACTCCAAATCATGTTTATTTATGGTTAAGTTAACCTTATATAAGGTTATTTTTCTTCTCAGTGCACATGGCTTTAAAATACCTATAACATTTTCTTACGAAGCCAAAAATAAAACTATATAAGCAGCATTACTAAATTGGGTTGATAAAACCTAAACCCGAAAATCTATCCCATTTATGGCGCATTATCTAGCCCATGGATGTATGGGATGATGGGTACCAAAAGCAATAAAATTTTCTGAGAAAATCAAATAATACCTTTTTTTAATATAGTTAAATTTAGAGTTAGATTTAGGTTAAAAAACTTGTATTAAATGGGCTTTTCTGCACATCAAATAATGCGGTTTGTAATAAAGTCGGTCGTGCCGGTCGTTACCTATTTTGCTTTTAAATAAAAAAGCAAACGTTTATTCGCAGCAAGTGCTTTTATTCCATTATAGAGTACAGAAATGGGGACAATTACTTCACTACTGATTGGAGAAATATTTTTAATTCTTAGGCAAAAGGCTAAAACCGAATGTCGGCATTTCACTTTTTAAAAAAACCGACAGCTGGTTTTTTTTAAACTGTAATCCGATTTTTTTAAAGACTTTTTTCGGATATGTTGCTTTGGCTATAAAGAAAATGTTCTAGTGTTAAACTCTTGGAAGTTTTGCTTAATTAAATTATATAACGAGTATATTATATAAAGGTCTTTGAGAACTTCTCCTTAGGATACACACATGCATTCACACTTCCCATGAAAAATTTATCAGATAAGACAACGTGGTCTACCGGTAAAAGTTGAAAAGTTTTTAAAAATTATTTTAAAGAAATTTCAATGTACATACGAAAAACTGCTCGCATGTTAAGATGAACTTATGTTTGTGTGTGTAAGTTCACTGGTTTAACAAATGAGTATTAACTCAAAAATTTCAAATGTTCAGTAGAGACATAAAAAAACAATTTACCAACACAGTTATTGTTATCTTATATGGCATGTCTTTTTTCGAAAGTGTGAAGCAAATGAAGGAAAGTTTTGACAGTCGGTAGACAATAAAATTATAATTTGGAAATTTTGTGTTAATACCCTTTAACTGAATAAGAACGACATATGTGACGCGCAAAATAGAAAGGGACCTCTAAGGGTAAAAACCAGTTTTGTTCAGGAGGGCCATTTTAAAGATTTAAATACGTGTATCTTTGGTGTACCATCACTTTCATAAAACGCGCATATCTCTGGGAGGGAACACTTTTGGTGCATGGGATCGGTGTCATTCGATGCTCAGATGTTGTCCACATCAAAAAAAGAAAAAAATGAAAATTGATTTTTTTCCCTTAGGTCCCTTTCTCTATGCGCTGTCACATATGTATGTTTCATTGCTATCAAGAGGTCAGACTGGGAGTATCTTCAAAAGAAGAAGAAAATGGTTTGCCTTCGACTTTTTCGACTCTGATCCGTAAAATATCAAAGTTTTGTGCTACTATCGTTCAACTGGACAGTCACATAAGACTACATGGTCATACATATCTGCATCTGCATGTGTGTATGTGTATGTGTGAATGCCCTTGTATGTATTACGATGCATTTTGGTTGGTGAATTTTGTTGATTCTTTTGCCAAAAAGGTACACTCATGAATGCGTGAATATTTGTTCACTGCGTATGTGAGCGATTATTAGGGTGTAATGAAATATTTTATTATTGAATGATAACCGGTGCGTACTAATATGCTAATTAAATAAGTAAAAGATATTTTCTAAAGACATAATTGCATTCTTCTTCTCTTTGTAAGACTTTTTGTTATCCCCCCCCCTTCCCCCCTTAAGATAAGGCTACAGGTATACTGTACCCTTTTTTTGGATATGTCCACAACTAGCATTTTTAATATGGGGTAACCAATTAGATAGCTTGTGCGAGTCATGTATTTGATACCGTTGGCTGTGGAGTTTTTATAAAAAGTCCTGTGCAGAGAAAGTATACAATTTTTACTGAGTATACTGATAGGAATGATAAGAAATTAAAGTTAAATAGAATAATAACCGCGTGGTATATCCAATTTATTCTGGCCTAATTTGTTATGCTTTAATGACGCTTTTATATATAGAATATCCTATTATGAAAATAACGCTCATAGGGCCAGCGCAGTAGTCAGTCAATTTTTTAAAGACATCGAATAAAATGTGTTGGCCCTGGAGTACTCCCAACAGGGTTGTCTCGTGTTAGCTTAGATTATAAACTTGACGTGGCCCCGGAAAACAAAATAGATCTGTGACATATCACTACAGTTTTTATTCACAAATTCTGGTATTGCATCGCATTTTTGGTATGTACGAGGGTTACTATGTATATTGACGAAATTTTTAAGCATAAACGTACTCAGAACGTTTTGACGTACGACCATCATTTGTGTTGTTTACAGTGACTTGAAAAAATCAATTTGGCAAAAAAATGGAATTAACTCGTGAACATTTTGGTACGATCATTTTTCACAACTTTCGACGTGGATTATCACTACAAGAGTGCATCGATGAACTTTGTATGGCGATGAAAGCACTGTGAAAAGCTGGTTTAATGAATTCAATCGTGGCCGACGCTTGCTCAAAGACGAATGTAGTAAAGGTCGTCCAAAAACGGCCGTTGAGCGAATATAAATGCCATGCGTGAACTGAAAATGCAAGGTCGTCATGAGACATACCGTGAGATAGAGGCATCCTTGGGCATTTATTTCACCAGAATACATTCGATATTGCATGAACACCTGGCCGTAAAAAATGTTTGTTCTCGTTAGATCAAGCACAATTTGACAATCGCTTAAAAAAAACTCGTGTCGATTAATGCAAAGAAATTTTGAAAGAATACGATCGCGGTGCTTCAAAAGACATTTATAAGATCGCCACAGGTGACGAATCATAGATCTATGCGTATGAGCCCGAAACAAAACAGCAATCGACCGTGTGGTTCTTCGAAGACGAGCCAAATCCATAGAAAGTTGTTCGTGGAAGAAGCACTTCGCCTGTTTCTTCGGCAAAACTGGTCATGTGGCAACGTAGGACGGACGGTCAATTCTGAGTGGTACACCACAATTTGTTTGCCCGAAGTCTTCGGAGAAATTCGAAAAACGAACAAGAGAAGACGAATCAAATTGTGCACCACATCACCCATTGACTCATACCAGCGCCTTTTTGATCGGCCAAAACGTCGAATTGATGGGTACAGCCCTGATACAGCACATCAATAAAAAAATGCGTGGTCAACGATTTACGTCGCCAGAATATGCTGTTGAACCGTTCAAAAGCCATGTTTTGGAGGTATCTCAATCGTGGTCAACGATTTACGTCGCCAGAATATGCTGTTGAACCGTTCAAAAGCCATGTTTTGGAGGTATCTCAATCGGAGTGGAAAAAGTGCTTCGACAATTGGTTTGAGCTCATGCAAAAGTGTATAAATCATGCTGGAGAATACTTTGAAAAACAATAAATCAATTTTTAATGAAAAAATATTCGCATTATCATTATTATGCCAGAAATATATATATAGCAGCCCTCGTAGCACCGTTTTGTATGAAATTCAACTCGAATATATCGATGCTGTTCAGGTGTAATCTTAGAATGTCAGTGTCTTCTGTGTCATTTTGCAAGAAATAAGGTAATCACACTTACCTTACTTGGTCCAATTCCTGTGAATTATGTTTGCTCCAAATATGACAGATTTTCTTAATGGCCGCTGAGCCAAAAACAGGTCTCGTACCAGAAAATGATTTTATGTCCAAAATCTGGGTTTCAACGCTCTCATTAGAGAACTCAGATAATTAATCGTCAGGCTACAATTCTTACGTTAGCCCGAGGAGGCCAAAATCCAACCGCAAAATAACCATGGTTTACTTGGTTATAACCTTGGTTTACTTGGTTATAACCTTGGTTTACTTGGGCGATGCCCAAATAACCTTGGTTTACTTGCCTAAATGAGCGGATCCGCTCTGAATCGACATTATTTTGCTTTCTTTCATACTGGTCATTTCAGTGGCTTATATTTTCGCCAATTTGGTCTCGCTCAATCTTTGTCGGTTTGCAAGAAGTTATCTGCGTACTAAAGCTATAATGAAAGTCGACCTTATGACGCAATTCAGGCGTTTTCAGCCGAGTCCATATTTGTATATTTTTTTAAATTTCTATACGTTCGGCAGAATGAAATAAAATAGAAATAGCAACTCTGACAGATAGACAACTATGAAAAAAAGATGCCGTTGCTTACTTTGACAGCTTCTAAAATGAAATTATTGCAAAAAGAAACATTTTTTCTCTCCGGCTTAGTTTTATTTTTTAATATTCCATTTAGGAACAAACGAAGAACTACAAGAACTACCTACATATAAGTCAGCTATGCACGACGCAATTATTATCCTTAACGTTTGGGGCTAACTGTTTAAAGGTGGCTCGAACGAAAACGCCAGTTTTAGAGGAGTTTTACATGAGTAAGAGATAAATTCTTACTCGTCTCAGTTCTTGGCATTTACGTGGTGCAAAATCGTAGCTGAAAATATATCAAATGCTCCGACTATGCTTTGAACCTGATTTACTTGCACCTTGCTTGTCACTCAATGAAGATCCTTGTCATATTTTTAGGGTTTTTCTCTAGTCTTTCGACATAGCTTCTGATGTGTAATTCCAAAAAAAAACTTCGTTTGAACACCCTAATATTTGGGTCTGTGCTTGAATGTATAAGTATGTGCATGTGTGTGTATAGGGGAAAACTTACCCAGATACGAACGAACCACTTTGTTGATACCGAGCACATTGCATGCCCAATTGTTTGACCAACAACTTTTCATAAGAGCCTTACCATATTTTCGTGCCCGCCACACATTCCTCTTCGACATCCTTCACCCGTCTCTCTTACACTTTCCAGCACCACTGAGTCCTTTTGAGTGGTTTTATTGATTTTGATTGAAACCCATCGTTGTCGAATGAGCTCAACTGAAATTATCGGCCTTTTAAGAGTTCAGCTTTGAAATGTTTGCCAAATATTCGATAACTAGTTTCAATAGTTTATACAAGAGTATTCCCTGCTGCTGTGTCGGGTGCAATGTTGTTGCTGCTCTGGCATATGCGTACGTGTCTGTTGAACGTTAGCCCATCAATTCGCTTTAAAGTTGTTGTCTTTAATCTAGCCATTGAGATATGGCAGAGATTCACAATATTTTCGCTGTTTGAATGTTGAATTTAAAAATTTAAAGATTTGATTGTCACGTTTTATAAGCAAAGATAAACTCAAATTTTCTATGTGAAAAATTAGCCAATTTTTTTTCAATTTAAGTGACAACACGTGGGTTCTCTTGTTTTGGAATCCAGGTCCATAACCGTGTTTTTTCAATTCAGATATAAAATGTATACATTTCATTTATTTTAACTTTCTTCCTTCCTTATTCTGGAATTAATTTAATCCATTTTTATCCATTATCACCATTATTGGTTTTTAATTTCAATTCATTTCCTCAAACAATTTAACAATACAAACGGAATTAACAGTGACATTGCCAAAGGTGATGTAGCATTTTCATACATTTCCATGATTACAGTAATCATCGACAGTGGCTACCAACCGACCAGGTCAGGTCTTTGTCATTTATTAACCAACACTTCATTTGCATGTCATTTCATTTTTTGTTTCTTTATGGTCTCCCGTTATGCATGCGATGCGATTTGGACCATAATTACATGGCTTATAATACGGAAAGTGGCAATTTTGTATAAAAATAATTTGTACCTTTCAGCATCGCTAGGTAATACACGTCGTTAAGCACAGTTAAATAAATTATGACGTTTTTTCCGTTTTGTGAACCACTCCAATAGTATTAAGCGTATAAATTTATTATTTTATGGGGTGGAGTAAGTCAATGACAATTTACATTGTGTACAATTTGAAAATTACCACAACACCTTTTGCCTCCTGATGATGGCCGTTGACAGTTTTGTAAGTTTTACTAAAACAAAGAAAAAAAACGACCCTGAAGTATTTTGTTTGAAAATGTAATTCAATTTTAAACTATAACTCATAATTTTGTATTGTTAAGAAATATGGTCTGAACGTTAGAGTGAGTAGTGAACCTGGTCTTCCTTAATACTTAGTTTAAACTCCGAGTTTGAAGAATGTCAGAAGTTGAGTTAATCTTTTTATATAGGCCTCGATTATACTGGACAACAACTTTGTACTCTCTGCTCCTCCACTCAAACATTTGAGATTTTGAGCTCCATAGTTTATCTACATTTATCATTTCCCTTTACGCATTTTTCATTTCCTTCCGAGGATTAGGAACACTTATTTTGGATCAAGATTTTGTATTTTAAAAACTCAAAAAAACTTTATAAGCATAATCATGGGATTAATCTAAAGGTCTATCTCACAGGAAATATAGAGTGAGTTGACGTTTATTATTGGGTATAAAGTAGAATTTAGCACTTTGTTAGTTTCGCTATTGCTTCAATCTTTAAATTGCTAACCATTTCCCTTGTGGGAAGTCTTTAAAAAATTGCAATTATACTTAGAAGGGACATAAATACTGTTACACACGTTTTATGCTGTAAAATAAAAAGTACTGAATGTTTTTGGACCAAATATTTTTCAATATACCTATATTTATTGATGTATTTTGTATCCAAAAAGAATCTACTTATTCGAACACGCCTTAAGTCGCACTAGCCAATCGTCAATAGCTGCACGAACCTCGTCCATTGGAAAATTGGCCACAGCTCGAACCAAAGCAGTCTTAAGAGATCCATTGTTGGGGTATCTTTTGTGACAAACCTTGCCCTCTAAAACCGTCCACAATTTGTAATCCAATGGACTGCCTGAGGGCCATTCTTCAGAGGAAATGAGCGCTGGCAAATTGTTTCGAAGCCAGGCCTGGGACGTTTTAGCCATATGGGTCGGCGCAGAATCCTGCTAGAAAGTCCATGGCTGGTTTTGGAACAGGGGACTGTTAAGAGGCTTCACAACAGCTTCCAAAACGATTACTTGGTAAACTTTGGCCGATGTTTTGGCTCCTTGTAGGCAGAAATGCAGGTCAGTGACCCCATTGTAAGAGACACCCCACCAAACCATGACTGAAGCTGGGTGATGACCCTTTTCCATCCTAGGGATCAGTTCAGATGCTTGTTAAATGCTTGTTACATTTTTCCTGAACGGTAAAAATCTTTTCATCGGTGAACAAAATTTTTTTGTGCAAGTTATCAGCGTATTTCACCAAAAGACGTTTGCATTTTTCAATCCTATTTTTTTTTAAAGCTGCAGTCAATAAATGTCCGGTACGTCGTTTGAAAGCCCCAAGTCCCAAGTAGTTTGTAATGATTTGACTCACGGGCTTTCACGGGCCATGATTTTCTGTTTTCTGTGCGGATTTCTGTGAATTCTTGATTTAACGGCTTTGATGTGACATGCGGTGTTCGAACAGAGCGTGGGCGGCCCGACCGGTGGCGGTCTTTTACATCTCCAGTCTCCTCAAACAGTTTTATGTTTTTAAAATATCGCTTTTGCATTTCACACTTGAAAAGCGCTATTACAGCGATACCGTTGTAATTATCTGACCACTCCATGATGAAAGTTGAAACAATTTTAAAATCCCGTTACAGACTAACGCTATTGAGGTTAGCTTTCAAAACTCATATGACATTAACGGGGTATGTTCAGTTCTATTATTGAAATGGGTGTGTTAAATGTTGTAGCAGTATTTATGTCCCTACTAAGTAAAGATTGTGCTATTTTTAAAAGTGTCATTATGTCAATGTACTTTGTAACGCTCTCTCGGTGTCTTAACGCTCATAGACATTATATCTTTGGACGTTATGAAATGTCACTGCGAATATTTAAATTATTGATTCTGGTGGAACAAAATGGCTAGTCCAAAATAAACCATCTACTAAAGATTCACAATTAAAATGAGAGCAGGTCGTCTTCTAAGCCCAAGGGTACATAAGAAAAAACTCCATATTAGGTTTTGGAAATTTTTTCGACCGCAATCTCAGTTAAATTTTCAATATAAATGAATATTTTGCTTCGTATTAAATTGTGTTTACCCATATATCAACAGTTACAATCGGTCGCATGTTAAAACTATAACGGCAGTTTTTGGGCCCCAAGGGTCCATAGGCTACAAGCTACAATCCAAGACAAGTCTTAAACTAAATCCATTCTAGGATTCGCAGTGAAATTTTCTTTAATTTGCGTACACGTGTGTTTATATCTAAGATTGATTATTTTTTTTTGATAATAAATAAAAATTATTATTTTTTTTTGTAGTAAAAGATGTTTTAGTTCTTGAGTACACATCTGTCTAAATTTACAATTGGTTGGTGGTTTTATTATGGTCTCTCATTTCTTCAACTACTAGGGCACATGCATCTGAAGCCCTATCTCAGTTGTATCTTTAAAATAATGTTACATTCGGATTAGTAGTATCATTGAGAAATTATATATCCATATTTACTTGCTTTTTTAAATATAACGGTCGATTTTTGAGCCCCAAGCGCCAAATAAAGGGTGTTTTTTATTGGGGTATAGAACTTTAAGTTGGCATCACTTTTTTAACTGGCGGCCATTTTGTCAGCTGTCAAGTGATTAATATTTAGTTTGGTTTGCCATTTCATCATGAACAGGTTGACAAAAGAACAACGCTTGCAAAATGAGATTCATCTCGATGCTGATTTTCATCACAAAATTTTGTTCAGTGATGAGGCTCATTTTTGGTTGAATGGCTACGTCAACAAGCAAAATTGCCGCATTTGGAGTGAAGAGAATCCACATAAGACCCTTGAGACTCCATTACATCCACAAAAACTGACTGTTTGGTGTGCTCTATGGGCTGGTGGAGTCATTGGGCCATACTTCTTCCGAAATAATGCTGGAGAGTCAGTTACCGTTAATGGAGACCGGTATAGAGCCATGATAACCGACTATTTTGATCCCGAATTGGATGGCATGAATGTGGATGAGTTGTGGTTCCAACAAGACGGCGCTACATGCCACACAGCGCACGTCACAATCGAATTATTGAAGGAAACATTCGATGAGCGCATAATTTCGCGGAATGGACCTGTCAATTGGCCACCAAGATCGTGTGATTATTTTCTTTGGGGAAATGTGAAGTCGCTCGTCTACGCCAACAAACCAGTAACGTTAGGGGACTTGGAAGCCAACATTCGTGGCGTTATTGCCAACATACGGCCCCATATGCTCGAAAAAGTGGTTGAAAATTGGACCTGTAGAATTGGCTTTATTCGAGCCAGCCGCGGCGGCCACATGCCCGAAATCATATTTAAACGTTAATGGCATAAAATTATCCTTCCAATAAAGCCAAATTGATGGACATTAAAACGATTTTCTTGTGTTTTATTTCAATTCGAAGTTCTATACCTCAATAAAAAACACCCTTTATCTTTTAAATCATTAAAATAAATATTTTTATTCGTAGTGATATTTGTTTTAATTTTAGTATCCACATGTATTAATTGGGTGATCAATCTAGAGGGATTTTGTGTTTTAAATAAAATATAAATACTTACGAAAATTCAATTAAAGCGTGGAATCTTTATGGGTCATTATTCGAAAAACCATTTATTTATATTTTGAATATAATTTCATTCAAATGTTTGCGGCAACTACGCATCAGGATATGGGTGAATAATCTGAAATGACTCCTTTTCTTTGCGAAAAAGGGGACAGTCTTTATAATCAAATAAAAACCAAAAAAAATATTGGGATTTATTATATTAATCACTTAGATGCTATTGGTGAAGGTTCATTGAATTTTAGCTGTTTTTAAGAGTTTTATTTTCCACGGGACTGATCTAATTAGCACGGGACTGAGAAAAGCATAGCACTTGACTGAAACTTTAAGCACGGGAAGGAAATAGTACGTTATAAATGCACTACCTTTACATAATAAAACTAAAAGTTATATAAATATGGTTGAATATATATTATATAATAATTCAAAATAAATACATTTCAGATTGTGAAGACATTTCTTTTCCATGGTATTACACTAAAGCTTTAATTAAAACAAAATAAACATATTCGTGTGTACACATTGTATACCAATATTTAACTCAAAAATTCATAGATGGTAAGACCAAAATAAAAATAATAATAAAGCAAAATAAATCACATGTCGTTAATGACACAAAAATAAACAAAATCACATATCATTTGTGATATAAAAATAAAATAAATTATTAGAATCGTTTCGTGACCTCTTCGTCCTTCAAATCAGACTGGCATTTGTCTGACACTTTGTCTGAGTTAGTTCTTCATCAGAGCTGTACACATTGTGATATCTAAGCCGTTCTTTTTGTTGCACACTCCGTAAGCACACGTCATCATCTGAATCGTCTTTGCTTGAGACAGTATACTTTTTGTATGAAAATATCAGTCCCGTGGTTCTCATTCAGTCCCGTGGCTAATAACTTAACCACGGGACTGAAGCCACGGGACTGATAAAAATTACGTATTTTCCTCTTAAAACTATCAAAAATACATATATAGTTGTAAATTAATAGCAAACCTAAATGCTGTAAGAACTACGGTAGCTTACTGGTATGTTAATAATAATTTAATTTATTCAAATGAAAAATAACACTTTCCACGGGACTTATAACTTTACGGAACAAACACTGACTGCGACCACTCCGACGAAAATAATTCGCAAACTAAAATAGAAGTAGAGTTTCTTCGAGAACCTTCGAAGAGAACAATACTTCAGCGCGAGAGAAACACTACAAATTGAACGTAACGGCCGTTACCTTTTTTTTAAGCAGAAAACCACACCAGGCACGGGACTGAGAGAAAATGTTCCGGACAGAAGTCAATGATTTTTATAATTTCTTAAAATTAATTTAATTAAATCAAAAAAAGAGTATATGTGACTTGAAGTGATAGTGCATAAATTCATTTGAATGCAATTACAGATTTTTAATATTTACATACATAATAAGTACGGTTTATTTTGCTACGTCGGTTTTGGACACGCCACGGGACTGAGACTACATGTACTGTTTTCTTTTTTTCGATATTAACAAATTAAAAATTTTAAAAACTAATACGTGGGTTATTTTAACAAATATAATAAGCTGCTTAGAACATATTTATAAAAAAAATTAGTTAATACAACACAATTTTAAACAGCCGGACACAGAAAGGAGTCATTTAAGATTATTCACCCATATATATTTTATGAGTACAATTAAGGAAGACTCGTTCTAGCATATTGATCGGTAAAGTATGACTGTGGTAACAATATTCGAAGAGGATCATACTATTGTTGGGTATATGGTTGTGGCACAACAATATTTTGATCCTCTCAACAGTAGTATGATTTAAATACAACCATACTATGATTCTCACAACTATACTATGATCCTCACAACAATAGTATGATTCACACATTACCATACTATAGTGCCCACAACCATTGTACGATTCACACTCAACCGTACTTTCATACCCACAACCATATTATGATCCTCACAACCATAGTATGTTTTACATACAAAAATAGTATGATCTTCACAACCATAGTATGATTCGCACGCAACCATTTATGATCCGTACAACCATAGTATGATCCTGCTCAACTATACTATGATTCCCAAACTTTTTTATTAGAATTGCGTCGTCAACAATAGAATTAAATTATGAAAATTATTCAAAAAATCAGTAGAAAAAAGCAGTTTAAATTAAATATTTTTATTAAATATGTTTCAGTTAAACAAAGCCAAAGCAGTTTGTTTGAAAAATTTATTTCTTATAAAAAGCATTCGATCCGTAACAATAATATTGTTCTTTTTAGAACAATATTATTGTTACGGATCGAATGCTTTTTATAAGAAATAAATTTTTCATATTTCATATTTCAACCAAAAAAGTGACCATTGCCGTAATCATATTATTGTTAACAAAAAACCCTTTACACAATATTTTTGTCGCAACAACTATATATATATTGTTGCTACAACCATACTTTAATTATTAAATTTAATAATAATAATATTGTTACATTTCAACAATGTTAATATTGCGACAATCATACTATTGTCAGAATTAAAATTTTGGTCAAAAAACCTTTCTCACCAAACGCTGATTTCCATAATACAGTTGCACAATTTAGAGACGTTGTGATGTAAGTCTTTCCATGATAAAATGGCAAACAATTCTGAAAAGAAAAAGAAAAAAAGTTTGACACAACTGATGCGTAAAAACCCCTATTGAAAAAACCCCTACATTAATCACCCGTCGGTTCCAATTGGCAGCTTTTTTCAACTCTAATGGCACTTGTTTGTAATCCATATTTACACTTGGTCTTTTGGGTAGACAATAAAATCTGTTTTTGACCGAATAACGAGTTCCAACCAGATTTTTAAACTACATTTCCACTTCGAATAACGGCATTTTATATTGTTTATGTCATTGTTTGTTAGGTCCATATTTGGCGTTTTTGTGGGCCCCTATTGGTAAGTGGGTTTCCACATACGATCTCACTTTTTTTAACCACTGCTGATTTCACTTCAGACTATAAGAGCATCCCTGGCCATTTCTTTTGGCAGCTACCGTATTTTCAGCAGGCGCATAGACGGACATATTAATTAGTTAAAATTTCCATTGGACCACTTGCATCGTTTTTAGTTCACTTAAGACCTTAAGTCCAATAATCATACATGTTTTGAGGTGATGCTACATAAATGCCTAAGTTGGCAAATGACACTCCACTAACGACCTTAAGCTAGTCCATGGTTCGTTCACAAATAGATATCCCATTTGCTCCGTATTCTCGCTATGCACTCGACCAAACGAATGTAATTTCTTGTGCATCTTCTTAAAATATCTAGGTGACGGCTAAGGTTTCCTCGTAAAAGGTTTAAATGCTTCTTAACACTGCAATGTGTATTAAGGCCCACGAAACCACACTATATTCAATATGTTCTTTGCTCAAATTTTGAAATCAGTTCGTCGAATAAAATTTGCACAATGGCCCCTACTATTTTTGACTTTGATATACCAATTGATTGCCAAATGTCAGCCATTACTCTAATATGGCCCCACACACGTACATACACACCCTATACCATAAATTGTGGCATGCCTTTTACACCATGCCCAACTAAGCATGCTAAATTGCGTTTTGACTCCCTCAACCGAGTCATCCTCGGTATTTTCTTTGACAGAAAATGCCAAAAATGCCTGTTTCCGCTAAACAACTGGAGTCTTCTGTTCGATCGTTGGCGCTGCAATTTGCTGCCATTCGGCGGCGGTAACTGGCGTGGCTGTCTATGATGTGCGGCTTCGTTTTGCGTTTTTCTTCTCTCTTCGTTTAAAAATATAAGAAGGGGAAAATACAAAAAAAAAAACTTAGTGTTTTTCTGCTTTGCCACATTTGGTATTCCACACTACTTTGCCTCAACTTCCATCCATTTCAGTTGCAACAGCCTGGCAGCAAGTGGCAACACTGCAGACGTTTATAGTTTTCTTTTTTGTTGCGTGTTTTTCCTCCTGCAACTTGAAGATCCCAACTTGTATTTAAACTTTCAACATTTCTTCTTCTTTTTTCACAGTGCGTCCGTTTAATAAAACGTTTTCTACCAGCTTTGGTTGCTTTGCGCTTTGCTTAAAAGAAGAAAAACAACACGAAAAAAATAGAAAGAAAAAGAATAACACTTGATGGATAAAAAAAAAACGGGGAAGATACTGACGAGTTGAAAGAAACAAATTTTGGAGATGTTTGCATTTGCACGTACGCACAGTGGATCTAAGCGGGAAAAATAGTTATTAATTTGCATAATGATAAACGATTAGAAAGAAATATTTTTTAGAAAAAGAGCCAAAGTTCTTGCACATCTGAAATTTATACGAGGGCTGCTATATATATTTCTGGCCTAATAATAAAAATGCGAATATCAATTTATCATCAAAAATGGTTTTATTGTTTTTCAAAGTATTCTCCAGCATGATTTATACACTTTTGCATGCACTCAAACCAATTGTCGAAGCACATTTTCCACTCCGATTGAGACACCTCCAACTCATGGTTTTTGAACGCTTCAACAGCATTTTCTGACGACGAAAATCGTTGACCACGCATTTTTTTTTGATGTGCGGTAATAAAGAGAAGTCATGGGGTGTCATGTCATGGCTGTACGGCGGATGATCTATCAATTCGATGTTTTGGCCGGTCAAAAAGGCGCTGGTTTGAGCCTATGTGTGAGAGCTCGCATTGTCATGGTGCAGAATGATTCGTCTTCTCTTGTTAGTTTTTCGAATTTCTCCGAAGACTCCAGGCAAACAAATTGTGGTGTACCACTCAGAATTGCCCTCCTACGTTGCTTAAGCGGAACAGTCGCTACATGACCGGTTTTGCCGCAGAAACAAGCGACCATTTGCTTGGAAGTGCTTCTTCTACGAACAACTTTCGTTGAATTTGGCTCGTCTTCAAAGACCCACACGGTCGATTGCTGTTTTGTTTCGGGCTCATACGCATAGATCCATGATTCGTCACCTGTGACGATCTTATAAACGTCTTTTGAGGCACCGCGATCGTATTTTTTCAAAATGTCTGCACCAATCGACACGAGCCTTTTTTTGAGCGATTGTCAAATTGTGCGGGATCCAACGAGAACAAACCTTTTTTTACGGCCAGGTGTTCATGCAATATCGAATGTATGCTGGTGGAAGAAATGTCCAAGGATGCCTCTCTCTCACGGTATGTCACATGACGATCTTGCAGTTCACGCACGGCATCAATGTTCACGAGTTAATTCCTTTTTTTTGTCAAATTGATTTTTTCAAGTCACTGTTAACAGCATAAATGATGGTCGTACGTCAAAGCGTTCTGAGTACGTTTATGCTGAAAAATGTCAAACTTTTCAATGGACATGTCAGATGGCGCCAGGCAACACTTATATGTATATGCAAAATTGTAGTATTTTTTCACATTTGCGGCAAGGGCGCAATGTAAACTTTGCGTTAGATGCAAAAAGCGGGTAACTTTTACAAAATAGCTGAAAACTTAAACTTTGTAACTGGGAACTGGCTGACCTAATAGAGAATGTGGTCCTTAATTATAGAGCAAGAAATCCCATTTTGGTTGGCTACTAAGGAAGCTGCATGGCTGCAAACTTGCCCGTTTCTCTCTGTATACATTGGTGCTTGTGACAGTGCGAAGCATTCCTTTTTATGCTGATGCAGTATTCCTTTCTTTTTATAAAAAACAATATTCAACTGATATTCTTTTTTTACTGCGATTTATTGAGTTCCATACCACTGTGTCACATCGAATATCATCTTGTGCGGATTGCGTGTGGGTCTGTAGACAGTAAACAAAATCAGCAAAAAAGAAAAACCAAAGTTTTTTTCTTCTCTTTTTTACAAAATAAATAACGCAGCACAAAGATGTTTAAACTATATAAGTTGCACAGCTGAAAATTGGACAAACACGCAGACAGGCAGGCAGACACATGCATGCATGCACACGCAGAAATGCATATTATACAAAAGAAGAATTTTAAATTAAAACTTTAAATTAAATTTTTGGTGTGGAGAGAAACACCACACAAAAAACTTTCGTTGCTGGTCCAAATTTTTTACAACAAATAATTTTCTTAAGTGAAAACTAAATGGCTAGTGTTGGCAAGCTCCTACGGCACAATTTTTTTCTTCTCCACTTCCCGACCAAAGGCAAACAGTTTCTGCTAATGAAAAATTTAATTTGGTAACTCAAAACCTTGTTTGAATAATTCATTAAAATACGGACGAAAGCATGTAATTTAGGCGTTTCTTTTTTTTGTGTTTTGTTGCCATCTTTTAGGCTTAACTACAATGTTGGCTTAAAAATACACAGACACACACACACATACGAGGGTTGCTATATATATTTTTGCACTAGGCAACACTAAGTGCTGCCTGGCGCCATCTGATATTTCCATTCGAAAGTTTGACATATTTTAGCATAAACGTACTCAGAACGTTTTGACATACGATCATCATTTGTGTTGTTTACAGTGACTTGAAAAATCAATTTGGCAAAACAATTTGAATCAACTCGTGAACATTTTCGTGCGATCATTTTTCACAACTATCGACGTGGATTATCACGACAAGAGTGCATCGTTTAACTTAAATCTTTGTATGGCGATCAAGCACCATCCTATAGCACTGTGAAAAAATGGTTTAATGACATCAATCGTGGCCGACGCTCGCTCAAAGACGAAGTTCGCGATGGTCGCCCAAAAACGGCCTTTGTGCCAGAGAAAATTGATGCCTTGCGTGAACTGATAATGCAAGATCGTCATGTGGCATACCGTGAGATAGGGGCATCCTTGGGCATTTCTTCCACCAGCATACATTCATTATTGCATGAACAACTGGTCGTAAACAAGTTTTGTTCTCGTTGGATCCCGCACAATTTGACAAATGCTTAAAAAAAGGCTCGTGTCGATTGGTGCAAAGAAATTTCGAAAAAAATACGATCGTGGTGCTTCAGAAGACTTATAAGATCGTCACAGGTGACGAATTATGGATCTATTCGTATGAGCCCGAAACAACACAGCAATCGGCCGTGTGGGTCTTTGAAGACGAGCCAAGTCCAACGAAAGTTGTTCGTAGAAGTAGCACTTTGAAGCAAATGGTCTCCTGTTTCTTCGGCAAAACAGGTCATGTGGCGACTGTTTCGCTTGAGCAACGTAGGACGGTCAATTCTGAGTACACCACAATTTGTTTGCCTGAAGTCTTCGGAGAAATTCGAAAAACGAACAAGAGAAGACGAATCATTGTGCACCATGACAACGCGAGCAAACACATCAGATGAAACCAGCGCCTTTTTGACCGGCCAAAACGTCGAATTGATGGGTCAGCCGCCGTACAGCCTTGACTTGGCACCCACTGACTTTTTTTAATACCGCACATCAAGAAAAAAATGCGTTGTCAACGATTTTCATCGCCAGAAGATGCTGTTGAAGCGATTAAATACCATGTTTTGGAGGTGTCTCAACCAGAGTGGAAAAAGTGCTTTGACAATTAGTTTGAGCGCAGCCAAAAGTGTATAAAGCAAGCTAGAGAATACTTTGAAAAACATTAAAACCATTTTTGATGAAAAATATTCGCATTTTCATTATTAGACCAGAAATATATACAGCAGTCCTCGTACCGTGGAGGTGTTTATTGCGCCAATCGCACTAACACACCTACAAGGTATAACCAAACAAGTTGTTAATCTAATTTGGAAATTTTATTCACACACTCGCAAATATGCATGCATACACATACTCTCTCACACACACACACAGAGTTTGTATGAAAATAACGAAAACATTGAAACAAGAAAAACCAATCGAGAACTTTTGTTCGTTTCATTTACATTCAATAACATGATTTAATTATACTCACATATACATCTACTACAACTACGTGCATGTGTTTATAGGTATTCCTATGTTTTTATGTAAATGTGCATGCGCGTATGTGTGTATGAACAAATAACACATAATAACTTTAATAATTATAATAATGGTGCTGTCGGCAATATAACAATGAACATATTTTGTGTTCATATAGTTCGAATTCATAAAGGCATACCTCATGCACCACACAATTTCGGTAATGGGCAAATTTTACTTCATGTGGTAGTTAGCTGGGGAACAGTGAAACAAAAATGACTTCTGCCAGCAAACTTTGCATTATAAGCCAATAGCATTTTCTACATTCTAAATTTCTAGATTTAACCTCAAAACAAATGAGTGATTTAATTTTAACTTTTAGTGGATCGTCATGTAAGGGTCAAAAAATGTCACATTCAAACCACTGTGCCTGGTATTTTGGCATGTTGTGCATGTTCTGACATATGCTACACACAAACACACTCCACCCACACATTAAATTGTCGACTTAAGCAAAATTTAATTAGTACTCAGTTAATGTAATCAATCCGCATACACATACACTCACATAAAACATGCAGACGTCAGTTTGTGTAAGTGTGTGCGTTGGTATATGATCAACAAACAATCGAGCTGAAAACAAAAAGAGTGAAGCGTGCACACATACACGTATACTCAAGGCATGTGTGACTGTGTATGTGGCACAAAAGAGTTGCAGAAATGAAACAAAAGCTTCATTATATTGAGTGGTTCTCAAAAAAAAAAGAAATTAATGGGAATTTCATTAACGCTAACGTGAGCTTGGCAATATTTAACGAAAACAGAAAAATGTCCTTAATGATGTTTTTCCTATATTCAGGAGTCGAACAAGTTTAAGTATTATTCGCCCCTAATAAACACCGATTTAGAAATATCTAATTGGTATTTAAATTGCATTCAATATTTAGCGGTTTTAACAGTTGAACGATAGGCTTAGTACAAGACACGCCGAATCATCAGACAAATTTGGCCTAGCTGCGATCTAAATCCCTCAAGGAACGATTTTTTCATATTAGTTGCTGTGACCACCGGACACAGAGTAACAGCCTAACTTTCAATCCGATCGTTTCAAAATCGCTGGTTGAGTAAATTCTCATCTACTGTTGTAAAACATAGTTTTTTACTCTCCGCCATAGGATGTAGGGTTTATATGAACATATGAGTTAAAAGGGGAAAATTTTCCTTAAGGGGACCGAAGAAACTCATAAGCAAATTTTATAACATTGCTTCTATAAAACTTAAAAAAATAAATTTTAAATTAGCTTTGCTTGAAAGTCGTAAGCGTCCGGTCATTGGTGTTTGTGGTCCAAAACCCGTTCCTTAATATTCGGGGACATATGGTATTGGGAAGCAGTGAATTTTTTTTCACAAATACAAATATGTCTTTATACTTGTATTTAAGATTTGCTAAAACTGGGGACTCGCCACGAGACAAAAAAAATGCTGGCCATTTTCACTATGGCCACTAAAAACAATTTAATTTTTTACGCGAATTCAAAACCAAAACTAAGGCCCCTAGGGGGGAAGAAAAACAGGTCATGGGTGTATGGATATTCAAAAACAGCGAAAGTCCTCATGAATCTGAATATTTCATTAACATTAGGATTTGGTTCAATTAGTGACCAATGCTTCAAAGAGGACATGAGTCCACCAACCACAACCATATCCCCAATAATGGAACGCAATTAATTGTGGAGAATATAAATGCTTCGGATCGACAGAACTTACGAATAGTCTACTGGTTGTAACGAGTTGCCAACGCTCCCTCAAACATTTTTAATGATCTATCTGTATCAAAACGTTAATCGAAGTCAACATTTTCATCATGGTAAAGTTCGCCTACAAGCAACGTTTGGAAATCATTTAAAATTAATACCGAAATTCTGGTCGCAGCTTTAAGAGCGCTTACTCCAATATTAGGCAGTAATAATCGTCCCACCAGACAGGCTGTGCGTGCTATAGTGAATACATTTGGATCCAAATTTTTACTTTCGGTTGTTCCGGAGCTAAAAAGACGCCGTACCGCTTGAAGCGACGAAAATATCGCAGCCGTAAGTGTATCCGTTCAAAATGAGCCAAATCGGCCTCTCTCAAACCACACTGTGGCGTATTTTACGAAAAGATCTTGGCATTTATCCTTATAAGATCAAACTGACTCAGGAAGTTAAGCTAGTTAACCATTTGAAACGCCGAAACTTCTCCGATTGGTCTCTGGCACAGTTTCACGAAAATCCAAAATGTCATCGAAAAGTCATCTTCAGCGATGAAGCTCATTTCAGGCTGATCGTTTTTTTTTGTTTTTGAATAAACAAAATATGCGTTATTGGACAGCAAAAAACCCACATGTGCTTCAAGAGACACAATTGCATCCGCAAAAAATTACTGTGTGTTTTTCATGCCGGAGGTATGATTGGGCCGTATTTTCCCAATGTAAATTTGTCCACTTGTTTTTTGATAATTTAATTTTTTTAAGCTTGTCAATAATATTTGATTTGCAGCTTTTTTTCTTTGTAACCTTGCCAATTATACTTATAAAAACTTCTAAGTTTAATTAATAATTATTAGTTATTAATATGTTTCTCTCTTTAATTTGCAGGTAAATATTTTCGCACAATTGCATAATTGCTTTCCATACAAAACCGTAAGTAGAACTTAAGTATTTTCCTGAATTCATCAACAGCTTATTCAGGAAACTTATTTGGATATGACCCACTATTTAATGTCGGCTCCGAACAGCTAATGCATTGTATAGAGCATCTTTAATATGAATTAGAGATTAATCTTTTAATCTTCGTAACATACGGTTTATAATGATAGTTCCGTCTTAGTTGATGAATTAAAAAATCCCCTTAAATCCATGGTAAAGTATAAACTACAAACGACAGTGCACTTTCGGAAATAAAATCATTTTATCTATTTGTATAACCCCTACCGGAGGGTATTTTGTTAAGCGACGTAACATTCCAAAACGATATAGCCAGAAAAAAGTACTCAAAAGCAAATATCAACCAAACTTGATGGAATGTTGCTCATTGTTTGGTTTACGACTAATGACGTCCGCTATAGAATTTTGAATTAATCGAGCCAAATGCCGATTAAGGAGGGACACTCTTGCCTAACCGACCTAACAGGTACAAACTTAATGGGACTAGAAAATGTTGGTTTGTGGCTTTATTTTGCACACACAAAAATAACACAAATGATAATCAATGAGATGGTTCCATTCTAATATAAATCTAACTGATCAAAGTGTCTAATACTTCTCTAGGTTTTAAACAAAGTTTTGTAATCTGTACTACTTAGAAGGATTTTACTTTTGAATTAGAGGTTTTAAACTAAGACTTAAATGAGTGGTGAGATATCATAAGGTCGGTCCCGCCTTTAGATTTTCCTTACTCGTTTATGAGGGTATATCCCTTCTGCCTGCCCATAGATCGGCTCGTACGATATTTATGAAATTTGGAAATTTATGTCCAAAAGACCGTAGAAGTTGAAAGATATAACAGGGGTATTTAAATACTGGTCAAACACCAATACCTTTAAGTACTATTTTTTCTTAATAAAATTACAAAGTATTCGATTAAATATGCTTTTTATTTATTTCAAACATTTTTTTTATATACCAAAAAAATAGACAAACACACCATGTTGGGTATTTAAATACCCATTTGCATTTGACCGGATCTGGAGGCCAGGTGTGTTGACTTATTGCTGCCTGATTTTTTCATTGCATAGTAGACAACTTAATCTATTCTTTTCTTTTCCGGAGAATTTTCCGTAAAAGAAATCTTCGATTTTTGTCTGCAAAAAAACAAAAGGTAACAAAATAAGAAATCCTGCTAAATGCTTTAATTTAGCCCAATCTTTCCTCTTTTCTATAAAAAATTACCTCGATATCGCTCACCTGGCCAGCGCTAAAATTATTTATGTATCAACACTTTCTTGGGTATTTAAATACCCATTAGGCAGGAATGGGATATTATAACTTTATAAAATTTAGGGTTTTTTGAAGTTATCAGTTCGTTAATTTATTAATATGCTTATTTATTTATTAACATATTTATTCAGTTATTTAATTTATTTTAATAAGTTTTCGTTTTTATTATAACATTAAGTTTTCATTTCATTCGTTAAATTATATATTTATTATAATTTTTCGATTTTACAAATTCATAAATTTATCCATTTATTTATTTACCTACCAGCTTTTTATTTACCTAATTGCTTGCTAACTTGCTAGTTTATGTTTTGATTAAGTTATTGTAAAAGAAAGAGAAAAGGTGTCTTTTTTGCAATTAAATGTTTGTTATTTCTTTTTATTTTATTGGTTTTTAATATCCGTATAATACACAAGAAATGCTTGAAATAGTTCAGGTAGAAAAATTAAAAAATGCTTTCATATAAATTGATTTATCTATACAAATTTAGCTTAAGCTAATATTTAGTAGTATAGCCTTTATTTCGTAAAACAGTTTGCATTTTGTTGGCATTAGTTCCACCACATACTGGCAATTTCTTTTCAGAATAACATAAAACATTTCCCGCTATAATTCGTCCTTATTAATTGATTTGTTTTGTCCATTGTTTTTCTTGACTAATGTTCTATAGAAATACTCTAAATGAGCAGGGAATTATGCAGGACATGTTATAACATTCACGCTGTTATCCTAACACCATTTGTTTACCCTCCGGAGTAGTGACGCCTCAAACATTAGCGATAATTTAACGCTCTAGACAATCCCTTATTTATTGCAATCATTAATAGTAAATTTCCTATTGCAAATTATTCATTATAGTTGAACATGTGGGCATGGTTTTCAGCGATTTATTTTACATTTCTGCAGGTGTTTCTATAGTTTTCATAATTTTTGTGCATTCTTTTGCTCGTACATACGTATGTACATGAAAACATTGTTTCAAAATATTTTACAATTTAACAACACTTGCGTACAGTTTACTTGAACCTTCCTTACATATAAGTATATTCCTCTGTGTAGGGAAATTTGTGTACTCATGTATGGATATGTTTCTGTTAAAGACATATAAAGACGCGATAGAACATACGAATGGAAACATGTTTAACTCGCTCTCTACTAGTAATGGTGGTAGTTGTGATCCCTAAGTTTGCTCGTTCGTTCCCTGTAGTCTTACACAAAAATTTCATCTGACATTGTTTCTGTTTCTTCGGTTGGTTGGGATCTCAGACATCAGCCCGTCATCATCCGACGAGAAGGGGTTAGCAAAATACGTGTATAACTTACGCATACTAACATACACTTGTGCACATGGATACTTGCACACACGTATAGTGGCATTAGAGCGCACAGTGTTGAGCTGATGTTGATATTGTTGTAAAAATTCTATTATATGTGACTAGAACGACAGAAAGAAAGACAGGCAGCCAGACAGACAGACAGACGGATGGCTGACAGCAAGGAAAACATTTCACACGCTTGTCAGCTTAATTTTTTGTTACACTAAAATGTATTATTAATGCGCTTATACACACATACACTTGTATACACGCGTATTTGTCCTACACACACACACACATATTCGTTTACAATCCCACACAATCTTTCATATCAAATTTAACCGCATCTTACGGAGTTGTTTTTTACGCAGACACACTCGCAGACATTACCAAGGAACGATAGAGTTGTCGCTGTAGTTCTGTTGTTCTACACTGTGTAACTGTGTGCGAATGGATCTGTCTCCTTCTATGTGTATGAGTGCATGGCGGGCAAACTGTAGAATAATTTCATTTTAATGTACGTGACATGTTTTATTTTCGGGGTAACTCATTCTAGTATGGGTTCCATTTGGAAAAGGATTAAATTAGATTTCCTCTTTAGTTACTTTTTTCTTTTGGTGTGCTTGCCAAAATACTAGACACGCATAAAGTAGAAATTGCATTTCTAATGAGAAAATAGAGCAGATGATTTCAAGTTCCGGAATACCGGCTTTGAACGACTGTTGCGTTTTATATAAGTACAAAAGCTTTAACATGGCTTGGAGATAAATCTCTTACGCGTAAAAACGTCGGTTTTTGCTTGGTAGAAAACTTTCTGCTAACAATATCAGATGTTCCTAGCCGAACTTTTGCATATAGGTTTGGTGTGTGATAGTCGTGCTTACTAAGTCTGTCCTGTGCTTAAAATCCAAAGCTTTGCCTAATCTTTAAATTAACTTCTAAACATTAATTCTTTTTAATCTAACACATCTATAATTCTGCTCCATTTTAGTTCGGACTTTTGATTAGCGCCATTTGCCGACGTCGTCTAACTAAGCACTTTTTTTCGCTGATGAAACCTATCTGTTTGCCCCAAAATAAGTGGAACAGGTCAGGTACTAGTTACCAAAGGGGATATACTGAAAATCTTTTGGGTAGAAAACTTATTTGAAGTACACTTTCTTACATGTTTAATACTCGTATAACCTGCAGGTTGACCAGATAAGATTGATAGGAAAAGGATTTTTAATTTAACATCAATAATGAAAGAACTTAAAAAGGTTTGATTATCGTCTGACACTTTAAAAATGGACAAAGGATACCATTTGTGGTCTTCTATAAAGAACCACGACATCTTTCTGGTAGTAGAGAAAATAATTAAGTTTAATAGAAAACAAAAACTGAAAAATAGACAAATTTAGTTCAACCGGGCAGAATTTAATATAACCTCATTCATGGATCGCGACTCATAGTATCGTACTAGTCGTTACAGCTTATTTTTTATTGGTCTCTGGTCTGTATTTTGAGGTGTTTCAAATTGAATGTCACAAATTTAATGCCTACAAATTCTATTTACCTTGAAAGTTAGAAAAACACCGTTTAGTTCTTCTATATAAGATCTTTGATATTTTTTAAATTGTCCGTGGACACACATCAGCAGGAATATCCTTGCCACAATAACCTTTTCCCCATAAATCATCCACTTATATTCTCTGCTGATATCTGTCAACTATTTTGGCTTTTCTGCTAGCTTCGCACTGCCATTTAAATTATTATCCTTTCGAGAAAAATGTTCATTACGTCTTGACAGATTTCCGTTGCTCCGTTTTACTGACAGCCGACTTGAGAACTCAGTGCACTGTATAGCAATTAGAGAGCAAGGGGGAAATTGCAATAGTAATTACCCCTACCATCACATATACGGTATGAACTACCTACCCACCAAACCAAACTTTTAGAGTTCGGTGAGAAATTAGTACAAAAGACGGAAAATGCATCCTTTTTTGGATAAAAAGTCTGAGCGACTTCGTAACTACATGGAGTAGTTGACGGCAACACTAAGAGTTGTCTGGCGCCATCTTACATTTCCATTGGAGAGTTTGACATTTGTTAGCATAAACGTACTCAGAACGTTTTGACGTACGACCATCATTTGTGTTGTTTACAGTGACTTGAAAAAATCAATTTGGCAAAAAAAAATGGAATTTACTCGTGAACATTTTCGTGCGATCATTTTTCACAACTTTCGACGCGGATTATCACGACAAGAGTGCATCGATGAACTTAAATCTTTGTATGGCGATGAAGCACCATCCTATAGCACTGCGAAAAACTGGTTTAATGAACTCGATCGTGGCCGACGCTCGCTGAAAGATGAAGGTCGTCCAAAAACGTCTGTTGAGCCAGAGAACATTGATGCCAGCGTGAACTGATAATGCTAGGTCGTCATGTGACATACCGTGAGATGGAGGCACCATTGGGCATTTCTTCCACCAGCTTACATTCGACATTGCCTAAACAACTGGCCGTTAGAAGGCTTTTTTTCTCGTTGGATCCCGCACAATTTGACAATCGCCCAAAAAAGGCTCGTGTCGATTGGTGCAAAGAATCTTTTGAAAAAGTACGATCGCAGTGCGGTGCTTCAAAAGATCGTCACAGGTGACGACTCATGGATCTATGCGTATGAGCCCGAAACAAAACAGCAATCGGCCGTGTGGGTCTTCGAAAAAGAGTCAAATCCAACGAAAGTTGTTCGTGGAAGAAGCCCTTCGAAGCAAATGGTCGCCTGTTTCTTCGGCAAAACTGGTCATGTGCCCAGCAAACCAAACCTTCAGAATTCGGTCAGAGTACGACAACCAGCAAAATGTTCCGATTTTGGATCAGAATTCTTAGCGAGTTCGTAACGAAAAACATATGAGAGGGCTGACACGAATTCTGAACTACTTCTCTGAGGGAATTCTGATGTTTTTGCCGACATTTCGAACCGAATTCTGAACTGTAGTCTTGGGAAATTCGACAATCAAAAACAAGAAAATATTTTTGTTACAAGCAGGGGTGTCTGCAGTTTCGGAGAGCGCCACCTTACCATAATAATACCGCAAGCAATAATTGTGCTGTAACTATGTTTAGTGGCTATACACTTAAGGGTAACCAGTTTTGCATTTAACGAGAACTGCCGACAGTAGAGTTTCTTCGTACAAGACAAAAACAAACATAGAAAAAAAACACTTCAGACATTGTTCAGAATTCCCTCCAGACCTTTGTGAACAAAATATCGCTCGGAAACAGAGATCAGAATTCGGTCAGACATGTCTACAGATAATCCAAAAGTGGGCACCAGACACTTAGTTCAGAACTCGTTCCGATTCTTGGGAAAAAATATCCCTTAGAAGAATCGAAAAGAATTCGAAACACCTGAAGTGTCTGATGTTCGACATTTGGTTTGCTGGGTATGTACATGTTTGTGCAATCAAACGGACACTTATACACATATACATGTAGCCGAATTTATAAGCCAACAGTTTCCGCTTAGTTTTTTTCTGTTGTTTTTTTTTTGAAATTGTTGCTACTTTTTTTTGGCGCTCAGATGACGTATAATTTCCTTTTAAGAAAACCATAATGAGCATGCATTAGCCTGTGCAACTAGCAAGTGACCGGCAAAAAGTCAACGAAATAATTACAAAAATGTTTGTGCACAAATAAATAAAAAAAGAGCAAAAAAAGTTGCTGCAGCATTATATGCCATTTGAAGACATGCCAAACTTATGGTATGATAAGTCTAGTTAAAAAACCTGTTGTCTTTATATTCTGAAAGGTGAAGCAGTCATTTGCGATCAGTTTATTCCATATCGAAAAGTAAATATTATTAATACAACACCTTGGTCGGCAAAAGATTTCCGAAGTCAAAATTAAACCTTACAAATAAATTAACAATTTATAAAACCATACTCAAGCCTGTTTGGGCATATGGTATCCAGCTATGGGTTACAGCCAGTAACTCTAACATTGATATTCTTGAACGATATCAGTCCAAGACATTAAGGGTAATAACTAATGCACCATGGTTTATATCTAACAAGACCATTAGAACCTTGATATACGATCCGTGAAAGATGAAATAAGCAAAGCTACCGATCTGTACTTACAACGTCTTAGCAATCATGTCAATCTTGAAGCTATAGCCCTACTAGACTGCACTGATGAAACCAGAAGACTGAAACGATATCATATTCTAGATTTACCTTTTCGTAAATAATGCAATGTAAATTACAAATGTTATTAAAAAAAATGTTATAAATGAATTGTAAACTAAATTAACGTTAAAGTATACTCCCTATTTTCTGTAGAATAATTCTTATGCTATGTCGCTTGTTATTTAACAAATTTACTTATTGTTGTTTAGACAGATTGTAAATAAAGAAAGGAATGAAAAAAAAAAACAATATACTTCCAATGGTCTCCAATCAATACCGAAGGGTGTAGCAATCATAATGAAACATTTTGTATTCACTTCATCCTACGGTGGCGACTATAAAAATCTACCATGCTTATCATTCCCCCACTCATGTGAGCAATTTTGTTTAATGCAAGAAAAACACTCAATAATTGCCCTCTTATTTTGTTGTTGGTACACTTTGGTCATCATCGTGCGGTGGAAGTGGTACCATTTACTGCAATATTTTTTGGCTCAATTTTACTGTCAAATTCTTGATCTTAATCACGCTAATAAGTGGAGATTTCAGACTTACTCATAGCTGCCTGCCTTTTAGCCCACCACTCACTTGCAGTTCTTTGGTGACCCATAAACATGTAATTATCCAGAAGAAGCCGAGCACAAAACAAACGAGTGAATGAAAATAAATAAAGGGTTTTTCATTAGGGACATAACAATTTCACATTTTTATAAACACAGAATATATAAGATATAGAGTTCAAATTTATTCCAGGTGTAGTGCGAATGTTACATTTTAATAATTAAATTCAATAATTTTCAGTCATATGACCACCACGAGCAGGTGAACAGAACAATTTGACCGGTACGTTGGCAATTTCGCGTTGGATTTTGTCTTTGTCTCTGAGCTCGTCTAAAGTTGGTGGCATAGACCCATTAAATGATGTTGCCTCATAAGAAGGAATCCAATGGCGTTAAATCACATGAACGAGGTGGCTTTTTGACGGGACCATTTCTTGAGATTACTCGTTCACCGAGTTTGCCTTTTAGTAAATCGATTGTAATGCTTGCTTGCCTGTGTCAAACTCATCCAATTCTGGCCAAAACTTATTTTCTGACATGGCACGATAGCGTTCTCCCTTGACGATAACATGCCGATTGTTTTTTTTATTGACGAAAAAATACTACCCAATCATACCTCCGGCATGAAAACCACACCACACAGTAATTTTTTGCGGATGCAATTGTGTCTCTTGAAGCACATGCGGGTTTGTTGCTGTCCAATAACGCATATTTTGTTTATTCAAAAAAAAACCTCAGCTAGAAATGAGCTTCATCGCTGAAGATGATTTTTCGATGAAAATCTGGATTATCGTGAAACTTTGCCAGAGTCCAATCGGAGAAGTTTCGGCGTTTTAAATGATCAAGTGGCTTTAGTTCTTGTTGCGCTTTTAAATTTGCGACCACCGACTCAGAGTTTCATAAGTAATTTTTAATGATTTCCAAACGTTGCTCTTAAGTGAACTTTACCATGATTAAAATGTTGACTTCTACTAACGTTTTGACTCTGAAAGATCATTAAAAATGTTTGAGGGTGCGTTGACATAAATATACGAAATTGTTATGTCCCTTTTGGAAAACCCTGTAAAAGTGTCACTGTTGGGGTAGTGTCCGGAAACATATCAACACATGAACGGAATGTGTGGAAAATGTCGTAGCGAAGTTTTTTTGGCAAATTGTTATGCGAAAAGTTTTAAACTGGAAGGGGCTTTTTTGAAAATAATTTTATGTGACCATTATTTGTATTGTTGTTTGTTTTCCTCGCTCGCTGCCCCCCCGCTTAAGCTTTCTTTCTGTTCAGTTCATTTCGAATAATTTATAAAAATTTAGTTTGCTCTGGTTTTATCACTGCAAGGATGTGTGTGTAGTTTTTTTCTGTATGTCCTTTTCGGTTTGTTTGCAATTTTACTGGAGCGGAAGAATTACCAGAATGTGTTTTGTATTAAGTTATTTTGTATATGTGTGTGTGCTTGTATTATGTTTGGCCTCCTCCTCACCTACCTCGACGCCGTCATTTATTTCCACCAACTCCTACCCGTCCTTCTCCTTCTGCCAACTTGGCTTCGAAACTTGGCCTCAACAATAGCAGAACAACAGCGAGAATATTTTTTGTTAAAGTTAAGCATTTCTGTTACGGTTGTTCATATCTTAAATAACACATCTCAAAGTGTAATTATCCGTTTATACAAATAATAGCAGCAGCACAATACCAGCACTCTCATGAAAAGAAATGTTGTATAACGTTTTTCAGTAAAAGTTAAAATTTAATGGGGGTTTTCTTCTGGTTTGCCCTGGTGGCGTATGACTTATATTTATTATTTCACTTTGTAAATGTTAAAGAGTTGTCATATCTTCCGAAATGTCTCCATAAAACTTACGGAATTCGAGTTGCTGGCATCTTGAACTTTATTAAGTATACCACATAAAATCTAATCGTTTGTGAAGGGAGGGCGCCATGGTCTTAATTAAAACTGCACGCACTTTGTTAGATTTCGTATCTATATCGACATGAAACTGTGGTACAGGGGTATAATGAGTATGTAACACCAGTGTGATGGACCCATTATGAATTAAATCGATCGGTTCAGACTTATATTCTGCCGGGGGCTTAGTAGTGTCCGTCTGTCCATCTGATATTGTAATCAAATTTAGTCTTGTAGTCGATCTCACACTATTTAAGACTAACCTTCGCGGCGCCTGACTTAGTGAAACCCTTCGTGGATTGTATAGTCAGCATCGCTACCAGGCCTGCTTGTGGTGGTAGCCTTCTCGTTCCTGTTGTGCTTTTACAAACCAATTTCTTGATTGAATGTACGCCTGTTCTTTCATAGCCCTCCAAACCAAAGAGCCATATCCCAGAATGGGTCCAATAATGGCTGCTTACTCCCGTAGATCGATCATCTTGCTTTGGAATCCCCTTTTTTCTAACATCGTGTCGCAGGCGTAGTAGACCCAATGTGTCTTTCTTCCTCTTTCCTCAGTTCAGCCAACGTTGTATACGCATGCGACCACTTTTGTCCTTCCTCTGTTGATCTGTCCATTCACATTTCAATATAAGCCTACCTTTGTGCCTCCTGTGCACACACAGAGAAAAGATTCATTGCAACAACCGATTTGTTTGCCAACAGAATAATAAAGATTGCATGCACCTCGAGTATTCCTGCTCTGTAATTTTCAGTCATTGGAACTGAAACTTCGGAAAATAATTTTCTTATGGATTTAAAAATCCACATGCTGCACTTGTGCAACGAAAAAATTTAAAATTTCCGTCAGAGGCAAGTATATATGTTTTTGTCGTTCTCGAATTTTCGTTATAGGTCCATATCGATAAAAGGTGGAAAAGATGATGGAGCTATTTCTAAAAATTTTAAATATATGATTGGTTTAGTCAGTAGTCAAACTATAACAAAATGACCATTTAACAACTTGCACCAAAAACGACGTTTTCGGATTTCATTGGTAGTTGTGACTACAATACGATGATCATATCATCGTATTGCGGTGTGTCGTACCGAATATCCCTTTCGACTATAAATATTTGGCTATAGCAACAGAAATTTCTCTTTTACAACGGAATCCAACAGATTCCAAACTATTATTTTCTCTGTGCATAAGAATTTCGTTTAACTTTTCGTTCTAGGGCCTGGACGTTACCCGGTTTGTAACCGCCATAAATTTGTTTTCCGCGACATTTAATATTTAAAAAAATACTTTGCATAGCGAACTTTTTGAATGTTTATTTTGTTTTTTATTTAAATGACATTAAGGGAAAAGAATAATATTTTACTTATATAGGGTGAACCATTTCGAGGTATATTTTTCAAAATATAAAATACTAAAATTTAAATCAAGTGTGGAATCTTCATTGGTAATTTGAAAGGACATTTTATGGCATTTTTTTTTTTAATAATTACCATCAAATGTTGGCAACAATATTATGGAAATGAGCGTTCGGTGAGAAACGGGAAGATCCGCTGTTCAGTGATGAGGCCCATTTCAAGCTCAACGGCAACGTAAATAAACAAAATTGCCGCATTTGGGCTAAAGAGGAACCAGAAGAGTTTCAAGAATTTCCATTATATCCAGAGAAAACCACGGTTTGGTGCGGTTTATGGGCTGTTGGAATTATCGGTCCATAGTTTTTCAAAAATAATGATGGTCAAAACGTAACTTTCAATGGTGCCCGCTATTGTTCTATCAAATCGGACTTTTTACAACCTGAAATTAAAGCCCTATTAGCCGCCTAGATCGAGTGATATCACACACGCAGAGAAAAAACATGGTTACTACATGGTCACGGCAATAATAATATGTTCTCCGCAATAAAAGTATGTTCGTCGCAACCATAGCATTGTTAACTGAATTTATTTTTGACAATAGTATAATTGCTACAATATTAATATTGTTGAAATGTAACAATAGTAAATTGCCAAATTTAAAAATGAAAATATGGTTATAGCAACAATATAAATATGGTTGGTGCGACAAAAGTATTGTGTTTTGCATTTAATGTTAACAATAATATGATTACGGCAATCATACTGTATGATTGTAATTTTTCTTCATTTAAATATGCTTTTAAGAA
Organism: Hydrotaea diabolus; assembly: GCA_963513945.1. Taxonomy (NCBI): domain Eukaryota; kingdom Metazoa; phylum Arthropoda; class Insecta; order Diptera; family Muscidae; genus Hydrotaea; species Hydrotaea diabolus. The sequence goes on from OY740718.1 coordinate 105,792,404, forward strand.
CAAATGTTATTGGTACGGATCTAATGCAATAATATCACTTTTTTTATCGAACTTAAAATTTTTTAAACAAGCTGCTTTGGTTTTATTTAACTGAAATATTTTTAATCAAAACGCTTACGTTTATTTCAACTTTTTTTTCTACTGTGAAAAAAATAACTCGTATTATTTTGAATTTAATGTATTTTTGAATAATTTTTATAATTCCAATCTATTGTTAACAACTTAAACCAATTCTAAATAATATCTATTGTCGACAACTTAATCAAATTCTAATGAATTATATTGGGGATCATAGTATAATTGTGTGTGATCATAATATGGTTGTAGGGATCATAACATGGTTGCGTGGGCATCATACTATGGTTGTGAGGATCATACTATGGTTGTGGAGATCATGGTTGAGTGTGAATCATACTATGGTTGTGGGGATCATAGTATGGTTATGTGTGAATCATACTATTGTTGTGAGGATCATAGTATGGTTGTATTTGAATCATACTATAGTTGTGAGGATCATAATATTGTTGTACCACAACCATATTCCTAACAATAGTATTATCCTCTTCGAATATTGTCACCACAACCATACTTTTTTTCTGCGTGCATCTTTAGACATTTTTCTTTGGGGTTACGTAAAGTCCAAAGTCTATGCTTATAAACCAGCTACGATTCAGGTTTTGGAAGCCAACATTACGCGTGTCATTTAAGCCATACCGGTCGAAATGCTCGAACGAGTCATCCAAAATTGGACACTCAGAATGGAAACCCTGAGGGGTAGTGGCGGCCAACATTTGAAAGAAATTATAAGTATATTCAAAAAATAAATGCCATAAAATGCCCTTTCAAATTACCAATAAAAATTCCACACTTAATTTAAGTATTTTTTTTTATTTTGAAAAAAATACCTCTAGGTGATCTAGGTGATCATACTTTTTTTCGTTCGGTTCAAGAAGTTCGTTTCTTAGTTTCGTATTATTGTGAAGTTCTTTCACATACAGATTGCTGTATTGATTTTGTCCAGATTGTTCGTGAATTCATCAAAGGAAATTTTAAAACAATGGGTTCATCGGCGAATTCGTCAAAATCGGTCAAAAAAATCTAAAAATTGTTATAAAGCAATTTGATACACTTCTGCTTGTGAAAATGTGTGTATAATTTTTGAACTATCAGTTTTTGATTTATATCTTCACTCTTCCTTTCTCGTTCTAAAGAACGCAATACGAAGCTGTCATTGAGACCTAATCTTATTTCGTTTATTTTTTTTGGACACATAAGAAAAAAATATGTTTTTAAATCAGGGTGTGTCATGTCTGATTTTTTGTTGAAAAAATAAGAGTGGTGACGCTAACTTGTTTTTAAAGCGTCTTGAGGACAACTCTCTTGCTTATAGCCACACAAATGTTTTTTTGAAATGTGAAAAGAACACAGCTATTGTCTCGTACGTATGTTTAAATTACACAACATGTATCTCATTAAAATATAAACCATCTGCTGTTTAAGAATTATTTGTAAATTATGTAATTTTATTAATGATATTTTTAAATTCTACCTTGGACACAATGGCTCAAAACAACTACAATCCCAGTTACTATTTATATTCTTAAAATAGAAACTGCTGACTAAGGCCACAAATAATTCTATCGTTAGTTTCTTAAATCAATCGTAGCTTAAATTTCATGAAAAGTTCCGAAAATACTCTCAGTCTGTAACAGTTTGAAATATAGCACACTTTATTTGGCTTAGTTTTGTATGTAGCCTGCCATCGATGTCCTCTAACCATTTCCACGATATAATGATCGTTTTTCCTTTTTTACGATAACAAATTTCCCATCCATATTTCATTTTAACATCTTTTAAGGCCCGAATCCGAAAGTAACATAAAACTTTGTATGACTCGGAAACCACAACCTCAGACACAAGATATATTATTCTTGTCTTTAATAATATTCAATGCTTTCACCCACGGGTGAAGGTCACAAAAGCCCCGCCAAAGCAGCAATATAGTATGTACACCGAACGGCCCTTGGCGTCCTCCGCCCACCCCAGGCGACATACAGCATAACAATGGGACTAAGGACTGGAGAGGATAACAAAAACGAATACAAAAGTTCCACGTTTTTCCGACAAAAATTCTTCACATTTTCGGCTAAGGAGGGGGGATGCGTGTTTGTAGGTCGAGCTGGTGTTGGTGGCTTTGGAGGGCTGGTTTCTTCTTTTGTTGCCACCCTTAAAAAGTCAAACAATGTGTGAAGATGTCGACGATGAAGAAGTGGAAGAAGAATTGTTAACAGCTGTTGATGGTTACATAAATGGCGGCCGACATTACATAGGAATGCATGCGGCAGAAACAGTAAAAAAAGCACATCACAAATAATGGCCAAAAAGTCCATGAATGAAATTCATAACATGACTTACATAACCGCTTTTTTCGAACTAACATCCGTCGGAGCAAACTCACAATTTTCAAACAGGAGATGCTATCAAAGCCCTCTATCATTACTAAACACAACAAAAGAACTCCAACACCCCTACAGACTAATGGGCGGAAAACAGCAACGTTCCCAAAAAGAAGGCTGGCGGCAATCTGCCAACCGTTCGTATTTAGACATTGTCGAAGACAAGTTAAATGATGGCAGGATTATAACTTCCTTTTCTTCAGTTTACTCTATCTCCTTCTTCTGTTGTAAGGATATTTCTACTTATTACCAAAATTTGAAAAGACTAACGCAAATTAGTTGCCAACTTTTTGGAACAAACAACCGAAGGACCAAGAGCAGCAATGGCAACAACACGGCCAATGATTGAGATCTTAAAAAGGCATCAAAAAATGATTTACTAACCAAATGTTTTGGCCAGTTTCATTTTGAAATGGGATCCGAAGCGACATGTTTGTAAAGAGGGGATTAGGTAACAGCATTGCAAGTAGAAAATATTTTGAAATTTTAATAATAAAAATGGGGGCGGACAGAATTGTTGGATTTCTAAAAATGATTGAAGTCGATAAGAGAAGTGATATAAGACAACATGCCGAAGTTTATTTTCTTTTAATTAATTACCGAAATAGACATAAGTGTAATGGGGGAAGGAATAGAACATACACTTACTTGCCTTGTGATGATTTTGCTATTAAAGTTATTTATAATACGTAAAACATTGTATTTTTTGTATTTACTCGTACCCACTAAATTTTCTATTACCGAAAGATTTCACAAATATTTTCCTGTTTCAAAGTCGAGGTTGGTCATAATCGGCTCTATTACAATAAACTTTTTACTCTGATCCTACTTGTCTGTTAATTAGATGAAGTTCTCTCTCGTGGATGACGCTGACACATGTTAGTGGCCACATTTTAGAAACACATTTTTCGCAAAAATATAGGGTGATCCATCTAGAGGCATTTTTCCGAACAAAAAAATATAAAATTAAAATCAAGTGTGGAATCTTTATTGGAATTTTGAAAGGACATTTTATGGCATTCATTTTTTAAAAATAAGTACCATCAAATGTTGGCAACTGTATTATGGAAATGAGCGTTCGGTGAAAAACGGGAAGATCCGCTGTTTTCGAACAAAATTTTGTTCAGTGATGAGGCCCATTTCTGGCTCAACGGCAAAGTTAAAAAAACAAAATTGCGCATTTGTACTGAAGAGCAACAAGAAGAGGTTCAAGAGGCGCCAAAATACCCAGAGAAAACCACAGTTTGGTGCGGTTTATAAGGGTGGAATCATCTCATGCATATTTTTCCAAAAATGATGATGGCCGGAACGTAACCTTGAATTGTGCTCGCTATCGCGCCATGATATCGATCTTTATGCTACCTGAAATTGAAGCCCCTAATCTTGACGACAATTGGTTTCAACAGGACGGTGCCACTTGCCATACAGCTGCTCAAACAATGGACCTATTAAGAGGTCACTTCGAAAGCAGCTAATTTCACGTTTTGGACAGGTGAGTTGGCCGCCTAGATCGAGTGATATCACACCTTTAGACAGTTTTCATTGGGGTTACGTAAGCCAAAGTCTATGCTAAAAAACCAGCTACGATATAGGTTTTGGAAGCCAACATTACGCGTGCCATTAAAGCCATACCGGTTGAAATGCTCGAACGAGTCAGCCAAAATTGGACCTTAAGAATGAAAACCCTGAGGTGTAGTGGCGGCCAACATTTGAAGAAAATTATATTCATAAATATAAATGCCATAAAATGTCCTTTCAAATTACCAATAAAGATTCCACACTTGATTTGAATTGAATTTTTATATATTTTTTTGTTCTGAAAAAATACCTCTAGATGGATAACCCTATATGTGTAAACTTTATAGGGTCTCCAGTCAATATTTCGCGTTGTTGCAAACAGAATGACAAATTTAGTATACCATGATGGACCCTTCGGTGTGTCATAATATTCCATGGTAGACTCCCTTATATCTGGTAGCGGAGAAATTTTAAAATAATTAAAAGCAAATTTAACATTCCTTTTTTTCAAAAGCTAATTTCTTTTGCTTATTATATTTTCATTAAGGAATTTCTACAGAAATTTTCATGTACATATTTTTGAAGTGCAAAAAACAGTCGCCAGGAAGTAGGTTTCATGTTCTTTCTATGTCTCAAAAAGAAATTTAAAACAAAAAGGAAAATTAAAACCAGCGTTAACACAACAACCCTTTTACATCCCCAAGAAACAAAGGGGATTTTATTGACAGGAGGCTCATCTCGTCCTTAAGCCTTTTTTTTAAAGGGAATGAAACGAAGTTTTCATCTTTTCATTCTTATTTGGAAATTTCCACATAATGGGTTTCCTCGAAAAGCAAAAAAAGGTACGAGACGGAAACAACAAAAAGGCAGAGCAACTGAAAATGGATGGTGCACTTCCTTGTTTATTGCAAAGGACACTTACAGCAAAAAAAAAGTAACAGCAGAGTAAATATTGTCAATTTTTCCTAGAAACAATTGTACACCCAACCCCCTTATTTTGCGGCGCAGAAGCGGTACCCCTTGAAGGACTCATTTGACAACAGCTTCTTTGATATTTTATTTAAACGAAGTCAAACAGAGGAAAGAAAACCGAAAAGGGAGCCAACACTTTTTCGGTGCAAAAGATTTATGATTGTCAATTCAAAAATATTGATGTGTTGCTTGCAATTTCAGCATGTACGGTTTGAAAAGGAACATTCTGGTAATATTAATTCAAAATGTGCTGCAGCTTAATGATAGGTACTGGGTCTGATACCAAACCAACAACTGTGGTGTTGGTTTTATGATTAATGTCTGCTAGACCTTGTTCTTTTGTTTTTCGTGGCAAGGCTGAGAATTTAGGTTTATTACTGCTTGTAATGCAAATTACCAATAACATTCACCTTCGAAGTGTTATTTTTACACTTGTTTGTTCCACACAAAATAAACTACTCCATTTGTTATATTTTCCACCCCCGTTTTACTTAGGAGTGAATAGAAATAGTGCTTCAAGACCAGAAATTGTCATCACTTGGGAAAATACTTGATGGGGACTTACATGCGACATGATGTCAAAACGCAAAAACGTTTGTGGGTAACGAATTGCACGAAGGTCAATAAATATCAAATAGGCCTTTTAGTGAAATAAATTAAAGCAGAAAGGAACACACAGAGAATTGATTCGTTGTCGCAACCGAATGATATTGATTTTGCCTGCTCTGTGTATTCCATCAGTGCTGCCGAATGTTAGTTCGTGTACGAGTACTGCAACTATCGATACAAAAACTGAAGTTGTAAAAAAATCTCTCTAACAAACGTTAGCTTCGCTTAAAGCGTTCTGACGCTCAAAGAATGGGGTATTAAGGGAAAAAGGTGGAAAAAGGTTTGTACATTTAATTGATATAAAAGGTTGCAATAGTACTCTGAATTTATTGTTTTACCCTTTTGCAGATAGTCAATCAATAAAATACCTTTGAAGTCCCAAAACCTTACCAGCCGATTGAATTGTTTTTGCCTTCTTTGGGGCACTTCCTCCAGCTTCAGTCCATTGTTTGGATTGTTCTTTTGTCTCTGGAGTATAGTGGTGGATCAGTTATGAAACGACGCTTAAAATCCATTTTATTTCGCTGAAAACGATCCAAACAAGTTGAGAAATGTTCATTCTTATGCGTTTTTGGTCGACTGTTAACAAGTCCGGCACCCATCTTGCAGAAAGCTTTTTCATCTGTAGTTCTTCATGCAAACTTAAATGGACTCGATCATTTGAGATGCCCTTGATATTAGCTATTTCATGCACTTTTATTCGTCGAACATTTAATACCATATCATGCACTTTGGCTACAATTTCTGTTGTTGTTGCTGTTTTTGGACGTCCACTACGTGGTTCATCTTCAATGCTTGCACGACCACGTTTAAATTCAGCAACCCAATTTTTTACTGTTGCATATGAAGGAGCACTCTCACCTAACACATTCACCATATCATTATGAATTTCTTGTCCCGATAAACCTTTTTTATGTAAATATTTAATGACACCACGCATTTCTAATTTTTCCATTGTAAAAAAATCGCGGATGCGCCTTTTGTGAACACCTGTTTCTATATGAAGGAGTTGCCAGATCGAAACAAAATTTAACATGTGTTTAAAGCAGAGATGGAAGTTTCCAAAACACTTAACTTTTTCTGTTTATACCGCGCTTTTTGTGCTAGGCTAAGAAGTTTCCGAACCGCCCTCGCAAAACATGGTATCTTTTTAGTCTTCTTACTTCTTCAGTCCCATCTAATAGTGTGATTGCCAATATGTTTGTGTGATCACTAAGTCTATCTGAATAATTTGAACTAAACTTTTTGATTTCGCATTTCACAAAAGGCATTTTGAGGTCTTTGTGCAATAAGTTGTTCGCAATGTAAAATGGAGCATTTGTAATTGATCGTAAGGCCTTAGACTGGAATCTTTGTGGAATTTCAATATTAGAGTTGCTGGCGGTTCCCCAAAACTCTATACCGTATGTCCAGATAGGCTTTAATATAACTTTAAGCAGGAGAGCGCTATCGTGTCATGATGGAAAATTAATTTTGTACCGAATCGGATGAGCTTGACATCGCCGATATGTGGTTTCAACAAGACGGTGTCACTAGCTACACATTACTCGTTTCAATCGATTTATTGATAGGCAAATTCGCTAAACGTGTTATCTCGAGAAATGGTCCGGTCGTTCATGCCATTTAACGCAATTGGAGTTATTTTTATGGAGCCACATCAAGTCATCGGTCTATGCCAACAACTTTAGACGAGCTCAGAGACAACATGGAACGAGAAATTGCCAACGTTCCGGTCGAAAAGAGTGGTTGAAAATTAGTCCAAAGAAAAGATCGCTGTACACGGGCTCGTGGTGGTCATATGATCGAAATCATTTTTCGTTCTTGAAATGCAACATTTGCACCTGGAATACATTTGAACTCTTAAATATTCCGTGTTTTATGTCCTTGATGGAAAAACCTGCTAATGTTCTTTATAGGGTCTCCGATCAATATTTCGAGATGTTGCAAGCAAAATGACAAATTTAATATACCAACTACCCATGCGTTAGAGTTGGAGTTTCCAAAAAACCGGCGTTTCGGGAGTTTTTTCAAATTCGAGTTTTAAAAAACCAGACTGTCGAGTTTTTTTTAGTAAAAAAAACTGCACTAACCGACATTCCATTTTTAGCCTCTTGCCTAAGAGTGGAAACTATTTCCCCATTCAGAAATGTAGTGATTCATCTCAATTTGGGACTCTAAGAACGCATTAAATCCAACTGCAACAAAAAGAGTTTTGTTATTTAGTTAAAAAATAAATAATAAAAAATGTAAAGTTGGTCGATATGCAGAAAAGCCAATTGAAATCATGTTCTTAATTCCTTGAATGGGCTCTTAATTAACCGATATTTTAAAATTAATGTCACGTTTGATTATGTGAGAAAATTTCTTTATTTTTTGATGGTTACCAAAAAATGTTTAAATAGGACGTTTTGTCGGCTAAAGGGTTCGTCAGCAAACGGTAGCAAAATGAGACGGTCATTTCGTAGGAGTATATGGGACTAAAACATGGACCGCATCATAAGAAATGTCTTTACGAGGGCGGTTCGGAAAGTAATTAGCCTATCAATGAAAGAGAATAGTTAGTTTTTCAAAAATATTTTTATTTTTTAATATAATCTCTTGAAACTTCAATACACTTAGTCCAACGCTTATCTAGCAATTCTATCCCTTGATTAAAATACTTTTCCTCAAGGTCTTCGAAATAGTGGTTTACAACTGTAATTGCATCTTCATTTGAGGTAAAACGCTTGTCAGCAAGGATTTTTTTTAGATTTGGGAACAGGTAACAGTCACTGGGAGCTAAATCAGGAGATTAAGGTGAGTGGTCAAGCAAGTCGTACTTTAATTCGTTGATTTTAGCCATTGTTAAAACACTCTTGTGCGCTGGTGCGTTGTCTTGATGAAAAATTATTTTTTTGTGTTGTAAGCCAGGACGTTTTTCTCGAATTTGTACATTTAATTGATCTAAAAGGTTGCAATAGTACTCTGAATTTATTGTTTTACCCTTTTGCAGATAGTCAATCAATAAAATACCTTTAAAGTCCCAAAAAAACGTTGCCATAACCTTACCAGCCGATTGAATTGTTTTTGCCTTCTTTGGGGCACTTCCTCCAGCTTCAGTCCATTGTTTGGATTGTTCTTTTGTCTCTGGAGTATAGTGGTGTATCCATGTCTCATCAACAGTTATGAAACGACGCTTAAAATCCATTTTATTTCGCCGAAAACGATCCAAACAAGCTTGAGAAATGTTCATTCTTATGCGTTTTTGGTCGACAGTTAACAAGTGCGACACCCATCTTGCAGAAAGCTTTTTCATCTGTAGTTCTTCATGCAAAATTAAATGGACTCGATCATTTGAGATGCCCATGATATAAGCTATTTCACGCACTTTTATTCGTCGATCATTTAATACCATATCATGCACTTTGGCTACAATTTCTGTTGTTGTTGCTGTTTTTGGACGTCAACTACGTGCTTCATCTTTAATGCTTGTACGAACACGTTTAAATTCAGCAACCCATTGTTTTACTGTTGCATATGAAGGAGCACTTTCACCTAACACATTCACCATATCATTATGAATTTCTTGTCCCGATAAACCTTTTTTATGTAAATATTTAATGACACCACGCATTTCTAATTTTTCCATTGTAAAAAAATCGCGGATGCGTCTTTTGTGAACACCTGTTTCTATATGAAGGAGTTGCCAGATCGAAACAAAATTTAACATGTGTTCATAGCAGAGATGGAAGTTTCCAAAACACTTAACTTTTTTCTGTTTATACCGCGCTTTTTGTGCTAGGCTAAGAAGTTTCCGAACCGCCTCGTAGAAGAGGAAGAATCAGTGCAGCACCTAACATGTTTCTGAATAAGACTGCAAGTGTATCGTCATATCTATCTAAGGTGCAAGCTCTTTAAAGTCCTTAATGATCTAGCAGAAGTTCCTCTTAAATCCCTCCTTAGATTCATAGAAAAATCTTTGTGGTTCAATAGAGCTTTTAAGATATATGAGAGCGTATGCAGCTCCTCATAGTCTTGCTCTATGTCACCCAAATCTTCCTCTATCACTTTTAGCTTATGAAACCACACTAGACCGTTCGTTAGACGGTCCCGAGTGAAGACTTCAGTTGTTATCTCAAGAGCTGCTAATGTCCGCCTTTTAAGGAGAGAAAGTTCTAAGACGTGTGTTATGTTTAAGAATTGTCAGGATACTTTTCAGAGTTGTCAAATATTTCTGAAGTAGCGCTATCATGCGGTACTACTCTACAGTTTTTGCCAAATATGGCATGTCCTAATCAGTTACGCAAGATCAGAGCTGGTGCAAACAGACGACTTCTCTTAAATAACGGGGCTATGTAAGATAATTTTGTATAGGGTATGGATCACCCTGGATCAACATTACTCGTGTCATTCACGCCACACCGGTCGAAATGTTCGAACGAGTCATCCATAATTGCACCCTCAGAATGGACACCCTGAGGCGTAGTTGCGGCCAACATTTGAAGGAAATTATATTCAAAAAATAAATGACATACAATTTCCATCGAATGAATAAAAAAAGATTCCACACTTGATTTGAATTTTAGTATTTTTTTTTTTTATTTTGAAAAAAATACCTCTAGATGGATAGCCCTATATAATCACCGATTGGTAAATGCGTTTCGTTTTTAAAAGGGATTTAAAAATTAAGAAATTTACAGATAGATCTTTTATCCGTATCTAAATCTCCATTTAGATTGGTAGTGTGTAAGTATTCCTCTTAATCCTTAACTCCGAGACAGCCTGAATTTCCACTGAAAATCGATCATTTTCTTCTAAATAGTTTGAGAATAGAAAATGAAAATAATTTCCAACTTGTTGCACACTGCACTCCATAAATCTCAATTTGCCTTGTCTACCCTGAGGTATACTTATACACAATTCGTTGAAAACTTAAAATGTTTATCCCAACCCACACAAACATTTTGCAAATAGTAGATGCAAACGTCTTCAAGATGGAAAGCGCTCTTCAAGTTTCCCAAGAAGAGATAGAAACATCTCCAAAAAAAATAGAAAAGCAAAACGAATACAAATCGATGTGCTGTTGCTAAGCATTCAAACGTTGAACTGCCAAGAGAAAATTCGTTTATTTTCTAAATGACGAGTTTGGCTTTAAGTATTTTCTACCACCCACCCTTTACACATTTTACTTTTTGCCCGTTTTAGAACTTAAAAAAACTCCAGCACAGTTGTCTAGGATTATTTTCGAAGGATACGGGCAACACGGTCCCATACCATGCCCAACATGCTTTAAGGTAAGAAAATATTGCTCTCTACTATCAGTCGAGCAGCCAACAAATAAGCTGGTTTTGATGTCAATCTGATGATTTCATTTACGTTGGAAAATCAACGGTTATTTGCTGCTGTACGTACGATAATAGTAAACAGCAAAAACTATAGTTGCATGTAAATGTGCTCCGCTTTTGGGGGGGATTCCCTACCGGGTATTTCCACATCACTACCGTCTTTCGATTTGATTCTTTTTTAGAAGATTTTCCATTGGGATGGGATTTGGCGTTTTATTATTTTCTAGGGAAATAAAACGTTCGATTATTTCCTTGCTTTAGCATTTTATAATGTCATTTGAATGTCAATACCTTATATATATATAAATATATATATTGATATGTATATAGATCCAGTAATGCAATCCATTTTAAAATTCGAGTAAGTGCAACTGGTTTCGAAGGTAAAACGAATCAAGTTGATCCGACTTTTATTTAAAATGACACCATGTAACATGTACAGCTCCGTGACACCATGTCCTACTAGTCTATTGGTTGTTTTCTCTCGTAGTTGACGATGCTATTTTCTCGCTCTCATTCATATTTACATAGAACGAGGTAATTATTGAGTTGAGATTATTCACGACTGTTGTTGTGTTTGCCTACAGTAAACTGTAAAAACATTAATTAGCGCATAATTGCATAAATCTGAAAACACTCATCCGCAAACGTATACACATGCATACAAAAGAAAATAAACAAGGAAACGGAAACAAGAACTGTTACAGGGCGAATGAGAAGACTTTTCATTTGCAAACATACTCGTACATCATCATACGCCACATTAGGTGAGTTCGTTTTCCCCGAGAGTACACGTTGGTGGCTTCAAAAAACAGTAGTTTCCCCTACACTTTGTTCCGAGTATAGTACGAACTTCACAATTACAATTTGTATATTCCTACACAAACTGTTAAAATTAATTGGAAAGTTTTTAGTAAAACTAAGTAACGTCGAAAATAAATGCAATACTAATAAGAATTGTTTAAAGTGGTTTAGTTTGTACAAAATCATACATAAAATACGAAGGGCCAATTGAGAAATCAAGAAAATCGCATTGACAGCCCAAGGCTGTTCGGTGGAGTGTGCTTTTTCCGATGTTTGTAATATCAACATTCTGATAGGCTTTCTATAAATCGTCCGTTTTGCGCTAAAGCTCGTATTAATCATTGTCCCTGGCTATCACCGGATATTTTTATTGCATGTACTTTTTGTGGTCGACATAGCACAATGATAAGATTGCTTTTCGCACAGTTCGAAGACTAAACGCAAAAGGTAATTCCCATTAATCATAATGGGACTGCCGTTTAAGTCATTTGACTTGTAGCCAAAGACTGCTGAAGAAATACCTTGGCGAGTTAAAAAACTGCTGTACAGTCTGCAACCGTAGCCAATACATTTCACCAATTTTTTAGTTGATTCTGAAAAAGAAACTACAAAAAGGTCTCGAAACAGAATAATAATGCAAATAGACCGAATAAATGTTAACAAAACAAAAATATAATTAATAGGTTAATTTAATGTTAAAAATTGTAACAATAACTATATTACTGGTTAAAAGGGGTAACTAATAATTAGTTATCTTAATAAAAAATGATTTCTATAACAATCCTAATATTTAATAATATTAACAATTTCATTGTTAAATTGAACATGAATTGTTTCAATAAATGAACTATGAAATTTTATTATTAACAATTTTCATGGTGAAAAACAATGCATTGTTAAAAAAATTAACAATTTTCATGGTTAAAAAAATCAACCATAGAGTAGTTAAATTAACTATTATTATTGTTAAATACCAGTCAGCAACAAAATGTTCAAATTAACCTTATATAACGTAGACTCCAAATCATGTTTATTTATGGTTAAGTTAAACTTATATAGGTTATTTTTCTTCTCAGTGTAGTAAAGTTCGACTACCCTGTGTCATTTCTGTCTTATTCAATTTCTCTATGTCCCTCCTCCTATCCCCAGAAGAAGTTGAGTGCAATTAAGCTAAAGCCCCCACTTTCTAATGGGGGATGTTAAATTTTGGTTAAAGTTTTTATAATTCGGACACACCACGACAACCATTTCGCTTGTTTTAATAGCCAACATTGATATTCTAAACATGTTAAGCGTCCTAATATAAAGTTTAAATATTTTGTAGTTATTTTAGCAATTGGTTTTTCAAAATCTGGCTGCTGCTTTTTTACCCTCCATCCAAATGTAGTGCAGATACTCGTATAATTGTTGGTTATGTACCAACATTTCACATTCACCCCCGATTTTGGTGTCTTTTCCTTTCCATCCTCTCGCATAAACGAGAGGAAAACCAAAACAAATATCGAAATCAAAACCTCCTTGCCCCATAAAACTTTTAGAATATTGCATAAATTATAATGTTTGTAGAAACAAAGTTTCGAAATACGTTTGTATTATTCGTATTTCCATGACTGTGGTTTAGATTTGTTGTTGGAGTTTGGTACACTTAAAAATAGCAAAACCCCCGAACACCACATCCCTCCCTTGGTCTTGATGTGTGTGATGGTGCTAGGAATTTCCCAAATTCTCTGGCAACAGAGATTCATATATTTGGGACAGCAATTCAAATTTGTTATGGTCGGACTGGGTCGAGATCAGCCCAATATTTCCCACCTAAAAATGTGCTAAAGAGGACAGATGTCGCTCATCTGGTCTTGCTTAGAAATGTTTGTGGTTATAATTGAAATTTTAAATTAACCCAAAAACAATGTTAACTTTTTTATTAATAAAAATAAAAAAATTCCAATTAACAATTTGCTAATTTTTCCTTATGTTTCTTTTTCTCCTCTCTTTTTAGGTACGTCTTTATTGCCTTGTCTTTATGGGTGGAATAGGAAAGAATGTTGTTTATAAATTAGCATAATTTAGCTTAGCAGGGTAAGTAAGCCAAAGTTGTTTAATTTATTTGCCGTCCAAAGATAAGTGTTGGCTTTCCAGCCTTTAAATTTGAGATGATGCTGTTGCCAAAATGCCGCTGTTCTTTCATCCTTTCGCCCTTTGGTTATTACACATTCATTTATTTTTTGTTGGTTTTTATCTACCGAAATTCTTATAATAGTTAATAGTCTTATTGGTGTTGATGATGTTGGATATTCTTTTTTTTTGCCATTTCCTTTTGGCTGTCTAGGGTGGTCTGGCCTCAATAAACTGTTTTGGCCATGAAAACCAAAACCCAGAAATGAAACCCTACAAATAGACCACAATAAGTGGCCAAAAAGATAACACACTTTGGTTTGTTGCTGCTAAATAGTTTGCTGGTGTATTTTGTAGAAGTAAAATGCTCTACAAATTTGAGCAAGTAGAGGCAGCCACAAAAAAAATTAAATTGAAACTTCATCAGTTTTGTTGTCATGTTGGGGCAGCCGGTCACTTCTCTATTGTTTAAAACTAAGATTTTCCAGTCCTGCAACAACCCCAAATGAATTGTCGACAGGCCAATACATTTTCTAGAAACCCTTCACATAATTAAAGAGATGGAGTTCTTAATCTTTAAGACCTCGACGCACAGTGGTTGAAAAAAAAATTTTCAACCACACGGCAAGGTGCATTTGAGTGTAGGCGGGATTGAGTCCACATCAAAATGTTACTGATGATATTTGATTAGAAAACTATAAGAATTTAGCGAAGGCAGCAGTTAAGGAAAAGTCGCTCTAAGGTTACGGCTAACTGAGTTCCACGATTCGCGTTCCTACAGAGCAATTATAAAAAAAATTATTTAAATATTGGCCGCGACTACGCTGTAGATATTGCCACCCAGACATTTGTATTCACATATCCCTGAAGAAAAAAAATCGATAGGTATGATATCACGTAATAAAGGTAGCCTGTTTGCAGTTTCGACGCAAAATGAAGTGTCTACCAAAAAAATTTCATCACGTGCCGTCTTGTTGAAACAAAATGTCGCCAACGTCAGGATAGTATATGTACCATGTGAATATTGACTGGAATGCTCTTCCCGACCTCGTTTTTTAAAATAGACACATAGGACTTGACACTAATCACGCGTAATCTGTACAAAATAGAACAGTTGAACAAAGGCTCTAAAAAATCACACTCTGGACATATTGGGCACATTTTCAAGTTGGTTTAAGGCTGATACCATTAATCTCTTTCCGAATTCAATAACTCCCGCAAATTCTCAATTCCCCCTAGTTTTTACAATAAATACATGAGACTAAATTAGTCTTATATCCTTCCCTTTTTTAAACCCATTCCATAACAATTACAACTCCACGGCAACTTGTTTCAATCGACACATAAAAATGATAAATCACCGGTTAAACTACTTCTAGAAAGTAACGAAATGAAAACCCCAAAAACTTTTTGCTTACCTCCACGGAGATTTTCAGTCTATTTACTCGGAAATACAAACAAACATTTCTGTCATTTAAACTAAGTTCTCGCAGCAAAAGAAGATTAAAAACCGTTGGTTTCCCTCAGCCAAAGGTCCTTTCTGTGCTGCGGGGGCAGTGAAAACTTTTTAAACTTTTGGTCGAGTGTTTTTAGTGGGTTTTCTTTTTTGTGTTGGTTTTTTGTTCACCCCGTGATTGCAGATTTGTTCTACTAAGATGTTTTCCGTAGCTGAAAGTGAAAATCGTAGCCGTTTCTTAGTGAACCTTACAAACACACACCCCTTAACCAAAAACAAGATCCTCCTCCATCTGTAGTAGTTTTGGTGCTGTATGCCTGTGGGTGGAAGAAATAAAGTAAAGTGCAGTTTATTTTAAGTGCAGTTTTCTGGTTGAACCGCAACCCCAAAAAGGTCAGTAAAATATTAAAGACGTGTGTGTTGGTGAATTTTGCTTCCCCTTCATATAAAACTCATTTTTGCTTAAGACCCATGTAAGTATGAGTGACTTTAAATTTAATGTCAGTCGCGTAAAGTATGCTTTGGGGGATGTGTTGTTTGATGATATTGGACGTTTTAGGTACTCGTAGCAAGCAAGTAAGTGGTCGCTACGGCGCTTACTTTAAACTGCTGAAATCATTCTGTATACAAACTGAACAATTCTACACATTATAAATCGTTTGATTTAACAGCTTGGAAATTATACAAGGACAGATCAATTATTCCGTGACTTTTCCAACTTTCCTCGTAGCATTTCGTATGAAATGCAACACTGTTCCCATTAAATTTTGAGAGAGTTCCGTCCTTTAGTTTGTGTTTAACAGCTGTTAAAAAAAATGCAAACTCGTGGATTTTGTTAAAACTCAAGCTCGAGAAAAATAAGTACTATGGGGGGGACTCTGCACCGTCTATTCAAATGGTAAAAAGTGGTTTACTGACAAACTGGAAAAAAGTAAATTTCAAGCTTGATAAATTCTTTAGGGACTCTACTTCATGGATTTCAATGTTGAAAAAGTGGTTTAATGACTTTCGTTGTGGTCGCGCAAGTACAAATGACGCTGAACGTCCTTGACGGCCAATTGAAGTCAATACACCCGAAAATTTCGAAAAAAAAACACGATGTGGTATTGGCCAATCTAAAAGTAAAAGTGCGTGAGATTGTTGACACCATACACATTTCATATTGCAGTGTAGTTTTGATTTTATATGATCAGTTGGGTTTAAGAAAGCTGTCTGCGTGCCGAGATTACGAGTACCATTTTATCAAGGAAATGCACGGGTGCACACGTGTGCAGTCTCAATGGCAAAATTTCATAAATTGGGTTACGAGTTGGTACCTCACCCGCCATATTCTCCGGACTTAGCCCTCAGTGACTATTTCCTATTTTCAAACCTAAAGAAATGGCTCGGTAGAAAGAGATTTAGCTCCAACAATGACATTGATCAAACAAATGCCTATTATATGGACCTCGTAAAATCCTATATTTAAGAAAAGGATACAAAAATTGGAGAAACGTTAAGCTAAGTGTATTGAGCTAAAAAGAGATTATGTTGAAAAATATTTGTTTTTGTAGCAAAAAAAAACTTTTTTCGAAAACTCGCGGAATTATTAATCAGCCCTCGTAGAAAATACAAATTATTCAAAAAATACCATAAGCGAGGAATAACCGAGCCCGGTTATGAGCAACTTTATTCCTTAAAACTTCAAATCAAAATGTTTATGGTACAAATTGTCAACAGTTATTTCTTAACAAAGAAACCCAGTTTTCATTTTTTGTACAGTGGTGTGAAGTTATCGCATTATCGGCCTGTTACCCGCTTAATAACCGAGCAACAAAAAAATAACACGGCTAATGAAACTGATATGTGTACTGTTGCGTATAAGTGACTTTAAAGCGGTCTTTAAACAAATGTGGATATTTCAAAATCTATGGTATACTTTTTGGCAGTGCTTAACGTGTCGTCTATTTAAGCCAGTTTTAGAGTGAGATGTTCGTCTTAGGAATTTTGACATTAAAAATCTTCTGGAGTACGTATAAGCTAAAATATACGTCTTTTGGCCAGACATGTAATAAATTAAAGTGTAATTGACAGCCATTTTCTGGTAGCGCATCCTCTGATTTCAGGTCATTCCGTTTAATAATATTTAGGGTATTATTACGAAATTGTTTCGCTATTGCTTACTTACCTTAGCAATTTAAATGCTACCTTCCTTCATCAACTTGGTTGTTTTCTTCCCTTTCTCCATTGCATATTTTTAGGCTAAGCCAATTTCACAATTTCTCCTCGCAGTAAATTATATATTTTAAAAGCAAAACCCAATAGAATATGCCCCATAAAATCCAATTTATTTTCCCAATCAATTGCATTTACTTAAATATTTATTTTACGCTTCACTACGAAGCATAATGAAATCAAAAGACAAGAAACTCTAAGCATACTTTTAGGCTAACGAAGCAATGTGCAGTCAGTCAGTCATTGTTAAGTTGCAAATTGCAGACATGCATATGCAATACCTATTCACAGCGCTGTGGGGTATCTGCAATATTCGAAGCGCAAACAGAAAATGTTTCAACGAAACACAATGGCCTTAAAGTTCAACGAACTGCGCACAAAGTCACCATGGTACACAATTTGCAGCATTTGCTCCAATACATACACACACACATGCAAACGAAAAAACAAATAACAAATCTTGACAAAACTTCTCCCACACACACACCCAGATGCGTGGATATAAACCTATGCAGCGACGAAATTCCAGCACTCACACAGACAGACTTAAATAAGTCAGGAGAACAACTGGAAAATATTGAAAGCAGAAACGAAACGAACTTGTAAAGGGGCACAGTGCAACAAAATGTCTAATAAATCATTTTGCAAGAATAAAAAACAAGTTTCCCAATTTTCTGAAAAATTTAATTTTTAGGCCTCATATGACGATACAAGGTATGCTACCAGTAGACCAAGTTAATTGTTTCCGGTACGCAAAATCGGTTAAACATGTCGGCAAACTCCAAATGGTTCATTCAAAGAAAAAACCAGATCCATATTGTATTGACAAAAATTGCTCTGATCTCCAGGCGATCATAGATATAGATTACAAGCTCAGACGCCTCTGGAATATTAGACCTACCGGATGCCAGAAAAATGTATCGATTCCTACAAGTTTAAGCTACTTTCTTTCATCTTCGGTCGTGTAACCCCCACCTAAGGACGGCGTGTGTACTAAATTTGTCCTCGCGTTTGCAACACTTTGAAATATTGATCGGAGACCCTATACATATTATAGATTGTTCGAAGACGATCTTGGCATGTCCGTCAGTCTGTATGCCTGTTGATAGCACGATAGCTGTCAAACGAACTAACCTAGGATACTGGCAATTTCTATGGCTTGTGGACATAATCTAATAAGTATTGCAAATGGACGAAATAGGACATGCGAGAAAAAAGTTTCAGTTTAAATGACTCTATTTACCTCAAGAAAAGTACTCTTTTTGAGTATTTTTTCAACCCATATCCATTACTTGTGGACAAACCATGGCTTAACTTATAATTGTTAATAGAGTCATACTACGCACATTTAAAATGGGATTGATTTTTGGACCTATGGCCTTTTGTGGCCATAGTGGTCGGGTCGTAACACAGTGACCAACACTGACATTGTCATACACTTGAATACCCAAGCTGCTATTAATTCTCTGGAGGCTTCAACCTTTTATTCACAGATCGTTTTACTGCCTCAGATCTCTAAATAAGATGACTGTGCTGTTTAACATATGCCTCATAGCCGATTAAGTTCCTAGGAATTCGCGAAAACTACGATTGCTAAAATGAAGCGAAGCAAATCTGGTCTAAATATCTCCTCACCCTAGTGTGTAAACGACTGTCTTCGTTAGAGTTGGCTCTATAAGTGTCCTGTTATTTGGCGGGCAAGGTGGAGGCTAAACCTCGATTCTAATGACTTCTGCAGAAGATGAGGAAGAAGTCAAAAGCTTTGAGCTCTTGCTTTGCCACTGCCCCGCTTTATGGTAACGGCTTCTGGATTTACTGCGGTCGTACTTTCTAGAAGGACTGCGAGATCTTGCCGGTACCGATATTCGGAGTATTGATAATTTTTTGTATCAGACTGGTCGGTTCCTATGCTCTCGTTAACTCTATGAACTTTGATTAGTCTATGCGAGCTGGTTCATTTCGGCTGCCTCTACTCCTTACCTTGCCTATACCGTCAAAAGTTGTTTCAAAATATCCGCCGTGTTCTAATGGTTACTTGCTTAAGAGGTCGCAAACCCGATACCTTCACACCATTGGGCAAAAATGTAAAAATGATTTCATTTACAAAAAACCATAGACAATTTGCGTTAAAACCAGTTTGTTTTTAATAATTTAACCTTTTTGGGAAGAAAGTTATTCATTATTAGTCGGTTACAGTACTTCATGAAAAATATTTTTGCTACATACAAGTATTAAAATTTTTTAAATCGAACGGTTTATGATTTCCTTGTCTACAAAGAAATTAAAAAAAAAATCACGTGAAGTTTTAAAGTTATCGCCATTGCGACGACTTACTCGTTTAATTAGCGAGTACCAATAGAAGACGCATATTGTCAAACCGAGCGATCAACAGTAAATATGGACATATGGCTACTTAAATGAATTAAAACTACACTAAGAGTCCATGCATCGATTTTTTTTAAGTTTTACCTGAGATAAGGGAATATTGCCCGTTTCAGTACAAATCTACATATGGACAAAAAGAAATCCAATTCAATTCACAGTTAATTTAAATCAATTAGGCGACATTATTCAAACGGCATTTTGTGCTTTAAGGTAGTGAATTATTTTATTATCTTTTCGAGTCTGACTTTAAATTGTTGACTTAAAATACGTAGGCAGCGACAAATGGGGTCATATAAATTATCACAGGTGAAGTCATAAAGATTGCGCTGGGTGAAATACATTCCCGACATCTATCCAAAATGTTTAGCCTGGTATCACGGTTAATTGGGATCCCCTGAAAGTTTTGTTTCGGAGACAACTATTCGGTGAATTTCTCAGTATCTGTGGTTCGTCACCAATGTCTGAGATTAAATATCGACTTGGCATCAAGTTGCGAATCAACCAGTTGGTACGACCCATACAGTGTAGAGGCTAAAGACGCTTCCCAACCCCTAACCAAGAGCAAGAGAGTAAACTTAGAGGAGCACCCCAGTGCTAGGAAGTGGTTTAAAATACTAGTTGGGTCCCGGTTTGGAAGTATAGAAATTGCATCGCTCACTGATTGGAGAAAAGCTTCCAGACTGTCCCTCAAAAGGATGTAAAAGAAAACATGCAAACATTTCAAACATTTATAACAAATAAATCGGCCAAGTGCTGTCGGCTATTTTTAACTTTTAAGCCACCCTAATTAAATTAAAAAACCGCATTGTATTCAGTTTTCAAAACAGCAAAGATGGAGGTAAAATGATTCTCGTTTGGCAAATTCATGTTGAGCGATAACAATGTGCGACAAAAAAAATGTCAGGGAAGTGATATTATTTTGCTTATAGGTCTAGTGAAATACTGCAATGACTGTGAAATTTCCCAAACACCTCCAAAATTTTGAAACCCGGTGTTACGGACCGTTGCGCACTTTTAAGACTTACTTTGTTATCCACCAAATTGTAATTTCTTACCAGATTAAAAAAGACATTTCTTGCATACTTAAGGTGGCCTTGCAACCTCTTGATAGTCCGGGACCATCTGACATTTCCACTGGAAAGTTAGACATTTTTTAGGATAAACGTACTCAGAACGTTTTGACGTACGACCATCATTTGTGAACTTTAATCTTTGTATGGCGATGAAGCACCATCCTATAGCACTGTGAAAAACTGGTTTAATGAATTCAACGTTATATATATTTTAATCAGACTTATTGCCTTATATGGTTATTAGTGCAAACAAGAAATAATTCTTTGACTACAGTAAGATAAGCATAAAATAGTTTTTAACAATCGAACCTGCTGATTGAAAGTTGGCTTTGAAAGTAAGATATTTTCAACTTTTAAATCCAACATCATTTTACTTGTTTAGCTGCGGAACTTTTACCGGAGGATGGGCTTTCTGTAGAGATCGTGTTGGTAGTTTATTTAACGGAAAATGAAATCCAGTTCACTGGACTCAAATTTTCGCTTCCCTTGTACCACCCTAATTTTTCTAATTCAGTTCATAGGTATTGTTGCAGGAGGATATTCTGCCTTCAATTAAAGTGATTTGGTCCGTTTAAACGCATTCATGTTTCGTTGAAAGTCACTGTGCCGTCGGAAATAAGAGGATTTTTTCAATCACACACAAACAAAAAATACCCAGAAATGAGGGCGGAAAATGTGTTCGACAGAAAAAACGACAATGCGAAGCTGAACTAAATTTTCAGTCAGAAACAAAGAATACGAAAAAAACTAACGTTTTCAAATGGAATGCGCTAAAAACCCGACAACAAAACGGAAACAAAGAAATGCACGATATGCAACATGTTGCAAGTCGCCATATGTGATATCATATAGTGGCGGTGGTGGTGGAGTAGAAGCAAAAATATACTTCTATGAGTTCTTAAAAAAAAATTAACGCGCCAGTTTTTCTTTCCTTCGAGTTAATGGATATTGTCAAAGCCTAGACTGGCTTAAACTGGGAATAAGCTCCAGACCGCGTTTTTCTGTTTGAACACAACAACATGTGGAGCGACAGCAGCAATTGCAGCCAAAAACCACAAAAGTGGCGTCGTCTTTTCCATCATCATCATCAGCGCGTTACGATGGTTGGCCGGCATCAGCAGCTGCCGGTATTGTGTTGGTACAGAAAGAAACAAAAACCCATTACACCATATTGGCTTAGCCAAGTTAGTCTATAGGCATGAACACTAACTTGGCTATGGTTATTTATGGCCGAGTTTCTTTGTTATTTGTACGGTTGGCTGCTTTGCTATATTGCCAAATATTTTTCGAGCAACGGCAGCACAGGAGGCTGCTGAGCTCGCTCTGTTACTATTTGACCAAAATGAAGATAATGATTTTCTGTCATTCGCTCTTGTTTTCTTTATTTATATGTATCATTGTTGCAATGCGGTGGGTTTGTTGGTCTGGAACTATGCCCTCGTCTATTTTTCTTGCCCACTTTTTGTTACAATTTTTGTGTCAGTTTGTTTTATCTGCTCTTTTTTTAGTTTGCAGCATACATGGCCAGACATAGAACCATATTTTTTGCAACAGGACATTGATTTTTATTTATGACATAAGTTGTGGGTTTTATTTTGTGTCATCGCATATTTTAAAGGACAATAGATTCAGTTTTTCTGTTCAAAATATTCGGTGCTTACTTTGCAGCAGAAGGTTACTTCGATGCAGTAGGGTCTGACCGGTCGTACTAGTTTGCTTTTAAACAGTTTTAGTGTTGGCAAGTTTAAATTATATTTTAAATCATTTAGTTGGACTATGCTAAAGGAGAACTGAATCTTGCAAATCTATTCTTAGAAGATCCAGCATAAGTTTGTCGTGATATCTGTAAAGTAATGTTTTAAATTTATTAGTGAAAATTGGAGAAATATGAAGAAAAAAGTAGTTGTAAGAAAAAGAAGTAGCAAGTTCGGCTGTATGTACCCTCCCACTTAAATTTGAAATTGAAGAGTTCCGTTCTGTAAGCTTATTAAAACCATGAGTCTGAACCTAATCTTAGCCAAAGCCAAGTAAATATTACTTTAAATTGAAAACACATGTGATCATATTGACCATTGATCGCTCGTCTTCTGGCGACAATATCTCGTTTATATATATCCCGTCTCAACTATCGGTCCCCATTTTAACCTTTGTTTATTCACAAAAAGGTATGTACTTTTTTCCGAGGTACCTTAAGGCACATAAAAATAAACTTTATTCGCCTGGGTGTTTCCCCCATTTAAAATGCCAAACAGCGTATGATATGCCATTATCATGAAAAGTTCAGGGTCCTAGCTTAATTCGTTTGAACGCTATCGTGTTTTTTACAGACACACCTACGGAAGGGCATGGCTAGAT
Source organism: Hydrotaea diabolus (assembly GCA_963513945.1). NCBI lineage: Eukaryota > Metazoa > Arthropoda > Insecta > Diptera > Muscidae > Hydrotaea > Hydrotaea diabolus. The sequence goes on from OY740718.1 coordinate 105,815,682, forward strand.
CGTCATACGACGATCAATAATAATTATGCTTATAGGGTCGTCAATATTGCGAGGTGCTGCAACAGGAATTAACAATTTAGTTTAAACTTTAACCTTCTGTGTAGAGTATCATCATGCGTAATTTCAGTATTTCATAGAAAGATGTGTAAATCACGAAGACCTATCTATCCTTATTGAACAATCCTTCTGTGAAAGCATATTTTCCACTGAATGTTGACAGCAATCAAATGAAAAATAATGTGTAGAACGCAGCTATTACGTGGTATATCAACGAATTTAAAAAAGCAACCGAATGCAAAGAGTTTGACTAAGACACAATAACACACTGCTTTGCATAAGTCCTACAGAGGAGTGGGTACCTGAAGTTTAGAAATGAGAAAAAGCTTATATTCAAAGAAACAAGAATTGGATCGGCACGAGTTTTTAGAGATTAAGATATTCAGGAGAAGAAGTAATGCCTAAAAGTTCGAGGGACTAATGGATATTTCGAAATTTTCAACCCAAAAAGGGGGGAAAAGACTAGATCCCTAGAAATTCCAAAAAATATCTTTAAAATCTAAAAATAAAGAACCGGTTAAAAATGCATACATGGTCCTTATTTGAGGACATCGTAATCTGGTTGTGGACATCGTAATAGGGTTGTGGGGAATCAACATGATGTTGAATTTATAATTTGGCGGTGATTATATTCATGCGATGAGTCTGAATTATAATACAGCTCTGATATTGTTATGGCAATCATATCGTGGGCGTGATACTTTGGATGTAGGAATCATAATAGGCGTTTACATCATAGTATGGATGTGGCATTATTTTTATATTGCTGTTGCGATTATAGTTGTGTGCAAATGATAACAAAGTTCTGGAAATTGTGAGCATAATAATATAGTTGTGTGTAAATTAGAATAAAGTTTTGAAAATTTCTTAAATTATTATTTTCAATTTGGTTGTAGGGTCTCAATGTTCTGGCGTGTGCATCATTATATTGTTAAGGACATCAAATTTTGATTGCGCGTGATCATATTACGGTTATGAGCGATCATAATGTGGTTGTCTGAGAGCAAAATACGCTTGTAAGGGACTAAAATGTAGTTTGTTTGTAGTATCGGGGAATATGTTCGCAACAACTGATCAGCAGGGAGGTTGCATGAGCTATTTAGCGATATTGATGTTGTAGGGCGCATGAAATTTCAATTTGAGCGTAATAAATTACGCAAATAGATCACTTTTACCTCTGTCATGAGTAAATGGGGAATTTATTCCATGGGAATTTACTTACTTTATTATTCAAGGAAAATCGCGAACGTTTGTTAGCTTTATTGCTTAGCTTTTTTCGACGCATTAAATTCTGCGAACAAATTGATAATTTAAATAGGCAGAAAAAATAATTTCGGTGGAGTTTTATTTCTAACAAAGGTGAATGTCCCAGCACGACGTAACAATCTATAATATTTCCAAACACATTAGTTCTACTAGAACATTTGTGTTCATACCAAATGATACGTGTATATCTCGTACATCCTAGATATACGAGTATATAGATACGAGTAGAGTAATATAGGCTCCATATTTTTGTATATTGCTTATTGTCACTCAGTCACTAGGGCTAATCACAATCATACTCTTAGTAGATCCCCAACATGGCTGGCATCGTTGCTCGACAGCATAATGAAATTCCATCTATATATACAAAAACTTATTCCCAATATTATCTTATTATCCCAAAAGTTTTCTAGTTTGGGATTTAAGGGTGACCGCCAATTGCTATGCCCACACACAACATTCAGCTACGTTATTTTTCCATTTGTAACTAATTTCATTACCACGCCAAATGAATCCCTTCCAAGAAAGTACACAAAAATTATGAGATCCTACTCCTGTAACAACAAATTTACATAATTGTATTTAAACTAAAGAAAAATAAAATATAACAGCCTAATTTTGGGCCCTCAGCATTGCTATAAACAAAAGCATACTTTTCGGCTTAAAAATAACCTTTTTTAGGCACTTCAACTTCTACACCCAACCAACAAAACACAAAAAAAAGCAAACAACCCAACCGTACTCAAAAATAAAATTGAAATCATAAAATATGTAAAAAACGCTATGTTAGTAACTGAAAATAACACTTGCGTTAAGGCATAATCAGAAAAATATAAAATTAAAAAAGAACAAAGTAGAACATTTTTGCCCCAAAATTTTCGTTTTATTATACAAAAAAAAACGACAGCATTAGGGACAAGTAAAAACAACGTTTGGTGCTTTTATCAATATTAGAGAAATTTAAATATAGAAAAATTACTGGGTTCTCTTTGTCTGTTTTATCAAATCAATTTCGCATAATAAAGTAATCCAATTCTAAAGGCGTCATTGTAAATGTGTGTCTGCTAAGAGTCATTGGCGGATTATGGCCTGAAATGTATTGGAAAAAGATTTTCTTTCAGATGCTCTTTACTTAGAATTTGTTGTTGTGTGTAGTATACTTTTAGGCATTTAAAAAACAACACAGTGTATCAAAGCCAAAAAAAATTCATATCGTTATGTGAATGCTTGTATTGTTCACAACATCTTTAGAACTTTTTATAAGTCAGTGACTAGAATATAGTAGTCTCTATTTTTCTTGTCTAGATTCGCACAGGAAAACTTTGAAATAAGTGAATTATAGAACAATGTCCTCTATGATAACAACCCATAAGGACTTTTTGTTAAGAACTGTTTACAACTGCAAGCATTTTTACCTTCTGCGCTGTTTCCCTAGCCGATTTATCTCTCAGTTGGCACTTAAATATTTTACTACTCCGCGGGAACATATTCCAACAACATTCTTCATTCTTTTATATGTTTTTTTTACACACATAATTAAGTTTTTTACCATGGAATGGGAAGCATAACTGAAGCGAAACTGCTACGAGCAATAGCGGGGGAAAAAGACCTTGCAGCAAATTTTATAGCAATCAACAGCAGTTGTTTAAATTGTTGCTTACGTTTGGTAAATAAATATTAAACATTAAGATTGTTATAGCTTTATTATAGCCAATAAAAACGAAGAGCGAGCCTGAGAGATATCCTTAAGGAGGGAAAAACTCCTTATGTAAAGAAAAAAATAACATAAGAGATATCTTTCGGGGAAAAACTCCTTAATTTAATGGTGATTTTATGGCATTCGCAGAAGTTCTACTAACGGAGTAGTGAAAACTCCCCTCAAACGAAAGTAAAGACTGAGAAGGTAACTTAAGGATGCTTCAATGTTGCCGTGGTAATATTATGCGAAGAAAGACGTTATAGCTATCTTAGCTGCTTCCGCGGGAACAATTTAGTGGTTTTTGTTAAAGTAAACATCTTTTTCGTGGTCACACTTAGACAAATATTTATTCCATTTATCGCTTAAGACAAAGTCATAATGCCTGGGACACAAATATTAAAATACTCAAGAATTCTAATTATTTAACTTGTGGGGGTGTTTCCACAATGAGACACTTTTATTGTCATCATTACCTTAATATTCTGCCAGTACATGTACACATTGTAATGATATTTAGCAATTTATTCATGGATGGGAGGATGTTTATCTTACAATGCATATAAAAAAGTAAAAAAAATGAGAAAAAAAGTCGGCCGGCCTAATACTCAAAATGCTATTCGACAATATACTTTATGCCAAAGAACATGTATTGGCTTTGGGAGCTTGACGATAAATTGTCCTTTTCGAATTTTAAATCGGCGTTGCATACAGATGTCGTTGCCCTTTAGGCATAATCATATATTAGTGGTGTTTTAGATTTTAACTCGATAAATAAAACTGGATAGCAAAACAGCAAAAGGTATGTCATTTGTTAACAAAAAGTGAACATTTCCAGCATGTCTATATAAAAAACCACTGTTGTACTCGAATATTTTTAGAAAAAGTATTCGTTTTAGCAGTTTTAGCACTTAGCCTGGGTAAAGGTATTTACACGATTGTAATCCAGGCTAAGTACAGGGTGTCCGCCGGGAAGATATACTACTTTTTCGTTTATATTTTTTGATTAAATGAAAGAGAATGCATCTTATATTGATAAATGTTTTATTTAATGTCGGCAATTATGTATGGAATACAATATAAGATAAATGTCCGCCTCTGTTAGCCTCACAAATGTGAGCCCTTTTCAGCACATTTTGTCATTACATTCTCACATATTTCACGCATTATTTCATTAATTTCATCACGAATATTTTGTTTGAGTTGCTCAAGCGTTTCTGGTTTGTTTGCATAAGCCTTTCTTTTCAGATATCCCCACAAAAACAAGTTCATTGTAGGCGACCATGGAGGCCAATCAACATCACCATTTCTTGAAATAACTTGTTGTGGAAATAGGTCTCGCAGTAGTTCCATTGTAATCCTGGCTTTTTGCGATGTGGCACCGTCTTGTTGATACCACATGTTAATCAAGCCCCAAGCATGTTGTTCTGACTTTAAAAAGTTTTCAATCATATCACGATATCGCTCCCCATTGACAGTTACCGTTTAATTTTCATAGAAGTAAGGTCAAAAGATTCCTCCTGACCAAATTGCACACTTTAATTGGATGCATAGGTGACTGATGAATAATTTGAGGGGTTTCCATTGCCCAGAACCGACTATTCTGTTTATTCACATACCCATTCAAACTAAAATGTGCCTCGTCTCTCATTATGATTTTTCATAAAAATCGAGGTTGTCATGGGCGAGCTGTAACATCCTATTGGCTTATGTACGGCGGCGTAAATAGTCTTGTGGAAGAAGCTCGTGTGTCAACTGAATTTTAAATAGAAACAAATGCAAGTCCTTGTGCAAAATTGTGGCCAAAGTTGTTCTTTGAAGACCAAGCAAGCTCCTGAGCACGGCGTCGAATTGAGTTTGATTGCAGTACGTTGTGGTCCATGCTTGGGCCCATCAACTACAGACCCTCTTTCTTCGAAATTATTCACTACACGATAAATAGTGCGTGTTGTTGTCACGTTGTTTCTCCCAAAAATTTCACGTAACTTTCTTATCGTCAAAGTAATCGATGATTGATTTTGATAAAATAATTTAACGATTAAAACAAGTTCATTTATCGAATATTTTTCCATAATAAATTTGCCACGTCTTTTATTTACGACTGGCAAATATGAACTGTCAAGACTAATGTTGACCAAAATGGCGGCAAAACAAAGTAGTATACCTTCCCGGCGGACACCCTGTACTAAAATTTTTGTACAGGTTATATTGTTTTCTAATTTTTTTTTCTGCAGAGTCTAGTATTTTTGATCTTTTTCTTTACTTAAGACACGAACAGTATTGACACGAATTATTTAACTATTGCGGTTTTCTTTCAGTCTTACTATTTATCGAGGCTTAACCTAAACACCACTTTTATTTTAAATCGTCAGCTAATAAGTGTGCGTATATCGCACAAGGCATAAAGAGGAGTACGATAAACTTTGTAAGATTCCTGTAGAGGCAAAAAACTTATTGTTTACTAAAAGTACCTATATTTTAAAACACTAAAAACATTTTTAGTTTTTGCCCTTTTAGTGAGTACTTGAAAGTGCAAGCACGACTTTCCTTATAGTACTGACCTTTGGGGATACTGATCTAAAACACTTCATCGGCGCTTTTACATAATAAGGAATTAAGTCCATCTTGTACTCAACTTAAGACATAATCCGACGATTTTTATAAATTTTATAAAGTATATAATATTTCTCATATAGATGGCGGTGTCAGACCTTTAGCATAAAATCCAATAGATAAATTATAAGGATTTACTTTATTATATTGTCAGCTTTATTTCGTTCAGTTCATATGGTATTTTTCCAATAGATATTGTTTTACTTTAGTGAACTCTAATGCAGATGTTGTAATGCTCGGCATTTTAGACTTTGTCTGACGATAGATATCTTAATCGGTACATCAGTGGTTTTACTTAAAAAAATATATAGTAAATCGACCATTATAACCAATCTAAGACAAAACGATAAATTGCAAATGATAACAATATGTAACCAAGACCTTCAAAAACCTTGCACTATATAGGAACAACTGTCATACGGATGCTCATAAAAAGCCACGCCATTAGATTAGACCTTTTAAATGGTTTTTCTCAGTACAATTAATGAGTTTATTTTCTATTTTGCTTGTCACTTCCAAGTCACAACGATCACAATACTTGCGACACTCTTACTAAACTAACAATACTTATGACACTCTTACTAAAAATTTGCAAATATATCTTCAAGTTTTCTCAAACTTTTTTGATAGAAACGGCTTCATATTATCGTGAGTGATAAATTGATTTCGCACCATTATATTTAAATATTCACTTATAGATGGCGCTTGCAAATACATCGGATATCATTAAAAACTTGCAGTGCGTACGAACAACTGTTTTTTATAGATGGCCAAAACAAAAAATTTGTATACTGCAGCACTCTCTGCAACAGGTTATTGTAATTTACTTACTAGTATGCAATGAACAGGTTATTGTAATTTATATAAAGTACATGCCAAGTAATATAATTGTTGAAAATATTTCATTTGTTTGGCCGTTTTTATGTCTTTAGCTCTAAAAGCTACATATTGCAACCAATCTTAATGGCGTATCATATCTATCTCTCTTTTAGCTACACTGCATAAAAAGTATATTCCCATTATCAACATCTCATTAGAAGGGCTATCTATGTTCAGGGAAAGTCGAAAGAAATCAAAATGTTCAGACAAACAGATTTATCTTCTTACATTCTTTACGAATTTGAACACAAACGCTAAGATGATATACTTCTCAGAAAACACAGTCGGTACTCCTTACTGAGTGAAAAATTTAATAATAGAAAAGTAATCCCTGTTTCCGTAGTGGAGGACCGAAGAAAAATCAATTTCTTTTTAGACCAAAAAAATATTGTGCTAAAACCCAAACAACGAGGGGCTAAAAATGTTCACGCGAAATCTACACTTTTATAACAATACAAAAAACAGTAACAATGATATACAATGAATGGAAAAAGGAAAAAACATAGAAACGATTGCCACGAGGCTTTTTTAATGTCTGTCAGTTTTCTTAAAGCTTCACTAACAAAAACATAAAATTTGCAAAAGGTCCCTCGTCCCCTAGTCTATGCCAACAAAGCCAACGCAAAAAGTCATTATTGTAAAAATAATTGAGTGATTGTGTGGACAGGAAGAGAAATCCTCCCCAGACATCAGTTGCTATTGTCCAACGCATAAATTATTTCTGGAATTTTTTTTGTCATCTTTAAGGTGTAAAAGCACATTTTTGTTAGGTTCAAAAAAGAGCCCAAAGGCAAAACAATTGCGAGCAATTTAGAGCAAGAAACAACTTATAATTGTAATAATTATAATTGAAAAATTAGGCTTTGTAATATATTCAAATTTAAATATTAGAATTTGTAGAAGTTGATTATGTTTAGTTGTACTGAATAAACTTTAGCATAAATTTAGGAGATTTGATTTATTAAAAAAAATGTCTGAAAAACCACAGGTTAAATTAAGTCCTGCGTAGCATTATTAGAAAATTTTAAAAAGCAATCGCGTAAGGTGATGTGGAAAAAATATAAAAAATAATTGAAGATACTTGGACAATTCCTGTTGGTAGAAATAAGACGATACCACCATTTCTATGAACGATATTTATTATGACAATATGTCAATTGTTGATAAGCTCTCCTTAAAATCCTATAAAGCTCAACGATTACTTAATGATAATATATCTTTTATTGTGAATCTGAAATGTAGTAAAATGTCTTCCTTATTACTCAGATACATTCAACAATAATTAAAGCATACTTTTAGGCTTTCAACAGAAAGTGTTTAAATGTGTTGGCTATTCAAAAATTGTGAAGCATTAAAAATTAAATATTCTTTAGACTTTATTTAAGAGCAGTAAGCAATTGAATATATCCGAAAATCATAAAATTGATGGATTTTTTTACATCTAGTCTTAAGGACAACATATAAAGCAACCAAAGAAAAATGGATTGACGTAATATTCAATAGCATACTACTTATATAATAAATATTTTACGGCGATTTTTATGACTCAAGCAGTTTTCTATCCTCAAATCCTAAGGGCATCAAAAACGCCTACTTTCACAGAATATAATTATGCCTTAAAACTCAGAGGGGAAAACTACCACAAGTGATTTGGTTTTCTTTTTAGAATATTTTTCTCTTGGTCATACAATTTCTAAGTGTGACGGTATTTGTAATTTTGTATGCATACTTTTAGGCGTAATAAAATTCAGACCTTCATTACATTGCAAATTCAAATGGAGTATATATTACTAAGTTCATTGAAAGTATATTTTTCAAAATAAACATACAAATGTGTACTCCCTGGTATCACATCGGATAAGAGGGTAGATTAAACTCTTTGTTAACGAAATATTGTTTAAAAAAATTTGAGTTGTGCAAAATAATAATATGTAAGTTATTTTTCACATTGTGCAATTGTGCGATTATGACAGTCCTGCAATCTCCGACTTACTTCAGTTCCTTAACTTCCCATTAAGACAGAAATGTATCAATATCAAACGGCTTATGCGTAGGTTATCTTTTACATGACTATGAGATTAATCTTTGCCTTCTAAGGTGAACAATAATTACGAGGTTTAAGACTGAACACCCCTACCCAGTTCACCCGACCTCCCTGACACCTTGCTCTGTACAACGATAATTTCGAAGGTAGAAACTTCAATAAGTCGCCCAGAATATTTGACATCACTACACGAAGAAAAACAAAATATTGGGTATATGCTTGTGGAAAACATATAAAAACGTTCCTATAGTATTATAGTATGTTATTTGTAACCATAAAATTAGCACTTAATGATTGCACTATATGTTCCTAACTTTATCAGATCCTACACAACCATATTATAATCTCTCTCAACCATATTGCTATTTACACACACTCGTATTATGATCCTTGTAACCATAGTATAATCCCTAAAATTATTTGTTGATCCCTTTAACAATATTATGGTTCCTACAACCATTGAATGCAACTCACAACAACATATAATACCACCCAGTCGTAATATGATTGCAACATTCATATAATGATACACTTACTACCATAGTAAAACCCCCACAAACTATGAACCCCACTGCCAAATAGTGATCCCACCCAACCATATTATGATCGCTAAATGTATTCCAGATTTTTTTGGAAATTGGATTATATTGTTAAAGTACCAACCACATCTTTACTTACATTTCCGTGACCAACGATGAAAATTGTGAAAACAAATTTACATTAAGGCTTACAAAACTTTTATGAGTCTTCAAATTAATTTGGTGTTAATCTGAATAAAATTTGTTTTCCCAAAACATTTTTTAAACGTTTAAGACTTACACGAAATCTTCTGATGATTACTTGAAAATTTTAATTTCATCTTTTCGTACATTCAGCCAATTATTATAAGCCAAACACCTGCCTATTTTACTACAACTCCTACTTATCGTTCTATCCTTTTTATAACTCTGCAAAAAATATTTAATTAAAAGTTTCTCTGGTGAATTTATAACTCCCTACGACCGACCTGTGTGTTGCTCTTTCCCACACCGGACGGATACATGGGGAAAAATATAAGTGGAAAAAGTTTCGATATCACAATTTTTCTTTAAATTTTCTATTCGTATAAATTATAATTTATAAGTTTTAATCCGTTTCGTTTGTTGCTGTTGGCCTTTTTCGTTTTCTTCAACGCTGCGAATCCACACAAACGGAAACCCACGAAACCAACTTAAACTGAAGTGAAGAGTGGAAACGACGACTCTAAGGCGGGAGAGAGAGAAAAAAGCATACACAACAGGAAAATGTATTTAAAATATATTTTCATTAACTTTAAGCACGCGCTGGAGTGCAAGAAAAACTAATAACATAGTGCTGTTGGAGGGAAACGAGAAAGAAGTTGCAGGCGGTCGACTTTGTGGTGCTCTACACCGCTTTTTTGCCTATGTCACTAATAAAAATGATCATTACCTTACTTTACACATTTCCTTTAATAAACCTTCAGAAAACAGATGGCGAACTTCTGTATACGATATTTTTCTCAGTATCAGACCGAGCCAGTAGTTTAACGCCGAATTCTGGCAAAACTTCTCATTCATAGCTTCCAGAGCCTGGGACCGGTAGTTTTAGAAAACCCCCAAAAAAAATCTGAAGCGGTCAACCACCTTTGTCGACAACAATAAATCGCCAAAACCAGACAATAGGGGTTTCGAAATCACATCATTCGTGGCACAAAGCCATTGTAGCGCGCGCAAGTGTGCAATAGCACCGACTTGCTAAACTTTAAAAATTCCAACATCACGGTCTTTCATTTCAGGTAACAACAATTAAAAATATTTGTAAGCAAATGTTATGATCATTGGATTTTATGTGAATTCGACAAGAACGAATCAATCGGTGAAGGATACGAGTATTTCCTATTGAATTGAGCCGTTTTTTTGGGTCCATAAGTCCGACCCCAATCACTGTCAAATCTTCAAAATACGCCTTTAAAGTAATTCGTTGTAAAATTTGTTTTAATTTGACCATATCTACCTATGGTCGCTATTTGTGATTATAAGGGCATTTTTTCAACCCCATCGGTACATGAATCCTATACCAAATCTTGAAAATAAATTCATATTTAAATTATCGTTTTTTGGAGTAAGCATTTATATGTACTAGGGGTTGCTATATATATTTCTGGCCTAGGCAACACTAAGTGTTGCCTGAAGTCAACTGACATTTCCATTGGAAAGTTTGACATTTTTAAGCATAAACGTACTAAGAACGTTTTGACGTACGTCCGTCATTTGTGTTGTTTACAGTGGCTTGAAAAAATCAATTTCTCCAAAAAATGGAATTAACTCGTGAACATTTTCGTGCGATCATTTTTCACAACTTTCGACGTGGATTATCACGACAAGAGTGCATCGATGAACTTTAATCTTTGTATGGCGATGAAGCACCACCCTATAGCACTATAAAAAACTGGTTTAATGAATTCAATCGTGGCCGACGCTCGCTCAAAGACGAAGGTCGTGGAGGTCGTCCAAAAACGGCCGTTGTGCCAGAGTACATTGATGCCGTGCGTGAACTGATAATGCAAGATCGCCATGTGACGTATCGTGAGATAGAGGCATCCTTGGACACTTCTTCCACTCGCATACATTCGATATTGCATGAACTACTGGCCGTAGAAAAAGTTTGTTCTCGTTATATCCCGCACAATTTGACAATCGCTCAAAAAAAGCCTAGTGTCGATTGATGCAATGAAATTTTGAAAAAATACGATAGCGGTGCTTCAAAAGTGGTTTAAAAGATCGTCACAGGTGAAGAATCGTGGATCTATGCGTATAAGCCCGCAACAAAACAGCAATCGACAGCGTGGGTCTTCGAAAACGGGTCAAATCCAACAAAAGTTGTTCGTGGAGGAAGCACTTCGAAGCAAATGGAAGAAGTCTTCGAAGCAAATGGCCTGTTCCTCAACAAAACTGGTCACGTGGCGACTGTTCCACTTAAGCAGCATATGACGGTCAATTCTGAGTGGTACACCACAATTATTTGCCTGAAGTCTTCGGAGAAACTCGAAAAACAAACAAGAGAAGACGAATCATTGTGCACCATGACAATGCGAGCTCACACACATCGGCTCAAACCAGCGCCTTTTTGACCTTCCAAAACGTCGAATAGGTGGGTCAACCGCCGTACAGCCCTGACTTGGCACCCAATGACTTCTTTTTATTCCCGCACATCAAGAAAAAAGGCGTGGTCAACGATTTTCGTCGCCAGACGATGCTGTTAAAGCATTCAAACCCCATGTTTTGGAGGTGTCGCAACCGGAGTGCAAAAAGTTCTTCGACAATTGGTTTAAGCGCATGCAAAAGTGTATAAATCATGCTGGAGAATACTTTGAAAAACAATAAAAACCATTTCTGATGATAAATATTCTCATTTGCATTATAAGGCCAGAATTATATATAGCAACCCTCGTATTTACTACTGATCACTAGTATTGACCCAACAGGTGGTTTTTTTAGGTCCCTACACAAAAAGAATTAATTGTTAATCTTCATAAATCAATTTGTGAGCTGGTATGGTGTGATACCAGGGTGTGAAATTATGTGTAGAATTATAAACTTTTACTCAATAATTATTGTTGTATTGTCTAAAAAATTTTTTAATCAGGAATATGGTAATTACAAATGTGGAAGTATCAATTAAAAAAAAATTTAACGTCGGTTATCAAAACTATGTCCATATTTTTTGATATTCACCCAAAAAATTGATATTCAAATTCATCGGTTGCTTTTCAAATCTATAACAAATTAAATGAGAATGGACAGCCGAAAAATAAGGGTTCTGGCAAGTCGGCATAATAAACACAAAAATGGTATTAAGGAGTTCCTTCGACGTCAGCGGCGGATTATGAGCTTAACTTTTTATAAGTTAATTTCGAGCTATTTCGATTATTTAAATACGATTACAATTTGTAACCAAAGTTAATTGACTGGTTTTTGTTTCTTCACACCCTTACATGTTATTAACTAAACGTTTCTAAGGATCATCAGGGTCGTTTCTTGGGCCACAAAGGCTGAAACATTCAGTAGCTCTTTTTGGAGGTATTAAGTGCGTTCCAACTAACTTCCTCAATTTTTGACATGGTTCGTCCACAAAAAATTTAATGTTAAACAAATAGTCTTAAAAAGGTGCCCATTTTAGAGGAACCTTGAGTCCCTTAAAGAGAAACTTTCTTCCCCTTGGTACCGATTTCTTCCATTTACAATTCTTAACAGCTTATACCTATCATCGTCTTTCAAAATGTTTCCATCCAAGCTTTTTTCGTTTGACTAATATCGAGCTTTCAAAAGACACACCGACGGACGGACATTGCTTTTTCGAATGTCAATTTCAAATATATTTTGTGGAATCTCCGATCAATATTTCGAAGTGTTGCACAACGGAATGACAAATAATGTGTACGCTACATTCTTCGGTAGAGGGTATAACAATTGCCTGAATTCTCTTGAACAAGCTTTAAGTGAAAATCTACTTATACTTTTCATCCATGGCCTAGATTTATCGGTCGTTATATAGTTGTTCCGAATAGATCGGTATTGTGTGTATCCCAAACATTCCATTTCGCCAAGTGGTGTAGGGTAGAAATGCATGAGAACAATGACAAATGAAGAATGTCGAACAATAAAAGAAAGAAAGCATAAAATGGCGAGTAAACTTGCTGAAATTCCCTTAAGCACCTCAACAGTTAAACTTCCGGCTGCTCTGCGCGAGAGGTAGGGCAGTCTGTAATTGCATAAGTGACTGAGTCCGTTTGCAGAAAAGGACCCACTCTCGCTCATTCTCAATGGTGTGCGTGTGTGTATGAGAGATAGTGTGTATGTATGCCACTCTTTGTACTTTATGTTACGGCTATATTTTACACTTGACTTAGATAGTTTGTTCGTTGAGTGTACCTACACTTTATGCGTATGTGTGTATGATTAAGTTTAGTCTTACCCAGTGGGTAAAGGAATGGCCCAACAAGGCCTTCTCGTCGGAGCCCTTCTTAAGATGCTCGGAGGCATGCTTGCTGCATTTTTATCTCATTTCGAATTGTTGTTGTAGCGGCACACATAGTTCCGTGGTGACAGCCCTTGGCCGAAGAATTGCTGCTTCCGGTCAATCCGGTGCATTGAACCGGCTGTCATATGGCGAGCTAGGACTTCCACCGTTCTTTATAACGGAGGTCTTGCAAAAGATCTTCCAGAGAAATTCATTTTTAATTACTCAGTTTTGAAGTTTTATTAACCTTTTGGTTTGCCCCCACTTGAATTCCAATTTTCGAAGTTCTGTTTGCTACTCCGATATGCTACTTCTGGCCTACCGAGCTAAATTTTGTGTAAACTTCAAACCTAAAGGCCTGCTAGCAGACCTTTTTAGGTAAGTGACATGAGAATTCGTGGGGAATCATTTTTCATTTGCAAAGAAGTTTTTCTGTGTATTGGATCTATAGGGAGGCCTTCTAGAAGGTCTTCTTATGCGAAGGCCTTGCCCATTTTCCCTCTGCGTTCCTTTATGTATGGATGTGTGTGTTTGAGTATAAGAGTTTATGTGGTACGACTAAATGTGCGTTCAGCAAATAGGGTATTAACTCAAAATGTTTACGACATACAGTGGTCATATGTTGCCATCGGAAAATTCTTTTCTTTTTTTTCGCTTTTTTTGACCTTTCAAAAAAGAAATACATGACTCTCTCTCTCTGCATTTAAGAATAGTTTTAGTGTTTTTTGACTCTACTAAAAATTCAAAATTTTTAACTTAAACCCCTTTGCTAGAATAAGTGGAATATCTAATGGCGAGAATGTCTAATTTTTATGTTCGTGCTTTGTTTTCGCAAGTATTTTTTTATGCACCGAGCACGAAATTAACGCCAACAAAGAATTGAATATAACCCTGCCCACCCAGAAGAATATAAAAATAACAAAAGGAGCTGCATCTAAAGCGTCTATGTTTTAGATCTATTTGATCAATATTCCTGGGGAAGATCAAATTACAACCATTAGTTCATTTGATTTTTTTCGCTATCAGCTTTCTGCGGTTTTCCTACACTTTACAATGCAACTCCTACTTAAATTTTACTTTTGCTCAACGATTTCTTGGCACTTTTTGTTTTTGACATCTGGGCGCTTAGATTTTAGAGAGGATACCAGCCATAAGAACGTTGAAATAAAATAAGACTATTTTATTACTACATTGATTCATTTCTCTGTAGTGGGCTCTGTTCTTTAGTAGTCCATATTGTCATATTCGTGTGGGTACTTAATATTCAGAAAATTTTAATAAGAAGGAACACAATACTACAAAACGTTAGACAGGCTTTTAGTGTCTTTGAAATCTCTTTGTTCCAATGAAAACTCCCAGCTTTGAGGTCGCTCTTCGGCTGTACACAAAGTATAGGGTGATCCATCTAGAGGTAGTTTTTTCAGAACAAAAAAAAATTAAAAATTCAAATCAGGTGTGGAATCTTTATTGGTAATTAGAAAGGCCATTTTATGGCATTTATTTTTTGAAAATAATTACCTTCAAATGTTGGCAACGGGAAGATCCGCTGTTTTCGACAAAAAATTTTTGTTCAGTGATGAGGCCCATTTCTGGCTCAACGGCAAAATCAATAAACAAAATTGCCGCATTTAGGCTGAAGAGCAACAATAAGTTCAAGAGGTGCCATTATACCCAGAGAAAATTCTTTACAGCTGCTCAAACAAAGGATCTATTGAGGGGTAATTTCGAAAATCAGCTGATTTCACGTTTTGAAAAGGTGAGTTGGCCGCCTAGATCGTGTGATATCACGCCTTTAGACATTTTTCTTTGGAGTTACGTAAAATCCAAAGTCTATGCTGACAAACCAGCTACGATTCAGGTTTTGGAAGCCAACATTACGCGTGTCATTAAAGCCCTACTGGTCGAAATGCTCGAACGAGTAATCCAAAATTGGACCCTCAGAATGGAAACCCTGAGGCGTAGTTGCGGCCAACATTTGAAGGAAATTATTTTCAAACAATAAAAGCCATAAAATGTCCTTTCAAATTACCAATAAAGATTCCACACTTGATTTGAATTTTTATTTTTTTTTGTTCTGTACAAATACTTCAAGATGGATCAACCTATATAAACATTGCTTGAAATCTATTCTGAGATTAATTACTGCATGGTTTCTGAATTTGAAATTCTAAAAGCTCTTGTAGTCAGTGGTGTATTCTAAATGAAATTAGCAGCTTTTGACACGAGTATCCCGCCAAATTCGATTTTACGCAACATTTTTACTGCTATGTACCACTGTGCAAGAATATCCTGCGGATAACGGTTTCTGCCCTGCCGTTCCGCCGTTTTTATTTATTTTGTTTGCGAAAAGTTTGGCATAGTTCTCGTTAAGAACTGTGGGCTTTACTAAAACCAAGTGAAAAATTAAATTCTCTCCTTTTGTTTTATTCACCGTCCATAGTTATTGTTGTTTAAACAATGAAAGCCAGTCTGTTGGGCGCTCGTAGAGAATGTATGGATCAACCAGGGAGGGAGAAAAAGTTTGCGTTAATTTTACGGAAAGGTAATTCACACCAAATATAGTAGGGCTAGTACCAGTGGAGCCTTACGTTCCGTTAGCAAACATTCTAGTGCTAGTGAAGAAAGAGTTGCCACTTATTTTGAATGTTTTTTTAGAGTCAAATTGTGTTTATCAAGGCTCTGTTGCAGTTGTTATTGTTGCGTGTGCAGCGAGTGCTGCTCCATTGTTTCCATGCCGGTGAAAACGAATTGTTTTCCATTTTTTTTTTGCACACTTTCAGTGTTTTGTTTTGTGTTTACTTTTGATATGTATATTTCTGTGTATATGTAATACATATAAGTATATGTGTATGTCTGTAGGTGTGTGTATGTGTTTGGATATATTATGTCCTGTGGTTCGGGAAACAAAGGGCTACTTTTGAAATGTACTCTCCATAGAAAACAATTTATTGCACCGCTCAACAATTGTTTTGTTCTTTGCGGTTGCTGCTGTTCTCTGAATGTGAACAAGTGTGTATGTGTGTAGCTTTTGACCTTTGCTGTGTGTGGCGGTGTTGGTGGTGGCGTTTGTAGCTCAAAGTAACCACTGAATTTTTAACAAATGTTCCAGCGTCCGTCGTCCTTTAGTCCCTCCTTGTTGATAGGTCTTGGATTGTTTTTGTTATTTATTTTGAAACGGTTCTTTTAAGGGATTGCCAAAAGTGCTCCCATGGAGTTGATTTTAAACGTGACTTTTTGTGATTCCCTTGGATGTTGGGGATTCGGTATTTGCCTAAGATACCTTTATTTATTTTTTTTTAACATTTGTAAATTTCTTGTTGTTGAAATCATTCCTTCGACAGAGTTTGGGAGGTTGGGATCCACGCATTATTTGCCACTCTG
Source organism: Hydrotaea diabolus (assembly GCA_963513945.1). Taxonomy (NCBI): domain Eukaryota; kingdom Metazoa; phylum Arthropoda; class Insecta; order Diptera; family Muscidae; genus Hydrotaea; species Hydrotaea diabolus. Next base: position 105,832,637 of record OY740718.1, read on the forward strand.
TTGGTGGTTAATTGAAAATTAAACCTTGGTATTCTTATGCTGCGATAGGTGAATAGAATCAAAACAAACCCCATGGCAACTAAATTAAATGGGATACTGTTTACAACTCTCCACTGAACACTTGCTAAAAATAAATGTTTAATTTGTTTCAAATCAGATCAATATAATAGGCTTGTTCTATTTGTACTCGTGTGTTCTATTTGTACTTAATTAAGGAGTAAGTGCTCGCTAAGGCGATAACTTTAAAACCTTTCGAGAATTTTTTGTAATTTCTTTGTAGACAATAACTGAATGGGTTTATGCATCATAAACCGTTTGAATTTAAAATTTGTAATTAGCAAAAAAATGTTATTCAAAAAATGATATAAGCGAGATCTAAGCGAGCTCGCTTAAAGTCACTAAAGCGAGCTCGCTTAAAGTCACTAAAGGTTATTTTTAAATAATGTTCTTCCCAAAAGAGTTAATTATTTAAATAAACAGGATTTAACGCATTTTGTCCATAGTTTTCTGTTAACGAAATCATTTCTATATTCTAATTGCGAGCGAGTTGCCAATAGTAGACGCGGCTAATCTTTTCAGATAAAGGGAAAGGCTTGGGGAATTGTCCGCCCTAGATCTTTTTTGTGGATTTAAAGTGTAGGGCAAGATACAACCTACATAAATACTGTCACAACATTGAGCACACCCATTTCAATAGTAGAACTGAACATACCCCGTTGATGTCATATAGGATTGGAAAGCTAACCTCAATAGCGTTAGACTGTAACGGGATTTTAAAATTGTTTCAACTTTCAACATGGAGTGGTTAGGTAATGAGAACCGTATCGCGGTAATAGCGCTTTTAAGTGTGAAATGAAAAAAAGCGATATTTTTAAAACGCTCCGGCCACTAGGGATTTGCCGCATGTACCGTAGTATGATTCAAACCATACTATGATCCCCACAACCACATTATGATCCTGACAACAATAGTATGTTCGACATACAACCATAGTATGAACCCAAAAACCATAGTATGATCCCACTCAACCATACTATGATCCTCAAAATAATTTATAATAATTTATTAAGATTGGATTATGTTGTCAACTATAGAGATTTTTATTAAGTAAATAAATTAAAAATACATTAAGTTTACAATAAAAGGGGGTGTTCATTAAACAGTAAAAAAATTTGCGTTTTTATTAAAAGATGTTAAGAATTCAAGAAAAACTTACAAAAAAAATATAAGCGTAACAATAACATTGTTGTAAAACCCCTATTCATATTAAGAAGAATTACAATTATACAGTATGATTGCCGTAATCATATTATTGTTAACATAAAACTCAAAAAACAATATTTTTGTCCTACCAACTATATTTATATTGTTTCTGCAACCATAGTTTCATTTCTAAATTTGGCAATAATACTATTGTTACATTTGAACAATATTAAAATCATACTATTGTCAACATGAAATTCAAAAAAAAATACTATGGTTGCGACGAATTATTGCAGAGAACATATTATTGCTGCCGTGACCATATAGTAACCATATTTTTTCTTTGCGTGTAGGTAAAATTTTTGTGCGCTTTAGTAGCGTACGATGAAGGAGGGAATATAAGAATCGGCTTGCCAAACTTAACGACGTTTTAACTTGCTTTTAATTAACCTACAAAAACGTGTGTACTTTGTTTACAGAAATTCCCGAAAGCCTTTTTGTTATCGTCCCTACTTTTGTTGGCAAAAATGTAGTTTGTTCATTTTCATCATAGTAATGTTGATAATGGCGTTCTTTTCACAAGGCAACAGAAAAAACGGCAATTAATGCTTTGATTGATGTTGTGTTGTTTGCCAAACACACGCAAAAAAAAAACAATCGAGAAAACTAACTTGATTTATTCGCGCTACGATATTCTCTTATTATGAGAGTCTCCCATCGGCACTTATGTTAACGAACTAATTTCGATGATTGTGTGAATTCTCAAGTGAACTTTTAATGATTAATTTTTATATAAACAACAATTTAAGCAAACTGTAAAGCGAAGATTGGCGTAGGTTGGGTCAGGATATCAATTTACGAACTTTTCAATACGCCAAGAGTGTATGGGTTAAAGGAGAGGGAGAGAGCTAGAGAAAATGAAAGTGCGGGAAATTAGTATTAATCATACGCTCCGGTGAATTAATTAATGAAACGGAATGAGAGACTTTTCAAAGTTTGTTAAGTGGAAATATATTTAAAAATAAACTTCAATTCAGAAAAATGTACTTGAATAGTGGTTGCTCTTAAGATTGAGGAATGTAATTATGTACGTCTGTGTTTAGTCAGGAAATTCGTAATTAATATAAAAGTAAATTCCACACCGTAATTCAGTTAATAATTAAACTTACAGCAAATACTAATTAGCATCTTTCGTTTCTTTACAGGTATGTCTACGCTGCAGTGTTTTTAATTAACTATATAAGGTATACTATAACTAAAAAAAATATTAGAAAAATATTTCCTTCATAGAATACATTTTTCTTTAGAAAAATTCATCGAATTTGGAACAATTTTTCTTTTCATCGGAATCGGATCAATGTTTCTTTAGAAAAATTCATGAAATTCGTATCAATGTTACTTGAGAAAAATTCATCAATTTCGTTTTGATTTCTCTTTAGAAAAATTCATCGATTTCGTTTTAATTTCTGTTTAGAAACATTCATCGAATTCATTTTAATTAATTTTTCTTAAAACAAATTGTCGAATTCATATTGATTTTTATTAAGAAAAATTCATCGAATTCAGATTAGTTTTTCTTTAGAAATATTCATCGAATTCAGATTAATTTTTCTTAAAAAAAAATCATCAAATTCAGACTGATCTTTGTTAAGAAAAATTCATCGAATTCAGATTAGTTTTTCTTTTGAAACATTCAATGAATTCAGATTGAGTTTTCTTAAGAAAAATTCATCGAATTCAGATTAATTTTCCTTTACAAACATTCATCGAATTCAGATTGTTTTTTCTTGAAAAAAATTCATCGAATTCAGATTAATTTTTCTTTAGAAAAATTCATCGAATCCCTTGCAATTTCTATGAAGAAAGTCTTCAATTTTCTTAGTACTATTTGCCAAAGAAAAAATTATCCCTATTTGAACAAGTCAAGTTACCCCAGAGCAACGCCCACATTGTTATATATCTCTGTTGCTTTGCCCAAATTTATTTGTCTTTAATAAACTTTTTCCTTTCTTTGACTGTGTCCTAGTTGTGCACAGTCCTGGTAGTGGGAGTCTTAAGTATGTATTGTGTTAACTGAAATTTCTGTTTGTTTACAATATTAAAATTCATTTCAATTAAATCCTCCGTCCCACACATACATACTATACATGTACACTCACAACACACAAATACACACTCGTACTTATTGCATTTTGTTGCATGCCACACAAAGTTCATGCAAGTCAACTGGATAGCCCCAGTCAATTTAAAATGCACAAAGGCGAAACTGTTATGCAAACCAACAAATAAAATAAAAAAGCTAAAAAAAAACACACACAGTGGAAAATTTCAAAATGAGAATATGCAAACTCAAAGATATTCAACAGCAACAGAAACCAAAAAAGTAAAGAAAATATTCTCTTGTCGTGTTGCATGATAACAACTCATTTTCACACCCACCCAAAGCACGCTGCTCTAACTCCCTCCTAGGGCCGCTGTAACCAAACACCCACTTCGTGCCCATGTCTGCCTTCACTTAAACCCACAATACTGGCATAATTTCTAGGACAACAACAAACCTTCAGTTTTATTCTCTACCACTTGACTGGGAGTATGTAGTTTGGGAGAGCCGAGTTGCATGCTCTTCCATAATTTCTGCATCCTACGGCAGTTATGATGTTCTGTTGGTGTTGATGATGATGATGACGATGGTGATAGTACTTAAGTTGCATTACTTTCCTTGGGCAACTCCACCAGAGTAACCCATTGCTAAAGTGTTTAGGATATGGTAATCAGGGGTGTAAAACGAGTGGTGGCTTTAATGAAATGCATATTGGTTGGAACTTAAGGAGAATTTTCCACTGTTTGTGTTTCACTGTAAACGGTGTAACAATTTTTGCATATAAAATACCGAAACAAGGGGAGAGGAAAAGACAATGGATCTGTAAAGGTTTAAACAAGAACAACCATTAAAAACAAAGACTAAAAAATAAAAAAAAAATCAATCTCATATTGTGTATAAATATAATCCAATTTTTACCGTATCAAAACCCAAAGAACTTCGATTTCGAAATTTGAAATAATTTCTATGTAAATGTTTTAAAAATTCTGACTCAAGCAATGGATTGTTTTTAACTTTATATTATTGGTAACTAGGAAAAAAGTCAAAAAATTTTAAAAAAAAAATATAATTTTTTGAGTTTTCTTAAGAATTATTCAGAGAATACTGCACAATTTTTCATAAAAAAATATATGCGTATAGGAAATGTATTCTGTGAACAGACAAATATAGCAGAGCAATTTTTTATAGTTATATTTGTTACAATTTTTCTATAGAAAAATTGGAAGAATTCCCAATAACTTTCTTTATATAGGGTGGTTCATCTAGAGGTATTTTTTCAGAACAAAAAACATATAAAAATTCAAATCAAGTGTGGAATTTTTATTGGTAATTTAAAATGACATTTTATGGCATTTATTTTTTTAATACAATTTCCTTCAACTAAGCCTCAGGGTTTCCATTCTGAGGGTCCAATTTTGGATGACCCGTTAGAGCATTTCGACCGGTATGGCTTTAATAAGCCATAATGTAATGTTGGCTTCCAAAACCTGAATCGTAGCTGGTTTGTCAGCATAGACTTTGCACTTTACGTAACCTTACATCCATTATATCCCGAAGCAGTATGATTGAAAGTCAGAAAGATCGGTACCTCACTCTCTATCGAGCAGGAAATGGTTTCAATGCATTCATACGAGTATAATGCTCTCGCTTTCTTGGCCTGATGTATCCGTGAGGATAATAATAAGTCCTAAGAATAGGTTCTCACTACCATGGACAGCTAGTCGACCACGCTGGTATCTGTACCGACCATCGCCGGTGAGGCAGAGTGCGACTTTTTGTACAAATTTTCACTTAAACTTAACCGAGGCAAAATTAACTTTAAATGCAGGTTATGTATAATGTTGAAGAAAATTTGGGCAATTTTTTGACTCCTCCTTTTTTTTAAATTTAAGACCCACATCCCAACCTTAAATGAAAGCTCAAACTTTGATGGTGTTTTTTTAATTCGTACATATTGACTACTTGGAACATATTTTTATATCCTTCTCCCCCCCCCCCCCCTTCTTACATAATTGTACACTAATTCAGGCGAATACAAATCTTGAAATGCTGCCTTCATACCGTCAAGGCCAGAGATACCTTAAATCCTCCCTATTAAAACAAAAAAAAAATATTTAAATAAGAATTTTTAATTAATTTACCATTTTGGTGGCATGAAATCATAGGGGGAATATTATCGTAGAAACATCATCACAACGCTGCTGCTCCTATACGCCACGAAAAGCACAAAAAATCAACGGAAAATGCATTTTATTATTTCCCCTTATATTTACGTGAAAGTTTCCCACACAAATGAGATCCAGAAGGACCGAACTTGAAAAAAAATGAAAGCGTAGGCGGCAGTAGTACAGCGCTTTTGCTCCCCTGAAATTACTTTGAATTTTTAGCATTCATTGTGTTGATGCAGCAAACGCAGAACTCCCTACTGTCTTCGTGAACAACTACTCCACATTTTACATATGTGTGTGTGTGCATGTGAAAGTGAGTGAAATCCACTGTGTACGTACAGGTGTTCGGTTATAAGTTTTTGTTTTTTGTGGTTCATTATTTCCTCTTTTTTTCTTTGGCTTCAAGAGTATTATTTGTGCTCTCATTTAACGTATGTTTTCGTTTTGGTCCTTTTTCCAATTTTTACTTCGCATACATTTTATATAAGTGTATGTGTGTATATTAACATACACACATACCTTATGTGGGTTGTTGGGACTAAATAACCTCTTCCGCTGCAAAATCCCCGTGGGGACATTTCAGGATTTTTATGTGGTGCAAACAAGGAGCGAAAACAAAAATTATGGAAAAAATAAACTATCTTCCGGTTTCTCTTTTTCACATTCTCCGTCTCTCTTACTCTCGCCATCTGTCTCTTGTCGTAGCCTGTGGTGCCTGCGTTTATTTTCAATGTTCAATGAACCACCGGTTAAATTGTATATAAATCCTTGTATGAAATCGGGTTAAAATAGAGTGATATACAACGTACGAAGCCATTAATGAAAGCTCATAAAACATCGAAGCTGAAAATGTTAAATAAATACATTAATAACGGACTAAAAGACCAGAATGTCGAAATTAAGCAAAATAAATTGCAAAAGATATGGCAGTGGGATGGACAACAACTCTTACCTCAAAGAATAGGAGATATCTTCAATAGGAGGGGAAAAAGAACAATTTGCTTGCTTGAATTGTCTCAGGTTCTTACGAGAAAAAAAACAAGTAAAAACGTCGGTCATTTTATTGGCACATCGTTAGTCTGAAGTACGTTTAGCCTTAAAAATCATATCCTTCCACTCCCACCTAAATAGGGGGCGTTTACTTTTGCCGAAGAGACCACCCTCACCATAAGGTTGGAGTATGTGGGAACCACATTCCATGTCGCACCACCCGCAGCAACACTGAAATGTGGGCAACAAATTTTAAATGAATTTAGGCACAAACACTTTACACTGATACCAGGCACAAACGAGCTCTTAGCCTCCAAAATGAATTCTCAAAAAAAAACCTTTCTTAAAAACGTTAATAGTCAAACAATGACAATAAGCCTCAAGCTCGTGCTCAACTCTAGACAACAACAAAAAAATCGACAGTGTTAGAATAAAAAAAGGATATTGTGGTAAAAGCCAAAAAAGAAATACAAATGATCAATGTGACAGGACGTGGTGAGGGAAAACAACGAGGATACACCATGACAAACTGGCATTCACATCAACCAAACTGTTTTTGAGTGTACTCGTAGTTAAAAACGAGGATTTGCTTTCAGTTAGAAAAAAACTATGTTCTTTTATTTCATTTTCTTTTTTAATAAATAAACAACTCCCTCAAGATTTGTAATAAGGGTTGACAAAACCGACAGCAAAACTGACAGTCTGAACAACAAGGATTTTGTTTATATTCCCGTTCCATCAGATGATAATGTGATGACAACGAGAAAAGGATAACGTTAACAACTTTATGATATCCTAATTTTGCTTAAGAGAAATTGAAAGATTTTTTCCAATTAAAAACTCTTTGAAAAAATTTAGAGAACTTTTCTTAAAAGAACCTTAAAATAAGTGCAGAAAAATTCAAAGAATTCTTTTGTGATCACTGGTGGTTTAAGAGTTGGAGTTGACCTACACAATTCATTACTAGACTTAAGAGCAGTCGTCATCGTCATCAGGTTGTTGCTGTATCGATTTAACTATGTATAGGGTGATCCACCTAGAGGTATTTTTTCAGAACAAAAAAAAATAAAAAGTCAAATCAAGTGTGGAATCTTTAATTTGAAAGGACATTTTATGGCATTTATTTTTTGAATATAATTTCCTTCAAATGTTGGCCGCAACTACGCCTCAGGGTTTTTATTCTGAGGGTCCAATTTTGGATGACTCGTTCGAGCATTTCGACCGGTATGGCTTTAATGACACGCGTAATGTTGGCTTCCAAAACCTGAATCGAAGCTGGTTTGTCAGCATAGACTTTGGACTTTACGTAACCCCAAAGAAAAATGTTGAAATGTGTGATATCACTCGATCTAGGCGGCCAACTCACCTGTTCAAAACGTGAAATTAGCTGCTTTTCGAAATGACCTCCTAATAGATCCATTGTTTAAGCAGCTGTATGGCAAGTAGCACTGTCCTGTTGAAACTAAGTGTCGTCAAGATTCCGGACTTCAATTTCAAGTAGCATAAAGATCGATATTATGGCGCGATAGCGAGCACCATCATCATTTTTGAAAAAAAAATATGCACCGATGAATTTACCAGCTTATAAACCGCACCAAACCGTGGTTTTCTCTAGGTGTAATGGCATCTCTTGAACCTCTTGTTGTTGCTCTTCAGCCCAAATGCGGCAATTTTGTTTATTGACTTTGCCGTTGAGCCAGAAATGGGCCTCATCACTGATCTTCCCGTTTCTCACCGAACGCTCATTTCTATAATACAGTTGCCAACATTTGAAGTAAATTATTTTTAAAAAATAAAAGCCATAAAATGTACTTTCAAATTACCAATAAAGATTCCACACTTGATTTGAATTTCTATATATATTTTTGTTCTGAAAAAACACCTCTAGATGGATCACCCTAAATGCTCAACCGATTAAACCAAAAAAACAATGATTTTTTTTAAAATTCAAATATTTCTCTAGCTAATATCTGGTTAAATTTAAAGACTGTTTAAGTGGATCCAAAAACCTATTTATAGTTGGCATTAGATTTTAAACTAATTTGGGTTTATTTCTCTGAGTAAGGGTATACGGTTTACTGAAGTAAAAGCAGTAAGAAAAGCCTACAGCCGGGCAGGGCCGACTATATGATACCCTACACCACTATGGATGACTTGTTGCTTCTCGTTCTAATTTAACAAAGCTTTGATCTGAAATGTGACTTCTAACTGGCGGAGCTTTTCTGAACATGCAGAAGTGCACAGTAGATTACGAGTATAGTCGGCCACATCCGACTAAAGCTTTTTTTACCAGTTTTCACCTAACGATATGTCCTCTGTTGTTGTTTTATGATGCCTTCCATTTAGTTTTGTCGTTGTCGTTATTGTAAGGATCATATGAATGACCTTTCCCACTCCGTCGTTTTTGCTTTCATTATAATGAAGTGTCAACGTTGAGTGCCAATTTATTATGAAATGATTTCTCGATGACATGAAAAGTGTCTGAACAAAAAACCCAGGGCAATACGAAACCATTCGTACACATACACACACACTCTCTCTTGCTCTGGCAAATAAAGGAATGTGTATTTGTGCAAAGTACAAAGAAAGGTCTAACAAACGACTATGACGTGTCTCTCGTTAGCCAACGACCTGACAGAGAACATCATATCAGCAGCTTACATTCCCTCACGGCGCACAGTGAGCTATTTGCAGGGTCTAGCCGGTAAAAAATCAAAATGAATTTTATGTGTTTTAATGATTCAGACATAATAAGAATTGTCCAATTAGATAAAAAAAAGTAGCCATGGGTGTTTTGAGCCGTCTACTAGCCATAATTTTGTAGGTCAAAGATGAAGTTTCAAAAACTATTTTTTTCAATTGCATGTGCATTAAAGACATCTTATTCAAATTATTCTCATTTTTAGTACAAACGCTGCTCTAGAATTTTGGGTGGAACATATTTTGCTTAAAAAGATATGCTCGTTTTAATAAAAATAACAACAATTATCATATCTTTAGAGAAGTGCCTATAAAGTTGTCTCAAAATAGAGGTTTTCTCGATGAAAATTAGCATAATATTTGATATAAGTTGGACCATCTCATTGGTGACATAAAGAGACATAAACTTGAAACTTCGCTAAAACACTCTCTAGATTATACTCTCTTACATCTTGAAAGATTGATACTTCGCACGACTTCGCATCAATGTAATATTTCAAGTCAAAGGCAATATTTCAAGTCAAGTGCAGCCAAAATTAGCTATTCACAATATGAGCAAGATGCATACATAAGGTGGTCGCAGTAGAACTGCCTTGTACTTTATTTGTTCAATATGTATGTAATTGTATTGCGTTTTGCATTGGAAACCAACAACAAAAATACTTATATTTCTGGTACCCTATGCCTGTGAGCGTGCACAAGATATTATGCCATGCGATCGATGTTATAAAAAATTTCGTTGTACCCATCGGTCAGTTATCTGAAGAAGCTCAGGAAGCTCGCAACAAGGATTGTAGGCGATACAGGTTGGCGCACACACGCAAATCTTCAAGAATCAATACAAACAGAGATTTACTTAACATGTTGTTGATAACATCAGATCCTCTGATCAATTCTTATCGACAAAAACCCTTCAAAAACTTTTCATCGCTCCCACCGGAAGTTATAAGGTTTTTAGTTGAGCCTAGTTTCGATGCCCATAAAGATTTACGTTTTGAGCTTGCAGGAGCAAGTGAAACTGAAGAAATAGAAAACTTTAGCGAATCTGATTCTGATGAATAGTAGAGTAGTGTTTGGTTTAACTCATAAATGTATGACTAATTTATTATGAAATTGAATGAGCAGTCCTATTTTAATTTAAAGCCCTTATTTTTTGTTGAAATTGAATAATAAGAATTTAAACAAGTTTTTTCAATTCTGTTTTTTCTATTGTGTTACAAAAGTAAATAAAATTTTCTATTTAGGGTCATTTATTTTGCGTTCTTGACCTCCTCCTCCCTCTCAGTATTTTGTGTTCTAGCCCTGTACTATCACCTCCATTCGGCGAATCATCTATAACATCACAATTCATTGGAAAAATATCGAAAAATAATGTAAGGAAGTAATTCTTACCCCATTGGCCCTTTAAATAGACCCTAAGACTCTCTAGGACCCCTCGGGAGGTCTTATCGGTCCTTGATTCTGTCAAAATTTTTCATGGACCCATTTTACACCAAATCCATCTATTTTAAAATTAAAAATAATTTTTGCCGGCTAACTTGTATGGGGTAGCCCACTGTGCGGCGTAAGGGCACGTTGTCGTCGTTGCTGTCTTTTACGATGTTTTTTATGAAATCGTTAAGGATTTTCTATGTTTTACATGTCTATGTTTCACAAATATCCTTCGTTGTGTCATATTTTCCGTTTGAAAATTAACTTTGTCACATAACGTTGTTAAACATTGTTTTCTTTCGTTCGTTCTTTTTTTGTATTCTTTCTCGCCTGCTTTCTTTTCAACGTTTTCCCATGTACTGGGAACAAATGATACGTTTGTTTGTTATTGTCGTTGTTTTCGAGGCAATTGCTTTTGTCACATTATATCTCACAGGAGCTAAAAGCGGGGAGTAGCGGCTATAGGTTGGTTATATTTTGAAAACTTAATCGCATTTTCTGCTCTTTAGAAAAAATTACATTGCATTTATTTAAACTTATAAGAGATGTGCTTTGATAGAGGCTCAAATAAGTAAAAAAAATGCCCAGGGTTGAGTAATTATGACGTTAGTGGCATGTAGAGTTTGAAGATGCGTTGATTCACGTGCAAATGAAAAAAGTAACCAGCTTATAACGATAGTTTTTCCAGTTGTTATATTTCAGAAGCTTTAAAAATTACCATACCAACCAGGTCAACTCACCTGTCCAAAACGTAAAATTAGCTGCTCTTCGAAATGACCCCTCAATAGATCCATTGTTTGAGCAGCTGTATAGCAAGTGACACCGTCCTGTTGAAACCAAGTGTCGTCAAGACTACGGGCTTCAATTTCAGGTAGCATAAAGATCGTTATCAAGGCGCGATAGCGAGCACTATTCACGGTTACGTCCCGACCATCATCATTTTTGAAAAATATGCACCGATGATTTTCTCTGGTTTTCTCTGGTTATAATATTACCTCTTGAACCTCTTCTTGTTGCTCTTCAGCCCAAATGCGGCAATTTGACCGTGGAGCCAGAAATTGACCCCATCACTGAATAAAATTTTGATCGAAAACAGCGGATCTTCCCGTTTCTCACCGAACGCTAATTTCCATAATACAGTTGCCAACATTTAAAGGTAATTATTTTCAAAAAATAAATGCCATATTGTCCTTTTAAATTAACAATAAAGATTCCACACTTGATTTGAATTTTTATATTATTTTTTTGTTCTGAAAAAATACCTCTAAGGACACTTTATAACGTCGGTCGTCACCATTTCTTGTGTATACTCTTGGATCCTAAGCCACCAAACTACAGAGACAGAGATCGGTGCGAAGTGAAGAAAACACGGCATTTGTGCTGCCATTTGGGACATAACCCAGAAATATCTATTCGTGGCCTAATTTTTAACTGGATTTGGCCCTACTTGCGTTGAGGATAGTGCTGATGTAAAGCCTATAACTGAAATACTGTAAACAACACCGTAAGTTTGCTAATTAAGCGCCGAAAATGCTGGTTAATTATCCAATAATTATCTATTCGTACGGGGCCCATGTTTCTGGCTCAGCAGCTATGTCATGGAGTAAGTTTGTCATTAACGAAAACAGTTCACAAGTTTTTGATTATGCAATATCGGATTACCATAGACAACTGCATGTGTTTGCACATTGGGCCATGAAATAATGACCGAAGTTCTGGATTTTGACCCAAATATGATCATTTCAAACGAGTTCTATTTTTGTGGCTCAGCGATTATGTCAAGCATCATGGCATCCGCAATGATTGACAATTGTAAGGGTTATTGCTCTAATCCAAGAGATGCATTTTTTAATGCAAATATTTAGCATATTTTTTCCGAAACATACAATTTTTACATGTGTCTCGACTTTTCCTTTTTTGATAAAAAAAATATCCAATTTTTTCTAATTTTTTAATAAAAATTAAATTCAAACGGATAAAACTTTTTACTGGATTGATATTTTTACTCCACATTTTAAAAAGATTTGTGTTGTCCGGCGTGATGTAAAGGAAGTGTGCACGACTATCATGGCAGTTAATCTAGGTTCAGCCCCGAGATGTACCTGACAATTTTTCGGCGGCGGGTTTTCACCTCTTAAATGCCGGCAACTTTATAAGTAAGAGATTTATCTCTAAACCACGTAAAAACTTCTCTATAAAATTAATTATTGAACAGTAGGTCCCGGTCAGTGAGTATACAAATTGAATTGTGTGCAACTCACTGATGGGAGAGAAGCTTTTCTTTGTTTCTTAATGGGATGTTGTAGGACTTAAATAAGTAAGTCTCAAAAGATTTATGTAATATTTTTCTACAATACGAATACAAATTTTTGGAGAATTTGTAGATGTAAAGCTAAGACGATATATAAAAAATTCTAATTAAAAATTGTGAAAAGTTAGAAAAGAAAAAAAAAATAATTCTACAAACTCTTAAACTTCTTAAAAATACGCAAAATATACTAGCGCTTTCCAAAATTTTAAAAGTGATTCAAATCGGTTAAAAACTGGTTTGACGAGCATTAAAGTGCTTTTTTTACACCAAGGTGGACAACTTCGCAGTCGTTCATGACGACACCTATTCTGGCTAGACGTCCCAAAATATTGCTGTTAACTCGGTGCACCTTACCTATAACCGTGTGTTAATTTATGACTTATTTCCAAAATACTTTTTTCCCAATCACTTGAAGCCTATGTGAAGGTCAAGGTTAATATAAATATTGTGGTTTTCGCGAGCATAATAAATTAATTCACATCCATGATTGCCAACTTCAGACACTAATTCTGGCTAGAGGTCTTAAACTTTTCCTATTAACTCGAAGACGATCCGTTTATTTGACTTATGTGTTAATACATTCATACAAGGGTTGCTATATATATATTTGTGGCCTAGGTAAAACTAAGTGTTGCCTTTCGCCATCTGACATTTCCATTGGAAAGTTTGAGATTTTGTAGCATAAACGTACTTAGAACGACCATCGTTTGTGTTGTTTACAGTGACTTCAAAAAATCAATTTGGCAAAAAAATGGAATTAACTCGTGAACATTTTCGTGCGATCATTTTTCATAACATTCGACGTGAATTATTACGACAAGAGTGCATCGACGAACTTAATTTTTTTTATAGCGATGAAGCAGCATCCTATAGCACTGTTAAAAACTAGTCTAATCGTGGCCGACGCTCGCTCAAAGACGAAGATCGTCCAAAAAGGCCGTTGTGCCAGAGGACATTGATGCCGTGCGTGAACTGATAATGCAAGATCGTCATATGACATACCGTGAGATAGAGGCATCACTGGGCAATTTTTTCACCAGCATACATTCGATATTGCATGAACACCTGGCCATAAAAACAGGTTTGTTCTCGTTGAATCCCGCACAATTCGACAATCGCTCAAAAATAGCTCGTGTCGATTTGTGCAAAGAAATTTTGAAAAACTACGATCGCGGTGCTTCAAAAAACGTTTATATGATCGTCACAGGTGACGAATCATGTATATATTTGTATGAGCCCAAAACAAAACAGCAATCGACCGTGTGGGTCTTCGAAGACGAGCCAAATCCAAAGAATGTTGTTCATGGAAGAAACACTTCGAAGCAAATGGTCGCCTGTTTCTTTGGCAAAACTGGTCATGTGGCGACTGTTCCGCTTGAGCAACGTAGAACGGTCAATTCAGAGTGGTACACCACAATTTGTTTGCCTGAAGTCTTCGGAGAAATTCGAAAAACGAACAAGAGAAGACGAATCATTGTGCACCATGACAATGCGAGCTCTCACACATCGGCTCAAACCAGCGCCTTCTTGATCGGCCAAAACTTCGAATTGATGGGTCATCCGCCGTACAGCCCTGACTTGGCACCCAATGACTTCTTTTTATTCCCGCACATCAAGAAAAAATGCGTGGTCAACGATTTTCGTCGCCAGAAGATGCTCTGAAGCGTTCAAAAACCATGTTTTGGAGGTGTCTCAATCGACGTGGAAAAAGTGCTTCGACAATTGGTTTTAACGCTTGGAAAACATCAAAGTCAACATCAGCATCAATTTGAAATCTTACGCATTTGTTTGATTTTTCTTTTTTAATCACTCTTATCTGGTCATCCTGGACTATTTTTGTAGAATGTGAGATGTGTTTCAAGACACTGCTTAGAAAGTTTGGTGCAAAACTGTAACTCCACACAGAGACCCATAGGACGTTTTGTGATTCTGATTATAAAAGGTCCTACAACCTGGAAATCTCATAAACTACCAAAATTTGCATACCATCCATCTTTATTTGCATTGACGACAAAACTACTACCTACAACTATGACTTCAATTAAGACTGCTGTTGACTCGCAAAACGATAATGGCAACACGCCGTAAGGGCAATGCTGATGAGGATGACGACTGCTCCTTAGCCTAGTAATGAATTGTTTAGGCCACCTCCAACTCTCAAGCCATCAGCGATCAAGAACATTCGGCTATTTTTAGCTTTTTCATTTCATTCTGTTTTTTTCTTTTGCATTTGTATGGTATTTCGTTGACACTTTCTCTTTTTTTCGTAGTTTGGCGCCATTACGATGTGTCCTTTGTCAAGTGTTCAGTTTTTTTGACAATTGTTGTCCTTTGTTGTAGCTATTGTGGAGAGTATCGAAATATCGAGGTGCCCTGCTGTATGTCCGTTTCTGTGATGAACACTTGCTTCCTTCGCTTTGTGTGTTGGTTTTTTAGGCTCCTGTTGTTGGCTGTCAACAAAATGTTTTCGACTACATTGCGACTGCGATTTTATTTTTTTTTTCTGTGGAGTTCGAATTTTATTGCACTCGTCGATGACATAAACTGGCAGACGGTTTTAGATTTTTTCTGGTTGGTTTTTGAAACACTTTTGCTGAAGGATGCTTTTTTTGCAAAATGAAACCATCATTGGTGTAGGGGAAATGTTATTTTGTCGGCAGTTAACATTAAGCCTTAAATAGATATATCATAAAATCTGTTAAATATATGTGTTTATGCTTCAAATAAAATCGATAAATCTGTAGAGCACGTTATTTATGATTTGAGCTTATATCAAAATGACAAAAGAATATTCGAATAAGTTTTTGTAGGGCTTCACAATATCAACGTTGTACGTTGTATAATACTATGTGTTAGGAGTCTGATCATCGAAAAAATATGAACCTACTGTGAGTTCCGTGAACAATTTTAGCTGTATATTTATGGGTTAGCATATCTTGCCAAAATTAAATATAGAGATGCTTACCCCAAAGGCCAACATAATATGGAGATATCCCAACCTGGATCAGCAGTATCTGCGTTTCATTGCGTAAATTGAAATACATTTCAACAAAATTACTTAATTAATTTCCTTAATATCTTACAAAGAAATTAACAGGACATTTCTCTCAAATGTAAGCTGTACACAATATAACTTTTATACTGGCTGACTAGAAGCTACTGTTTAAAGCCGGCTCTTAGCAGCTAATGCAATTTTAGAGATTAATCTCCTATAAGCTGAAAACACGCCCCTGAAGATTTTTTTAGATGTTCTTTCCCGGATTTGATCCTGTGTTTACTTTCGTTACATTCGTGCACACCTATCACACCACGTCGGCCCCAAAAATTATTGACCCTAACAAAATAGTAAGGAAACTTGGCAAACGATTTCATGTCGTCATAATTCTTGAACTTGTGGGCCACTGCACATTCTTAGGGAAATTTATTATCAAAACTACACAATTATCTGGAGATTCCGAAAAATAAATAGTAGGGTGGAGTGAAATTCAAAAAAAAAAAGTTAACCTCGGAAAGAGATGTAGTCTGGGGTCCTAAAGAGGGGAAAAATAAAGAAAAAAATTTAAAAAAAATTTTAGGGGTAGCGCCACTCCCTCGAAATTTGGAAATTATCGCTATTTTGGCGTTGATTTTAGAAAAATCCTAAAAAGTTTTATGTCAATAAATGTTTGCAATAGCGTAAACAATGAAATAAGGGCATGAAAAAATTTAAAAAAATTTTTCTCATTGTTCAAAAATTTCAAAAAGTAAAATAAGTCAAATCGTCCCTTCTTCAGAAAATTGACTGAACAATGAAATCGCCACCAAAGCTACAAATATTAGTCGATTATCCTCATATTTGCCTCAAATACTTTTGTTTGGGCACTGAACAAGCTCAAACTTTTAAATTTCGAATAAGTTAAGTCGTTAATTTTTAGGATTTTTCTAAAATCAACGCCAAAATAGCGATAATTTCCAAATTTATAGGGAGTGGCGCGACCCCTAAAATTTTTTTTAAATTTTTTTCTTTATTTTTCCCCTCTTTAGGACCCCAGACTACATCTCTTTCCGAGGTTAACTTTTTCAAATTATAAAAAAAGCATGTTTTCACTCCACCCTAATAAATAGCCTTGTGGTTGGATAGCTACTTTGAAAGTCGTTAGCATTCTACTATCCCTAACCAGAGACCTTGAAGTTTTATTTAATGTAGCCGCTGTCGAATAAAGCAAAGAAGAAAAATCGATATGATCTATGAAAAAAGCTTCATTGCCTGTCTGGAAGTTCGTCCGCCCATCATGACTAAAGCCTAACAAATACAGGTTAAGTCCTGGTAATATTTGAAATTTTTAAGTATATACCTACCTTGCTTATCCGTGCTTTAGAGATCAATCTGTAAACTGTGAAAAAGCTATACACAGCAATAGCCAGTAATTACCGATCAGTAAGTGTAAAAACTTAATTCTGCCTTGTTCACTTATCACTGAAGTTATCCTTTTGTTCCTAAAGAGGTGTTAACCAACCTTCCGTCAGTTAGTCAACCCATCCGTCCGCCCATCCTACAGGTAATTCGTTAGAACGTTGGTCTTTATGTAATCCAATTTTTCCTTCCGTCCTTCTGTAAGTCCACCTTTCTAATGTCCACCATAAATTTATAAACGAATTCTTGGTATAAGTTGTTTTCCTTAATTTCTTAAATTTGGCATCCATAATTTTTTTAGTCTGATTATGGATGATATTGAATTGGAGTAAAATGGAAACAGATTTGTACTACATGTGATCTCTACTGTCAGGTGATCAATCTAGAGGTTTTTTTTCAAAATAAAAGAAATACAAAAATTCAAATCAAGGGTGAAGTCTTTATTGTTTATTCGAAAGGACATTTTATGCCATTTATTTTTGGAAAATAATTTTCTTCAAATGTTGGCCGCAACTATGCCTCACGATGTTAATTCTGAGGGTTCAATTTTGAATGACTCGTTCGAGCATTTCGACCGGTATGGCGATTGATTACAAAATTGAAAAAAATATGGACGATGATTCCACCAATCGCACCAACATGTGGTTTTCGATGTGAAAGTCTTTCCGTGGTGAAATGGTAAACAGGACTGAAAACAAAAAAATAATGTTAAACACAACTCACGCGTAATCTGTGAAAAAGAAACCTGTAGATTGATCACCCGTTAGTTATTAATCGATGTTAAAATAATTAAATTAGACAAGCTGCGGCTGATTTTTTGCATGCCTACAAGTGGATTTATATGTAGAATACATACCATCCATCGCCTTGCTCAGTGGTGCGCAAGTTATTGACGCTGGTAAAACTGGATCATATTGTTGCTTTTTGCCACTCTATTGGCATTTTAAAACACAATCTTCATAAAATTTAACATTATACGTTATGTTCCAACAGTAACGATCTCTTGTAAAATTGGGCCATACTGATCTGTGTTTTGAGATAAATATATACGTTCCACACAAAGTTTTATCCCGAATTGTAAGTCAGTCGCTCTAGGACGCTTATACGTACAGAGCTTTGCATGATACATTATTACAGAGTATTCCCATCCCTGGAAAAATACCACCATATTGGTCAATGTTTGAATTTAGGTCCTTCTGCTCTACAAGCCAAAAGTTATTTAAAATCCAAAAATAACCAACTTAGTTGACAATAGGATCTTATAGATTCGCAATTTTTAAATAGCCTTTATTTTAAGTCCATCTCGATTTGAGTTCTTTCTACTTTAGAAACAACATATTAACTTAAATTGTGATTTACTACTATGTTAGTGTAATTGGACTATATTGGATCATATTTCTCCTTTATACGTTCTTCGAAATGTCCTAAAACTAGTGTTTACTAAAATATCCAAATTTTGTTTTTGTTTCTTTGACCTCCTCTAGGATGTAAACGAAATGCTTTACATGCTTAACTACTAAAATTTCCTGGAATTGTTTAGTCTTCCAAAAAGCAAATTCCAAATCTCCGGTAAAGAACAAACCAACAGTCAATGATGCCGAAGCTTGTAAACTTCCTAGTGGTCATTGCGAAAATGAACTTAAACCGTCTGTAACATGTCTTTAGTTAAAATTCCATTATTTTTCCATCAAACGACAGGATTGAAAATCCTGACTCATTATTATTGATCATCTTCTGTATACCTCTCTCTGTCTCTGTATAAAAGGCATTATTGCCTGGTGTTATTTGCTATCAATGTTAGCAAAGGCACCACCAAACCCACTTACTCGTACATCATAAGCTTATAAAAGTCACTTTTGTGATTTCGATTTATGCTGAATTGCGCTAATAAAATTTTCCGTCAATAAAACTCAGAAATCAATAGCTTACAATTTGCCGTTGTCATAAACACGAAAGTCAATAGAAACATTTTAAATGTATTTGTGAGTGTGTGTGTGTGTCAGTAACTGTGTCGATGTGAGTACGTTTGGCTGTATTTTTGTATACAATCATTGGAATTGGATTGCTGGCGATAAATTTTGATGATATTTAACGCCTCCTTAAGCATGAAATTCAACATTAATGCACACATAAAGTGACGTGAACATCAATAACTACAACAGCAACCAAATATATAAATAAATGACACACACACACATCGACAGAAACACAAACACTCACAGATATAATAATCATATAAACATCAATACAAATACCAAAGGCCATTCATACTCAACCACCACGGCGAAATGTTGTTCTAGTGGCAGCAAACACCCTTCGCATACAATCCTGATGGCACACACAAACACGCGCACAAAGCACACACACACACAGATTCATAATGTTGACTCTGCCAGAGTGCGCGTGAGTGTATGCGTGTATAAGTATTTCCTTATCCGCCAAATGTATTTAAAATGCCCTCGCAAATTCATGGCAGGACTTTCTAGAGTTTCATTGGCATTTGTTTTGCTTTTTCTCTTCGTTTTGAGCATTTAATTAATGTTGACATATTAAAATTAACTCAGCTCTATAGTCAAACAACAACAACTTCCCTTGCGTCTGTATCAACTCCTAGTGATGCGATGTTGTGAATGTTATTCTGTCCTATCTCACGACTGATGCCTGATAAAATGTGCTCTAACAAAATGTATAACTTGCAAAGGTTTGTTTTAAATATTTTCATGCTGCCACCTCTCTTATCCGTATAAGGGTAAAAAAACCAATTTTGACTTTTTTTTGATGTGGACAACATCTGAGCATCGAATGAGACCGATCCCATGCCCCAAAAGTGTTCCCTCCCAGAGATATGCGCGTTTTATGAAAGTGATGGTACAACAAAGATACACGTATTTAAATCTTTAAAATGGCTCTCCTGAACAAAACTGGTTTTTACCCTTAGGTCCCTTTCTATTTTGCGCGTCACATATATAAATACTTCAAAAATAAAAGAAAAAAATTTTCAAAGGCTGGATCTTTATACCATCCAGCCTTGGATAGAGTGTCACTCCGCTTGCAACACCTTGAAAATTTGATCGGATACGGATGAAAAAGCATATCTTCGCCAGAAATGCCAATCAATAACACCACACTGTGGTATATGGTATAATCACTAAGAACGGATGTTTTTAACGCCTTAGAGACCATAAAGCCGATCGATTCAGAATGACTACCCGATAACCTTGCACAATGTCCACCAGTCCGTCTTTTCATCTATTGTTGGTATCAAAGTATTGGTCTCAAATTTCGACGAAACTAGGTATATTCAGATTCGGCTAAGGGCCAGGAACGTACCCAATTGAAATTGGTCCATATCGGTCCATGTTTCCATCTCTAGTGAAATTGGACCATAACGGCCCATGTTTTCGAAAAGCGGCCACACAAATGTCGCTTCCAATTAACTGTTCAATGGGCCACATATTACATCCGATCGTAATATGACCAATTTCCAACCCTTTAAGGTCCTGTCGCTATAGGAGCCATGAGCGGTGTAGGGTATCCTATAGTCAACCCCGCCCGACTTAATTTTTTTTACTTGTTTTAATGTTGCCTCCTTTTTTATCTTGTATAAACATTGTCAAAGGATAGGTTTATTATTGTCATAAATATAATGGGTGATCCACCTAGAGGTATTTTTTCAGAACAACAAAAAATATAAAAACTCAAATCAAGTGTGGAATCTTTATTGGTAATTTGAAAGGACATTTTATGGCATTTATTTTTTTGAATATAATCTCCTTCAAATGTTGGCCGCAACTACGAGTCAGTGTTTCCATTCTGAGGCTCCAATTTTAGATGACTCGTTCAAGCATTTCGCCCGGTATGGCTTTAATGAGACGCGTAATGTTGGCTTCCAAACCCTGAATCGTACGTTTACGTAACCCCAAAGAAAAATGTCTAAAGGTGTGATATTACTCGATCTAGTCGGCCAACTCACCTGTCCAAAACGTGAAACTAGCTGCTCTCCGAAATGGCCTCTCAATAGATCCATTGTTTGAGCAGCTGTATGGCAAGTGGCATCGTCCTGCTAAAACCAAGTGTCGTCATGATTAAAGGCTTCAATTTCAGGTAGCATAAAGATCGATGCAATGGCGCGATAGTTCCGGCCATCATCATTTTTGAAAATAATTTCACCGATGATTCCACCAGTCTTTAAACCGCACCAAACGGTGGTTTTCTTTGGGTATACTAGCACCACTTGCACCTCTTCTTGTTGCCCGTCAGCCCAAATGCGGCAATTTTGTTTATTGACTTTGTCGTTGAGCCACACATAGGCCTCATTACTGAACAAAATTTTGGTCGAAAACAGCGGAACTTCCCGTTTCTCACCGAACGCTCATTTCCATAATACAGTTGCCAACATTTGAAGGTAATTATTTTCAAAAAATAAATGCCATAAAATTTCCTTTCAAATTACCAATAAATTTCCACACTTGTTTTAAATTTCTATATTTTTTTTGTTCTGAAAAAAACCTCATTATTGATCACCTTATACATTGTACAGGGTAGTCCAAATTCACGATTTTTTCGCCTTTTATAGATTTATTTGAAAGAGCTTAGCAGTAAGGAAAAACAAAACTATTAAACGGACCACCCGCCACTTCAATTTCACCCTTACCCAACCGACTATTACACTCGCATCCTGTTACATACTCGTACATACCCGCTAACGCAGAGATACAGGAGTACATATGCCACACACGCGACGCTTCGTCATTATATTGTATGTTTTTCCCGCTGACTGATTGTCTACACAAATATTTGTAATCGTGCTGGTATATCTTACACATAGCACAAGAAAGAAAGCCAAGGTTACAAAGTGATTCTTATCAAAAATTACCTATTCTGACATTTACTCGCGGCGAAGGTAACAACAGCGTATCTCTCAGTTTGTTAGTTGTTATCCTTTGCCAAAGAAACATAAATTTTCCTCAAGGACCTCGCATTCTTGCGCAACGTCCTGGTGTTGCATACCATGCTGTGAGCGTTAACCTTCTTCTATGCTGTTGCAGTTGTTGCGAATGTAACATTAACAGTAGCTGTTGCTAATGTTTGTGCTGTCAATTGCATTTGTTGCAATTGTTAACGAGAATAAGCATATTTTTACAGCAACGATTTTAATATTTGTATTTACTTGTCGCACATATGTCGAAGGATTTATGTAAAGTATTTATGTATAAATTCATACTTTTCGCACGTTCGATATGAGGCTGTGGTCTCAACAGTACGCGTGTCGCATACCGGTTTATCTGCAACGGCAACGAGTTGCAGTCATGCATACTAACACAATATAGAGTCAAGTCATGCACATAACCCTCAACCCCGAGACAGAGCGAGAGAGAGAGAATGATAGCGACGCACGTCAGAACCAAACGAATGGAGGAAGGAAACCGCAATGTACCGGAAATGTTTATATTTAAAGGACATGTTACTTATTTGTTTATCATAAGTGTAACTGCCAAATAATACAGTGGCATGTAACAGTGGCAACTGTCCCTGGAATTGATCAATGACATCTGTCACTAACATCTGACAATAGTCAGTGGCGTTATTTAGTGCCAACTGTGAGTTTGAACTCTCAAAGTCAACCGCCAGTGTAGACAGTTAGCGGTCAGTGTTAATCAATTGTCAGTGTCAGAATAAATTGTGTCAAATATCAGTTGTAACTATCTGTGCATACTGTCAGAATTAAAAAAAACAGCAGCCAATTTTTAGTGTCATCTGTCTTTGGCAAATCTCAGTATCAACAGCCTGTGACACTTTTAATTGTTCGTATTAACTGCTCACTCCAGCTAGTTTTTGCTGTCAAATGTAAAATTTCAATGGCAACTGTTAGAATCAACCCCCACCAGCAAATTTCTAGCTGTCAGCGTTAACCGTTTGTTTTACCAGTCAGTGGTAATACCAAACCACTGTGGATTCAGCGGTCACAATCAATTGTCAATGTCAACAGTCTTTATAAATAACCATTTTCAATTGCCTTGCAAACTAATAGCGTCACTTTCATCTGTTAGAAACCACAACTGCGGTCACTTTCAACGGTCAGTGTCAACTGTAGGGCCTCATTGGCAAATATTAGTCACAACTATTAAGGCCAACAATCAGTGTCATTTGTGAGTGTTAACTGTCATTCTAAATGAAAATGTCAGTTGTAAATATTTACGATCAGCGCCAACTACAAATTTCAAAAAGCAGCACAAACTATCGCTATTAAATGTTCTAGAAAGTGTCAACTGTCAGTGGCACCTGCAAATGTCTACATAAACTATCGGTGGCAAATATCAGCTGTCAAATGTCAACCCTGTATACAGGGTGATTCATTCACTACTGGACAAATTTCACCAGGGTATTCCTTGGTTTATTTTATAATTTTTTTCTGATATATGTCCATCTACGACCATGGTGTCATAGTTGACTTTGACTTGTTCGATGCTTGAAAGCCAGTTGCGCATCCTTCACCCTCTCGTCTACTTCTGCCACATCCTTTGTACAAATATCAGTGTCAAATGTCGAAGATGTATCGATTACAAAGTCTTGTGGCATTTCTATGGAAAACGTTATGATTTTTGCTAAATGATTGATATGGAATGTTCAGAGAAGCACGACGTCAACCAGATTCAATATCAATATTAAAACCTAAAATTTCTGTTAAAATATCATTACATTAGGCTTCATAACTCACCAAACTCCCAAGAAAATAGTATATAAGTTGCCTACTACCAAGAAAATTTAAAAAATTATGCCTTAAAGAATGCTTCTCGTTTCTATGAACCAACAATCCTAAAAGTATGCAATATTTATTTTAAAGTAACATTAAAGCAAATATTACCTCTAAGTAAGTTTCTTGATATATTATGTCGTTGACGTAAAGTAAACTTTTTTATCTTGGTGGTTGGTGTATGGGGTCCTTCCCTGCATTTCCTTAGTAATGTAAACGACGAGTGTCGTTTGAATTGCGGCGTCTACTAAAGTCTCTGGCTGTCATTATGGTTCGTCGCTCATTTGCAAAAATAATATCTTTTTTCGTAGACAAAGCGGCTAATGTCAGCAAGGGCAGACAACATAACCGCTAACCAGACACACATGCACTTGAATGTCTCCTTATCATCCCCCACCCATTTCCAGATGAGGCGATAACAAGACAAATGTGTGGAGTTTTTCATACTTCGTAAGGCTGTTGCTGCCAGGACTTCAAGGTCTGTGTGGGGGATTTACCGCTGGGTTACTTCGGCTGTTCTTATTCTATTGTCATGGTACTTTTCTTTTGTATAGCATATGTTGAGGCGTTATAGCGGTGATTTGTGGCACGCTTAATGTATTTGAAGTTGATGACACATTTAAGGAGTTAGGGGGAACTGAAGACACATACAGGGATATGGAAAAGTTATTAACAGAGATTGTACTGGTAATTGTGTTCAATTATTAATCGTTTCCTTATTAATAAGTGAAATAAAAAGGTGACCAAATAATAAGTAGGAGCCTAATAAAATATTTGTAGACAAATCCAAATGGATAGAAAGAATGAGTACTATTAATAATATTCCTTAGGAATAAGAGATGACTCTTTGGTCATAATCTAATTGATATGACATTTCATATAAATGCCATAAATCTTTCAAAAGATGTATGGCTTGACTCCTTTTAGCTTCTGACATGTTTATATCTACTTGGCTTATATGGTCGCTGGTTGCTGTGTAGTAAAATGAAATAAAACTTTAGTGATAAATAAAATATTCTTGGAAAAAAAACAACAGCACATATCCTGGTTGCAAACCAATACAAATAAAGGACATGCCAATAATAATATTAACGATTAATAAACTACTTATGGCCGTATAATAATTTGTAAGTCCATCTTTTTCCTCGCACCCACTCGTAAAAAACGCTACCCCAAAATCCTTCAGTCTTCCGCTGGCTTACTTGCTCGCCAGCAAGCTCCATTTCTATTGTCCTTCCTGATCCTTTGAAGCAGTCTTAGCTGCTCTAAACCACAGTCACATACGCTTGTTCGCTTGTTATGGACAATAAACATTTGATATCATTTCTTTATGAGAATGTGTAACTCTGTCCGTTCGCTTGTCTGTCCGTTTATCCGCCTGTCTGTCTCTCTATGTGTAAGAGCGGGTATATATTATCCTAGAGCCACACAATCTACCATCTAACACATTTTTTTGGTATGTTAGCACACACAACATTTTCGATTATATTTATTGTTTTAGTCCGTTGGCCACTCGGCAAACTCTACCCGAGCAAATGTATATCCTGCATGTCCAGCTATTCACACTAGAAACACTCAGATCATCACTCATCCATAACAGACGGAGGAAACCAGTGATGGCGGACAACAGGCCTTCATAAGCTCTCAGATGGCGTTTCACGTTTGCTTCATTTTAATACTGATTTAAAAAAGAGTACCTGCAGCTTTTTCTTAAGTCCTTTTAAACGTAAAAAACTTCCTCGTCCTTTATTTTTGTACATACTCTCATTTTTTTAAAGCATTCTTTGGAATGTACACTTGCGCCTGGCCTCCCTGGCCGCTGGCCTTAATAGTTCCATCGCTGTCGTCTGCTTATTCCTTGTTCTATTCTGATATGCTTTATGATTGTCGGTGTGTGCGCGTGTGTGAGTTGTTATATGATTCTATTCTTTTACATTAATGGTTTCTATGGCTTTGGGGCGACTTTTCGATTTCCCATCATTTTATTATCTTTGTCCTTGTTTTTTGTTATTAAATTGTCAAATGTCTGCGCTAGCATTTTACAGTGGGGAAACTTTGAAAAAATATTCTGCCATTTAACATTCATCTAAAGAGACTATAGTAAGATCTTTTTATGGATAAAGTATAACCTGGAGCTGCCCAATGGACGAGTAAACCTAGGGCCATTGGATGATGATACGCTATTTTGAATTGTAAATGAACGACATCACTTTTTGAGTATACCCCTAACAAGTCATAATATTTTGTGGGCGAACAATGGAAAAGATGAGGACTGTTAGTTGTGACGCACTTAATACTCCAATAAATGGCATAGTTTCTGGACTCTTCGGCTCATGTGGCCCAAAAACGTCCGTATGGTTAAAACAGGTGATCAATAGTTAGTGTGGACTTAAATTTAAGCAAGTTAAACTCAGAAACCAAAAATGGTTTCGGCTAAGCTTATATTAGAAGTGGCCCAAAAAATGTGACACATTTATTTTTTTGTTTACTTCAACAACAAAGTCATGGTGAAGGGTTCAAAAGATTCAGCCTGGCCAAAATTAACTACGTTTTAACTTGTTTTTAGTTACAAAGGTAAACAGTAAAAGTTAAACTTAAGATAATCTCAGGCTACTTTTACAATCGCCATACAAAACCCTCCCAATGTGCGAGGTTGACAAAACTTTCTTATCCTCTGGAAACCAAGTACGGATTTTGCTGTTGCCCATCTCCTTATACGAGATATTTGATTTTGGTAAATGGGGTGGACGCACCAAAACAAAACACAGGCAGACAGAGTAAATGAAATTACAAATGACTTTTTGAGCCTTAAGGATTTGAATGAAGGAAGTTGGCTTTCTCGCCATTAATACTTATTACATATAAAATGTCACATTAAAGTATTTTTTTAAAGAGATTCTTTTGGGGCAACTTAAATAACGAAAAAGCAATCGCAGCTGCCTTTGGCAAATATACATTAGATTAAAATGACAGCGATTCTTCTAAGAAGCGGAGTTGTTAAAAAATGTGATCATATTTCAATTGAATTTGATACTGTTTATACCAACAATTTATTTTTTTTTTGCTGATATATATTGTAAACTTATATCGTTCTCGTCAAATTATATCTCATGTCATGTAATATCCAGAAATCAAAGACTTTACTAATGACATTCACGGATATTTCGAAATTCACTACTTTTGTTTGGCCTTGCCGCATGGCATTTTTTAACATTTCCATAGAAAATTAAAAAAGTCAATACCTTAAAGTAGGTGGCGTAAAGAAAATTGTCGGAGTTCATTTCTAATCGAAAGGTGGGCAATTCACATTATGACATTTATTTTGCTTGCGCCACCTTGTATTCCACACATACCATACGATCGACAATAACATGTCAATGCTGTACGTAGCATACATTTGGGGGTCATGTCAGAGTACACAATATAAAAATAAATCTCTGGCATCAAAAAACAATTTCTCGAATGTGCATTAATTGATAAATTGTGATTTTTAAATAGTACTTGTTTTAAATACTGTGGCATTTGAATTTGAGCCCATCGATACCAAAACACAAATAAAGTTATAACAGGTATTCAAACCAATAAGTAAAACACATTTAATAGGTTTTGTCTGTAGAGGATGACTATATTATACCCTAAACACTTTAGTAGACAGAAGACTCGTCGTTTTTCTTCCCATTTCATGAAAGATATGACTTTATTTTAGATCTTTTAAAAGGATGTCGATGCTGGGATGCTACAAAAAGGATCATCCGACCCACCATCCAACGACTAAGCATCACCCTTTCAGGCATATCAGGAGCGATCTTCATGATCTAAGGAGGGAGGTTTAGCGCGTCATGCGGGAACCCTTGGGGTGTATCAGGCATGTGCCGTTCGGCATTAATTCTGACTTAATTGCACAACTTTAAAGTATGTGTCCTTTAACGATAAAGCACAGTGGTATAGGCTCAGTTGATATCTGGCTGATTTAGTCTTTTCATTTCGAGCAGGATGCGAATGGATGGTTCGATGGCAAACTAATGTCCCGCGGAGACCACACGATACACTACATCAGTTCTAAAGCCCAGGCAAGTCCTTGCACTGGTTCTCAGGTCCCTGTGGATACACCCGGTCCAAGTCACCTGCTTCCTGAAACTGAAAACCAGCTCTGCAGAGTCAGCTGCGCAGGGCGACCACAACAGGCAGACCTAAGTACGCTACCCCGATGCAGTAATCTGTGCTTCTGCGGTATACTAAATTTTTAGGAGATAATTAGTCGATAAAGTTCGGTCTATCTTAGCATAATCGCCGTGTTATAAACATGTCTTGTAAAAATAATTTTATAATAACTTTCTGCACTTAGTGGTGTGGTGTAGGGTATTAAAATTAGTATAATGACGCCATTGAAACTCAAGAAATTCCCCTAATATGGACACAAAAAAATGAGACTGAAGCGGAAGCCCAACACTTCATGGCATACTTTTAGGGCTACACACTAAACACGTACACTCACACACAAGCTGTGGTCGCAAACAGAACCGAAAATAATACATAGGAATAATAACAATAATAGACTCATATAAAATAATAAACAACAAACAAAAGAGAAATAATACCGAACATTGAACGGATAATAACAATAAAAAGCGAACAGACCAACATTATCATTTCGTCTGTTAACATAGCCAGGCATTTGTCTAGCCTCTGCCCTCAGTCTGTACGTCTGTCCATCCTTTCAGGCGGACCGTATAAACATTCAATATTCTTATATACATATATATGTATATGCATAATCATATACAATATTGTGTTTATTTCGGGAGGAGAAGGTAAACATTATATGAATAATATTTATAAGTGTATTGGAAGCAAATAAATACAAATACAATCACACGCATACAGTAAAACCTGGATAAAACCATTTTATAAATTACAAACAAATGTCTACACATTCATCTCTGCAGCATAGCTTGCCCAAATGATCCGAAAGCTTTAAGCAGACCCCACAGTATCGTGTATTTTCGCCTTCTGTACAGGCACTGCTGCTACTGATGAGCGGTAGAGAAGAAACAGAAACATAAAGAGAAAAACTTATAACACAACAACACTTGGGCCAGAATTCTCTTACATGTATTGCTGCGGATGTGTTTGTTTCTGTGACTGTGTGTGTCATCTGGCATTTCAGCAGTCTCTCAATTTTAAAGTTGTATTCAATATTTGCAAACATTTCCGCTTCCGTCGGATGTTGTAAACAATGATATATGGCAGAAAAGAAGCCACACACTTATACTTGCAAAAACAACCTCAGTACACACTTACTACTACTGGACTGTAATATAATTGTAATATTAGGTATGCACTCTTCGTATTGATTTACAGACACGAAATTAAACGGACAAATAACGAAATTTTCCGAATATTGTTGAAAATTGAATGTAGCTGCAATTTGCACCACTGAAATATTAAATAAAAATAATTGATTGATTTTTTTGTAGGAGAAAGAAAAATATATGTAATGGGGTGTACTGTTAATTTTTGATGGGGTCTACTGTAGCAGGCAGTAGCAGACTTTTTGGTTCATATGCTATTTTTCTTCTGACAACACTCCCTTGACAGACCTTGACGACACTTGACAGAAAGTTAGCAGCATTTCACCGGAGAATGAAACGTATTGCATTATCCTTGAGCTTACTTAATTTCCTCAGCATTTTATTAAGGGTAAAACTAGGAACTTTTCTCAAATCAGTAAGCTGTACACGATATTATTCTTATACTCACTGACCACGACCTGCTAGTTAACGATGGCTCCGATCTGACAGTGCATTTTAAAGATAAACTTTCACGAAGATTAAAAAACATAATCTCCTTTTAGCTCAATACACTTAATATAACGTTTCTCCAATTTTTGTATCCCTTACATCAAATAGAATTTTTCGATATCCATAAAATAGGCATTTGTTTGAACAATATTTTTCATCGTTGGAGCTGAATCTCTTTCCATCGAGCCATTTCTTTAGGTTTGGAAATAGGAAATAGTCACTGGGGGCTAAATCCGGAGAATATGGCGGATGAGGTACCAATTCATAACCCAATTTATGCAATTTTGCCATCTTGATAAAAAATAACTTTTTTCTTGGCCAAATGGGGTCGTTTTTTTAGTAAATCCTCGTTAAATCGGTCCAACAAGTAGGCTTTATATTTGCCGTTTATTGTTTTTCCCTTTTGATGTAATTGATGTGGACTATCCCGCGTGCTTCCATTGTTTAGACTGCTGCTTGGGTTCCGGAGTGTTGTAATGGATCCATGTTTCATCCACAGTTACCAAACGTTACAAAAACTCATTCGAATTGCGGTTAAACAACTCCAAACAATCCTTCGAAGTAGTCACACGATTACGTTTATGGTCAATTGAGAGCAAACGCGGCAAGCATCACCCAACGGATCATGTAAAATCGAAACCACACTGTCATAGAAAATGCGTATGGCATTAACTATCTCACGCATTTTTACTCTTCAACCGACATTTTCCGGTGTATTGACCTTAAGTAGCCGTCCAGAAAGTTCAGCGTTATGGGTACTTGTTTGACCACAACGATAGTCAGTAAACCACTTTTTTACCATTGACATCGATGGTGCAGAGTCCCTATAGTATTTATCAAGTATTTCCTTGGTTTGATTGGTGAGTTAATGTACTTTTTTTTATTTTTAACAAAATCCTCGAGGTTGTATGAACAGCTGTGAAACACAAACTAAATGACGGAACTCTCCAATTGTGATAGTAGTCCATTGACAGATGGTACTTGATGGGAGCAGTGTTGCATTTCATATAACTACGAGGGAAGTTGGAAAAGTCACGGAATTATTAATATGCCCTCGTATATCATTGACCTCGCTAAATTCTAAAATGAGCTAGCCATGTCCATCCATCCGCCCGGGTATTTGTTGAAAGCAAAATAGCGGCCAAACGAATTACCCCGTGTTTTTTTTTTAACACGAACGTCATATTTTTGCAAATATCGAATGAAAATTCATTGTCTTTCATTTAGAATTTTGTAAACCGAATTGAACTTACGATCGAATTCATGTGATTATTTTTCTTTTGTCTACTGACTCTTCGTTTTGTTTAAGACTAATTCGGTACTGTGAACGCTAATAGTCTAAGCTATTTAGGATTGTTAAAGGCAAAAGGACTGAGGGGGGGGGGAGTTATTTTCCCTAAGGGACTAAATGTACCTCGGAAAATGTACATTTTTTTAAGTATTTTCTTAACGTATCTAAATTTTTAAAAACGCAGCATGACTAAAACGGAGACTGTAAGTCGAGATGAATTAAATAACCCAAAAAGAACATAATTGCTGGACGTTTTGGCTCTTGTGCCAAAGAAAAAAACAATGCATATGGTCCTTAGAAAAGTTTACTTAAAGGACCCGCGAACACTTCTATCACACCACTGTGGCCCACTTTTTTATTTTAAATTTTTAAGTTTGCAAAAAAATAAATAAATTTTTTGGGTTTCCCATCAACTGGTCTAATTTAGTCCCCCTTGTAGAGAAATCTACACAATTTTTAAATGCGTATTTATTTGCGGAGAATGAAAGCAAGATTCTTTTATACGATTTATTGGTCACTGTAGTAGTAATGTCAAAATCAAATTACCTCTAAATATTTGCTTCTGTGCCTTATTTCAAAGATGCGACAGATTAAGCAAAGTTTTCTGTCTTATTGCCGGATTATTTTAAAAGCAGAGCCTGTATGTTCGACAAACTGTTAAAAATCAATGCACAGTTTTTAATAACTATCCAGAGTTATAAGCCTATTCGTTTGTCTATGCTCTTATTGGAATAATTTTAATATATTTCAAGCTCTCTTGACAATCCACTTAAAGCAACTGATATGCTATGGCACTACACCGTCTTCAAGAAAAGATAAAACCAAAACAGAAACGCTGCTATCGCACAGCTTAAGAATAACTGCAATCATATTTTTTTCGCTACATTTGACACATTCATGCAATCATTGACAGAGTAGAGTGTTCAATATCTGTTTTCAATTTGAAACTGAAGAAATAAAAGGAAATTGCACGAGCGACTCTACGCCATCTCAGTGTTTTCGCATCTCCTAAAAATTGTTTTATCCGCTTAAAGCTGAAGACATAAGAAAACGTAGTAGATTTTTTTTCGCTTCCTTTTAGAACATTGATTTTGTTTAAACGGCAGGAAACAGACTCAAACTTCATTTCCTGTCGATGGCAGTAAGTGGAAGGGAGTATTTCAACGTAGTTTTATAAGCCTGAGGATATCTATTTAGAGGTATGTGTGCGTTGGAGTGTACGTACAAAGGACTCGTCATGGCTGTGAATAAAATCTTGAAATGTTTTATCTTAAAAATCTGTAACAGAAATCTCTGCAGCAGACGTTTTCCTTGGAATGTCATATATTTATTGCATTGTCAATTTCAGCTTCATGTTCTGCTTATCGTATCCAACTAATTTTGATTTTCTTTTTCGCTTCGTTATGTTTAATTAAATTCGCTTAGTTTTGCATACAGCTTGACTTTGGAAAAAATATGCAACGTTGTGCTTTGCTTTGAAAATGTATAGAATGTATTCCTTTTTAAATTGTTTTTTTTTTATTTAAAATCGTGGAATGTTTTTAATAATTAATCTATTTTTTTCAGGTAAATACCAGTGGGAAATGTCGATTTTTTTTTGTATTCGATTAGAGTGAGTATAATAAATATTCTTTTCAATTTAGGAATTTTTGTGAATATTAAAAGGAAAGGGATTTAAGTAATTACCTACTAATTTCAATGAAGGATTATCTTGGATGTTGAAAAAGTTAGTGAGGCACACTTCATTGATAGCTCAATTTGCAAAATAACAATTATTTAAATCTTAAACCATTTCTAAACAAACATACATAATATCCTACGGTTTGCCTTGATCCGGTTAAGGAATTGGGTCTATGCTCCTACATGTAATTCTGCTCCCTGGCAAAATAAGCAAGGCCTTCTAATAAAAGCCATTCTAGAAAGGGTTCTCTTTTTAAATCTAATACATATTCGTCGGAACAACAGAACGCGTTCTTGGCACATGAAAAATTTGACACACATTAATCCTACAAGAAGGACTTCATATATTCAATGAGCAAGGTACAATAAATAGTCCTCTCTCTTTTTATACTCTTAATTCGCACAACAAGGCCACAGTTTAAAAATATTTTGTCGTACAAGTTACTTCCTGCTGCATGGCTTTCCGTTTTTTCATTAGTCTCAAATGATTACCATCTTTTAAGACAACATTTTCTGACCAGAAAGTCTACGACTTTAGTCGCTTCTAATTTAAAGTAACTACTACATGTTTCTTAATGAAAGTGTCTCAGTCCATCTCCCGAGTTTATGTTTATTTCAAATGTAAATGGCATCTTTGTGTACTCATCATTCTGTACATATTTCAGGATTTTGAAAAGTTGGGAAATTTATGCCGAAGCATAAAATTGCAGACTACAATTAACTGTCTCCTACTTGCTAAGAACGCATATTGTGGTATCCGTGTACGTTTTACATTGCATTTGCCTACTTTCAGGCTTCGAAGCTTTGTTAAGCATAGTTAAGCGCACATATTCGAGCCGGAGAAGCAGCGACATATTAAATCTAGCCTATTATCATCATTTTTATTATAAGTTTTTAGCTTAAAATTGTGTTTCATAGTAGTGGTAGTAGTTGGCATTCAGCCAGCTATTGTCGTATCTGTCTTTTGTGCAGTTTATATCTGTGTGGTTTGTGGTTTATTGTATGGCCTACTTTTGTTCGGCTCTCATAACGCCCATGCATAGATGAGTTTTAATTTTTTTATTTTAGCATTAAAAGGACAATTTTTTTTTTGGGGCCTTTGAAAACCTGAAATCTCAGACTTAGTATGATTATTTGTAGAATAGTTTTGGGTAATTAATTTTTTGGATTTTTTGAAATGTGTTGCTTACTTTTAGGCTTTTTGTTTAGTTTATTTTTCTGAGAATCTGTTATTTAAACACAATATTTAAAGTGAAAATTAAAACATTTTTAACAGATCAAAGGCAGTATATTTATTAAATAGAAGATGGTGATGGAAAGTTCCTTAAATATATTTAGCACAAATAGTTTGAAGAAATGTTTTAAAATTATTAAATTTGATTCGCGTGAACTGCACCCCCTCACTACATAACTTTTATATCATGTGAATGGTGGTATAGCCTAATTGAAATGGCGGAAAAAAATGCTTGCTCCTATAGCTTCGTTTTGTTAAAGAAGAAGATAGTGGCTTTGATATTACGATCTCCTACAACATTTGTGGAAAATGAAATAGGCAGAATTTTCAGAAACTGCAATGCTGGCCACTTCACGTGGAAGAAGAGGTCAAATGCATTCGCTGTACGAAACCAGCTTTAAACAGAATAACATCGTATAGAGCTTCTTGTTTTGAGAGAATTTTATCGTTTGGTCCTCATTGGGATGTTAAGGGATTTTAGTAAGTTATAAAGTACTCGGGCAATATTACCAATTACGGTATGTTAGTGTTGGTGAAGGTCGAAATTAACACACAGTGGTTGAACTCATCTATCAAATGACAGTGTAACGATTTTTGAGATTAAAGATTTACAAACTAATGCTTGACAATGATCTCTTAAAGATAATATTTTTAAGAAGTTCACATTTAAATAACAAATTTAGTGCCTTCCCGTTTTCATCCCGTAACTGTGTCATGGCAACATCTATTTCTGGTATTCTTATTCCTTGGTGCATTTTTCTGAATTCGATTATTTCCAACACTAGTTCATTGCATATTTTCCCATAATATTCTGTTCCTATCTTCGCATTTTTATTCCAAGTATCGAACACGATTTTGGCGACATGTATTGGCCAGTGTATCTCTTTATATCATAATATGACATCAGATAAACTGACAAAGAAGACCAAGTATAACAGACGAGTATTTGCAAATAAATTTCCAACACGGCTGCAGCATGCTCTATAGCATACATATAATGCCATTTTTTATCTTATGTGTTAATGTCAAGCTTTCATGCTGAGTTGGAGCTCAGCAGTCTTAAACCGAACATTGCACGAGAAAGGCCGACCTGTAGCTGGTTAAAATCATGACATTGATGACAAAATATTTTTCACCACATCTGTACTATATCGATCGATTAAGAGATCCCATGTCAGTTGTTTTTATTTCATGCTGTAATAAATAAGTTATACACCATGATCGGTCTTTATTGGAAGATCGTTTTTAAATTTTCAGCAAGTCTTCAGCACCATCTATTGTACATTTTCCTCAAGGCAGGGCTAAGTGAGGTCATCTAGACCATAGCAAATTTAACATGCAACTTTTAGATAGTTCTATAGAGGTTAAATGTTATGCACTCAGGTGCTACGGATCACCGCAGTTTATGTCATAAATGCAAAAATTTCACTTTATTTGATGATACTTTCTATTAGGACTTAAGCATATGCTTCTGCATTTGATGCTAAGATTGATCTGCACGTTTCAAGTCTTTGCAGATTGGTTCTTGTTGCGCCATCTACATGTGTGTATAGTTTTCAAACGGTTCCTAGTCGCTGATGGGTATCCTGCTGTGCGTACGGTGGTGATTTGCATTTTATTTCTTTCAGTTTTTAGTGTTGGTCTTCAACGATTTCTGTTAAGATGCGAATGATGTTATTATGAATAAAGCAAATGAGAAACATTACTCGTATTTAACAGCTGTTTTTTTCATTGTTGGAGTGGGGTTTGAATCCACAAGGATGATTTTTCTAAACCAAAAGACAACAGAGCCGATTCGACTTAACTTCTGACTCGTAAGGAAATGCTTCAATATAGTACCCACATGTCCCAATTGTACCTTGTGCAATTGAGCTTACCACGGGTCAATTAAATCTATGCTAACATAACCATTGCCTATCTTTAGGCTAACCAATTGTTTTAATCTATTCATACGTCAAGATTTCACTCTAGACTGTTTGGCAGGGCCCATTTAATTTAGAACATCTAGCAATTTTTGTAAATTCAAACCTTAAATAACTTTGACATCGAGTACCTAATACATTTTGGCGTATTGTTCTTTGCATACTTCTAGGCTCTAAAGGTGAAAATCGTAGTCTTGTATCACCATTATATTTTAATTAAATATTGTTTATTTAGTATTTGATTAACAGCTGTAAAAAGATTTCGTTCAGTTGAAACATAATTGCACAAAAACCAAAAAAAAATCGTTATGCTTAATTTCGCAACTTAAAGTGTATGTAAGCGCACAAGCCGCGGCTTAGGTGTATACCCAGAGTGTTTTGGTCCTTGCTTTGTGGACCCCTCTGTTTGGATTAGTAGTTCTGTTTGGATTAGTAGTCTGATGTTCGAAAAAGAGTGTTCGTGCTCTAAAGCCATATTATAGTTTGCATAAAGTCTTGGTTTATTAGTTCCATTCGTGACCTTCTGGGCTATTCGTATGCTTTTTATTTCACACCATTTTAACCTATTCCCTCTATCTCTTTATCATAGCTACGGGCTGCTTTATTTTTTTGTAATTATCTTTAACAGCTTCAAATTGGTTTACAAGAAGTATTTCATTATAATATCCATTGCCTACTTCTAGGCTGTTCTCTTGATAATAACCCTTATCTATTTGTGGGAGCATAACATTTAACTTATTTTGTGTTAATTTGGCTATCGGCAACAACTTTTACTCTCAAAGGACAGTAAACATTCAAAGTTGTTCCTAATAAAGAGTTATACTCTCAATTGTACTCAAAGATCTCACAAAAATCTTGTTTAATGGTGACAATTAGCACCACCTACTACCAGCAATACCTTTCAGGGATAGTTTTATTACACTGCATTCCAATGGCCTACATTTTGTTGTTTTAATCCAGAGTCCACAGCACAAAACCTAAGATTTTTTTTAGTAAAACTGCAAATCTTCCTATTAAGAGAGGAGTAGTTCGATTTAGAATACGTATTCTGCTCTGTTGCTTACGCTTTATGGGCTATACAAATAAGTGCCTATGCTTTAAGGCCATCAAAAATTGAGCCTAAAGCAATGCTATAGTTTTCTCGTTACAATATGTGGCCTACTTTTATGCTGACCGTATCCTTTTTGGTTTTTTGTTTCAAGCAATTTTGATTTTTTTCCTATTTCACCCCCCCCCATAGTCGTGGCCATGTTTTTTGTAGTCATCTGCTACTCACTACCCTTACCTTAAATAGTGCTGACCCAATTTCAGATAAGTTGTACATAATGCGACTTGTAAATTGTATGCCATAGCTTCAAATTGTAAGTGTTAATTTGTTAATGCCATGGCATACAAAATATTTCCTATTATTAGCACTTTCTTGTTGTCCCCTTTTTGCTTTTCCTCACGGGAAAAGCCTTAAAGAAGGTCACAATTAACGTATTGCTTGTAGTTAATACAACCTTCGTATGCAAAGTCTAGTTGCGATATTTGCCATACCAGCAGTAATCCCTTGAAATCCAGAAATTTAAATCTAAACTCATAAATTACATGACCGCTCGCAAAATAAGCTTAGTAAGCAAGTGTTTATGTACGTACACGGGTCGCTGATTGTGTGACATCGAAAAATTATTCGCACCGCCATTAATAATGTATCCAATAAAGGCCACCAACAACAACAACGAGATTTGGCTATGCAATCAGATAATATCACACTCGTATATCCATGGTATACCCACGAAGGATGTATGATAAGTCAGGTATAATTTAACTGTAGCCTATTGGGGTAATTGATATATTTTTAAAGCTTATTTTTGTATTTAGGGGGGTTTTTTATGAGTTGATAAATGAGACCTTCTCTTCTTATTTGCATTCCAAGACCTGAAAATCGTACTTGACTTGTACTTCGCGGCATTCGTGTGGTGCTAGCCGCAGTCAGTCTGCTAGCAGTAGTATAGACTTTAAATCAATCGAGAACAGCAAACCTTACAAAAATTGCTCGCTATGGCATTTCGCTTAAATTAACCAGTTGTAGTTAGAACATAACGATATTGTTAATTGTTGCAAACATCAGGTCTATGTTACCATACCCTCTATCACAGTATCGCATGGTTTGACGCAGCGCTTAATTTTTCTAGCATTATCATATCACCCCCACCTAAAGCTCAACACTCAGTACAGACACACGCTTGAACTTTAATCCATTCCACATTTGTAGAACAATTCCTGCATCAAGCTCCATGGATAGCAAACAAATATAAAAACAAATTTCAATTTGAACTTTCAGGATTTGTTCCCCAAAAGCAAAAAACGTAAACTTGAAAGCATATTAAAGTCTGCGCTTGCGCGTGTGTTTGTGGAAGTAACGCATCGCACTCCGTGTCAACAACAACAGCAACCACTTAAAGTCATTGGCCGGTTAGTTGAATACAATTTAAATGGATCATTTACATGAAATGGGATTGGGTTTTCAATATGACGGTTTGGCTCTTTTTTTTTACTCCCCCTCCCTTCTATAAGAGCGCTGAAATGTTCTGGTGCTTCGGTATTTCCGGTATCGCCCGTAAAGTAGAGCAAATATATATACACACGATTACACAACCATAGCACTGAAGGCAATAAATTCCTCGTGCAGTACAAAGCCTTTGCGATTATGGCGCTGCAGCTCTACCTTCGTCGCCATCAACCCGTAGGTGATGACCTTATTCAATGAATGAACAACAATAAGACCAAATGTAGAGCACATTTCTGTTGGCACCCGTCCGATCCATGTAAAAGAAAACAATAATACCCACTACAGCTTGGCATGGGTGGTGGTAGAGAAGGATGCAAACAACGAAATTACACAGGAATCGCCGTAAAAATTTCATCGCAATCATTATAAGCAACAGCAACAAAATATTAAACGATCATCAGGAGCATAAGAGGGACAACAACGATGATGATGATGATTACGTTGATGATAGCAACATCGCCAACAGAGCCCGGGACAGCAACGAAACATGCACATGCATTTTTATAGTAATGCCCATGGTAAACACAGCGAGGACAAGCCAGGAGGACATGCCAGGATCTGTCCATAATTTTCGGTTAATATGTTTATATATGAAATGCAGGCCAATTGAATGTTCTTTCACGTTCATAGACACGTTCATTGTGTGTCTATAGGTCCATTGAGAACACATACAATTACATTTGTATACACCCAGACCTATCGAAGGGCGTATGTTAAGGAGTGGAATAAAGTTTTTTCAATGACGAACTTAAAGCCAATTTCGCTTAAACTATTTTTTTCATATTATACATTTATTTATCCATTGTGTTGTTTACTTCCCAAACAGGACGATTTAAATTCTTCAAATCGCTGTTTTGACCGTAATATGAGCAAGAGTATATTATTTTTTTCACATATCGCAAATTACTCGCTTCACTTACACAAAATTTTTCAAAATAATAAGTTTTGCTCAAACTGTTGTCACAGGAACGCTTTCTAATGCCATCATTGTGCTTAAAAAGTCATAGACAATTAATATAGGGTGATCCATCTAGAGGTATTTTTTCAAAAAAAAAATTCAAATCAAGTGGGGAATCTTTATTGGTAATTCGAAAGGACATTTTATGGCATTTATTTTTTAAATATAATTTCCTTCAAATGTTGGCCGCAACTACGCCTCAGGGTT
The DNA here is from genome assembly GCA_963513945.1 of Hydrotaea diabolus. Taxonomy (NCBI): domain Eukaryota; kingdom Metazoa; phylum Arthropoda; class Insecta; order Diptera; family Muscidae; genus Hydrotaea; species Hydrotaea diabolus. Next base: position 105,872,335 of record OY740718.1, read on the forward strand.
TCCATTCTGAGGGTTCAATTTTGGATGACTCGTTCGAGCATTTCGACCGGTATGGCTTTAATGACACGCGTAATGTTGGCTTCCAAAACCTGAATCGTAGCTGGTTTGTCAGCATAGACTTTGGACTTTACGTAATCCAAAAGAAAAATGTCTTAATCACTCGATCTAGGCGGCCACCTCACCTGTTCAAAACGTGAAATTAGCTGCTTTTCGAAATGACCTCTCAATAGATCCATTGTTTGAGCAGCTGTATGGCAAGTGACACCGTCCTGTTGAAACCAATTGTCGTCATGATTGCGGGCTTGAGGTAGCATAAAGATCGATATTATGGCGCAATAGCGAGCACCAATAACGGCTACGTTCCGGCCATTATAATTTTTGAAAAAATATGCACCGATAATTCCACCAGCTTATAAACCGCACCAAACCGTGGTTTTCTTTGGGTACAACGGCACCTCTTAAACCTCTTCTTGTTGCTCTTCAGCCCCAATGCGGCAATTTTGTTTATTGATTTGGGCCTCATCACTGAACAAAGTTTTGGTCGAAAACAGCGGATCTTCCCGTTTCTCACCGATCGCTGATTTCCATAGTGCAGTTGCCAACATTTGATGGAAGTTATTTTCAAAAAAATAAATGCCATAAAATGTGCTTCAGATTATCAATAAAGATTCCACACTTGATTTGTATTTTTATATTTTTTTGTTCTGAAAGAAGACCCTATATAATGAAATAATAAACGGCAAACCTTGTGCGATATGAGCAAAAAGTAGTTCACTTTTGCTCAAATGTATTTTCCTTCTCTGGTGTTTACATTTTAAAGGTATTCCTTTCAATATTTCTTTTTGGCAGGCAGCTGGTATTTTAGTCGCCTACATTAGTATTACAAAAAACATCCCATTGTTTTTAATTTTACGAAGAAAAAATCATGGATTCATAATAAAATTAAAAATTTGTAATGAATTAATTAATTTAATTCATTTTTGGGTTTTTACTGGCTTACAACTTGATTCCTGTTCAGCAAGTTTCATAGGTAAATATCAATTATTTATTTTCTCGCATACACATAGTTTCTCACCATTACCTATTGAACTGATCATGTGGGCTTTAAGATCATTTGTCTTGCTACTTTTGAAGGGTATGTGGGTTTTGCGTCGGAATAATGACGGATATTTGACGGAGTCTAAAGGGAATGTCTTTTTTAGCATCCAAAATATCTATCCATTTTTATTTATTTGTTAAATCTAATTCATTTTTGTTAGATTAATTGAATTAAAGACTTGGTTTTAACCTGCTCGTCGGAAAATAAATTTTAACAAGACCCTGAGTATCATCTGCTAGTGTTATCAGACCCAACTACAGACTATGGTCCATCGTGGTGTGATACGAATATACGTATACAGCAAAACATTCTTTTGTTTCTTAATGAGATATTGTAGGGAATATTTAATTATTTTATAAGTACAGTATATGGTAATATCTAAAATGAAATCGGTCCCACGGGTAATTTCCGTTAGACTTTGAATCATCTACCGAAGCAATGCCAGATTGTTCGTTGATTATAATTATCAAACAACAGAGCCCATTTATTCATAAGAGCAATGTTTTTAACTATCTCATACAGGCCACGAGATATATGCATTATTCAGTTGTGTTCACTCCTCGTTTGTACTTTTATATATTTAAAACAGAAACAGATTTTTATGCCGATATTTTTTGTGAAGAATTTTTTAAAAATAACAAGTAAAAACCTCGTTTAATTCGGCCAGGACCTTATATACCCTTCACTGCGAATAAAGGTGTCCCGTTTATTAGGGCCCCTGAGGCATACGAGACCGAACTCAATCTCAGGCAAATCTTCAAAAAAAAGTCGATATTATTTGGGTCACTTTAACACATGCGTCCGACTCCGAAAAGTTCAAAATACATCTATATTTCAATTCATACGTAAAATTTAATTTGAGTACTCAGTTGTACAGATCGTCCATTTTGACCATAGGATTGAGGCTTATTCAACGTTTTATTAAACAGTCCCAATTAGCAAATACTAAAAAAGTGTACTTTTTCTGAGTATTTGTCCCAGAAATTTGTTTCCCTCTGGGCCTTTTTACAATACCAACCAGCTTACTACCGTAAACCTCACTGCTTTCCTGCTTTTAACGAAAGGACGTAATCGTATCGTAGGAATTAAACCTAACCTAACTTATGTGACATAAGTTGCTTTCATTATTTTAGCTTTATTTGATTTTTGAGCGGCCTCCTTTTTCTCACACAACTTATACTAACCCTCATTTTTAAGTTTTGCACGACGGTAAGTTTCAGCAAGGAATGTCGATCGGGAAATCCCGAAATCCCATGATTTTTCAGGATATTTCCAAATAAACCCCGGAAAATCCCTCGCCAAATTTTTATTATTTAATAAACCCTGATAAAAAAACAAGGTAGTACAAGAACTTTAACAATGAATTGCCAACAAGCTTAACTTTATCATCTAAGTTTAGTCAAGAATATAATTATATATAATTCTAATGCATATAATTCTAATGTGCTATAGATTTTGTGGCTCATTTAACCAAAATAGATAATAAAGCTTCTGTTTGGTTTCACTTATCGGTAGATACAACAGGCAATCCGTATACACTGTGCCAATTTTGTAAAAAAAAAAGTTTTAGAAACTAGTAGTAAAATACTAATAAACTAGTAGTAAAATATTCGAAAATATCGACAATAGGAAAAATTAGAAAATGTGTTAATACCAAAAAACTACAGGCCGATAAAGAAGAGTTTAAGAGTTCTACGAAGTCTGCTTACACTGTAAGAGATATAAAATCCAATATTGGAGGAGGACAAGTTTTCTTTGATTAAAAGGGTTTTAGAGGTATCTACACACAGAGAAAAGATATGGTTACTATACAGTCACGGCAATAATAATATGTTCTCTGTAATAAAAGCATGTTCGTCGCAACCATAGTATTGTTTTTTTCTTTCTGACAATAGTATGATTGCTGCAATATTAATATTGTTGAAATGTTGCAATAGTGCTATTGCCAAATTCAGAAATATGGTTGTGGTTGTAGCAAATAAATATGGTGGATCATGTTTGATTACATGTTTTAATTACATACGTTGACATGGTTCTGTTTAAAGTGAAGAAGCGTACACCGAAACTGTACTCACCTCTGCTTGCAGCTAAAAGTCTTTTCGACTGCCTTTTAAATAACTTTTTGGTTTCTTTAAGTAAAATGTTCACCTGAAACATGGTCTCAAATCATATTCTAAACTAATTGAAATGTAATTTTAAATAATTGACTTAATAAAACCCAATTGTAATACATACTTTTAGGGATCATAGTATACTATGGTGAAAGGGATCATAACATGGTTGCGTTTGAATCATACTATGGCTGTGAGGATCATAATATGCTTGTATGTGAAACATTTTATGGTTTTGAGTATCATGATATGGTTTTGTATATCATAGTATGGTTGAGTATGAATCATGATAATCCATGGGGATCATAATATGATTGTGTGTGTATCATACAATTGTTGTGAGGATCATTATATTGTCGTGCCACAACCATACACTCTACAATAGCAAGTTAGAATATTGTCACCCTAACATCCTTTTTTCTGCGTGTTCTTGCTAGCTGCATACTGCTATTATGTTAATAATTTAACCCACAGGCGTAGATTGCAAGAGACATTTCTTCAGCGGCATCTAGTGGCAATGAAATGCCTTAATTTTCTTCAAAAGTATTTTAAAGCGATAATTTATTAATTCATCTTTTAATGCTACTTTGTTTTGGTTATTTTTTTTAGTAAGAACAATTATTTCTTGTCGACGGATTTTGCGTAAATATGGGCAATAAAATAATTTCCTAGATTTAGAATCGATTTATGTATTTTGATATGAAACAAAAGAAAATATCCCTAAATTGAGAAAATCCCAATGAATAAAAAATACAGGTATATTTCGAGATCTGGAATCCTGGAATCTTAGTTTTTAAAATCCCGAATCATGGGAGTTGTAAAAGTCAATCTTGATCGACATCCCTAGAGTCGTTACACAGCGGTAAACTATTAAAATTGTAGTTTGTAGTTTTATTTAGGTCCTCTCTCAAACTCAGCCAACTCGAAAAACTCCTTCAATGGACCTGAACGAAACGAATACACTCCAACGCTTGTGCACATATTCATATACATTTTACAGGATGCAACAGCCTGATGGCCAATCTTTTTTCCCCCCCATCCGCTGCTATTGTTGGCGTTTGTGGTGAAAATGCAACATCAGTATAGAAGTTTTCCCATATCCTTCCGCTTCGTTAGCATTCGGCTAACCAGGGATGTTTGAAGCCTTACCACTGCCACGTTTTGTTCTATTTTGGTTGCTGTTTTTTTTATCTAGAAATAGCAAAATTTTTCCACTCAACACAACTTGGGCTCAAATCAAAGCCTACAACACTCGGGTTATGCGGCTTCCAAGTAATGCAGCCACGTTCATAAGTTTATGGCCAACATTATTATTGCACAGCATGTCAGGGACGAGAAGAGAGGTATTCAATTCGCACGGTAGGGCGGCATGTGCGTCAGCGGTGTTTATACACTTCTGAAATTGTAAAGTCAGCCGGACCTGCAGCGGTTTTGTATCAGGAACACCAACAAATGCATGATGCCCTGTAGACATGTATGGACACGTAATATGTGTATCTTCATTATCACTTTGGTAGGCGCTTGCATGTGTTTCGAAATAATTCGTTTTGCTGTTGAATGCTAAATAGCGGTAACGGCATCGCCATAATCAAAAGTAGCAGCTTGGCTATGCATTAAATCCGGCAACCTATTGCATTGCCTGTTTCAGTTCGGCCGAGAAATGACTAAAAGTGTGCACTCGTTCTGAGTGCATTCTAATCTTGCAGTTTTGTTTAAGAATGAAATAAATAATGAACTGTTACACTTTGTGTCTAAGCTTCCTAAAGGCACAAAGAGGACTTTTCAGGTGTATAAACGCATTAACAAACTGTAGGTGTCGCTAGTGTATGTAAAAGTACGGGTGTTCTTATCTAAACTTTAATAGCCCTGATTGTGTGTTTTTATGTGTTGCCTATGATTAGGCTGAAAAGGGTCGTTAATTTGATGCCAACTTAATGGCAGAATATTTTCTCTTCCCTCTATGATTTCTGTCACACATTCTTTAATCGTTTTATTTTCATTTAAAGTATCCTTGATTTATTTAAATCGAATTGGAAGTTTTTTTATTCCTTTAGTTTCAGAAACAAATGGTTCACACAACTGTAACTTCAATTTCATTTGTTTACAAGAATTATTTTTTAAAGTTGTCCTGTTGTATGCTTAAATTATACTTTTCTGTGTTCCATACATTTAGACTAGAAGTGTGATTAAAAGCATTGCCTACTTTAAAGCATCATTTTCGATTATGCTCCTATGATTTCTGTCACAAATCCTTTTATACAGGGTGTTCGTCGGGATTAAATGAAGGAGAATGGATCTTATATTGATGTTTTATTTAATGTCGGCAATTATGGAATACAATATCAGATAGATGCCCGCCTCTGTTAACCTCACAAATGCGAGGCCTTTTGAGCACATTTTCCATTACATTCAGCATGGCGTTGAATTGAGGTTGATGGATTGTTTTGAACACTTTCTTGAGCAGCAGTAATGTTTTCATCCGATTATGCAGTACGTTGTGGTCCATGCCTGGGCCTATGAGCTACAGACCCTTTTTCTTCGAAATCATTCACTACACGAAAAATAGTGCGTTTTGTTGGCACGTTGTTTCTCCCTAAAATGTCACGTAACTTTCTCATCGTCGTAGTAATCGATGATTGACTTTGATAAAATGTTTAACGATTTATCGAATAATAAATTTGCCACGTGTCTACTTCACTACTGCCAAATATTACCTGTCAAGACTAATGTTTATCAAAGGCAAAACAAAGTGGTATACCTTCCAGGCGGACACCCGTTACTTTACTTTATCAAAGTTTATCTAAAGTTCTTTACTTATTTCGAAAGATTTTAAACAATTTATTAGCGCTTGTTGCGGGTTTAAATTTGTTGCTTATTAATTAGTATCCTATGAGATTTATACAGGATCTCTGATGTGCGATTTAATTACTGCTCACTCTAAGGCTAGAATAGTGATTAAATGTGTTGCCTACTTCGAGGCATAGTTTTGGCCCATATAATTTCCACCATACATTTTATAATATTTGAATAATTTACTTTGTGTAAGTATATGTTAAGTAATGTCAAGTTTTTAACTATTTTTACATTGCGTTAAATACGTTCTTTGTTCCTTAGTTTTATACTTCAAGCTACAAATGGTTGAATCAACTTTAATTTCATCAGTTTGCTAGAAATTCTGTTCTAGAAACTTTGTCGTCTGCTTGTGGGTACAAATTATTATACTAATCAGGCGGTTGGCGTTGAAATCTTGAGGAAGCACGCCCATGAACGAAGTGCCTGAAAATCGTTTATCAGGCAGGCCCGGACCAACAAGAGGTTGTGGAACCTGTCTATGTAAGAAAGTAAGCAGCTAAAAATGGTTCTCCCACCTTCGATTGCATCTGTATTCAAATTATTCTATAAGAAATTATATTAATAACTGCTTACTTCCTTACGGTCTTTATTCGTTCGTTGTATACTTCTAAAGTTATCGTATGCTTAACATCGTTGTCTACTGTAGGCTACAGTTTTTTTCAAAATTACTTGCCTACTTTCAGGCATTATTAGGGTTAATGTGGTCTTGAGGCAACCTTTTTCATTGCTGTCATACGTTCAATGACACGTATTCTTTCAACTTGGTATAAATCCACCTAATTTGGAAGCGTCCTCACAAATTATATCCTTTTATACATTATCTAAAGTCTTTTGTCTTCATTGCCTACCTCTGGATTTAATCCATACTCCACTTTTCCCAATTGCTTGTGTGCGTGTGTCGGTATTCTTTGTATCTACCCAAATACTTGCCTAATTGAAATTCCATTTGACCTTTCCAAAGCCCTAAGATATTTTGAAGGCATTCACGACCACATGAATAACATAAATTCTTTGCTCAAATTTCGAATCATGTGCAGCTGTACGAAATTATTGATTTTAACTCGTTGTCTACTACTGTGTCACTTCGTGATACTGCGCAAGGATGTGGACAATTATCGTAGAACAATTAATGTGTACTTTCGTACTTATAGTGCTGACAACTTAATTGCATATTGAAGGCTTTATGAGGATTTACTTGATGAGCCAGCGAAGCATTAGTCCTTGCTAAGGCTTATTGTGTGCCAATAATTTGTGTATACATTTAGGCTGAAGCTGCTCCAAGCTAGTTTTGGTATTGCGTTTAGCTCAGGTTATAGGAAGATAGGTAGAGAGAGACTCACAAATGGTATTTAAAATCTTCTCTAAAAGAGGACTCTTATTCTCACGACCTAAAATGTTGCATACTTCATGGAATATTTTTTTTAGAGATGTTTGGTATGTCGTTCAACTTTATTTTCTTATTTTTTTTTTGTGGGGGTATTGAGTTTTTCCCAAATATCTCTTAAACCTCTTAAACTGTTGCCTTTCTTTTAGGTTTAGTAAGCTGACAATTTTTGCTGCCTAACTTAAGGCTTAACAGTGTTTACATTTAATTTGTAATGTTGTGTGGTTGTCAAAAGTTTTAGGCATATAATATGCAAAGTTTCGTTGAACGGAAACTGTGCAAACTCACTCTTGGTCTTTGCTACGAAAATGCTCGCAGTGAAAACGTTTAATTATACATGAGCAAAACTATACCGCAGCACAGTGCGAACAATGTTGAGAATAATTTACGTACTTTAAGATATGCTTCAGTTTGCACAAAAGGTGAATACACTTAATAGATTTTTGGTAGATTTTTATTACTAAATATTCATTAAGTTACCAAGGATTCTCTTCCGTTGTGGTGGAATAAATTAAAAAAATTCCTTTTTATTAACGGTAAGTGTGGATAGCATGTAAACGCGAAAGTGCCACTGCCCAAAGTTGTTAAGGAAAATAAAACAAAACTGTGAAGAATTTACATTCCTGTGTAAACTATTTCAATTCGATTGGAGATGCTACAGTTTTAATAAATGCAACCTGCTATTCTACGAAGGACGTTTTTCCCCTATTTCGAAACCAAACAAATCTCAAGAAATCAACTAAAATAAATATAGCACCATGGTATAACGGCTAAGGATTATCATACTCCCCCTAGCAAAACTATCGTTTTTTTGACTTTTTTCTAAACTTCAGCATCACCAGCAACAACAAAACAGCTTTGCATATTTTTAGGCGCACGTCAAACAAGAAACATATTTGATTTGTAACATCAACAAAAAAGGGGGAAAACGCGGCGCTGAATATTAATTGCCCCTCTTCTGGTACAGAAATCCAATCCTTGCGAAATAGAATTCAAATCCATTTCTATTGTTCACACACGTCGTAGCAACATCAGCCATATATCCCTATGGCAGCTAACACAATTTCTGTTGCCTACTTATAGGCTTTCATTTTCGCCATTTTTCGCAACGAAGGCCTACAAAAATGTTATTGATGATACATGCTAGCGCTGATGATGGCACGAATGACGCGAAATTCTTGTTTCTCCGGCCATTGCACAAACATGAGCAGATTTGTGAAAAGCTGCCAACTACGTGACGTATGCCTTAATGTTTGTATGTGAAAATATGCCCTGAAACTATTGTCGAGCTTCGATATTACAAATCATAGATACTGTAGTAACCTTATCGCATTATTAACGTGTAGTTTTTTGTTCTGACGTCTCTTCTCTCTCGTCCTCCTTCTCCTTGCCTCTGATTATTGCGAACAAAACATTATGTAATGAATTTTATCATTTGGCGGATATGAAAATGGGAACATATCGGCAGCACAGTGGCGGGAAGGATGGGTGCCCCCGCCTAAAAGTATGTATTGAGTTTTATTGATTTATTTAAATGACGCTTGTGTGTTGGTATGTGTCGATGCGTGCTAGTATAATTTCCAGAAATGTCGATAAATGAATAACGCCTTGGTAGAAGGTCTGTCCGTCTGCTTTTCATTGCATTTTAAACGGCTAATGATGGCAATTTGATACATATAATAATTTATCACTTCAACTTTTCATTTTTCAGTTTTCTCCCTTCTCCATTACATTTTATCAGCAGGATGTCGTATTTAATAGGGACACAAGAAATAAGAGGGGAAAAATTAAAATGGAAATGGCAAAGATGCAGATAGTTAAAGGGTAACCTTCGAAGGCAAAATACGAGTCACTTTTAATTGATATTAAGAGTTTAAGCTTGGAATGTCTGCAATCATTTGCATAATTTTTACTTAGTTACTCAAGTTCGTACACTAAAGACTTAAGCTTGTGCGTGCTGTATCTAGTTCCAAATACCAAGGAATTTTAAAACTTCTTCCACTTGTAACATCCTCCGGGCCTCAGTCGTTTTAGTCTACGTATTCAATGATATGTGTCATCTAATGCCTTTCTGGCTCAAGCATTCTGGTCTACTCGACCGTCATGTCCTTTCGAACGGGATTTCTGTAAAAAAGATGTTTTATTCTACATCCAAGAGTTTTCCTTGTAAACACTTCCGGCCTTAACCTGCCCTGTCTGCGTTTTCCGTGAAATTTGTCGTCTAACGTTTTTCAGAATGCGGATTTCTGGTCCAATCGATTAATATGTCCTAGCCAGCACAATATCTGTAGGTATAATAAATTTGCTTTACTACATGTCTGTATAAAGCTCTCGGGATGTTCAAATTCCAAGGAGCACCTTTTTTGCAGTAACAACTACCTTACTAAAGTAGTAAAGTACAATTTAAAATAATATTTCATCAAATACTTTGTCTCACAATAAATCAAAAAGTAGAGCGAAAAAAAATTGTATTAAACCGTTAAAAGAAGAAAGCTTGAATAAAATTTTGCATCTTTAAATCTTTGCTGTTGCGTTTAAAGCCTGCTAAGAGTTAAGTATAAGTATATAAGAATTCACAATTGCCAATGCCTAATATTTAAGATGACCAAGGAGCATGACATAATGACGCTTACCTAGGCTGGCTCCACAACCTCTTGTTGGTTCGGTCCTGCTCAATAAATGATTTATAAGTACTTCGTTCTTGGGCGTGCTTCCTTCAGTTTCTAAACCTAAGGATCTTTGCATCATTCTCTATTTGGTCTCCCCTTGGAGTCGCGGTCTCTCCTGTCCGCGGTTTCGTGGAAATTATCTTTTTGTTCATCTGACAATGTCCATGTCGTCTGCATACGCGAGAAGGATGTGGCGCTTGGTGATAATTGTGCCCGTGTTATTAACATATGCGTTTTCTAGAATTTTCTCCATTTAGATGAAAACGAAATTACACGATAAGCTGTCACCCAGTCTGATGCCTTTTGTTCTAGTACATGGTTCGGTAAGGTCACTTCCAATTTTACTGAAGATTTAGTGCCATTCAGTTTCATTCTGCAAAGGTGTACAAGTTTTGGTTTCAAATAATTTATCTCTAATCGGAGTTTCAAAAACAGCCTTAATGTCGATGAAGAGGTGATAAGTATCTCTTTACCTCTCGTGGTCTTTTCAACTATTTAAGACAGTGTAAAGAAGCCACTCTGATACGGTTGGATCAGGTCGGCGAGTTTGGGCTGCAATCTTTCACACAGTATAGTTGATAGATTTTTAAACGCAATGGATAAGAGACTTATTCCGCGTTGATGACGCAAACGGGGTTGTCACCTTTTTGTGAATTGGGCATAGAACGCTTAGGTTGCAATCATCGGGCACGAGTTCGGTCTTCAAAATAGTGCATAATAGCTGATGCATGTTCTTTATCAGTTCGTCTCCTCTGGACTTACATAGCTACTCTGGTTTTCCTGCGGCTTTGTTCTTGTCCGGACTATGGCTGTTTTGATCTCTTATGTGTCGGTGCTGGGGCATGTGGCTGCCATCGGTAAATTCTACAGCCGCTAATAAGTTGGAAAAATGCTCTTTCAAAATCCACAGCACATTCTACGTATTAGCAAAGAATATAAATCATATAGAATGCGCATCTCATAAAAGCTAAATTTTTCTATGACGAGTATTTCATGTGATACCTTTCCAGCTTACGCACTCTCATTTCTTTCTGCAGTGTATTCTGCGCTCGCATTGCTGAGAGCAATAGCGTTCACAAATACGAAGAATGAAGTGACGTCGCTCATAATAAGAGCGAGCACTGCTGCTATCGTGTGTGTATTTATGTTTCTTTTTTATTATTTTGTTTTTTTACAAAGTCTCCTCGTAGACAGCGTATGTTATGATGATAGCATTGTAATCAATTTTGCAGTATTTGGCGTGTATTTTAAAGATTTCTTATCTGAATTCGTGAATAGGAATTGCATTTTTTTTTAGATATTTTGGTTTTAATAAAATGTTTATAAGTCAAAATAGGTTCAAATGAAGTAAATTTGAAAGCCAAAATTGGAGCCTTAAAAGATTTGTGCAAGTTAATTAATTTTCTCTTTATTATCAAAAGTAAAAGTAATTCAAATAATTAATTAATAATTTTTTTTCTAAAACATCTTCAACAAAATATTCGCAATAGATATGGTAGTCAAAGTCGAAATCAGCTACTTCGGATTGCGTTTGTTTGGTCAAAAGCTAAATGGGAGCTATCAAAGTTTGCTTCAATTAGTATTTCTTCGCCCTGAGACTGCTCACAATTGCTAGAGGAACTATCAACTTTGCCAAAATGCCATTTTATTTAGCTACAGAAGGATTGTTATTGTTTCCTCCTTTTGACGCAATATAGCATCTTATGATAAAAAAATATGCTCATCTTACAATAGCTCGTCGATCAAAAAAAGAAAAGCATTGAAAGTTAGTTCCATCCCGCCTAAAAAGAAAACTCTTCTTTTTATCCGCAAATTCTAGGTCTTCTAAGTATTTGAGAAAAGCTTGAATATATTTGCGAGCTTTGTTGTTTAATTGTAATGCAGATCTGCAGCAATTATCACCATAAAGTGTTCCACTATTTAGGCAACAAAATGTCAGTTTTTTTCAAAAAAAAGTGGCAGTGAACAAGGCCAATTCATTAGTACTTTAAGTAAATTTAGTTGTCCTGACTACTGTTCTGATTGATACGGCCACTGTTTTGCTGAAAATTTGGGTTGCAAATTTCACTCGCATTTTTTCAAAAGATTTAGAGAAGATATATTGTCGAGTTAGTTTCGGACACATTTTTCTTTTGCTTTGGCTTCCATTTCAAAAAATTCCCTTATTACTTGAAAACTGACATTGCTTTTCAGTCACATTTTAGCCACCGATTTCGTAAAGATTTTATTAAATGGGAAAAGTCGAACATGCAATACAGTCTGTCGTTATCCATATGAAAATATGGTTTTTCATATTTTCTGAAGCGTAAGCAAAAAATGTTTCATTTTTTAGCTCAGATGCACATTCTATACAATTTGTATTCTTTGGTATTAGTTACCAGATTTCCATTCCGATCTGTACACAAAGCCATAGAAGTAGTCGAGTCTTTCGTCTGGTGCTTGACTCATTGATAATGAAAACAGTGAACAGATTAGTCTTTTGAACATGCAGTTTATGGAAATTATGATCGATCACCTTTGAGATTGTTGAATAAATCAAATAAATCTCTTAAAGCTATAATGCCCTGGAAAAGCAAGCGTTATCCTTTACAATAGTTTCCGAAACGAGGAAGATGTCCTACTTCTGCTGCTGACTTTTTTTGTTTTTTATGCTTTAATTTTTTCTTGTTATAGTTGTTAATATCCTTAAACTTATGATTTATCTCTTGATGTTAACTTTTCATACACACTGGCCATCATTGAATAACCAAAGCATAATCATCGTTATACTTTCCTTTATTATCTGGGTACCCAGACGCAAACCATAAAAGTTTTTAAGTGATAGCTCAATAGAGTGGCTAAGAAAATAATGATATTTTTATTCGATAAATAAAACATTTATGTTTCGGGTTTCTGAAGTATTTGTGAACAAACAAAAAATATGCCAAAAATGTTTATTAAGTTTTTGTAAATTTACCAACGTCCAACAGAGATACTCGTATATGCATTCCTAGCTCTGGTATTTTGTTTGTGTTTCATTTCTGTCATTTCTGTTCGAAAGGCAATTTATAATTTATGGTCAAAACGTTATGAGTTATGACTTCACATTTGGCTACATTTCAGTGTGTTGTTTTTCTGCGCTGGCACAATAAGGCGAAAAAGGCGTTATCTTGTTTTGGCAAGTGGGAGGGATGGCCGAACAAACGCTTGCAGAAATCATGGACATAGGTCAACATTTTACGGTATAAAATATTCATGCATTCGCATGAAATGCGCACTGACAGTCAAAGGAGAAAAGGTTTCTACTTCCAAATTTATGACTCAAATAGAATATAATTGTGACATCATCTGGCATTCGTTTGTATCTGTCTCTATTTTATTTCTAAGTGTTATATTTGAAAAATCGTAACATAAGCATGTTCACATATGAAATATTAAAGTCTATGGTAAAAAAAAACTGCGGTTTGAAAAACATCGGCATTTTAGTGTAATAAATTACAAAGCCGTTGTAAGTTTACTTGTCCTCCATCTATTTGCCATTTTACTTGATACATTAAGAGCTGACCATTACCAGATAAACCCTTAATCTACATAAATGTTTGTTACGGCTTACCTATGGGCCGTTCTAGTTGTAATTTTTATTTTTTTAAATTTGTTTCAGCTTATTCGGACTAGTGGTTCTCGAGTTATGACAAACAAAAGAGCCTAAAAAGGGACAAATTCCCCTATACGATACTTACTAACTTCAAATTAATTATTAAATTATTATTTGATGTACCTTGACCAAACGAATGATGCAGAAGTTCTTCTTTTTGGATCCCCCGTCATTTCCGCCAGTCGAAATAGTATTTCTATCTTGCGTAAAAAAGTTATCTTAACTTTTAAATAGGAACCATATGAAAATAAGTGTCTGAAATGAAGGCAGCGCTACTCTACATTGTTCATCGGTCCAATCATCTGCACAGGGTATCGAGCAAATTTCCGACACTTGAACTTTTGTAGCTTTAGGTAGAAATCAGAAGGGGTTTTAAAAGGCTTTGTCGCCTTTCTTATGTCAACTAAATGTGGTATGAGGAAGGCGCAGTTTTTCAGGCCTTAAAGTTTGTTTCCTATAATCCAATTGAAGAATGAGTAACCCTGTTATTTGTGTCCTTATTTAGCGAGTTTTAAGCTTGACTAGCTATTTTGCAGATAGATGTTAAGGAACTTCGAGCCGAGAAAATGGTTCACAGATGGCTAAACTGTAATGCTCTTGATTTTTATTCGAGGCAATTATTTCCTAGAGACTTATCTGTCATTCAGCTACCAGTTAAGATTCGATTTTGAAGTGTCAATTTGAAATCTGTTTGAACCAAAGCAAATAATTTTCTTGCACTTCAAATTCATCAAATTGACTCTAGGTAATAATAAATAGGCTGGAACGATTCCAAAACCTATCATAGGGACTGAAAAGTAAGTGAAAAGTAATAATTATGAAAAATCTTTTATTTTTATGTTATAATATTGTGGAATAGGTAAATTATCTAGTCGTTCTTTGGGGCAGTACGGTTACAAAAAATCACTTTTCATCATGCGATATTCCAATTAACAATATGGATGCCCTATACATGTCATTATAAGTATATTATGAAATATTGAAAGCTCAATAGTAAAGTCAAATTACTATATTCTCCACATTAGGTAAAATTAAAATGTTGTAATTGTCCATCTGCAAACCTAACTACTAATGAGGTCACCTACCATTCAGAAGGAAGTTTTTACATGTAGATGGCGCACATAATTTCGATTATAAACTTAGTATTTTTTGCTTCACAGTCAGTATTATTGGGTTAACAACAGGGCTTATTGTACAGAGTGGGCCAAAAGTTAGGTTAGAAACGCTAATAACTTTTTCGTTTATTAATTTTTTCTCAGATTATAAAATATACAAAATGGAAATTATTTACACTAAGTATGAAAAATAATGTCACTTAAATGACCTCCTTTTTCAGCTTCGCAATGATAAGCTTGTTTTAGAGAACTTTCCACAACATCTTTTTAAATGTGTGGCTGTAGCGTTCGAATTTCTGCTACTATGTTGGCCTTGAGTTGAAGGATTGTCTCGGGCTTGTTCACATATACTCGCTCCTTCAAATAACCACAAAGAAAAAAGTCGGGTGCTGCGCTGGCCAAATAATTTCCGAATTTCTAGAAATTATTCGCTTTCCAAAAAGTTGACTTAAAAGTGCCATTGTGCCTCGGGCAGTGTGTGCAGTGGCTCCGTCCTGCTGAAACCACATCTCAGGTCGGTTTTCAAGAGCAGGACGTATAAAATGTTCTTTCATAAACCGATACCGCTTTCCATTTACGGTTACAGTACTTCCATCTTCATTCTCGAAGAAGTAAGGCCCAATGATATTTGCAGATGTGATCCCACACCTTACTGTACACCTAATGAGGTGCAATTGGCGTTGATGAATGGCTCTTGGACTTCCATAACCCCAGAACCTACTGCTCTGCTTATTTACAAAGCCATTTAAATGAAAATGAGCTTCATCACTCATGCGTTTGCGTTAAAATTATTGATCGCTGATTTAAATGATAAAATTCTATTCTGGTTTTTTGCTCAGTTGTGAATCTCTCTATTATTTATTTTCCAAGTGTTATTTATATAAGTGTTATTTATTATAAAAAAAAGAAAAACATATTTAAACGAAATAGTTAGTATATTTTAAAACCTCATGGTAACTATTGGCCCACCCTGTACCTGCGAGGAATACTGATACTTTCTATCTCCGGCTCATTTCAGCCAAAGTATCGGTACTTTTTACTCTTTACATGTACAGAATTATTACGTAATCGTCCTTAAATAATATTATTTGCTGTTTATTTAACTTTTCGACAAAGAAACTAAATTGCATTTACTGGTAAAAGTGTGAATTAGTCCACAAGCTAATTAGATTAGGTTTGTTGTTGTTTTTCAAATGTCCATCTAGTAGATGCACCTTTCGCCGTTGGTGTAGTACGGCTCATCGGTGCCGACAAGTCCTTTACTCATTAAATGATCTATAAACACTGCTAGATTTTCCATATGCGAAGTATTAGGTCGAAAAGTGAGGACACAAGCGACTCACAGAAACAACTCCTAACATATAGACAGACTTTCCGACTGACGATTTTTTAATTACTGGTTGGTTTGTTTTTGTTTATTCGCAGTCCATTCAATTACAATATTCTGCGTTCGTGCTCGAATTTTGTTCACATTTCCACTTTTATTTATATTGCATTTACTTTGTTACCATTTTTATTTCTTTACAGCATACTTTAGGGTGCTCGTTTTGTACTGATTGTGTGTCAGTCTGTCCATTTGTTCGTCCATTCAACATCTTTTCCAACCAGCTGTCCTGTTGCCCTAAACACACTTGCACTTCCTCTAATTAAATGCGTAAAGACCTCGGGTGACATTCCCGAGAGGTTGTCATTGTCGTTTGTGATGTGTTGCTGCCGTTGTTGCTAATGTCATTGCTACAACTGTTGTTGATACTCATTAGCCACAATTCGCTGCCAAAACATGCAAACGTGACTGAAATCGGTAATGAAATTAAACGGCAGCCAGGAATTTCAACTGTCTTCTGTTGTCGGCATATGATGATGTGGCATTGATTGGTGGCAGAGAAGACCCAACAATGAACAAAAAGTGATTCATTGTATTGTTTTAGGGCAGGGTGTTTTTTTTTGGTTAGCATGGCACGAAAACTCAACGAAAGTATTCAAAATGTTGAACATGACGCACGAGGGAGGAAGTCCCATTTCAAGGTTATGCTGTGAGGAAAACATAAACATGCTATCCTAAACAATTTCTACGGATCCTTTGAAGGATTTTCTATTTTCAATAATAATATTTTAGCCGAAAAAAGAACGTAAAACAAGCGTTTCTGTGATAAATTGATTTCGAATGATTAATAGACCTAAAAGTATGCTTTGGGAAAAGCGCTAGGGCGGAACGTGCGAATATGCTACGCATTTATAAGATTTCCTTAAAATAGGCAATATATATGCGATAATTTAAAAACACTTCAAACTCCTTAAGGTATGCTTTAATTTTCATCATAAATTGTATTTTTCGTGAATCCTATTTATTACCCCCGATTAAATTTTAAAGAATTACACGTTGTGTGTTACTCATATTACATTTGATTCCACGTAAACCAACTCCTAGGTAATGGTGTAGTTTCTTTTTGAATTCTGCTTTTAAAAAAGAATGTTAATATAACTTATTGTGTGTGCTTTTCAACAACAAAAATATAAATGCGTAGATTCAAATGTTCTAAAATCTACAATAATTATGCCACTGAAAGTAGACAACATATAAAATATAAATTCATGGATGTATTTGTTTTTTTTTGTTTAAGGTACGGCGTTTAGATTGATATGATTTGCATTTGGAGTATGTATTTGATATTCAGAATAGTCAAAATTATTCTTCCAAGAGTACGTTTTATAGTTATGCGATGAGAACGTACTCTTTACTTAACCTAATCTTGAAGAGATCATTAACAATAGCTGTGACCCTAAAGTAATAGAAATATAACAAATATGTCAGCGATTCCAAAAATCCAAGTACAATGAGGAGTTTAAACCAGAAATTCCTTGACAAGCTTTGCTATCACAAGTTCTAGCCATTCAAACCTTTCTGTCTTTCAGCCGTAGGCCCTACTCAGTCACTGTAAAGATATGTCAGTACCCACTGCTTTCAGAAAGAAATAGAAACACTTTCAAGTATAATATTTTAAGTCTCCAAATATGTCCGTAAGAGATTAGTCTTAAAGCTTTTCTTTAAAATCGTTAGCCATTGGGAACCGGCATTAGACAGTAGGTCCCGGTTAGTGAGAATTATACCATACACAACTCACTGGTTTGAGAGAAGCCCTCGTTTGTCTTTTAATAGAATGTTATGGGAAATAGTTCCCGAGTTAAATATCCTGTTATGCAATCCCTAGTAGGCCCAGTTCATTCAAATTAATCTTAAACATTAAGAAGTACATCAGGCAGATACATTTGGTCATCTTCCAGCTTACCCGTTTGTTTGTTAAGGTGAAAAAAAGTATGTCGTGTATGATTCCGAATTTGTCACTGCTTTCAGATAATTTCGCCGATTTCTCTTAACAAAATAATGATTTTGTTTGTGCTTTTAACTAGAAAATAGTGCTGGATCCTTCTTTTTACATACCACAACTGAATATTTTTCTTTTTTTTGTTTTTCAGAACCCATTCCACATTGATTCTAAACTGACATATAGGTGGCGCTAGGTTGTTTTTAGCAATGACATTTGAATTATAGTTCAGACCAAACTCAGATATTTAAGATACAACAATTTTGTTAGTGATTTAAAAAATTATATCGTGTGAAACTCACTTTTTTTACTGAAATTGCTTATTAATTCCGTAAAGCGATGTTGAGAAATAGAAGTAAATAATTGAGTATTTTAAATATCATATCAGGAAACCTTTTCCTTTCCAGGCAATTTTCTTCAAACCCTTGGTCTGTTATAAGTCTCATTGTGGTTCTGCTAACCCCACATTCTTGTTTATTATCTTCCCCATTTAGGTTGTTGGTTGTTTTATCGACTATTGTTGACCATTAATTTCATTTCATACCATTCTATTCACTAATATTTGCCTTTCATTTCGTCATTTTGCTTTATTGTTCTTTTGTTAACTTCACAACATACTGGCATATCCTTTTATAAAAAGGAAAAAGAAAAACCAACGAATGGGTCGAAACAAAAATCTGAAATCCACAAGCACCAAATCCGCACAGGACAACAGAACATCATTGGATGTGATTTATATGCAAAACAACACATGTTTTGGATATTTTTTAACATTTGGGTTCTTTTTCCCAAAATGTTTTTTATTCTGCCGTTTATGTTGTTTTGTGTTGTCCGTTTCAGTGAATGTGTTGGAACAATTTGATGGCTTGCAAAACAAAAATGTTGTCCCTTTAATCGGATAAACTAAAAATGGTCATAAATTATTTTAATATTATATGTGTATGTGACAGTGAAAGCAGAAACGAATTGAGTTTCCGAACGGACACCACTCAGCATGATGATGGTCTTCGTCATCAGTTTACGTAATTGTGTTGCTGTATGTGGGTAATGCTGTATTTTCGTTTTGCTCCATGTTATCCTTAAAGTATGCACTAGTTTGTTTTCGTGTTGCTGAAATAATCCAAAAAAAATTATATAAAATGTTTTTAAAAATTAAATTTAACTTTTAAATCGAATGACGTTTTTCTAGTAGATTAAGATCAGAACGAAATGGGCTTATTCAAAAGAGAAAACATTGCAAACATATTTTTGAAAAGAAATTGCAATCATGTGGCTGCCGCCACTGTCTTCGTAGTATCGCATCCTGTCATCCCAATTTTCCAAGACCTTAGTGACGTTTTCTGGCTCTATCTCTAGAATGGCTTGCGCTCAATTTTGCCTTAAATGCCTGAATGGTAAATAGAGTGGTTAGATAACATCGGTTCTCTAAGGTGCTCGACAAAATTTGTCTATTAGCTTCAAATCGTAGCTCCGAGGTGGTCAATTGACATCGCCGGGGCGGCTGATAACATGATTACCGAACGCGGCGCGCAAAAGTTAGACTGTGGCATTGAACAGTTTGGCAAGCCGCGACAATCTGGTCAAACTCCGACAACAACAAATGGTTATCATGCCTCTGTAGCATTCACAGTTTAACAATTGGCTTTTTCAGCAGCTTTTAAAAAATATTCAGTTAACATTTAAAGCAGATTTGTTGCTCAAGCCGATTCTCAAAGTTCCTCAATACATTTTATCTTATTTAGCCTGTATTTAGCAGCTCCAGCCATTACTCTCGGTAGCATAAAAATCATTGCATATCTTTAGGATTACAGATTTAACTGTAAGACATTTCCTACTTTTAGGCTTTCTATGACCCATTAGCAAAACAGGTATAGCCAAAGAAAAATAGCTTTTTATGTTTTTTTCTTAAACGCACATTTTCACGGAATACAAATGAGTAAATGATGTGATGATATGTACAATGTTTGCATACACACACGTGTGCCTTCAAAGATATGCTTCACGAAAGACTTATGACCCACTTTAAGACAGGAATGCTGATATAAAACATTTCCTTTAAATTGGCCACCAATTGTCGTTCGTGTTTGGAACATTTCAGATATAAATTAAAATTAATATAAAAAATCTCTCCCATTCGCTTTTTTTTGATGCGTATGTGTGTTGGGAGAAGGAAACACAGAAATTTAATCTAATTTTTTGATATCTATCAAAGCATACATTCAGGATGAACCTCATCTCCTGAGTGGATGTCAGACTATGCTTAGTCGTGTTACCACTGCCGCTCCTGTAGATGCTATTCTTGAGTTTTCTTACAACAATATTTCTTAATTTATTTTATCTCTGACGTTGTAATCGCATTCTATGCGCTCCAAACAACATGATGTCTAAACTTTTGATGCCATTAATATTTAAAACAATTTTCTTTAGATATTGAAGCTAAAAAATACAAAATTGAAGAAAGACACACAGAACATACTTATACCGAAGGAGGTGGGTGTCTGAGCAAACATGTTTCTATTTATTTAAGTAGATTTCCTTAACAACATCATGTATCATCTTGTAAATATTTTCAAGTGTTTGCGACAAAACACGGCAAATATGTCATGAGCGGCACAAACAATGTTACAAAGCAAGTGGAGTGTTGTGATGCCCGGCTGATGGTGTGGCAACGACAGGCAGTAGTGTACCCTATATCCCAACAACTGACAGTGTTTTTAACACATATCGGGGAAACATAAAATATCTTAAATTGATTGAAATTGTGGATAAGTGGAAATAGGTTTCAATACTCCAGATCTACTGTGAGAATAAAATTGTATCGGGAAAGAAGTATAACTTTAGTTTTACCACATTTTATTTTAGATTGAAGTTTGCGAAATTATATTATTCGCAGACTATTGTTTTCGGAATTGCTTAGTTGGATTGTTTAGGTTTCTATCATCCGTCCCAAAAGGAATCTCTCCCCAAATCAGACAATATACATTTAAATTACACCGGTTGATTACTTTATCTGACAATAGACCGAAATTTCTCTGAGAAAAATTTAATTTTTACAATCCAGGTTTGCCACTTACTCGAAAGTCAACAGTCGCATCGTGTTAGACTCTTGTAGGTTCTCAAAGATCCCCTCTCTCGTTTTTACAAGTTAGGCTCTCTTATCTATCCTGCCAGCACTTTAATATCTGTATCTGTCAATCAATCATCAATTCCCACAACATCCCATTAAGCCCCTAATTTTTTTCGCCGGTTCCGTACGGCTAATGCATTTTTTAAAGCAGTTTTTAAATGGTTTAGAGATAATTCTCTGAGTCGTTAAGTCGACGGCATTTACGGATGGACACCATCCGCAGAAAAATGGTGAGATGTTCTTACCCGGATTTGAACCTAAGTATGCTGGCATGAAAGTCGTGCACACTCCCATCATACCACGGCGGTCCCGGTATCTGATAATAGACCTACATTTCCCTGAGAAAATAAACATTATTGCCAGAATTGCCCATCAATCGAATCCCCCAGTTAAACTGTATCGGACTCTTTTAGAATCATAAGACCTCAAGTCAACCGCTACTTTTTGTATTCATCGTAAGATAGAATTACATTCCTCCGAGTGACTGTGCACTATTTTTCCCCCCGACTCGTACGTCATTTGAAGCACGCATCAATACATCAAGTCCTTTAATGCCCCATGTAGCACATAACATAATGGAGGTACCAGGCATTCCGACACGAATGAAGTGCACCAAGAGAAAAAAATGACATGCAATAAATGATGATGATAACGGGAAAAGAAGAGAAGAAAAAAAACTTCGGATAAAATCCTTACACGTATGAATATGGAATGCATGTGTTAGGGCATATTTTACTTATGTGCAAGCATGTGCTCGCAGCAGAAGCACCACCACCAAAAAGGACTACGAGGACAGAGATAAAAGTAAGATTGATAACCACAAGCAAAAGTACGCTGGAAGTGGTTTCCTTGGAGGCTACTCCCAGAGGTCTTCGAAAGATTACGCTGAACCAATCTAAATTTGAATTGCTTGGTGTCATTTTTGGACTATTGTAAGAAGTTAAAAGTTGACGATTTGAAGTTTTATAAAGCAGCATTGAAGAGCGCAATGGAATTCTCTTAAAGTTAGTCATAAAAATCAATGCATCTATTGAGGCTTGAACCATAAGGTTTCTTCTAATAGCCCCTAAACTTAAATAAAGTTTGCACAATTTTTAGTAATCACAAATTTGACTATGAAATGTGATGAAATAAACACTGATAAAAGATTCACCTACTTAATAAGGTGCACTATTAATGTTAATATTTATACAGTGCCAACCTTAAGGCTGTTCAAAAACTTTAGCATCATTTGACAGCCTTTTAACAAAACAAATAAAAAACAAGTAAAAAAGGTTAAAGTCTGGTGTGGCCAAATATGAAATACCCTACAACACTCTGCTATTCAGAGGATTAAGCACTTCTGTCTGGAGCTTGAACAAGGTCGGACTCAATGAGTGACTATTTGTCGGTCATAAAGTACCATATAAAATATGAGCGTGATTTGTGGCTTCTAAATCTGCAGGGCCTCAAACCCTTTTTGTAGGGGCTATTTGAAAACAAACCGATATAGTCCAGTCTTAAAAGACATAGGTGTTCGTTTAGACTTTTTTATACCCTCCATAATAGGATGAAGTGTATATTCACTTTGACATTCCGCTTTCAAAACCTCGAAATACTGATCAGATACCCCATAACGTTTATATCTGATCTTCGGAAAAATGTAAGACGATCCAGCCAGGTTCGAATAAATGTCACAATAATGCAGAAATACTTGTTTATGCTCTGATACGGTTGGTATTGAAAATATGCCAGATCGGTCAAGTGGTATTTTAATATCTCCATTCAATATTTGGAAAAATCGTTAGTAAATTGTTATAATATTCTAGATTTTTTTTTGCATTTATATTACCACTATTAACTCCGATCCGATAAGAAAGAAAGTGACTCCGCTTATAAAAGGTGATCAGTCCAGAGGTATTTTTTTTTTTTCAAAACAAGAAAAAAACAAAAATTCAAATCAAGTGTGGAATCTTTGTTGTTCATTCGAAAGGACATTTTATGCCATTAATTTTTTAAATCTAATTTCCTTTAAATGTTAACCGCGACTAAGTCTCAGCGTGTCCATTCGGAAGGTCCAATTTTGGATGACTCGTTCGAGCATTTCGACCGGTATGGCGTTCATGACACGCGTAATGTTGGCTTCGAAACCTGAATCTTAGCTTGTTTGTCAGCATAGACTTTGGGCTTTACGTAATCCCAAAGAAAAATGTCTAAAGGTGTGATATCACTCGATCTAGGCGGCCAACTCACCTGTCGGAAACGTGAAATTAGCTGTTTTTCGAAATGACCTCTCAATAGATCCATTGTTTGAGCAGCCGTATAACAAGTGGCACCGTCCTGTTGAAATCAGGTATCGTCAAGATTACGGGCTTTAGTTTCAGGTAGCAAAAAGTCTGATATCAAGGCGCGATAGCGAGCATCATTAACGGCTACGTTCCGACCATCATAATTTTTGAAAAAATATGAACCGATAAGTCGACCAGCTTACTGCACCAAACCATGGGCATAATGACAGCTCTTGTACCTCTTCTGGTTGCTTTTTAGCCCAATTGCGGATATTATATTTTTTAACGTTGCCGTTGAGCCAAAAAGGGGCCTTATCACTGAATAAAGCGTTGTTCGAAAACAGCGGATCTTCTCGTTCCTCATTTCCATAATTCAGTTGTTCACAATTTGGAGACGTTGTTGCGGTGTTAGTCTTTCTATGGTAAAATGACAAACAATACTGAGAAGGAAAAAAATAAAGTTAAACGCCACTCACGCGTAAACTCTGAAAAAACCCCTATGAAAAAAAACCTCTAGATGCATCACCCTTTGCAACCATGGACTTTGAAAGACTATATTAAGAACGTTTAGAGATATGATACTAATTTTTCGGACATTTGACAGTGGTATGGAATGAAATTAATTAGTACGAAATTATTATAGACAATATGATAAAATTGGACAAAAAGGCGGGGCACCGCCCATTTAACTCTAAATGGCCATATCCGGCATGACGTTAGAAGTTGGTTAATATGATGCTGGTATAGGAAGAAAGGCAACCTGATGGAAAAGAGGGCACTGTCAAGCCTCCTTGAAATTTTTTTTTATTAGACCACGCGATCCATGATGGAGGATGTATAAGATTTGGCCTGGCCCAACTTTGTTAGTTCACTTGTTGGGCTAAAGGATTACTGAGTAGCACCAAGCCTATTAAACTATGTACCCGAACTTTAAACTTTTTTACTGAAGGCCCATTAGTATTTCGCCACCGAATGATGGAGTGTATAGTAAAAATATACATTATTGGTCGTCGTAAACGTTAAAGACGATCTAGCCATGTGTCAGTTGAAAGCACGACAGCGTTCAAAGGAATTAACTTAGAATCCTGATTTTGATTTTTTTTTATGGTTTATGGGTGATGGCCCAAACAGGGTATGGTGATGGTCATACGCTGTTTGGGATTGTAAGTGGGCGAAATCGGTCCTTGGGGAATAAATCTTCCTTTAACCCATTCCTGCCTAATGGGTATTTATTTACCCAAGAAAGTGTTGATACATAAATAATTTAAGCATGGGCCAGGTGAGCGATATCGCTGTTATTTTTTTTTTATAGAAAAGAGGAAAGATTGAGCTAAATTAAAGCATTTAGCAGGATTTTGTTTTTACTTTTTTATCTTTTGTTTTTTGCAGGCCAAAATCGAAGATTTTTTTTATTTGAATTGACATTATTTATTTGCAACAACTTAAAATATTGATTTGACCACACCCTCTTATATTTTTATATATTTTGTATTGTCTTATGTTTATAACATCCGTCTGTTGAAAACATGATAAAGGTCAAAATTCTGGTGAAAATATTTTTATATTTTAGGAAATGAACTTGAGTTTCTTTCATTTTCAAATCATGCTTTACCATTCTATTTTTCACCAAATATTAACTGCGTACTGAGCTAGGAGAAATTGAACGTCAAAAACAGGCATAAATAACATAAACTCCCATTGATGCTATTGAAAAAGGTCTCGCATGTTTCAATGGTACTATTTCCTGCTCCCACCTCGCAATGTTAAAGATGCCGCAAAATGGCATAAAATTTCCACACAAACCCATTAAAACACTTTCACAAGCTTATGTAGACAAATACGAGTGGCATGTGAGTGTGTGTGTAGGATAATAGCAGGCCGTATGTCAAGCAAGGATCGGGTGGGGTAGGGCGAAAATCCTTTGAAATATAACTGTATAAAAACAATATCTTCCAATTCAAACTGCAAAGTAAAAGCAAGCAAGGACTTCAACGGAAAAATTTTAACTGGTATTGTATGTGTTGGATTTAACGAGAAATAGTGTTAAACTTGCAATAAACACTTCAGCAAGTTCCCAACCACACCGCTCCAAAACGAAGAAACAAAGTATAAAACCATCCGTTGAACGATAACTGGCATCTGGCAGGCAAGAGTATTTTTAAATTTAATATTTTGTTTTACTTAATAAAATGGCATGAAGCTCGAGGACTTGTTAAAAAAACGAAAATTGTTTTTTAAATCTTAACACAAGAACAATTTTGTTCCTCTCTGCAACCAAGCCTGCCTGCTTCACAAAAAGAATGATAAAAAAAACCTTCATACCCCAGAACGAACGAAGGAAAAATGTGCTTAAACAGGAAGTTACAACGAATAACTTTTCAATGCTTAAAGTTATACAATGTATGACAAGAAACACGAAAAGAAGGAGAAAAAAGCGCAAGAAATCGTAAGAAAAATGCCGGTGCATTGAGTAGGTTGTCCTTTTTTATTATGGTTGCCAAGCAAACGTGAAATGTGTCGACATCGTATGGTCAGAAGAACTGACCGACGTACGGACGGACGAAACGAACGGTGTCGCCTCACACATTTTCGTTTAAAAGAAACATGGGATATTTTTGTCCGTATGTGCGAAATGAATAAAAGACTCATGAGAAAATTACAAGAATTCCGGAAGAGATGAAATTTTCTTTAAAGACGTCAATTAAAAAAATCTTAAACGGTGGAAATACCGACATGTTTATTTCAAAAGAAAACTCAACACTATGGTTCATAAAAAATATTGGTGTTAAGGCTAAAAGTTTAGATTTATTTATTGAATACTCTCCCATTAAGGGAATGAAATATTAAAATTTCAAGAGGATCTTGTCCTGTTTGTGGAAATCAAAACCACAAGTCACAATCTCGAACGTATGTGGCTAAAACTTTTAAGAGATAACACAAGGATTAAATCAACCTCACAAAACAACTTCAGGTATTTTAGAGAGGTACATATGGTTGTTGTTTTTGTAGCAGCTACTATGTTTGTCTTTCCTGGAATCTGTTCTTCTGCTGTGTTTCTAGATACAGGTGCAGAAACTGACCCATCTTCAGAGGGTGGGCCCATAGTGATATAGGAGCAAAAGACGTGGGTTTTGCGAAAAAGTTGAAAAGGTACAGAGTATTATGTACCCCTGGACTACATTCCGGGCAGAGTTCAAGTGCGGTCGGTGCAATTCTGTCCGCACCATGCTAAACTCATCTTTGGCGTTACGACAAAGATCTTCCAAGGAAAACTTTTGTCAGCTTCTTTAAGCGGGTTGTCTCGGAGGTCAGCATTCACCCGGTACGATTTTTTAGCGTTTATATCATATAAAGGGGCAGGGACAATGATGTCTTGGTCTGTCTGGCAAGCAATCTAACACAGCGACGCTCTTTTATACCACTGGATCTCCCTTTCTGGCATGACTAAGTGAAAATTCGGATGATTCCTCCGATGACATCCCAGCAGCCATCATGATGTTTAGTTTCAGTACCGAGGGTATTTTAGCTTTATCATGGAGATGATCCTGATGTGTCATGATAACACATCAGCGGTTTTAACGCAGCATGGCTTACGAAGGATAGAAAGGTTTCCTCGTATGCGCTCCAAGTACTGCCGGTAAGAGATTAGTTGACCTTGTTTCTTCTTTGCTGTTTGTCTTAGGTGACCCCCAGATTTACAGTTGGAATTGTTTCGCCGTCGACTATCAACTTTAGACTAAGTCTTGCTTATCAATCATCGACTTGGTGAGCAATATGTCCTGTGAATTCGAGGCGGATATTTCCATAATCATTGCCTTGCAGAAGTTGGTGAAATTAATGACATAAAAGTTTAAACTAATGTTTTCAATTTGGAGTAACCGTTGCCAAGATCGTCTAGTAGTCTGCTTATAACAAGATATTGACGTTGTAAACAAGAGTACCACTCCCTTAGGAACTCCCTGCTTTATTCTATGGATGTTTCCGTCAATAACGCCTTTGAACATTTTCAGTGTCGAAGCATTCGCGCAACATGTCTTAGCGAGCGCAATCGCTGTAGTCTGATGCGCCCGATGATGGCGACAATATATACCGGTGCCGCAAACGAGTCCATAAAAACCTTTTACTCGAATACTCCTAAAATGACTTCATCTGCATGCGCAATCACCCACGCCCTACTGCCACACTAAAGCACGGGCAGTATGAGCGTATTGCACTGTAATATTTTTGTCTGCCGCGTTAGGGTTTTGTAAAGCCCAAAGTAGGACCTATTAGTTGAAACCCTAGTGGAATAATGGCAGCTGCCACGTCCACAAAATCGTTGTATTGGGTAAAGTAATTTCCCATCTTCAAATCGTTGAATTGGGGTAAAGTAATTTCCCTTCTTCGAAGGAAATTCATTTCAGATCTAGGCTAAGTAACTACTAAAGTGGTCGAGGGGACCCTACGCACTATCATGATTAAAATGGTCCTTCTGGTGCCACGACATGTCGGATTTTAGTGGGCCAAGAGAGTAACTAACTTGAATAGGTCTACGCAATCTTTAGCTGACGAAATCAGCGAAGTCGGAAACATTTAAAAAAAATAAAGGAATACATCGGTGGTTATTTAAATTATCGCGCCACAGACTGTAAAACTGATTGTTGCTATTAGTAGCTTTTCCCTTTACACAACAGGAGACAAAAGTTTGAGCATATACTCCTTGCTTATGCTAAGACTAATAAGATGTCATTACTTGGTATTGCTAATTGTAATAGGTTGTATTTAAAAATTTAATTAAAATAATGTATACACAACTATATCTTTTCGTTGATCATTAATGTTTTTTTTTCTTTCTATTCTTTCAGGTAATTTTAACCAACATTGTACAGTAAGTGGCCAAGGGTCGTATGAACGTCAGCAAATTGATCTTTGGGCGATATTCGGAAGATCCACAATCTGTATTTTAAATTGACGATACATTATTAAAATATTTTGGTTTAGATCTCTGTAGTTCAGGTCCTAAAAATACTTTTTTCTGTGGATGTTTTTTTAGTTCTAGAAAGCAAAGCAAAATCTTGTTTTTTTTTTGTATGCACAATAACGAATGTATAATGACTTTGTGCATTTGTTTGTAACACTCAAAAGGAAATTGCAACAGATCCATTATACTGATCAACTCAGAATCATTTTAGTCTGTCTATACCCTTTTTATTGTAGTCTCAGTCTGGACTGTGGAGTCGGAGTTTCGAAAATTTGACTAGAGTCGGACCTTTTTTCAGAGTCGGAAACGAAAAGGTCGAAATTTTTGCCAAACGAAAAAATTAAATTTTAAAGATATTTTTAGAGATAACGTTAAAGGCAGTATGATTGTTCTTCCTTAAGAAGCTTGACATGATGTGGCTGTTTAAATATTTGCTTTCTTATTTGGTAGTTCCACACACAAAGCATTAGAATCCTTAGCTGCGAAATGACTTCTGCACAATTAACAGCTATTTCTTAGTTTTAGAAAGTCTACGAATTAAACTTAAAAAAATTTAATTTTCTTAGCTGCCGTTCTAAACTTCTGGATTTAAATTCTACATAATTCGCTATTTAAAACCTTTAATTTTAAATCAAAATTTTCAACACACAATATGTGTTATTATTCTCTTACTGGCACAGTGAACATATGCTAAGTTTGGGGGGGGGGGGGGGGCGTGGGTTGAAATTGTTCTCAATTTTCGAGAATAATTTCCATTATATTTCATTTTAATGGCGCTGACAGAAATATTGGAGAACATTAACAAGCCGGAGAGGAGGCAGCCCCAACAGTTGCAGTAAAACAAGTCACGGATCTTTCATGGCAACACTTAAGTACTTAACACATATACATATGCAAAGGCATTCCAATACTTATACAAATGTATGCATGTACGAGTATGAATATGTGCACACATATACCCAGCGGGAAAAAAAGAAGGCCTTCTCATATGAAGACATTCTGGAAGCTCTCTTTTCAAATCAAATATACATTCGTTAATGCCTTTCAAAATAAGGAATTCCAGAAGAAATGCTTTGCACATTAAAAATCTATGAAGAACTGCTTGAAGGCCTCGTCACAAATCTTCTACTGATTCGTTGGTCCATTCTTTGAGAAGAGCTGCAAGAAGGCCTTCATATTTTCAATGACAGATATCCATTAAACATTCCTTGCTCTCTTCTTGTAAAAGGCATGCTGCCATGCCTAGTGAGAGAAGGCAACACGGTAGGCGTTTTTCACCGCAGTGGGTAGTGAAGCTATATAAGTATATTACGTGTGACGTAAACGCACGATTTGCTTTGATAGGCCAGTACGTAGCATGTTGGAGTAGCAACTAGAAGGTCAAAGGTCGAATTCGAGACGTGGCAAATCAAAAAAAAATCAACGGAAAATTTCGCAGTTAAAATTTTTTTTTTATTTTTATTCTAGAAGACAATTTTCTGCAGACCTTCTGGAAGGCCTTCCAATAAAATGGAGTGAAGGCCTTGCTTCGCAATCTAATACTGTGTTAATTTGAAATGAGAGTAGTATGCAGCATGCATGCCTCCAAGCATGCTAAGAAGGCCTTGCTGGGCTCTTCCTTCACGCAGAAGGGTACACGCAAAAAATAAGTATGGTTGGGGTGACAATATTCGAAGAGCATCATAATATTGTTGGGTATGTGGTTGTGGCATAATAATACAATGAACCTCACAACAATAGTATTGATATTAATACAAAACTATATCACGATCACCATGACCATGTTATCAACCGTATTATGATCCTCACATTATTGTACATATATCCATAGTATGATCCTCACAACTATAGAATGATTCACACACAGCCATATAATGATCCTACAGCCGAAGTATGATTTCCCTCAACCATACTATGATTCCCAAAATTAGTTATAAGAATTGGATTATGGTGTTAGTCATCAATAGAAATTTAAATTGAGTTAGTTACGAGTGTGGAAAATATCATATCAAAAGTCAGAATTTAGACGATGTTTCTGTCAAAAATTTAATTCAATGAATGCAAAAAGTTATACAAAAGGGAGTCGAAAAGACTTTTAGTTGCAAGCAGAGGTGACTGCAATATCGGTGAATGCTACTTAACCATCCTCAGATCTCAAGCAATTAATGTGATTAAACCATAAAGTATATATACTTATATACTTTAGTGCAGGCAGATTCTAAATAAAAGAGAACTAGTCGGCAGTGGAGTATTCCACCGACGAAAGTAAACACAATTAAAATCCCTCGCACAGCCTTCTGATTGTTGTTTTTTTTTTTAAATGAACAACTAAAAACCACATACACGCACGTACAAATATACTGTAAAGCTTAGTTCATAGTCACAACCATACGTTGTGATTGCCGTAATCATATTACTGTAAATATAAAACCCAAACAACAATACTTTTGTCGCACTAATCATATATATGCGTATGGTTGCTACAAGGCAATAATACTTTTGTTACATTTCAACAATATAAATATCGGCGCAATCATATTATTGTCAAAATAAAATTAAAAAACAATACTATTATGCGGTGACAATTAGGAAACCATGTCTTTTCTCTGCGTGTATATTTGCAAACAGAATATAGACAGAACCATATATCAAACACTTGTTACGACTTAGTTTTAGCAAAATGTTTTAGTAAAGCTTTTTGGCTTTATGGCAAATACCAAAAATGCCATCTACACAAAATGCACTGCCGCTTAATTGTGTCATCAGACTAGAGCAGAGCGAACAGAAATTGTATTTAACTACAATATTATGTCACACCCGACTGTACGCCAGGGAACAGAGGGAAAGCTCCTGAACTCCACTATGCAACCAGTACGATTCGCTAGAGTGAGTACGAAACCAAAAACTAACCACAAAAAATGGGGGCCTCCTTGAAAAACCATTTATTATGGCAAACAGCGCCGGTACAAACTAACTTTTCACCGTTTGGTTGTTTTATTTTTGGTGGCTTGAAGAGAAGAAATATGAATCTCAAGGCTGCCAAAGGATATATATAAAAAGTACAATATGCTTGTAAATCTCTTATGGAGTATAAATGTACTTGCATAGTGAAAATGATGCAGCAAATATTGTTTTGAATATTTAACTTTGTTAAGTTGGACTTGGACTGAAATGCGTATACGATAGAAGGCACAGTGAATCACAATGCCGAAAACATCTTATATATTATGAAAATCATTTACACAGGGAATTTATGTAAAAGTAATTACCATTTGCACATAACAGACTGTTACAACAGGAACTTTTTTTAATCCCAGCTTGGTAAAAAATTGAACAGGGATTAACCGGCTCGACCACTCTTGCATAAAAGACAAGTTTTTAACAAAATGGCAAAGTGACATTGATTTTCGTGGCTGCACACTGCTTTTAACATGATTTCGGGTCCGTGACCACCCTCTTCAGAAAGCTTTGCTGCAATTGTTGAAAGTAAAACCGAACTCTATAAGGTCAGGCTCTCCCCAAACGAATGAAAACTACTGTTGTAAACCTTACTTTTCATGTTTTCTTTACATAATTGCCTACGAAAATACAACTCACTCTTGCCAGCTATACAGAGACTCCACATTGAGAGCCATCAATAGTTTTCTTTTACAACGTGTGTGTGTGTTGTAAAAAGAGTTTAGGACCTCGGCCCCGTTCATAATAAATAAATAAGGACATAACAAGTTTAAATAAGTATGTTAATAAACACTGAATATTTAAGATATAGACTTCAAATTTATTCCAGATGTAGTGCAAATTTTACATTTTAAGAATTAAATTCGATTTCGGTCATATGACCACCACGAGCCCGTGTACGATCTACACGCAGAGAAAAAATATAGATAGTATATGGTCACGGCAAAAAAAGTATGTTCTCTGCAATAAAAGTATGTTCGTCGCAGCCATAGTATTGTGTTTTGAATTTAATTTGGACAATATTCTGATGGCGGCAATATTAATATTGTTGAAATGTAACCATAGAATTATTACAAAATTTAAATATAAAAATATGGTTGTTGCAACAATATAAATATTGTTGGTGCGATAAAAGTATTGTTGTTTTGGCTTTTATGCTAACAATATTATGTTTACGGGAATCATACTATATAGTTGTAATTTTTCTTAATTTAAATATGGTTTTTAAAACAAATGCATTGGTGTTTGTTTGTTTAGATTTTGTTTCGAAACAAACTGTTTGGGATTTGTACAACTAAAATATTGTTTATAAACAAAACACTTGCTTTTTTTAAACGGATTTTTTTCTACTGTTAAATAAATTACTCCTATTGTTTTGAATTTAATGTATTTTTACATAATTTACTTAATACGAGGGCTGATATATATAATGCTGGCCTAATAATGAAAATGCGAATATTTATCACCAAAAATGGTTTTATTGTTTTGCAAAGTATTCTGCAGCATGATTTATACACTTTTGCATGCGCTCAAACTAATTGTCGAAGCACTTTTTCAACTCCGATTGAGACACCTCCAAAACATGGTTTTTGATCGCTTCAACAGCATCTTCTGGCGACGAAAATCGTTGACAACACATTTTTTCTTGATGTGCGGGAATAAAAAGAAGTCATTGGGTGTCAAGTCAGGGCTGTACGGCGTATGACCCATCAATTCGACGTTTTGACCGGTCAAAAAGGCGTCTTATGAAGCACCGCGATCTTATTTTTTCGAAATGTCTGCACCAATCGACACGAGCCTTTTTTGAGCGATTTTCAAATTTTGCGAGATCCAACGAGAACAAACCTTTTTTTACGGCCAGGTGTTCATGCCATGGATGCCTCTTTCTCACGGTATGTCACAAGACGATCTTGGATTATCAGTTCACGAACGGCATCAATTTTCTCTCCAACAACGGCCGTTTTTGGACGACCTTCGTCTTTGAGAGAGCTTCGGCCACGATTGAATTCATGAAACCTGTTTTTCACAGTGCTATAGAATGGTGCTTAGTCGCCATGCACTCTTGTCGTGATAATCCTCGTCGAAAGTTGTGAAAAATTATCGCACGGAAATGTTCACGAGTTAATTCCATTTCCTTTTAGTCGTCGAATATCGTCTCTGCTTGGAAATGGCGACACACATTTTTTATGGTGGAAAACATATTTCTTCTTGGAAAATATCACATTTCCGCCCATTTTGATATGTGTGTTTACTCTCGAAATGAAGCACTCAATTTTTCAAAAAAATTATGCGGAGCGTGTGTTTTTACATATGTGTGTTGTTTTCTGGAAACGAAGAGAATTTTAGATCAAAAATTCGCAAAAGAAGCTTGTGTTTATTGCTCCCTACTAGGCAAATGTTGAGCAATGTGACGGTTATCAAAACAAGAAGTCTGCAAATATTATGGTCCAACGTTAAGTACAGACGTAAGTTGTCTTAATGTTTATTTCGGAATTCATTATCTTTTTTTCTATTTGAGACCCACCATAAATTTGGCCTCGAGTTTGAACAACACGTTACATTCAAACCAAACTTAATTCTTACAAAAGCGTCTTATTTTCCTTCTGTTAGACTTAACTTAAATTATTAACACTTAATTTGTATAAAAAGATATAATACAATCTCAAACTACAATGAAAATTACCAAATAGTAGAGAAATAAACGTCACCATTACCTTGTTCAACAGCCAATTGCAAGATACCGTTACTTGTACTTACCACAATTATTTCTGGCCTCAATATCTTATTCCTCCCACAACTTCAACTTAAAGTGTTTACCGAGATTCGTTGATAGCCACACATAGGTAGTAGTGGTATTAACATTCTTTTACTACACCACAAGCCGGCAGAAGTTTAAAGATACATAAAAGTAAAACTCCCCTCTTTAAATATCCATAACATTTTTAATGGTATTTAAACAATATTTTTTTACTTATTGTAAATGCTCCAATTGGCTGGCTGTGTCCTTTAGACTGTCGTGTCCTGTGGACGGCGTTGTTGCACTACTCACAACAAAGCCAACAATATCCAAAGTCATTAGAATCCCATTAAAACTCCATCCGTATTGCCAAAAGCCATTCTCCGAGTTACAGATGATGGCGGAATGAATGGCAAACAGTCATCATCGTAATCATCCGCATCGCCGGAAAACAAAAAAGAAAGAAAACAAAAAAGAAGAGAAATGAAAAAATGTCATCAGTTAAAAACAACTACAAGGCATCTGCTTAAGCCAAATAGTCAAGAGCTTCATGCTAACGATTCAATTTGTAAAATAGTTCTAGATTATTATATTCTTAAGGTATTGCATTTCGTTTTGGAACATCTCTATTATGTCTTGTATCATAGGCATCGCGTGATAATAAAATTAGAATAGCAGCTTTTTCTTATGAACATTGAATGGATTATTAATCATATAGGCTTTTGCTAAAAAGGCGCTAAGTCTACTTTTTTCAAAATGCGTTTTTGACGCCGTAAGCTAGTTTAAGTAGAAAATCCTCGATCCCAAAAAAATCAAGCTTTGTCTTTGACAGCTGAATTGGAATTAGCATCTTTACGATAAGTCCACAGACCATAAATTAAACAATGCTAAAACGTCCAGTCATTTTGAATTAATCTTTATTAATTGAAAAAACTTTGATGGAAAAATAAGGCATTCGAAATGTTTTAGTTGTGAGGGTCTTGCTCAAAATGAGCATACGAGGACTGCTATATATATTTCTGGCCTAATAATGAAAATGTGAATGTTTATTATCAAACATGGTTTTATTGTTTTTCAAAGTATTCTACAGCATGATTTTTACACTTTTGCATGCGCTCAACCCAATTGTCGAAGCCCTTTTTTCACTCCGATTGAGAAACCTCCAAAACATGTTTTTTGAAAGCTTCAACAGCATATTCTAGCGACGAAGATCTTTGACCACGCATTTTTTTCTTTATGTAAGGAAATAAAAAGAAGTCATTGAGTGCCAAGTAAGGGCTGTACGGCGGATGGCCCATCAATTCGATGTTTTGGCCGCCAAAAAGGCGCTGGTTTGAGCCGATGTGTGAGAGCTCGCACTGTCATGGTGCACAATGATTCGCCTTTTCTTGTTCGTTTTTCGAAGACTTCAGGCAAACAAATTGTGGTGAACCACTTAGAATTTACCTCCTGCGTTACTCAAGCGGAACAGTCGCCACATGACCAGTTTTGCCAAAGAAACAGCCGACCAATTGCTTCGAAATACTTCTTCCACAAACAACTTTCGTTGGATTTGGCTCTTCTTCGAAGACCCACATGGTCTGCTGTTGCTGTTTTGTTTCGGGCTCATACGCATAAATCCATGATTCGTCACCTGTGACGATCTTATAAACGTCTTATGAAGCACCGCGATCGTATTTTTCAAAATTTCTTTGCACCAATCGACACGAGCCTTTTTTTGAGCAATTGTCAAATTGTACGGGATCCAACGAGAACAAACCTTTTTTACGGCCAAGTGTTCATGCAATATCCAATGTATGCTTGTTGAAGAAATGCCCAAGGATGCCTCTATCTCACGGTATGTCATATGACGATCTTGCATTATCGGCTCTCGCACGGCTACAATGTTCTCTGGCACAACGGCCTTTTTTTCGATTATATACTTTTGGTTAAATACTAAGGTTCCACAACATTCAATTACAGAACAAGGGGAAACTTTTCTTAAATCAATAAGTTTTGGGAAACTTCTCTCAACAGTAGGTCACTGGCTGGGATCTACTGTTCCATGTCGGCTTTTCATTTAATATAGAAAATTTCTACATGGCTTAGAGATTAATGCCTTTTTTGTTAAGTCGCCAGCATTTACGAATCCAGCTGCTGTACAATTGTGAGATGTTGTTTTTTTATTAAATTTCATGAAAATGTTAAAAAATTGAACAGGGGTTAAACCGGCTCTAGACCTCTTGCTTCTATACTTAAATAGAAGACAAGTTTTTAACAAAATGGCAAAGTGACATTGATTTTCGTGGCTGCACACTACTTTTATCATGATTTCGGGTCCGTGACAATCCTCTTCAGAAAGCCTTGCTGCAATTGTTGAAAGTAAAACCGAATTCTATAAGGCCAGGCTCTCCCCAAACGAATGAGAACTACTGTTGTAAATCTTACTTACGAGCCAAACAATGTTAAAAAATAACAAAAAAAAACGCGCAAAACTCTTAATATCTCAGGCAAAACCCACAAATTTTAAACCTATTTTAATGCAGAGTCCACATACTGGCATTTATTTGTCAAAATTTATATAAAAAAAATAGAATTTAACTGATGGAAATTTCCATTTTTTTGAAATTTGAAATAGAGTTTTGGTCTAGCTCAAGTATGCTGCCAGCTTTAGCGAAAAAAGTCTCTGTAAAGGTGTTGATATTATTTTTTTGTGTGGGAATTTTTTTTGAAGAAATGTCTTAAAATGAGACTAACAATAGTTTTTCTTCTAATACTTCTTATTCGGGGAGAACTTTGTCTTAAAGAGTTCAACTTTCCCTTTCATAAGCTGCCAATATGTGACAGCGCATAGAGAAAGGGACCTAAGGGTAAAAAAACCAATTTTCAATTTTTTTCTTTTTTTGATGTGGACAACATCTGAGCATCGAATTAGACCGATCCCATGGCCCAAAAGTGTTCCCTCCCAGAGATATGCGCGTTTTATGAAAATGACACAAAAAAACCCGGAAAATGAAAATGGCGGCATTTGCAACAGTTACAGGGATGTTTATAAGATCAGTGGAGACTTTTTTCATCATCTGCAAACGAAAATTAATGTTTTGATACTTGTTTGGTAAAAATTTTCCTTGGAGAGATAAACGCAAAACTCCTAAGCGAAAATTTCGTTTAAGGTGAATACTAGCTTTTAGGAAACTGAACCGCCGGTTTTCAAAAACTGTCTGCGCCAATGTTTGTTCGTTTGATTTTCTTTTTTATCGTGACGCTTTTAATGTGTTATGCTCAAAAGAACCATTCAATACTGACGTTTTTCAATATTTGACAAAATACTGCACCCAAATATTTGAATACTTTTGTATGTAGCGTCATTATTGACAAGCCAGGCAAACCTCCAATAAAGCCTGCACAAGCACCAGCAACACCACTACCATCATCATCATCCTCAGCACCACCCAGCAAACATTTGGAGTCCGATATGAGTCCGATTGGACTCATAAATCGGAGTGTGAGCGCTCATTATGAGTTCTTTTAGGAGTCCAATTTGAGTGTGTTTCCATTCTTGCGATGGTCGTCATATATGAGTCCGAATTCATATACCATATGAGCCTCTTTTAGGAGTCATATATGACTCATATTTTAGAGAAAATAAGAGTTCTTATAGGAGTCCAATATGAGTGTGTTTCCCTTCTTGCGATGGTCGTCATATATGAGTCCGAATTCATATACCATATGAGCCTCTTTTAGGAGTCATATATGACTCCTATTTTAGAGAAAATAAGAGCTCCTATAATATGACTGTTTCTTTTATAGTAAAACAACAGAAAATAATAGCAAGAACATAAATTATTTTTAATACTAAACCAAGAAAGTAAAATTCAGTTTTTATTCAATTTTTGATAAAAAAAAACAAAAATTTAAAAAAAAGCTAGTTAATCTTTTTGATGGTAAAAACTATTCTTTACACTTCAACAGTTGCACTTATACTGAATTTTTGTTCATCGATGAACGCAGGTGTTCGTTGGTCGTTGAATTCGGGGAAACACAAGTAACGGCATTTCCAAAATACAATACACTCCGCTTCACTTGAATAGGTAATACATTTTTAGAAAACCCCAGACCATCACACCCCCTTTACGGCTATGATGGCGACACAAAAAACGTTCCTCTTTTCTAAAATCGTGATAATAATAGTTGAAATCATCAGGGCCATCAAAATTAAATTTATTTTCATCAGAGAACACCACTAAAGTTATAGGCCTTTCTTTGTATAAAAAATGTATTACCTATTCAACTGAAGCGGAGTGTAATTGCAAGAGATAACTCTGAGCCTCATATTTCCTACATTGTTTCCACTCATTTCGGACTCATAACTCTGAGCCTCAAATTTCCGTCATATTTAATACTCATTTTGGACTCATAATTCTGAGCCTCATATTTCCTACAATGTTTCCACTCATTTCGGACTCATAACTCTGAGCCTCAAATTTCCGTCATATTTAATACTCATTTTGGACTCATAATTCTGAGCCTCATATTTCCTACATTGTTTCCACTCATTTCGGACTCATAACTCTGAGCCTCAAATTTTCGTCATATTTTATACTCATTTCGGACTCATAATTCTGAGCCTCATATTTCCTACATTCTTTACACACATTTCGGACTCATTTTGGACTCATAACTCTGAGCCTCATATTCCCGTCATAATTTATACTCATTTCGGACTCATAATTCTGAGCCGTCCGAAAATGTTTACTGGGCAGCAACAGAGCCACAACTCCACCGCAAATGGCAATCGAGAGAGCAGTCATACGTACCTACTGAGTCTGTCATTCTACGGTTCAGGAGCATTGTTATTGTTTGCCTTACAAGGGGTTTTTGTTCCGTGTTTGTTTAAAAATCACACAGACTAACCGTTCTGGAAGTCTTAACCTGCCAATGTGCATGTGTGTGTGTGTAGATGCATATATATGCAGGCAAATTACCAACTAGTTCAATTTTGGGACAGTCGTACAACTAGTTGTTGCAAGAACTGTAGCAAAATCGAGTTACTTGAACAAGAACAAGAATAGAGAAAATAAGAAACGATCGACTGCGCTGCTTTAGAAGCAATCAACGCTCTCCCTCTCTTGCATAGATAAGACAAAAAAAGGTTGACTCATACTTTGCTTACTCTGTTTACAACAAAAATAACCAAGCAATCATAATAAGCCGTTAACTTTGCATCGAATAAGGAGTTGCCAGATTGTGTTTTTCTGAATATGCTCGCTTTTCGGTTGCTATTTCTGTAAAATGTATTAAAATAAGTAATGAATTTGGCGAAGAAACAAGTGTTTTTGGTAAAGTTTTAAGTGCAAAATGAGTAAGAGGCATGTGAACCGACTAATAAAAAAACAAAAAGAAACTTATATTAATTTATTAAGGAGTAATAAAACTTGCAGTGTTACTTGCAATAACGGGAATGCTGTGCCTGTGTCGACCCCAGATCTACCCGCAGAGATTTGGGAAGCCGGAGAAAGTGATGCAAATATTTCAAAAGATCTATTAAGTGACAAATTAGTGAAATGGTACATCAAGAATAGAATATCTAGGAACGCATTTGAAGAACTTTTAGAAATTTTAAGGGAAGAAAATATCGAAAATGACTAGTATGAACAATAAACTAGCAAACTAGTATACAAATGGTATAAAATGGACTAGTATGAAGCAAGAAACCAGCAAACTAGTATACAAATGGAATAAAATGGACTAGTATGAAGCAATAAACTAGCAAACTGGTATTCAACTATAAATAAAACAACTAGTTACAAGCCGGGACATCCCCATGTAAAAATCGATAGTTCGTCCTATTAAGAATGGATAGATGTGCAACTAGTATGGTGCTCGGAGCAACTAGTATGTTTCTATTTGCATACTAGTTACTTTGCCTGCAGGGTATATGCAGGCAAATTACCAACTAGTTCAATTTTGGGACAGTCGTACAACTAGTTGTTGCAAGAACTGTAGCAAAATCGAGTTACTTGATCAAGAACAAGAATAGAGAAAATAAGAAACGATCGACTGCGCTGCTTTAGAAGCAATCAACGCTCTCCCTCTCTTGCATAGATAAGACAAAAAAGGTTGACTCATACTTTGCTTACTCTGTTTACAACAAAAATAATAATAATATTTATAAAAAAGAAAAAACATTTTAGGCAACAGGCGATTCAAAAAAAATCAACCGCACCAATGGAATTATAATTTGAGTTTCCTATAATTTGAGTTTCTAATTTTTATTTTAATTTTTAACTTTCATGAACTAAATTTTTTTTTTATAATAAATGTAATAAATATACATATGTATTAAATAAATACCAACGTTTTACTGGGAACTACTAGTGTGTGTGCCAACTAGTATTAATATGGTATAAAAATGACTAGTATGAAACAATAAAGTAGCAAACTAGTATACAAATGGACTAGTATGAAGCAAGAAACCAGCAAACTAGTATACAAATGGAATAAAATGGACTAGTATGAAGCAAGAAACTAGCAAACTAGTATACAAATGGTATAAAATGGACTAGTATGAAGGAAGAAACTAGCAAACTAGTATACAAATGGTATAAAATGGACTAGTATGAAGCAATAAACTAGCAAACTGGTATTCAACTATAAATAAAACAACTAGTTACAAGCCGGGACATCCCCATGTAAAAATCGATAGTTCGTCCTATTAAGAATGGATAGATGTGCAACTAGTATGGTGCTCGGAGCAACTAGTATGTTTCTATTTGCATACTAGTTACTTTGCCTGCAGGGATAAACAACGACGGCGAAGACGTGCTGCATGAGTGTATGTGTGCCGGTATGTGTGTGTTGGTATGAGCTAGCCCATGAATGCATTATTACTGTAGATAGGGCTATTTTTGCATTAAAAGCGTCATTGAGGGGGACTTTCAAAATTATTTTTTGAGCAATAAAAATTTAAATTTTATGTCGCTGATTTTGTGCTCGTGTCTTTTTCCGGGTCGTTTCGTATCATGTGCTTTCTAATTTAGAGACCTTAAAGTGGCCAGTAAAAATGTGCGGTCTTTTTTCATGCTTATAATTCATAACTTATTGAAATTAATGATTTATTTTTTTATTATTTATGTCATACATAGTTGTGCATTGTTTTTATTTTTTGTATCCTTTTTGTCGTCTCATTTAAACAACAGAAAAAATAACAACAGGAATAGATTATATTTGTTGTGATTTATTTATCTATTTTCCAATTTTTTTGCCGTTGTCGCTTTACTGCCTTCTTCAACCTCTCGATACGCCAGGGGGAATTTATCGTTCATGTGTTCATAATTCCCGCTGTGGGCTATTGTTTATGAATAGTGACATTTATGTTTATTTAATGTACATACAAACATACAAGTTGCGAAAACGTTTATAATAATTAATTATTTAGTCATAGCTGCGGTTTTACCTTTATTTGTTGACCGACCAAGTGTCCTTGCGAAATAACCTTATATGATATACGAGGTTGGCTCCGAAAGTTATTGGAGTAAGGAATAATTTTGTTATACAGAATATAACAATGATTAGAAAGTCAAAAAAGAATATGGAATAATTTGCCTTTAAAAGGTAGCAGCCATGGTACAATAAAGAAGGTAGAGTTATGCTTGCAGCTGATTTTAAATTTTTTCTCTTAGTAATTTAAATTGTCAATTTTGAAATTTGGCAATGGCGTTTGTTGAAGTTTGTAAAGGAAAAA
The DNA here is from genome assembly GCA_963513945.1 of Hydrotaea diabolus. Lineage (NCBI taxonomy): Eukaryota > Metazoa > Arthropoda > Insecta > Diptera > Muscidae > Hydrotaea > Hydrotaea diabolus. The sequence continues at coordinate 105,914,295 of OY740718.1, forward strand.
TTCTTTATCCAACATTCACAATTATCATCAAACATTCACAAAAATGTATTTTTGGCATTCTCTTTCAAGTGCCTTTGACAAACTAGCGAACTATTTTTGTTGTTGTTGGGTAAATGGCTTTACCGTGTTTATTGTACCATGGGAGCAACTGATAAAAAACAATGAGGTTACAAGATATCAAGTTAAGATTCGATGTTATTTGAATAATTAAAAATTCAGTCATTGGCTTAATAATTGTGGTGTGTAAAGTCGCGAGGTCGCGGCGGTCAACTGTAAATGCTCTGGACTGGGTGAATAAACCCAGTCCCAAAACTTTCCTTCACTACTTTTAGCTTTGTATCGATTGTATGGCTTTCTTGTTGAAACCACAGGCAGGTATAAGTACGAGTATACATCAGAGTGGAAAAGTTGCATTGTTCCCCTCCGTAAATATTCGTGATCTGCATTAGTTTCAAAAAAAAATATTATTAAATATAAAATTTTCCAACAATAACATTCCTAGTTTGGTTCAAATAAATTAGAACGGTCCCACAACGTGGACGCATTTATTTAAATAGTTATACATTTAAGTTTTACTCTGAAGATATTAAAAGTAGTAGTTTGTTTTAAATATATTTATTATATTTTAAATATTTTTTATTTTATTTTGATTTCACCGTGGAAACTTCCTAATTCGATACTTTTATATTTGTGTTACATATTACAACATTAAGAAAGTTTTGCACCTATCTTTACATAAATATGGAACGAATATATGGGTTTGACAGTTCACCAAAAATATATGGTAAATTTGTGATCAACCTTTCAGGTGTTTTGTAATATTTTGAAAATTTAAGAGTAATTTGCATTTGCTATGTGTGAAAACAACAAAAACGTTCTCAGTTTTTATCTGATATTCGAAACGAACCGCAAGCCGACTGTCGTATTTGGTATAAGTATTGCTTTGTGCACACCTTGTATACGAGTATGCCCATTACCTTTTGTCTGTCCGTTTGGTTATTTTTTTACCAAAAGTATAAATTTGAAAATACTTTAACAAATCAATCTTAATTTTTAAAGGGATACATTTGATATTTTTTTCAAAACTTCTGGGTTCACATTAACAAAACCACAGCATTGTTAGAGGTCGTCATTTTGGTTTAAATATTATACGTAAACACGAAAAAATCTAACTGGAATAAAAGGAAAGTTGACTCTGGCGAAGCCCAGTTGAACTGATCAGCGATAAATCAACAAATGTGGTTATTCGTGTTTAATTCCTGCATTAGCGCAGGTCTGATGCCAAATACTTGACGTAAATGTGTCAATCAATTGAATAAAGACAGCTTTCACTGCTGTGCGCTCTTAGCGGCAATTGTTTCATCTTTGCTCGCTGTACGAGATCTCTATGAATGCTTATTATTTAAAATTTACCTGGTTGGAAAACAATTCATGGTTAGTCGTCTTGGTCACTGGGATGTCGACCGTAATTTAAACGCAGCGGGCGGTAGCATTCTTGAGCTTAAGCATAATAATACCCTCGCCCTGCTGGGTAATGGGGTATACGCATCAAACATTTTTTCTTAATGTAGCCCAGTCAATTTATAGCTATGATGACCACTCGCTTTTTACAGCTACCCATAGATTTTTCTCTGGCTCGTTTTATAATAACTTCAGATATCTGGATTCTCCTTCAGCATAAAAACCCAGTGAGTAATTCCATAAGCCACATATATTCTCAAGATACAGAGCATTCCCTAGCACAGGACAGATAACTCTTAAATGACTTAAGACTTTCCCATTAAATACGTTATCAGACCCACTTTTTTCCTTACTGGCACCATCAGCTGTCTTAATTCATTTCCTTCGGCTGGAAAAAAATCTTAAAGGCATATCATATTTTTTAATTAAATTACTAAAACGTAAAGCGTACACTAACTGGAGTTTTATACCGAAATATGTACACACATACATTTGTTACGCACACACTCATGTGTTAGCAAAAGTATACAGCATATGTATGTAATAGTGAAATAAATACATATGGCTGTTGGTATGCGCTGCTTAATGAAGATTTCACCGGGATTCGTTCGCAAATGAATCCTCCCAAAGGAAGACTGTAAATAATTGCTTGTGCTGTTTGTCATGTTCTGCGGGCGCAACGACAGTGGAACAGAAAAATGTATACACAGATAAACCACGCTGGCCTGCCCAAGAAACAATTTCGGTGGTAAGTTAGATCGTATACATACGTATACATGTTGGATTGGAGAAAATATCAGAACTGATATTAGCGTGCATTTCGCATGGCATACTTAACGAACAAAACCACAAAAACATGTTGTGATTCCCGAAATCATATCATTTTCTCACCCAAATATATTATGATCCTTCCCCAAAACCTCACAACCACATAATGATCACACCCAAACCTGTTGTAATTCACCTACAACCACATGTACACATAGACTACATATTTTCATAAATATCATATTTAACAGTAACAAAACTGTGTGCTATGCGTATTAGAATTCTTTTTACACCCGGAACCTTCTGCTCAAATCCGGCTTCGAACTTTTAACGATCTGTATAGAGATTCTTTTTGTAACATTGAGATGAATCTGTTACGAGGTGGTTCAACACACAACTGTATTATGATTCTTACAAACATTTAATGATTTTAACAGTCATATTTTGTTTGCCATGACCATATTTTAGTGACCAATATTAACCAAACAGCCGTATTATGATGACCCTAACCATAGTTTAAACTTCACAACCATATTTTTATGACCACGCTCATATGATGATCCCCAGAACCATTTTTATTATGTTTTGCACGCAACCATATTACGATGCTCAGAACTACTTATATATTAGGATATTTATACGCGTATTATGATCCACACAACCATATTATGATCGCACTCTATGAGACAAACAAATTTTGGTTGTGGAGAACATGTAATTGCTGCCCTGACTGTGTCGCAACCATATCTGCACGTGAAAAATTTAATTGGCAGTATCTAAACGTACTTAAGTACTGAAATGGACATTTGTGGATTCGTTTAGAACATGGAGATATGTCTATGTTTATGGAAATATGGCCCTATAGATAAAAATCAACGCACATTGGCATCTCTTAACAAAAAACAAGTAAAAACTTCAATAAGTTCGACCAGAACGAATCATATGTAACCCCTTTAGTGAAAATGCTTTTTATTTCTAAGCAGCCCATTAGTTCGACGCCGATCTCAACCACATCTTCAAAATAATCCATAACTCAATTCGTTGTGAACCAGCATTAATTTGTGTCCATTTTTTTGATTATGACCCCTATTTTAGCCAAAACTTCCAAATGAATCCATATCTGAATTTGTAGCAAAATTTTCATTAATTTAAGTATAACTATGCCTACTCGTATATTGACTATTGATCGCACGTTTTGTCGATACTAGCCGCTTTTTGGCCACATGATCATGCGATTATGTTCTTTTTTTGGAATATTATGTGCGTCTCAACTTACTGTGCCCATTTTAACCATTTCTGGGCCACAGAAAAAATAATTTGTTGAGCTAAAACTTGAAAATGTTTAGTTTTTCCAAAGCATGTACCTTTAGTCCCATACTGGGAAAATATTTCCTTCAGGACCGATTTTACATTTACAATCCCAAATAGGTTATGACCATAAGTTCAAGTGTTGGAATTAATCAAGGTTAATTCAAACACGCTGACTAACGAATCAATAATACATACACTTTTAAGGATCGCCGATCTTGATTTCGAGGTGTTGCATACGAGATGCTTCAGCTGAATACACTCCCTTCTTCGGCAAAGGAAGCCCCATCGACCGAAACTTCAATATTTGGCTATTTTTAAACCACTGTGCCAAACAGAGTAACTTTTATGATAATAAATTTCATTCTACGCCCTCTTCCATCCCTTTTCTTTTTCCAGCATTGCATAATAATGGTAGCTGAAGTTTTGTTGTTTTTTTTGTGTTTGTTTGCCACCGTGTTGTTGTTACTTACAAAGCAAAACGTAAACTGTAACATTGTTACGCCAAACAGTAGCAGCAGCAGCAACAACAAACGTATCATATTTGCCATAATGTATGTGAGTGAGTGTGTGTAAGTGAGTCTGTTTATAAACTCATCACCGTCATTAAAAGGACGAAATGAAGGAATGAATGAAATACAAAAACCCAACAACAACAATGAAACGCCAACGAAAAAACATCATAAAATTAGACCCCAAAGAGAAATTAAATCAAGTATACCGTGGTGAGCAGACGGAATTGTTGTTCTTGACGCCGCTGTTGTTGTGAGTACTGCAGCAAAACCACCATCACAGCATGTACCCCGAGACAAAATCAAGGCATACGTTACGCCTTCGAAAGGGCCTTCTCAGGGACCCAAGTGACATGATTGTTGCATTCGACACTCGTTGAAAATAATCATTGAGTTCGCATGGATTTAGATGTTTTCGCTAATAAAACTAAACTCATGCTCACACTTTTCAACGGTGCTTCTCGTGATGGTGACGTAAATTGCCCATTAGGAGAAGCGACATGAGTGAACGAGTGGCCTTTTTCGAATGCTTCTTGTTTCGTGCTCGTATTCCCTATTCGAAAAAGTGTTGCAAACTATTACTCAATTACTCTAAACTAGTAGCATTTTCGTAGTTAGTTTTGTGTCCATTTTTCATATAGTAAAATAAATTATAAGTTACCATCCATTTTTCCATATTTAAAAAGCCATCATATCACTGACCTGCGGGATCTATATATCATAGGCCTTCGGGACTCGTAAGAGCTCTATGAACTGGATTGATCTGAAGCAGCAAATCGTCGGCCAATGGCTGTCAGTCTGGCACACAAATGCCGCTACAACAACAACAAGGAGAAGGCCTTGTAAAATTCCTCTCTGGTTACATACATACAGGGACTACTTTCATATGAGTGTTCTTTTATGAGGCGTACAGGCATGCATGTGCCTGTGAAAGTTGACACGTAAATGTATATGTATGTTCACACTTTTGTCTATATGTGGTGTGTGTGCCAGTGCATGCACATTCCGTGATGTGACATTAAATTACACACAACAACATCACAAATGACAAATAAAAACTGTTGCCTTTAAACGCGTTATTAAAATTTGTGGTAACAAAACGAAAAAAAAGTTTGAAATAAACGGCTAAAGTTAAGCACTTACGACTACAAGTGACCCTATATACCGGTACTTGGGTTTAATGACTTCATTTCAATGGTAGGTCAGGTTCTTTGAGATGGCAAATTATTAAATTTGATTGTGTTGGAAACTTAGCTATAACAATGATTATAATCATATTCACATCACACATTATGATTAAAAACGTACGCGAAACGAATCATGAGGAAGCTAAAGGATACCTTATAAAACGTGTACATAGTAGAGTCGGTGTTGGACAGACTGCAAAACACCAAAGCGCGGCCGTTTTTTGAAAAAGATCAGATAGTTTTTTATTTTTAATGCGTGTTTTACTTTATTTAATTAACTCCTTATCTCACTATAGTGAGATCGGTAAGGCACATCTACCAAGCTAGCCGTTTAAATTTATGGCTTTTGACATCTTTCATTGTGTTAATGATCGACGCTGCCAAGAGGTCGCTGTTGCACTTTTTAAAACACATGCAAAATTGCCTTTAGTATTCTTGCATTTGTAATCGTTGCACTTGTGAAATTTCCTTGGTAAATCTGCCTTGGCTATGACAGTTTATGAGCTCTGGTTGAAATGGGACATCCTGGTTTTGTACTACATATCAAAAAAATAAACAAGTAAAGGTTAAAGGCGGATGTGACTATAGCCTATACCACTCTGATATTCAAAAGCTTTTACTATTCTGTCTAGAGCTTGAGCTAGGTCGAAGTTAAAATTTCACTTCTAGATCGAGATGGAGATATTTTTTGGATCTACGTGAAAGCCTAATTCCACCAGGAATAATTATCGTTTGCACATAACGCACCTTGCTTTATTTGAGCTATATTGAATTTACAATGTGGCCCTTCGAGTGGCAGGACCTCAAACGGAGAGACCTTTGGTTAGGGACTATTTAGTTATGGTCAAGTTTCACCAGATATAAGCGTTGGTTGCTTATAACGCTCTATGCTAGATTTGATCGCAATTGAATGCAATATGTGGCTTTTCGAACTACAGGTTTTGAAATCAGGAAGAACATATGTATGGAGTCGATACGAAAGTATGGTCTAGATTTACAACATTTGGTCACTCATCGCGTAACATGCTAAATTTTAGCACAATCGGGTTTAAATTGTGGCTTTTAGAGCTGCAGGGCCTTGAATTTGACCTTTGTGGGGGATTTTCAAAAACATGGACTGTCAATGGTTATATTTCACCAGAGGTAGGTGGTGGATGCTCGTAACGCTCTGTTCGTAATTTTGTCGGAATCGGATGTAAAATGTCGCTTTTGGGGCTGTAGTTTCTAAAATCGGGGTAAACCTATGTATGATATTAAATGGACCGATGTGGACCAATTTCAAAAGTGTTCATCCTTGGCCCAAAACCAGAAATCGGCTCATAATTGCGACCACCACCATGGACAGATTAAACGAAATGTCGGACTTTATTCAATGGAATCGTTTAGTGATTCTGAATCGATCGGTATGCTAAACTTTTAAGGTGTTACAAACATCAGCCCTGTATCACATTGTGGTGCAACTAAGGACTAAATGCAATGTCAATAGAAAAAATCAAGTAACACTATCCGTCTAATTCGGTGAAAAATTGATAACCCACTTAAATTTCAATAGTAGAATTTAAAGTTTGGATCAAAATAGCGTGAGAGCAACGATATGTCTTCTGGTAGGGATTCCGCTTGACGGCTTGTCTGTTGTTAAACTTAATTTTGTTTTGCAATCTGTTGTTGGGCTAGCCCGTCACCTCTATAAATGGAGTACAGCTTTTACCCTCGGGACCTCCTTTGTTATTTACCAGTAGTGGCCAAATTGGATTTCATTCGTTATCCAGCTTAAACGTTACCATTTGCCGTACTCCCTTTTAAAATTTATGACTTTTGAGTTGTGTTTGTCTTGTACAAAACGAATCGCTACGATAACTATCTGTAAATTAAAATGTCCAACAGGACTACGATATTGTAAGAGTATTTTTTTTTTGCATTTCTGATTCGCAGAATACATTTTAAACGATCCTAAATGTATCTCACTTTTGTCTTTTTGCCTTTTGCAGAGCAATTATTTTGCATTTAGATGAAAATCGCCTTAAGCATTTATTTTACGAGTTTAACTATTTTTATTGTTTTGTTCGCTGCTTTGAGTTGTTTCTCCCTCCGTTGTTGGGTTAGAAAAGTTCTTTTTAAATACTTGTTGTTTTTTATTCTCCTATCCTGTCGTTTTTGCTTGCAAAACGCCACAGCAGAGAAAAAGGGAAATAGTTTAGTTTTAGCTTGGTTGGTTTTTTCTTTGTGTGTGTGTGCGAGCTATTGTAACGGTAGCTTATGTCCTGTTTCCTTTTATTTCCGGTTCAGGTTGTTGCTATTTTTGTTTTTCTCATTGTTTTTTATCCTTTCTGTTCTGTAAAATGTTGGCTCAAAAAAAAAACAATTTCAGCGTTGGCGGTGCTTTTTCGCAGCGTTTTCTTATCCGTTTTGTTTAGTTTTATTTGGTATCGTTTCAACGTGCCTCTTTTATCTTTTCTTGTCTCAACCTTGGCCCATTACCCGTTTCCACTGCGCCATATTATTTTTGCATTATATCATCATCGTTTACGGGGGGGGGGGGGCTGGCATCAGCAGCAGCCGTTGTTGTTAAGTCTAAATCAACTGTTGACGATATTTTTATCGCATTTTATTTCAGCCAACCGACCGCCAAAATGGTAGCAGCTCGTTTATATCTCTTTTTCATATGTCCTCCGGTTGAATTATGATATGGTGTTTGTGCACTGTTGTCTTTTTAAACCATTAAGACACAACAGCATTAATTTTATTGCAAAACAAAGAATGGCGAAAAAATCGTATTTTTGACTTTGTCATTGAATCATCGCCGGAAAAGCAGTACGAAACAATTTTCACTTTATTTGCTCAATTAAGGCAAGGTCACTGCGGTAATTTTTTTGTTTTAATGGTCGCAAATAGATTATGTTTTACCCGTGGGACACTTTTAAGAGTCGTTTCTCAACGAAAGTACCTTCGAAATGTTTCTACGATATTGAGCTTACATGTAGAATTTATTAATCGGAATGTACTTTTGTACTTACTCTGGCGCCTTGATACAGATAAGCAAGCTTCATTAACACAGCAGGAAATCCACTTCACTAACTTCTCAATATTACCTACCACCTTATCTCCGCAAGTAACCAAATGCTGTTTAACAAATATCAAAAAGAGAAAAACAATATGGCATGAAGTGTGGCAGTGGAAGAGAGGAAGCCTAAGATTTAATCACATAATCATTTTTTTTGATTGATGATTTGATTTTAAAGCATTGTTACGTTAATAATACCGACAGCAGCAATATCACCACAGCCACAGTTGTGGGCTATGTCAGCAACCAAAGCAACTGTGACCAAAGAGCGATAACACAGGACAACAAATTTTTTGGAGGGTCTAGATAAATTAATGTCACATTTTCAAAGTGTGAGTATGTAAAACTCAGGCTTGGGATATGGGGATTGGTCCAACTGCACATGCCTGAGGAATTAAAAAGGAGAGGACTAAAGAGAAGGGTTTTCTTAAAAAATAGTATATTGTTTAAACGGTTGTGACTAATATAAACAAAAAGTAAATATGAATTATACGCCAGATAAACAAACGTATGAGTAATATTAACCGAAATGGAAATATTTCTCATACGCCTATTTTGAAAATAAATCGAGTTAACACGAATGTTACTCTCCGTTACTACGAGTATCACAACACAACCACAGGTTTAAATCCGCATATGCATATATCTCTCATTTTTTAACGAGGGTTCTTTATTTCGTAGATGCCGACCATTTTTTGAGTAAGAGATTTTTTCAAAGAATATGTGAAAATAAACTATAGGAAGTATTAGCTCTTTGAATCATTCTAGGTGCCGGTCACTGAATACAGAAATTATATTATGCAAGACTTAGTGATTTGATTAAATATGTCCGTCTTCTCCTCAATGAGATGTTAAGAAAAACACACAGATGCAAAAAAATGTATCCAAGTTTACTTCAACTTACTGTTGCACTGTGTTTTCAAAACTGTGATAAAGCTATACCAAACTGTTTGTATCCTTACATTGTATACGTTTTCCTGTATGTGCAAATTGATAACATCCCAGCATACCAAACTTTCAGAATTCGGTCAGAATTCTGTACGACAATCGACAAAATGTTCCGATTTCTTACCGAGTTCGTGACAAAAAACATATGAGAGGGTTAACAAAAATTCTGAACTACTTCTTTGAAAAAAAATCCTCAGACAAATCGAACAGAATCCGTAAAGATTTCGGTAAGAATTCTCGATAGAGTTCAGATATTGTTCACAATTGTCTGCTATCAGACATTGTGGGCAGATTTGGTTTACTGGGATACTATAAAACATATTTTGTGTCATAATAATAATGATTTATAACTTAAAGCAACTGAGTTTTTTAGAAAGTTAATGTATTTTAAAATAGAAAAAAAGATTTAAACATGAATCAATTAAAATGACAGCTACACCAAATATAAAATTCTATTTTAATTGGAAATTGTAGAGGAAAATTGAGTCAATTGAGTACTGGGTCGCTCAAACTTAAAACTGCCTCATTCGAAGAAAACCAGGTTTTAAATGCTTGTGACTCATTCAGGGCTGTCATAGAAACCATGTCGTTTTTACAAACCAATGTTGGTTTCATTTGGTGTCATGAAACCAAGTTGGTTTTGTGCATTTCGAATGTAAATAAAACCAATGTTTGAATCAGCTTTTGCTAATAAAACCGATAGCATTGGTTTTCATGACACTAAGCATGTTTTCTTATTTTTTCAACACCAATAGTGACAACATTGATTTCTACGACAGCCCTGATTTATTAGTTGCCGTTTAAAGTATTTAAAGCTAACTTAATTACCAACATATACTCAAAACCATAAATCTAATACAGTTTTCAACCAAGAACACCAAAGAACATGAAAGCAAGTTTGAAATTATAAATACCTTTCAGCGAGTAAAGTAAATTGGTATGAATTAAGTGAAGAGATTTTTATGGTCACACTGACATGTTCTGTGAATTTAAACAGGACATACTTATAACTATTTAATGATTTGCAAGAACCTGCGGATCTAACGCCATTTAAAAAATTTATTTTCACTATAAAATACTAACTTACACTATGAAACTTAAGTTAGTTAGTCCTTAAGCACCGAAATATTTTGTGACAGTTTGGGGATGTGGTAACGAGCCCCAGTGCATTGGCGTACGATAGTACAGATTTTATTTTTTTTATTGTATATTTTACAAAATATTAAGCTATTGTTGAAGCTATCCGCTCAGCAATAGCTCATGATTTATGCTCTCAATGATGCCAGAGTGTTCCGGTTCGTCGAGGCTTCGATTTTCAGTAAAGAATTGCATTCTTGTTATCCTAATCCCCCTCCATCGCTCCAACCTAGGTCTCAAATCAAACCCAATTTTATTATCATACATATCATTAAGCCTTCATCTAGTGTCCCATTTATGGGCAACATTTAAAGAAAAACCAATTGGATTTCAAATCACATTTAAAATACAAAAACCAAAACTGAAGGCTATCCCCATCATAGGCGTATAACGACGCTATACGACTTTGTACTGATCAGTTTTATTGTGCCATACCAAAACCAAACCAAAAAGCAACAACAATTGTACTTAAAGAACATATAACAATTTAATGCCATGTCCCTCATCTAATGAACACTGATGTACTTCATTACACATTAATTTCGAAAGAAAATATCTCAAGACACTCTAGCACTCACTGCTCCTCCCTCAAAATTTCCAATAAACAAAATTTGTATTGAATTAACAAAAAAAAAGAAAAAGTTGGAACATAAAAACATTCATGGACATGATTGTGTTATCTACTAAACAAATTGTACAACAAATAAGGAGAACAAACAATGAAGGTCCTTCATTCACCCAACCCTAGAGGAGTTCAGAGGAGGGAGTATGTTTTATTGTTTATTGTTGGCAGAAGCATATAATTTGGATTCGAATCTCCTGCTCTCTTCGCTTTGGTTTATTTATTTGCGCGGGGGTCTGTGCGATAAAACCAAAAAAAATCACACACACAAGAAAAATACCGAAACACAAATACACTTAAACAACGCAATGAATATAAATCTTGGAAAAGGGACTGGAAACAAAAGATAGCACATTATCTACCGATACATACATAAGCCACACACAAACACATTGTTGTTTTTGCCACCATGTATGTGTGTGTTTGTGTCCCGTTGATGATGATGATATTGTACTCTTAACAGTGATTGCTTTGTGTCGTTCGGCATTGTAAATCTGTTGATGCTTTTTTGTATGTGTGTGTGTGTGTGCATTTTCTCTGCGTTGCTCTTGTTTCGCTTATGTTTGGCTGCTTTTGTTGTTGTTGTTTTATTATTGTCTCTGTTGTTGGGAATTAAACAAAACAGGACTCCCCCCTGATTTCTTTGTAGTGGTGAAGAAACTCATCGGTACCAGACAAAGAACGGTCAGAACATCAGCTCGTGTAGCGGAAGCAACAGCACCAACGGCAGTTGGCTGTATCGCCATCACCATAACTGCCACCCCTCTGACCATACCGCACATTCAGTCGGTGCTATTTGGAGAGAGTTGCATGTTTGGAATAGTCTCACATGAGTGTTCGTATGCACTTGTGCATGTGCAAGTGTTACATACATATACATATGTTTGTTCGATTACAGTGCGTGTTACAGGAGAGTAAATTGTACGATACGAGGCAAAAATTATTTTGTATTCCTTGCATTTTTGTCAGTATATCGAGCCCTAACCGCGAAAAAGACGTAAGCGCCAAAAAAAAAACTATTTTACAGGAGAGGGTTGTTTTTGGAGGATTCCGAAACAATTTGTAATTATAAAAATATAATTTTTAATATGCAATTGAATTTGCTTTATGTCTGTAAATGTTAATATTAAATTTCTAATACTTATGCTTAAGAGGGTTGTACGAGTACAATTTCCAAAAAGTAAGATTACTTTTCTAAATTTCGAAATATTCAAGAATTATGGTTTAAAATTAAGTTGTACAGTAATTGCACAGATCAAAACTTTTCTAGATTGCAGCTCTTTTATTACCGAGAATTATGTGTTAGCTCTAGATTAAACAAAAACCGTGAGTTCAGTTTCGTCTCCGCATGGATCTGTTTCGTAGATCAGCAGATCTTAGATAGACATTAACCCCTCACCAAGGGAATGTTTTATAACCTTCAACGTCGTATTTAAATTTGAGATTTTTGGAGAAGAAAAAATATAGTAAATATCGAAACGTGCTAAATTGAATAATCATTTTAAAGTTTTGGAGCAAAACTGTGTTGTAGGATTTCGTGTTTGATGAAGTATTCTGCAGAAATCTAAACCGTCTAGAGGAAAACCATGTTGTAAGATTTAAATTTATAGGAGGAACAACGAATAAGACTTTTTCAAAATCATTGCATTTTTATTTCGATATTCCGGCATATGCGCTAATAAAATCAAAAATCTTTAGTTAAGTGATTTAAATTTGGAATTGCATATCAGTGCGTGCTTGTCAAATGTTCCTGCTCGGGCACCAATTTAAATACTTATATGATTTTTAGATGCGGTTGTAGTATTAAGTTAGATTCACAACATATTGTATTTTTATAAAAATCTTTGCATACATTTTTCAAGAGTCCTGCTTGGGTGTTAATAAAATAAAATACGATATTCGATTAGGATTTCATCTCATTGCTTGTTTGTTTCTGATCCCTACCTGACCGCCGATTTGATGAAACATTGTTTTGGCGTGCTAAATATTTTTTTTTATTTTAGAAAAACCTGCTTAGGCGCCATTAAAAAACTCGTTCGATTTCAAGAGTTAAGTCTTGTTTAAACTTTGGTTAGATTTTAAACTTTGTTTCGGTTACCTATTTGGCCTTAACGAGCTATTAAAATCAACATCGGCCAAATGTTTTTATTAAACTAACTTGTCCTATCAGATATCATTGGCTATCGAATAAGGTTTAAAACCACAATAATCGGTTTTAAACCACGATACACAGGATTTAAGTTTTATATTTTAAAAATGAAGGTGAAGCTTGACTAACACAATAATTGAGATACAAAAATCGCAAGAGTCTGAGAGCTTCTTACAGCAAGTGTGGTTTAATTTGAACTTGTTAACTTTGCAATCTCTGCAGTTGCAGCTTTAAGAACGATACTCGTATTTAACTCATTAAATCTTTTTTTTAAGGTCTCGACTCGTTTTTTGTTTCAACCAAACGTCGTCCCTACGCCAATAAAAAAAACAGTTCGATTTAAAAATTAATGTTGCCTTTTTTGCAAGTTTTTTTAAAAGGCTTCAGCAATTATAGTTAAAACTTACGTCATTTCTTTAAATCTTTTGCTCGGGTGCTTATCACAACAATAGTGAATTGATTGGTAATATTTTCGTTCAAACTTCGAATAAACATTTATAAAATTTGGGATATTTCGAGGAATTCCCCTTTCGGTCAGCAAATAAAACTGAACTCTTTATTTATGTGTAAAACTCGTAAGGTGACGAAACTCCTTAGCTGGCGAGGAACGACTTATCGATACCTTACGTTTGATTATTTAGCCTCGTTTTGTTCAAAGTGTTGAGAATTATGTCCAATCCTAGGCGGTTACAGTACAAGGCTTGCTTTGTAACTCATTGAGTCAGGATTTCACTACTTGGGATTCAAGGAAGCGTTTATTTATTATAAAAATTGTGTATTTTGACGACACCGAGGCGAACACGATGCTTAATTTTATTGGAAGCTCGTTGGAAGAATAAATCCGCTGGATATTGCTCGGTCTCCAAGAATAGTGAATGATGTGTCATTTTTCTAAAGGTTGTTGTATGTTTAAAAAAATAAAAATTCAAGTAAACAACAACCGATACTGAGTTAATGGTACTTTAAATATCCGTTTTGCGCAGCTGATGCCCCCCAATTGTGATGTATGGCTACCCCGTTGCCCATTTCTTGTCAAATTTAATATCACTCATACGCACCAGATGTCACATGAATTAAATATTACTCATACGTTTTGGGAACAAAAAACAATATTACTTATATGCTCTGCATGCCAAAAATATCTAATACTCGTATTACTCATGCACACGTACAAATATTTAGATTTAATATAACTCATAGGGTTTACCAATAGGAACAGAAGTCTCACGCAACGCACTGTATTCTTTGTATGCAATATGTTTGCGGTAAATAGGGAGGACATTAACCAGTCGCCTTGATTTACATTTTAATATATCACCGAAGCAATCCGTTCTGCATATACTCCAAGGTATACTTATGAGCGACAAAATGAATTTGCCAGAAAGAACAAAAAACGCGAAAAGAGATAGCGAGAAATGCCATCATTGAATACGAGGAAATTGCTTTACGTTTTTGTTCTCAACCAAAAAAAACCATAAAATTGATTAAAATAACAATTTATTTTTAAACTTTTCCTGTTTTTTTATTTTCAGGTGGCTTAGCCGATGGCGGACGCATCGGATTCGGTGACAGCAGTAGCGGCGGTGTGGTCGGCGGCATTAGCGGTATTGTCACACCGAATGTGGCCTGTCCACCCGGTATGTTTCGCTGCAACGACGGCAAATGCATAACATCACTGTGGGTGTGTAATTATCAGAAGGACTGTGAGGGTGGCGAAGATGAACAGCAATCGTGTCGTAAGTATTATGGTGCCATTTATGATGGCGTAGGGATTGTTGTTTGTTGGATTTATAATGTTACTTTTTCTTTCGCTGCGTTTAGCACCCCCTGAATGTGAGGCTGGTCAAATAAATTGCGGCCAATATGTATTTAATAAAACCTATTGTATACCACCGCATTTCCGTTGTGATATGACTGAGGATTGTGAGGACAAATCGGATGAAGCACAGTGCAGTAAGTGAAATGATTTCGCTTGTTTTTTAATATTTGTTTTATATACTTAGTTTAAGGGTGTGTATTTGAATTAAGATTAAAGCGAACTGAGTAGTAATGAAGACAATTATTGCTTGATTTAGAAATCAAATCTGTCTGTAGTATCTGAAACTCGCTAAAAAAAATTTTACAAAAGCATTAGGGGGAATTAGTTGTCAGTTTTAAGAGTGAAGTATATATATTTTTTTGAAAGTGGAAGAGGTTACTTATTTTCCATTTATGTTAGAAACTCATTAAACATTTATACTGGGTCACATATGGTTATATGTAAGACCATCTGACATTATTTTTTTAGCGGCGCTTTTCTTTAATTCCTACAGTCCTTCGGATAAGATTCTGAACAGTAAATAAGAATTCCTGCCTAAATCACCTTCCTTTTGGTATCTGTAGACGAAACAGTTTCCGTCTTAAGTCCACAAAAGCTGAAAAGATGTTCAGTTGTCCCCTCTTCCCCTTCATTGGTGCAACAACGGCACAGAAGTCATTATTAGGCAGACTGGGTAGTCTTCTAGCATGTACGCCCAAAGGTCTGTGTCCAACTATGATCGCAATGAGGTTTTTTATATGGATCATTGGCAGATTGATCGGTTTGTGTTCTCTGCTCATCCACATAATTAAAGATTTGAGTGGTGATTTGACCCCGTAGCATCAACTCTTCAACTGCCTAAGATGTAGCTTCAATTAAAGAAGTTCAAAGCTTCGGTATATTCATAAAATATATTTATTATACTGCTTGGTCACCTAATGAAAGATGCGGTAGTTGTTTTTTCCAAAAAGCCAATTTTTTCATTATCGTGAATAACTTCTTTCTGTGATTTGTTATTTTTCATTCTTGCGTAGTCTTAAACCATTTTTGTGGCTTCCTCATCGGGCGCCATTTAAGACATCAAATTATTAAGCTAATTCGGCGATAACTACAATTTCTGCCCCACTCTTTAACATGAGCTAGTGAAGGTGTTCTAGCGCTCTTTAACGGGCCTCTGCCAACAATTTATTGTTTTTAATAGCTGTAAAAATTGTTTCCGTATTACGTGCTTCTATAACAATTTAGTGATCAGCAACAATGAAATTAATGGTGCTGGTGGTGACTGTTGTTGCTATTGCCGCTGCTGCATTTATGGCTTTTCTTATTAAGGGTGTTTTTGATTCGTTTGTCTTTTTTCCTTGTTGGGTTACTTTATCCTAACACCCTTTTCGTAAATGTCAACATACACTTACTATCTTACTTCATTCATTTTGGTTGTTTGCTAACACAGCAATGGTAGCAGCAACTGCTGCCGCCTGCTCCTGCTACTGATGTTCACATCCCTTGTGGTCGTATTGCTGGTTGATGTTATCATTATAGAATATTTGCCATAGATCAAATCGCTTTGCTGGAGAAGAAGGAGACTGGTACATAAAATACTTGTACAACAGGAATAGCTTTCTTCACATCCTTTTTTGTAGCCTGCTTTAGTGTGGGTATGTGGATGGAATGGGCTGTTTTAATTGTTGTTTCACTTGGCGCGTATACAATTAAAATAAAGGTGTTACTTTTGTTACAATGAATAAATTAGGGGAACGCGCGTCGTATGTAAAATTCTGAACCAGCGACACATAGACAGACAGTTAGACAGGCAGGCAAGCAATTCGGTTGAGATCTGTTCGCTCTGCGTTTGTGTTCACCTTTTTTTGCAGGGGCTTAAATAATTTCAGTCATTCGTAACGGCTGTTATCCTTAAAAGAGATCTAAATTAAAAAAATCCAATTTTTAGGTGGTTGTTTTTTTAAATACGTGTTAATTTAAGAGTGTTCAGTGTTAAAGTTAAAAACAAGAGAACGTAAATGTAAAGGGTAAGGAGCCATAATGTTATGGAAAGTTAAATTGCTTTAAAGAAATAACTGCAGACGTAAACCGAGTGGTAACCAATAAAATACAACTTTCTCCGTACCTTTATAATGAATATCTACGCTTTAGTATCTTTGGTATACAAGAAATATTTGTCTACAAAGCCAAAGCAAACAAAACGTTGCACAAATTTTTCAAGTATTTAAGATCGGAAACAAAACCCTTATTATACTCGTATATCAATAAAGTAATTGACAATGATGAGCCTTGTTGAAATATGTTTCTGGTGCCGAAAATGATGATAATCTGAAGTAGAAACCATACATCCACTTTGTGTTTGTTATTGTGGAAACCAAAGTGAGATGTACAATATTTACAATTGCGTAATAAACACAGATGTTGCTGGCAAAGTTTCCAACACCCAATCCACCCCTTTTTTATTAAAAGCGAAATGTGAATTGTTCGAATAACTTTTTCAAAACTACGTGCATTTGAACACCACTAGCTTCAATATTGTAAATCAGAATGTTATGTTATGCTGTGGAAATATTTTAAATCTTATTTCAATAAATTTGAAATAAAACAAATAGATATCTATATGCAGACAAACACCCTCACGCAGATATGCAAACTCAAAAGTATATAGTTTTTGTTAAATATCACACTTTTTAACACTGCAGGCATAAAACCATCGAAAGGGATCTTATTTTTGGAGTGATACACAAAGATATTGAACTATCTGTTACGTTTTCTATACAGAAAATAGTTATCGAAAGAAATATTTTGTAAAAAAAAAATTTTGTTCTTCAGAACATTGAAAGTAGGACAGATTTCGGGCAAATGCCAAAATTAGCTATGAAATGCCAAATCAACAACAATGTATCAAGTGGACCAAGTTTTAGATATTTTCTTGTAACTTCGGCTCAGATAGTTCTCCCTGTAGTCGCATCGCAAAATGCACACAGGCCTTGTTCTCTATCTCGGCTCATTGCAGCCACGACGTTGGAATTTTAAAACGTTTCAGTTTCAACAACTTGATTAAAGTTTATTTATGCAGATCTTAATATTAATTCTATAAAGTTTGCTAAAGTTATTCACGTCTGTAGACCGCCATGGTGTGATGGTTAGTGTGCGCAACTACTATCATACATGTAAACCTAGGTTTACCTACAGGTAAGAAAATCTAACAATTTGTTTTCTCTGTAAAATGCATTAGCCATCCGGCGTTAATCAGTAGGTTCTGGTTAGTGTGTATAGAATTATATCGGGCACAGCTTACTGATTTGAGAGAAGTGTTCCCCTTGATCCTCAATGACATGTTGTGGCAGACAAGAGAAAATCACAAAGAAACATTTTTTGGCGTGACAGTGAAATGACTGATACGATATGAATATGGCCCGGCACAATTCTCCATATTCCTCTTCAAATCATTCGATGAATTCACATTTGTGTTTGATGTCTGAATATTTCCCCTACAGCTCTGATCTTAGATTAATCAGCATATTGCTCAGTGTTTTTCTTCAAAGGCTGCTTTGGTGTCCATCCTCCGTCTATTTTCCCATCTCTATCCGGTGACATAAGATTCTCCGTTATATCTCCCTCATTTCGCCTGAATCTCTTGAAATGTAAACCGCATTACCCGTTGTTTTCTTTAAATGCTTTACAACAGTAACCAGCTGTCTTTCCGACTTTGGTTGGAATGGCGTATTATTAGATACAATATTTCCATCAGAGTTTCTTCTCTTGTAAACAATGAATGTGCAAGGTATCACTCCCCTTAACGTTGCTTACTCCCCTTAACATCCCAATCAAGAAATATGCGGAAAACTTCTCTTCTGTTCAAAGGTTTTACTAGGCGTAGATATGGAAAAGGTTTTATTTGGTCTAGAAATACAATTGTACTCCCACCGTTGCCAGCATTAAAATGGAAAAAGCCATCACTGAAAAGTTTTATATGTTCCTGGCCAACATTAAACCAGGATCTATGCGCGAACCCTAACCATTACACCAGGGCAACCCAACCTCTCTTCCCTTGTTTGATATGTCCAACTCCACGCTTGGTGATGTATCGTTGCTCTGTCTGCACCCGGGACTTTTCACTTCTAGGCGGGTTGGAAAGATTCATTAGGAGCTATTCTGTAAGGCCACCCGTCCCTGTTGTATTATTGAATGTTGTATACTTCACCCAGAAGCTCCGCTCATGCATTCCGCCTTGAAGCTACCATTTGTGAACAATATTTTTGTTTTCTTGTCTTTGGTAATCGAATATTGTTTGCTAAGATCTTATCGTCGCCACAGATGTTTTTTGGGACTTGCTTCAGGCTTTTTATCATGTATTAAGAACATTAAATGTAATTAACCTATCCTTGTTTAGAGAGAGTATACTTTGAAGTAGCATCTTACATGTTTCTGATTTAGAGTTATTATCAAAGATCTCCGGACACTGAATATGAGTGTTACCAGATTATCTGCATGCTAGCAGAAAGCTAGAACAGTCCCGAAGGCTTTCGTTTGGCGTTTCACTATTGGGTAAAATGCTTCTTAAACTAATCAGCTTCCAGAGATCTCTTATCGTTTGTCGAATTGGACTTTCATACTTACTGCCTTCGTAGGTGACCGACTGCGCCTCCGTTTTTTTCAATCCCTTTCATAACCTGATCTATTTGTTAAAGATAATCCGCCCGTGGCGCTACAATTTCAGTATTTGTCCTCTAGCCTCTAGCCATTTTCGGAAAGTGTCTAACGTATGTGCTGAAAAAATAACACGTAAGCCTATTTTTAACACCCTCATATATCACAACTACTGGAAATAGCAAAGATATTTCTCGGAATGAATACTGCAGAAGCAGCAATGACGTTGGAGTGAAAGACTCAGTAAAGCTTTGAATCCCAAGCTGCTGTAACAACGACTCACATATCTTGGGAGCAGATACCTAGACGACCTCGAACAGGCTGCCAGCTAAATTCCTTAACAAGATTAAGAGAAAGTTACGAATGTTTCTTAGCTTCCTGAGCTCACCCTGTTCTCCTCCTCAGCCAACATCTTTTTAAAGGGCATCGAAATGGGCCTACTCGTAGAAATCTGCTTACAAGAGCGGAAAACCAACCACTTCCATTAACCTTTATGAATTTATAAAATGTTTTTTCACAATGTTACTTTAGACTTTAGAATTTCATCACGCGTCTTATTACACCCATTGCACTCGCAAACATATATCCATATAGCAAGAACCATGAAAAGTCCTTAAACGATTGATTACATGTGTGTATGTGTAGTACGAAACAGACACGCACGCAAATAAGCACATTTTATTCTCTCTATAAACAATTTCCCCAAAGTTCCCCAAAAACTTTATTGCATTGTCCTCTTATGGCAAAACGAAACATTGTCATACCGAGAAAATGAAAAATATTTGCACAGTGTTTCGATTCCCAAGAGCAACTTTTTTCAAAGTATTAACACAAGTATTAAACTATCGGTCTTACCGAAAAAATGGTTATACAATAAACGCAAGTTTAATGGAGAAAAAATAGAGGAACTTATCCTACTTTCTGAAAAAAAAAACAATTAAATTGAGTAAGAGGTTGAGCTAAGGATTTTTTAAATAAAATCCATAGCCTTGATTCCAGTTCTGTACTAACCATTTTTAAATATATTTCTCCCACAAGACAACTTTGGAATACTGTTGTCGTCCCCCAAGTCTTTCGTACCAACCGCTGTCCTTAAGTGCAAAACTGCTGCTGCTATTGCTACTAGTGTTTTTTGTTGTGGTTATTAGTCTTCTTCCTAGCAACATATTTGATAGAGCCCTTATCCCTAAGTCCCCATCTTCTGCAGCAAATAAAATATTATTTCCTTCCCCTCCTTACTGCTCCTTGTGGTCTTGCAATTTGTATATCTCTCTCGTCTTCACCAGCCCCTGCAGTGTATTGTAGTGGTAAAATAAAATTTCAAAAATAAAAATTATGCTTAGCACATAAAGTTTTGCTGACAAAGAAAATCCTTAAAGAATAAAATAAATAAAACTTATAACTGAATTTCATATTTGATCATAAGGATAATTTTCCCCTAAATTGCATAAGTACACAAATAAATATTTGTAAAAGTTAAACACAAAAATATGTTTAAACAAAATAACACACATTAATTGCAAATGTGTGTTTGATAGAGAGAGGGAGCGAGTAAGTAAGGAGAGGATGGCATGTCAGCAGGACTTGTAAGATTAGCCGTAAAGGAGCCTTAACTGTAATAAAAGTTAGAAAATAATTGTTTTTAAAGAATTGCGTTAGTAGAATGGCATTAAGTAAGATGTATAATCGTAACAGGTATGGTTAAATTTGAAGCAAGGATAATGTAAAGTCTGGAATATCATTTTTTGTTTATTTGTCCAGAAAATATAAAAAGCGGAACTGATAAAAAACGATATTTATTATAAAATCATTTGATATTAAATAACTTTACTGGTAATAAGCTTATATTGGGACAGCACATTTAATGGTTCCTTATTATGCAATCAATAGGTAGCAGTGAAAATCACTTTCAGCTCAAATTCATTTAATAAAAGTTAAATCACCTCTGATATGTTCTATGAACTCCATAAAGTCTCTAGACATTTCTTTAAGAACAGCGAAGGTATTCTTTAAGAGAATCTTCTTTTTTTAGATTCTTACATGTAGCTCAGCCTCTTTCGGGTCTCTCTTCCTTAAGTAAACCCATCCTTGTCTCAAAGTCATTATAGTTTACATCGGTTTTTATCATAATTTGCAGTCAATTATTTTTTACATAACTGATAATTGAATTCAAAGTTAATCTCGCACTAAGCAATGTAGTGCACACATCTTGTTCCTTTGTGGTCACTGGACTTTTTTTGTTGTACGATACGAAAACTTTAATACACTTTACAGCAACTCTGTAACACCCTTAGTTCTTTTCTTCCCCGCCAATGACACAGTTTATTCTTCGGTTGCTGCCACAGAACAGCGCACAACACCATGCGTTTGATAAATGCGGCATTGTGCGGCTGGGGAGAAATTCCTCATACGCCTCAGTGGGTCAAAGTAATTTCATACATTTTTAATGCGTTTTTCGAAGAAAATGGCACAGCATTTATCATTAAATTGCTGGTGGTTTGTGCTACGCGTATGTCCCTATATGTCTGAGTGTCGGGGCACCGTGTTGTTTTGTAGGACATATAAAAATTTAACGAACAATTTGTTTTCTTCGCCTCTCCCACCGGCCCAGCACATTTGCTTTTCGGTTTCGAAGAAAAATGGTTTCTTTTGACTGCGTTGTGGAAAAGAAAAAACCAAAAAAATGTCCATTGCATATTGGAATTTTGTTCAAATTATTATTGAATCATTTTACTTGAAGATGTCCAAATGATTGTAGGATAAAATCGTTATGCATAAACAATTTTAAGGCCATGCCGCAGGGTTTACTATCGTTCCTTTTTGGATACTTTGTTTCCAATTAGAATTTGTATACAAAATACAATTCTGCTGTTTTGCATTTTAGAGGATTTGCTTGTTTTGTGGCTTGTGGCAAGAAATCAATTAAGGTAGATTTGTTGTAAAACAGATCCATTTAAATTTGATTTTTTTAAAAAGAGATTGGTAGAAAAAGTTTGTGTTTAAGGATATATAGAGAAATTATAAAACCGGTTAAAATATTCTGGCTTATGCCATCTTGGATATTTTGTAATTAAAATTAGAATTTAAATGTATTTCGCACGCCGAATCAGTGATCCGTGCACGAATAAACGGAATTAATATCTTACTAGTGAAATCGTCGCTATTTACGAGCGGGAAGAGTCCAATAAGTAGTCCTCGTATATGCATACGAATAAACCAAAATAGCATTTAGATGAATTATACAAGATCCCATCGAGCTTAGGTTCACATTCTCTGGCGTTTTGAAAGTATATAAACGTGCTAATCTTGATTTAAAATAAAGTCTTTACATAGCTCTCGGGACGATTTAATATATAAAGCTTTATTATAAGCAAATTACATGTGGATGGTTGTAAGACTTGGAGAAAATACAGTCGCAAAATTTTTCCTTCACAACTTTAAACGTGATAGCCGAATCTATCATCATTTCAATATTATAAGATCCAATGATGCCACTTTGGCAAAAACTACTAAGTAGTCAATCCCTAGGGATGCTGTTGTGCTTGGTAGAATACTTGTGGACGGTATGGCAAGACAATATTTTCGGCGTCTAACTATCGAACATTAAAGTAAGGTTATAATATACAAAGGCTTGGTTAGACCTTGTCCGGAAGTAAGAACTATATACATCTACAATTATTCTTTTAGATTTAAAAACTCCTGATGTTAAGAACAGCTATTTGAGTAGATACCATTTTGAGAACCAAAGCTAATCGTATTTTCAATTGGAAAGCATGGGTTTCACAGGGTTAACAGTGTAAGGTTTGAGATGTCAAAGTGTTTTGCTTGAACTAATTTCTTCCGAGTAACTAACGAAGCCAACACTAGATGATAAAATATTGACAACGGTTCTAAATAAGTATGGCACAGAGAGGCCCAATTGGATTCCAAGACAAAATCTTTCGATATTTAGCCCAACAAAATCATAGACTACCCAGTTCCGAGTAGTAGCAAAATAGTATAAGGTTTAATATAATTAATAATAAGGTATGGAACGATAAGCAGCACCAAAACCATTTTTGTAAAAACGGATTATGGTGCAATTATGTGGAGGTTAAACAACCGATTACATTCATTCTCCTTGCAGCCCAATCACAAATCAGCCGATAAGACTCCATTTCACGGGAGCTAAATCAAACATTTCAGAAACACATTTTACTATTCATACTCGTCTACAAAGGGCTGAAAATGCGTGCTATTTACTTTGATTAGTTCTAAAAATTTTAATATATTCGAGACAGTTGTCTTATAGGCTGAATCCATTAGATACATACACGATCGACTAGCCAGCGAAAGCGCTGTTGATGTAGCAGCTTGTGCCGCTGGTTCTGCACAGCCAATTTGCACTTTCATGAAGGTGGCGACCTTCATGACTTCGACTTTTGGATGACAAATGGGACAATCGAAAAGACCCTAAATATACCTCAATGCACCAACAATGTTAAACCCCATCACCAATTCAAAAAAACTTGAACTCTATTGCACTTTAATGCCCAATATTAAGAAACATCCAACGCACATTCATTTTTCATGTAACACTTAAGCCCACAATTTAATTTATTTTCGTTACTTAAACGAAAATCTGTTAAATTTTAAACCGTTCTACTGTTTATTCCCTGTTGGTTTTCATTAGCAAATTAATTTATGAAAATTGTGTTCTATTCCGGGCATCTGGGTCAGTTTTTCCGAAAAGAGAAACCTATAAATTCCAGCACCAGCTGCTGCTTACACAGTAAAATGCAATTTTAAAATCACTCAGCCCATGCCGTCATACACTCACACACATGTAGACATTCACACACTACCATACTCACGCTCGGGACCCATAAGATGAGCGAGCGAAGGGGGTGGACAGATGGCCCCACTATTTTCACTCCAAAATGCTCCACAAACGAAACACTAATTGTTTGTGACATTTTCAACCCTAATGCCATTAATTATTGTCACCATAAATACTTCCTTCTCTGTATGAAGGGCTGTGTGTATGTACGTCCCTGAGTGTGTCTAAATGTGGCTGTGAGAAAATAGTGTGTTGGCGTAGTCCTTGCCGCTGTGGCTGTTAAATTCACACCATTGTGTGGTAGTCGCCTCAATAGCCCTGACAACAGCAAACAACCCGACTAACGTATACTCCGTCCGCTCTCCCATAAGGGATTTGATGAAACTTAACCTAAAGGTGGAATGGAAGAAAAAAACAGCTAAATAAAAACAGAACTACCACAAAACGAAACATGGGACCTAAGGACTGACTCTGCAGTACCATTTTACTGGGATACATTTTTTTGGTCTTTCAAAACGGTTTCAAATCAGTTTATGTAAAAAAAAATACAGTGAACAGGGACTACCATGTAAGTTGCCATATTTGGCAATCCCATTACCGGAAACGGAAGTAAAATGTAACAAAATGTCTCTGTAAATGTGTGTGGGAATATGGTTATGCGTGCTTCTGTACATGTCCAATTCGTTGGCCAAGTAGTTGACAGTTCCTTGAAGTTAATATAAATATAATTGCATTTTGTAATTAAATTATGCTTTACCATAATAAACTACGGATACACTCTTAAGTTCCCCTTCGTTAAAGTGATAAATACACCAGCAATGTTCTAAGCATAAAGATAAATACGATAAGTTTAGCAAAAGATCCCACTTTTGAGAAATTGAGAAAATGGAGCAAAATATTGGATATAATTTTAAAATAAAAACGGATATTGGGAGTTATACTGGGTGGTCCAATTTGTCTTTTTTAAAAATCAAAAAAATTATTTTTGTGTCAGATTTTTGCCTTTTACTCGTATAAAAGAGCAAAAAATTCCATTCGAGGATAGAATAAGGAAACCCGATTTCATTTGGAGAAATTTGCAGTATGGTGTGAACATGACTCAGGTGATGTCATTGAGCAGCGGCCTTATGATTCACACTCAACCATACTAACAGTATGATCCCCACAACAATAGTATAGTATCCTCCCTACAATAGTATGTCAACAACCATACAGTGATCCTCACAGCCATAGCATCATTCACAAGCAACTATGATATGATCCCCACAACCATAGTATGACTCCAGTCAACCATACTATGATCCCAAAAATTATAATATGATTACGGCAATCATACCATTTGATGGTAGTTTTTATAAATTTGAATAGGACGAATTAAAACGATATTATTGTTACCAATCCTACGCAATAGTTGTTCTTTTTACTTATATCTGCAAATGACAAATTTTCAAAACAAACTGTGTTAGATTTTTAGAACTGATATATATTTAATAAATGAAACACAAATGTGTTTTTTAACGGATTTTTTCTATTGTTAAAAATATCACTCCTATTATTTTGTACTCGTATTTAATGTTTTTATAAAAAAATCTGTAAAAAAATCTTTATTGATAAAAAATTATATAACCCAAATTATTAATTAGTTATTATTAATTATGATTCAGAAAAATCGGTGATCTATAATATATGCAGCTGTAGTGCTAACTACAAAATGTGGATCTAATATTCTAGAAAACTAAGATCGGAGGTATAGATTGACTACGTTTTTCTTTTAAATTTAGACTTAATATCTTTTGATTTCAACCCAAGCTAGAATCTATCTACCTGTATTGTGGTGATTTAAGATAAATATGGAATGTCGAAACCCGAAGTTCACAAATTATAGAAATACGAGTACAGCATTTACGAGTAAATACGAGTACAGTATTTCTTAGCCTACTATCCTCCTCTCAAAATAATATGGATTTATCTGATACGAAAAAAACATTGAATAGTTTCCTACCTTTAACATCCATCTGGGTGACATCCTTCCGCAATACCCCACGTCCTTCAACACATACAACGATATTCTGTGAGTGACAGGCCACAACAGCAGACATACAGTTAGTGAACGCCACAGCGTCGCTGCTGTTGTTTGCCACCCAAAAGTTGAAACGATAGGGAATTATATATGCAAGAAGATGGTGTTAAACTCACGACAAACGGATATCCGTTAACGCTGATAATCATTTATGCAAAATATATATACCGCATATACTTTAATGCAGTTGCAATGTCCTGCACACATACACACAGAGAATGAGAGAGTCGCCAGCTATATTAAAGCGTTTAAATGGCATGAAGTGAAGTGCATCCGCTAAGCATAACAAGAGACATTGACGTCGAGTACATTCTATACCAAAAGCGGAAGTTGAAATGACCTCTTTTCATCACTTCCCATTGAGGTTGAGGAAATGGAAATTAATCAAATATAAATTATGTCAACACAATAGATGGGATATGATAAATATACGTAGTGTTTATTGTTGTTGCCAGTCGGTTGGGTTGTCTCTCGATATCTGTGAGTGGCTGGGAGTGTAAGGGATTTTATTTGAGGCGTTCACACGCTTTTTCCCCCAATATGTAAATGCGTCCTGGCCTAGCAGACAGAGCTCCTCGTAAGCATTTTTGTGATAGTTTGTATTGTCAACGACATTAAGTGACATTATAGTCACTTTTAATAGTTGAATTAACGATGGTAAGCTGTTTTACAAAAATAAAATGCACTACAATCGTATTGTCACCTCTGACACATGCTGAATTTACATTTACTTGACGGTTACAGTTATATTATGATTGATAAACTGAACAGATACAAGTTTTCAGAAAAAGATACAAAAAAAGTTATAGTATTAATTAAATTTAGTATTTCAATGATGGAACGGTGTTTTTGAAAACTCGATATTTCCGATTTGAGGTTTGTGTACTTTTTTTCCAAATCTTATATATCTGGTTAAAATTTTATAATTGGAAACGGGGTTTTAATAGTGGCATGAGGCATTTACTTTTGGCGGGGTACATTGCCTCACCAAGCACGACACTATTAAGACGTTTAATGGATATCGTGTACGATGACTTTCATCCAAATAGCGTAACTATAAAGTTACTTAATGAATAGAAAATGTTGGCAGAGCTCAGACATAGGCCAACAATTGTTCGCTGTGTGGGGTCTCATGTGTGTGTATTACATTTGCAAATGTGTGCATGTGTCTGTGAGTATCTGTGTTGAGGATAATAAACATTAAAGTAAACATGTAGTGTACATGTCCATTCATGAGTGAGTGTGTGTATGGACTACTGTAAATAAACAGATGGTCAGATATGGACAAACATCAAATATCACTTGTACAAAACAGACAAGCATATGTCTAAATGATTATAAATTTACTTAACTGCAAAATCAACACAACAAACATATGCACACCCATACACTCGTACTCGATGTCTGTATGTGTACAAGAAGGCAATGTTAAATGGACGACCACAAAAGGTAGGCGATATCCAGAGCAATGATACCCAATGGCAATCTTGGGTTGATATCTGGTATTTCAGTCATTCTAGGTGACACAAGTTCAAGTGGAAGTTAAACAAATAATGCTGTTCTTTGCAAGTGTTCTTTTTCGTCCCTCTCGTTAGTATTGCGAGGTTGTGACTAAAAGAATTTCTAGGTTTGTAATGAATATTCGCATAAGGGTAAATCCTGTGTTACGGAAGTTTTAATTTTTACTCTTGCCTGTTTTATAATATAGGGTGATCACCCTAGAGGTATTTTTTCACAATTAAAAAAAATACAATAATTCAAATTGGCCATAGAATCTTTATTGTTCATTCGAAAGGACATTTTATGCCATTAATTTTTTAAATATATTTTCCGTCATACGTTGGACGCAACTACTCCTCAAGGTGCAGCGGTCTGTGTAGAAACAATGGGGTGATGATGGCGCGGAACATTTTAGGACACATGTACTTATATATATGTCCTACATTAGAACTTCTTCATCACGATCCTGTGCCCTATGGATTCGTGTTCTGTCTTTACCAGATTCTATTGAATAACTTATTTTTGCTAAGCTGGTGCTAAGGATTTTTTAGGTTTTTAAACTCTGCTAGGATTACAGCCAACTCATACGCGGTTTTTTATAATATGCGATATGTTTGCTGTTCCAGATAATCGAGTTCTGGAATATCTTACCCCTAGGATCACCACATTGAATTTCATGATTTGTAGCATTTAAGTAAATTTTGTAAAAACTTTAGACATTTTTGTCGAAATGACATTTTTGAATTGTGACGGCCTTGCACGATAACTACGCCTTTATTTGATTTAATTTGGCAATATTGAAACTTTTTCCAGCCGAAAGTTGAAGAAATTGCACACGCTATAAGCTGTAACCTTTTGTAAGACCTCGAAATAATTAAGTATAAAGATAAAAATAGCGAGTGTACACAGCCAGCAGCAATAAGGCCCAACCGCTGGTGGAAATCGGATCCTCAATCACCATTCTGATAGACTTGCTTAGATCTTTTTCTAGGTATTTCTTTAAATGTTTGCTGGGTAATTTCGTTTGTAAATTTTAATTACGATTGCAATGCTTCTGTGATGGTTTTGGTAATTTCTACCAACATTGCCAAAACTCACACTCACATGCATACGATTAAAGAAGGCTATCAAAAATTCCTTTTGGTTGGCATTGCAATTAGGTGTCCAAAAAACGGCGTTTTCAGAAAACCGACATATGGGTTTTTTTAAAACCGTGTTTTAAAAAAAACAGACAGCCGGGTTTGTTTTAGAAAAAAAAACTTCATTAACCGACAATCCGGTTTTAGCCTTTTTTTAAAAATGGATGATTGATGATTCATCCCATTTATAGACTGATAATATGTTTAGATTAATTGCGACGATTAGAGGTTTGTTATTCATTTCGAAATACACTAGTAAACTCGGGAGTGGTCGACGTTATACCCTACACTTCAGGATGTGTAGAAACCCCAATTAAATACAGCTTTTTGGATCCCTTGAACGAGTCCTAAATTTATGTAGATTATAAGAATAATGTCACATTGTAATTTGTTTAAAAAATTCTTTGTTTTTTGGAACCCATATGTTTATGTTTAAATGGACCGGATATCCGGCTCTCAGTCCGTCACACAAATTTTGCCTAATAGCAAATATAGTTTTCTTTTTGGCTTTATTGTTATTAGATTTCACATGTCCTTATATAAAGACTATATCTTAAATGGGCTTATATGATTCAAGATTGGTTGTTTGTTCATAGAAATAGTACCAAGTACCAAATTTGATCAAAATCGGATTTAATATGAATGTATTTATAATCGGGATGGACCATTGTACTGGGTCAAAACGTGGACCAACATAAGCCATTTTTTATCTGGCTGATTACTGACCGATCGTAATGAACTGTGCCAAATTTCATTAGGAATGGATGTAGTGTGTAGCTTTTTAGACCAAAGATACAAAATCGGTTAGACATATGTGCGAAGCTTTATCTAATTCTGAACTGATGAAACCTTCAATTGCAATAGCGTTCGTCCTTTGATAAATATTGTGAAGGTCAAATACGAGTAATAATTGCGATTAAAAGCTTTAGATGGGCAACAGACAGACAACCGGAAAGTTAGACATCGTAAAATCGAATCAGTCGATTGGTACATAATAGGGTTGGCCTATCTCAAATATTTTTGGTAGTTACAAACATTTACCAAGAAACTAACATATAAGTAATACCCTATTTCACGGTGTTGCAGGGTAGAAAACAAGGTATTCCATAAGTGCGAATTATACATTTTCGTTGCTTTTGCCGTCAACAAAAAACCGACAAATCCCGACAGCAAAATACCGGATAAACAGACATGTCGAGTTTTAGTTCTATTAAAAACCAACTGTCGTTTTTGAACACAAAAACTGGAATGGCGGTTTTTCGGTTTTAAACACTCTAATTACAATCGATATTATAAGCAAAGCCCAACCAATGCACACAAATACTGCCATGTAAGTGAAATTAAATGTCGCATCAACCACCCAAAAGGCCGTCTCATAACAAGGCCTTTTTGAACGAATTCTCAATCTGTGTTTTTTTTTAATTTTAATTTACGTTTCAACTTCAATTTATGTTTTCTCAATTTTAATTTTTTTTTCCAATTTCAATCTGTATTTTCTTAATTTTTATTGGAAACGGCGCTAAAGACCATTTTCTGCAGGCCTTCTAGAAGGCAGCGGGGAAGACCTTGCTCAGCAACCTTACCCTGTGTTAATTTGAAATGGAAGTTGTATGCAGCGAGCATACCTTCTAGCATCCTAAAAAGGCCTTGCTGGGTAATTCCTTTTCCCGCATGGTATCAACACGCTACTACCATCCACACCTGCTACTCCCACTAGAAACTCACAAACACACACACACTCAGAAAGCCTGAAACATTTTCCAAATCACATATAGAAGAGGATTTTCTGGAATTGCCTCGGCTGCTACATGACCATAGCAAAGACAATTTTATGAATTTAACCAAAAATCCTTCCGTACATCACTTCCTTCCGCTGCACCGATGCCTGCCCACATTGCCGTCCCCACATAATCCTTCTAGGTTACTTGATAACTTTTGCCAGCCGCCTGCTGCTACAAATTACTGTTCATTAGTACGCCTCGACGTATAAGCCTCTTCTACTCGCTCTCGCTGTTTGTTGTTCATTTGTTCATTTAAAAAGGCTCTGTTGTTTATGTAGTGTCATTTAATGGTGCGAGTGTGTCAGTCAGCATTTTGAAATTCGAATCTCCTGCGCTATTAAAATACACATATTTTTCGGATCACAATGGACTTCTTTGTCGGTAGATAGTGGTACCCTACCCGCGACCTATCTAGAAAAGTATTCTGTTAGCCGCTTTTCTGATCAGTTAGGAGTCATACATCATTCGCATTTATGAGTCATTTGTTTGTCGTATTCATAATCATTCTTCAGTCGTAGTTTCAACTGTCTACACGCAGAGAAAAAATATGTTTACTGTATGGTCACGGCAACAATAATATGTTCTCTGCAACAAAAGTACGTTCGTCGCAACCATACGTATTGCTTTTGAATTTCATTTTGAAAACAGTCATGAAATTCAGTAATGTTGTGGAAATTAAACAATATTATAATTGCCACATTTAAAAATGAAAATATGGTTATAGCAACAATATAAATTTGGTGTGTTTTGTATGTTAACAATATTGTGATTATGGCAATCTTACCGTATGATTGTTATTTTTATAAATATAAATATCGTTTTTGTGACGAATCCTACGCTGTAATAGATCATTTTTATCTGAAAATCTAAATTTTTAAATAATTTTAATAAATGAAACGCATTTTTTATATTGTTAAATAAATCACTTTTATTGTTTTAAATTTAATGTATTTTTAAATAAAATAATAAAAAATCCTATTGTTAAATAACAACATAACCAAACCGTCTAAATAAATTTGGGGATCATAGTATGGTTAAGTAGGATCATATTATGGTTGTATGGACATAAAATGGTTGCGTGTAAAACATACTATGATGTTTGTGAAACACGCTATTGTTGTAAGACTCATAATATGATTATGGTGATAATATAATGGTGTGTGAATCATACTATTGTTGTGAGGATTATAATATTGTTGTGCCTCAATTATATACCCAAGTATAGTATGATGCTCTTGTAATATTGTCTTCCTAATAATACTTTTTTTTCTTCATTAACCTGCCTTTTTTCTGCCCTCCTAAGAAAGAGTCTTTTGTCACGTGTGCAAGTGAAAAAGTCTCACTTAGATGATTTTTGATAAAATGTTGTTTCAATTGATGACTGGGTGTAGGGTATTCTGCATGTTTGTGTGTATAGATTAGTGCTGTTGCTGAGATAAATCCTGTAGTGCTCATAAATTATTTGAGTGTTGTATTTAATATGGATAATAATTTACAATAAAAGCTGCATTGACAAAAGCAACAATATCACCAATAGTAGCACAGCTTCAACATCTAAAATCGAAACCAACCCACACACACACACACTGGCATGTGTGTGCATGTATTTATTGCTCATTAATGCAGATGTAATTTACGTACATGTTGCAACAATGCCTTTGGGATATTAAATCGGTATAAAACAACCGAATACGATTACAAACGAGAATACCAAAAAAACAGGATAACTTATTTTTATTACAGATCTTATTTCATTGCAGCATTTACTTATAAAATACATATAAATTTAATCGCAATGAAGTGAAGTAATGCAATATAGGAAAAAGGCTTTAGGACTTTTTATTGAATAAACTCAATTAAAGTGTTGTTTGGTTTGAAATAAGATTAACAAGAACTTTAGTACTCTACGTTCTCATAATTAAAAAGTGGATCACAGTAAAACTGCAAGAGATTGCAAATGAAAACCCAGACATAAGGGGAAATTATAAATCCCCATAATGACAATTAGACGTTACCCTTGGGTAATTTTTCTATCCCTATTACAGGCGTAAGTCGCTAATAATAGACCCACAAATCGCTTCATGGCGTATAAGTTAAATAATACAAATTTTCTGTTCAAATAAGCCATAATTTATAGCGAACATTTAGTAAAACTATAAAAAGAAACTGTTTGTTTGTCTTATGTGGATACAATAAATATTAATCAGACATTATTATTTAAATACCCATTAAGAACATAAACTTTCTAAATAAGCACATAATATCACAATTACTAAAAACGTATTACAAATGATCCCATTTGGGTGACAGCATAACCCAGCAGAGAACGAATACAAAGTGTGACTGATGTACCGCATAAAAGCGATATTTATCAGACCGTATTAACTAATATAAACCAAAACGCCCGCCACGTATGGTTGATAATGTCACACATTTGTATTCCATATAGCTTATACGACGACGTCGTATTAGTTTTGTAAGATGAAACCAAAGCGACAGGAATTGTGCGAGGGTATGCGAAAGAGATTTTCATGGAATAAGGCGCATAATTTTGTTCCATAGTAAATCGTGCGGCAAAGAAAGCATCTTTAATATGCAGGCCTGTCACAGAACACACAATTCCGATCGAAATTGGTTTGAATTGCACATTGCGTCTTCAGAAAAAGATTTTTGAAAGATTTGTTCGGAATGAAACTACTTTAACTTTGTAGTCGATATTTATAGTATTAGTTTCTAAAACACCAATAAACTTGATAAAAGTAGTTTTTGTAAATAAAGATAAAATAAATTTTTAGTTTAGCAAAGTTTTGCTTAATTAATATTGATTTTAACAGATTCAATTTTTTTTTATATTTTCTATAGTACTAAGCCAGTCATACACACAAAATTGCTACACAAGAAATATACTAAAAAAAATATATATGTGACGAGCAAAATAGAAAGGGACCTAAGGGTAAAAACCAGTTTTGTTCAGAAGAGCCATTTTAAAGATTTAAAAACGTGTATCTTTGGTGTAGAATCGTCGACTTCACTTTCATAAAACGCGCATATCTCTGGGAGGGAACACTTTTGGTTCATGGGATCGGTCTCATTCGATGCTCAGATGTTGTCCACATCAAAAAAGAAAAAAATGAAAATTGATTTTTTACCCTAAGGTCCCTTTCTCTATGCGCTGTCGCATATATATATGAATATGTGTTAGAGTGGGTCGATTTAGCAGTCGGTAGCTTTTGGCATGAGGGAATAAAATTACACTACCACTAATCAAAAAAATCATTTTCGAGGCGCCCAAATTAAAATTTTTTGACGTTTTATTTTTAAGGTTTTTTAATAGGTAATGAAAAAAATCATTTTTATTTAAATATTACCTTTCCAAGGTGACATACAATAATTACAAACATACATTGCCACATACAATGTAATGTAACATAAGAGAGCAATATCGACAAAGTTTTGTTTTTACGAACCCGGCCCAACCTTATATGTGTATTGTTTGTGTTTTGTGCTCCTCTTTTGTTGTCGCTCAGCGCTTCGATTGCAACTATTTGCGACTACTTTTCTATGTATTTATTTTAATGTTACCAATATTCACAACAATACATTTTTCCTTGTTCTATTTATTTATTTTGTTTTCGTGAAACGTATGTTTTTTTGTTTTTTCTTGCATAGAGTTTCCATAGCGCATTAAAATATCCGCGGTTTTAAACTTTTCGGAATTACTTAATTTAATCGGAATCTGAAGAAGGTAAAACAAACCCGATCAAAATGGCAAGTACAAGATAAATACCATTGAAATGTAGTTCTGTGATTATAGGTCAGCCAGAATGGCGAATGTCACCAAATTTTGCTCAAAAAGAAATTCTATTTAGAATGAATCTACCTGCTTAACAATCTACTCAAAGCTAATTTAACGCGGTCGTTAAGAAGTTAGCCGCTATTGTTTACAGTGAGACTTTGTTTACAAAAAGTATTTGATTTTCATCTTTTTATATTATTTTATATTATTTATATCATTTTTATTAACTTTGTCAATATATAAAGAATTCCCACATGTGGAGCAATCCTTAAGATGGTGGAAAACCACCGCAAAAAATTGCATATGCTCTTACCCCGAATTTCGCCTAAGTTTTTGGTGCCATAGTCGTGCACTTCACTTATAATAAAAAACGACCGGTTTTTATTTATATTAATAAATAATATTTTTAAAGCTAAATGAATTTTAACAATAACTTTCTGGTCTTTGATCGGGCGCTAATATACTGAGGAGTTCATTAGGAAATCTATTGCAATTTGTATGGAAATATACAGTCGAAATGATATTTTTTAGAAAATTTAACGATAGTTAATAACTTATTTTCAAAGACTTTGCTCGGGTGCCACAATATGCATGCACTTATCTTAACTATTTACGTGGTTTCCAAATACGATTATTTGAAATAAGGTGCATACAGTTTTCAATAAATATTTAATAATTTCTTTTTAAAAGTCGGGCGATATTTCGTATAAAGAAATATACAAAAAACTTCTTACTAAACTCACGGATAAAAAACCTAAATTACTTGTAAATGTAATGCATTCATGTTTAATTTCACATTATCTTTCATCAGGGAAGGCTCTGTCTTCCTTTCCCTTCAACACTTTTATTGTATTTAATTTGTACTTAACAAAATGTCAAACAATATTAAGAGCATACATATACCGGCAAACATTCCCTCACACACAAATATGTTCAAACTGTGGCAAAACACTGTACAATAAATGAATAAAACTGGCATAACCGGATGTAGACGATGAAGTCGATGGGCGGACACGGAGGGGGAGGCGAATAAAGTATAACTATTAAAATGAGTTTGGGCAAAAATGTAGAACAACAAGACAATGACAACAAGAGAAGGAACTAGCAACTTTTGCAACAATAGCAAGGAAAGTAGTTAACTTTAATTTCGACTCTTTCCTTAAATAATGACAAGAGAACAACATGACCATCCTGTTTCTCCTCCTGTTTCACTTCGCATTAGAGTATGACTGTCATTCTACAGTTCCACATAAATATTCTCCCAGAATTTATATGCTGCATTGTAGCTGTTGTTGTTTCTACACAATTTTACTCGCTTCCTTTGTCGAAATGTGTATGTACGTATAATGATGAACCAACAATGAGAAATATTTCTCACCGAGACTTCATTGTCATGTCAAATAACTTTTTTTTTCGGGAATTTATGTCCGTGTTTCTGTGTGTGGGTAGGAGAGTGTGTTTGTCGGTTTTCGTTAAGGATTGAGCAATACGAAGGAGTTTTTGGCGTGTTTGTACTACCGTATGAAAAGATACACGTACTTCTACACGCAAAGAAAAGATATGGTTCCTATATGGTTACGGCAACAGTAATATGTTTTCTGCAATTAAAGTTTGGTTGTCGCAATCATAGTATTGTTTTTTGAATGAATATTAATTTTGTTAAAATGTAACAATATTGCTGTTGCCAAATTTAAAAATGAAAGTATCAACAATATAAATATGGTTGGTAAGACAAACGTACTGTTATTTGGGTTGTATGTTAATAATAATATGATTACGGCAATCATACCGTATGATTGTAACTTTTATAAATTTGTATATGGTCACTAGAACAATGTTATTTTTTACGATTCTTTTGCAATACTACATAGTACTTTTTATCTGGATTTATACTGAAACTGAATTTTTTTTTAATAATTTAAAAAAATGTGTATATTGGGTGATCCATCTAGAGGTACTTTTTCAGAACAAAAAAAAAATATAAAAATTCATATCAAGTGAGGAATCTTTATTGGTAATTTGAAAGGACATTTTATGACATTTATTTTTTGAATATAATTTCCTTCAAATTTTGGCCGCAACTACGCCTCAGGGTTTAAATTCCAATTTTTATGACTCGTTCGAGCATTTTGACAGGTATGTTTTTAATGACAAGCGTTATGTTGGCTTCCCAAACCTGAATCGTAGCTGGTTTGTCAGCATAGACTTTGGACTTTACGTAACCCCAAAGAAAAATGTCTAAAGGTGTGATATCACTCGATCTTGGCGGCCAACTCACCTGTTCAAAACGTGAAATTAGCTGCTTTTCGAAATGACCTCTCAATAGATCCATTGTTTGAGCAGCTGTATGGCAAGTGGCACCTGTTGTCCTATTGAAACCAAGTTTCGTCAAGATTACGGGCTTCAATTTCAGGTAGCATAAAGATCGTTATCAAGGCGCGATAGCAAGCACTATTCACGGTTACGCTCCGGCCATCAACTAGAAACCGCACCAAACCGTGGTTTTCTCTGGTTATAATATTACCCCTTGAACCTCTTCTTGTTGCTCTTCAGCCAAAATGCGACAATTTTTTTATTGATTCCCGTTGAACCAGAAATGGGCCTCATCACTGAACAAAATTTTGGCTGATAACAGCGAATCTTCCCGTTTTGCACGGAACGCTCATTTCCATAATACAGTTGCCAACATTTGAAGGAAATTATATTCAAAAAATAAATGCCATAAAATGTCCTTTCAAATTACCAATAAAGATTCCACACTTGATTTGAATTTTTATAGTTTTTCTTTTCTGAAAAAATACCTCTATATGGATCGCCCTATACAATTAAATAAATCAGGCCAGGCCTATTGTTTTCAATTCAATGTAATTTTAAATTATTTACTTAATAAAAACCTCTATTGTTGGATAACAACAAAGCCCAATCCTTATTAATAATATTTGGGAAAGTAGAATGGCTAAGTGGGATCATACTATGGTTGTAGGGATAATAGTATGTTTGCGTGTGAATCATTCTATTGTTGTGAGGATTACAATACGTCTAGGATTTATAGTATGGTTAAGTTTATATCATATTATGGTTGTAGGAATCATAGTATGTTTGAATGAGCAACATAATATGGTTGTGTGAATCATACTATTGTTGTAAGGTACATAATATTGCTGTGCCACAACCATACACCCAACAATAGTAAAATGCTCTTCGAATCTTGTCACCCCAACCGTACTTTTTTTCTTCGTGTAGCCAGTGTTGTGAGCTCGCAGGGGACATAAGACTGTGCGAAGGAGTAGAGTTTGGCTGTGAAAGTGTGAGTTTGAAAGTGTGCGTGTAAATTTGATGACAGACAACTTAAGTTGTTAAATAAACTAAGAAATTACACTCCCCTACCTCTTTTTCTGTTTTGCACTGTTAGTCTGCCGCAAACACATACACACAGCCTTAAACGACACACTCATTTAATGTAATGCACGCACAAACTTTTACATTTTGTTTTCCGACACTCACATACCCCCAACACACGCACATACTCATTCTAAATATTTAAGTATCCGATATTATTATTAGCGAAAAATGTAATTATGTTCTTCGTCCACCCCTCTGCCGCCGAAAAAAGAATGAGTTTTTATTAAAACTACTTATTTTTGGAAATTATTAGTTTTTTTTAGTATTTTCTCCCCCCCTTGCACGTCTTATTAAATGATACTTTTTATAAGGTTGAAGTGTGAAATTTTCGTAGTTTTCATTAAATTTTAAATTAAAAGCCGCGGATAATTCTTTCGGTTCTTTAAGCATATCTTTAATTTACAATTGGATACGAACAAATTGTGAAAAAAGCATGACGGAAAGTTTTATTACGACGAATCAACTA
This sequence comes from Hydrotaea diabolus, assembly GCA_963513945.1. NCBI lineage: Eukaryota > Metazoa > Arthropoda > Insecta > Diptera > Muscidae > Hydrotaea > Hydrotaea diabolus. The sequence continues at coordinate 105,952,882 of OY740718.1, forward strand.
TAAATTCAATTTATAGTAATAGAAAAAAAACGCGGGTTAGACTGCCCAAAAGTAGTGAACTTTGTACCCATTACCCAACAAAACGTATTAGCATAGAAAAAAAACTGTCATTGTTTTAAGTAAAAATTCTAATTTTTTTTTAAAATAATAGCATTACCCGTATTAAGCTGAATCCTGTCGTCGGATCTTTGATTTAGAAATTAATCGCGGCATCATTATTCAGATAATTTGGAGTGTGTAGAGCAAATTTGAGTTCATCCTAAGTATGGTTATTATCTTTGAAATGGAATAATGGTTTTTGTCTTAAGTAGTCCTTGCAACAATTTTCTTGGCATACTTTTCATAGTGTTGCTTTTGTTTTTGTTCGCCCCCAACATGCCACTCTGACCCCCAAGCCGCCTCACACTTGCCACATGCCATGACTAGCGGGGTTTTAAGTACAACACCGTTAACTGTGTAATTCCACATTTCTTGTTTGTCTGTTGGTGTTTTTTCGTTAGCTCATTTTTTATTTCCTCCTCTTCCTCCAGTTGGTCTCTCTCGTTCGTTGCCATATGAGTTTTTATGGTTCAAGTTAAATAGATGTGCTGCGGTGCGCGCTGTGGAGCGACGGAGGGTATGTTGCTGTTCTTTGTTGCTGTGGTTTGGTTGGTTAATGTTGTTTTCTTGTTTAAATAATTTAACAACCTTTAAACAAGTGCCAAAGAAATGTGCTATGCAAAAAAAAAACAAAAGTTACTGGAAAAACAAGCGGAGGAGAAAGGCAGAACAGAATAAAAAAAACCAAAGAAAGAACTATTCAAGTTTACTTTCGGTGTAAAATATGCAAAGTTTTATGTTCCACTAACATTTTTGCCAGCTTGGCAAAGAGAACAAACAACAAAAGCTGCAATATAAACGAAACAAGAGAAAGAATGAAAAACAAAACACGTTAAGAATGGCGAAAACAAGAAGTTAAACTGCGCCAAAACTAACATTGCAACTATGACAATAATGCGTGGCATACAACACGACGACAACAACAGCCAAAAAAGAACGGCAATAGAGCAACCAGGGTTCTCCACATATTCAGCCACAGTAGTGCTTACAAATATAGCACTACTTTCAACCATTGCTACGAGGTTAAGGTGGCGCCTTCTGATTGCCCCCATCGGTTGGTTGTCAAAAATTGCTCCTCTCTTGGGGCATACAGCATACACACAAACAGACGCTGTTTGACACAGTGTCGCCAACTGTTCCGAATTAAAAAATCTCTTCGAATGAAATGTGCAAAAAAACCGCTACAAAACACAAAAATTTCGATGCGAAACATACAGGGTAATTTATTCACGACTGGACAAATTTCACCAGCGTACTCCTTGACTCATTTCATAAAAATATTTCCATCTACGACCGTGCCCGAAAATGCAAGGGGGTCGAAATGACAGCGGTTTAAACATTTTCGGATTGGTGGTCGATGGCTAAAGTTGCCTAAAACAGTGGTTTTTTTCTTAAAATATATCACTTACCTTTCCAAAATTACCTCAATGAGGCCCAGAGGTCATACCGTTCCGAAGTTATCACGATTTGACTGAAGGCAACATTTTTTTTGGAAGCGCAAAAAAAAGCACTCGTTTATTTGGTTTTGTATAAAAACACAAAAACAACTTTTGCATTTCAGTCAAATAGTCATAATATTTAGAACGGTAGGACCTCTGGCCGTCGTTTAGGTAATTTTGGAAAGACAAGAGAAAGAAAAACAAAAAAATCCGACTGCTGATTCAGAACTAAGCAATTTTACCCTTTTTACCCACCAATTCGAAAATTTTTATACCGCTATCATTTCGCCCCCCTTTATTTTCGGGCATTGTCGTAGATGGGCATATTTTCAAGAAATGAGCCAAGGAATACGCTGGTGAAATTTGTCTAGTCGTGAATGAATTACAGTGAATGAATCACCCTGTATAAAATAAAATCAAACATTAAAAAAATAATTTTGCTTCGAATAAAAATTAAAAAAATACAGATTATAAAAAAGCGAATGCCCAAAAATCCAAATATTTTTTTTCCTTCAATTTTTATTGGTTTTGTTTACATTTTTCGGTATTTTATCGTTATTATGAATTGAACAGTTTTTATTCTTGTTCAAGAATTAGTAGAAATGATGTTGCGCTATGAAGATTTCTCTACGCACGGTTCGAAGATTATACGTTAAGAGTAATTCTCAGTAATTCAAGTGAGACTCCCGTTTAAGTCATTAGATTTGTAGCCGAAGTAATCGATGCCAAAGACTGCTGAAGGAAAACGTTGGCGGTTTAGGAAACAGTTGCACAGTCTGCCTGGCAACCTAGTCAATACAGTTCATCAATTTTTACGTTGATTCTGAAAAAGAAACAACAAAGAACTCGAACCAGAACCAAACTATTCAAGTCATAATTAAATTTATTAAGGTATTTTTTATGGGATGACAAGTTATTACCTTAAAAATTCCTAGGTCAATTGATGCCAAAAACGAAATATTACTACAGTACAATATTACTACTGAAAGTCGCTACAGTGCTGCGCGAAAGTAGTTAAAATTGCTTTTAAAAATCGCTAAAGCAGTGTTTTTTGGCGATAAAAAATCACCACAATTAATAGAAAAACCTCCAAGTTAGCATCGCTGGTTAACCGCCCAATGCTTACAACAATGTTGAAATATCACCTAAAATGTAATTAACACATAAGTCCAAAAAGAAATTTACAACAAAATGTTTTTTTTGTTTTCTCCATTACACTTTTCGTTAACTGCGAAAAGTGTTAATAAAAGACTTTAATGGGGACACAGAAAAAAATAAATGAAGGAAGCAAACTATTCCCGGGTAAAGTTTTCACAAGGAACATTTAGTAAAGTTTGTTTGTCATTACAGTGCACCATAATCGGATGAGAAGTTTCTAAAGTTTTGACTTCTTTCGATAACAAAAAAAAATTCAACAGCGACTGAAATATGAGCGAAAGATTAGAGAATTAGAGATTTTTTAAACTTTAATTGTATCATTATCATAACATCTTTTATCAACATTGAACGAAATCAACATTGAGCAAAAAGAAGCACGCGGTCCAACGTGATTAACAAAGCAGACAATGCGAAGTTATGACGTCGCGTACAAAACATTTGCTGAACTGTAAACCGCCTTTTTTTGGTGGTAAAAAGTCGTGTTAATCTGTGGGCTGCTTTAGGCAGTACCGTCACAACAAATTTCCACTGCTGCAACTGTCGTGTTTTTTATGTGGTTTTATATGCAGTGCATTTCGTCGGTAAGGGGAAAGTACGGGATCGGAGGGCTGAAAAAGGGATGAATGTTAGTTGATCTTTTGAATGTCGTAATTAGTGGGAAATTCATTTGCCAGAAGTCGATTTCATCTGTAGTGTGTAGTGCGGTCAACCGGCCAATCAATAACTATCGGGTGTGAGTTCCTGGAAAGTTGCGCATTCCTGCTGAACATTCTTACGTCAGGAAAAAGTCGCCGTAGTCTGATGAACACACACCGTAAAAGAATCGATAAAACGGACTCTGAAACCTCATTGCGACGATGCTCGGGGGAACAATATAGTTGGATTCCCTACTGTCATCAATCAGAACCTTTATCCTCCTCTACACACGAACAAGTAGCTCCAAAGTATAAGGAGCCAGCTTCTTTTCTTAAACTTCTTGGATAAAAGGAGCCGATTTCTCATGCTATTAATTAATTGCTTCAAATGGTCATTTAATAATTCTTATTACATATTCGGCTGTCTGCTCCTTACAACCCAACCTTCTCTCTTACTGTTTGGTTCGAGTTTTGTTGTTATATTTTTTAGATTCTACTCGTAGTGTTCACTTTTCTTTATCATGCCCAACGAGAATTTTACTGATGGTGCCGCTACTGCCTTCTCACAGTTTCTTTGCTTCCTCCGTACATCTGGCTTTGAGGTTACTTTGTTGGTGTTTTCCAAAGGAAGTAAATCCTTTTCAATTATTTCCTTGTTATATATTTCTTTTGATTTCTTCATTATGAACAATTGCTGAAGTTATTGTCGATGTCATGGCAAGTTATGCAAGTGAATGAATGACATGGTTTGTTACGTCTCAGTTTCTTTAGCTTTTTCCATTTTCTTCTTCTTATGGTGCAGGAAAAGGAAGGAAGAACTCAACTCGATTTCTTGCCGTATGACTTTCATGTTGTTTTAACTCGGTTTTTGTTCCCTTTCTATTTCCTTTCGTTTCTCTGCACTTCGTTTCGACATCAATCATACCATTGTACTATAAATGAAAGTTGCATTTCCACTTTTGCGCCACTTCATCGTTTTGATAAAGTTGATCTGGAACGTGTTTTTTTATCTTCCGCCCTGATTGTGCTTTTTCGTACGTTCAATTATGCCTTGTCATTTTTTATCACAAATGGGTTTTCTATTGTTGTTTTTTAATATTTTTTCCTTCTTCGCAATTGTATGAAGTAAAAATGGGAGAAATCAAAAGCACATACTCTGTTTGTTCTCTTCATCGTATTGCATTGTTTTTCGTTTGGTGTTCTTTCAAGCATCGTTCATTTTTTTCTTGTAAACATTTTTCCAAGAGTTTGCTTTAAATGAAAATTACAGATGGCCAGAATATAGTTTTGATTTCTTTTGTACCATAAACATCTGTATTTGTGTTGTCAAACATGATGATAGTTTTGAATAAAAATGTTGAAAAAGTCGTATCTTAAAAAAATGACTGTGAAGTTTTGCAAAAATCGAACAACTCCGGGTTTCAGAACGACTTCAGACTATGGGGCTTGAAACGAATTTGCCCTCCGACTAAATATATTTCTTTGATTAAAAGAAAATTATAGTATGGTAAGTTTTCCTACCGTAGAAGATTAAAAAATAAGCTTCATTTTAAAATCAAAAATTAAGGCAGGGAGTTTAACTTGAAGTTAAAAACTAGTAAAGTATACTTTTCCCTGCACTTCTAGATGTTCAGAAAAGCCAACTGAAAATAGGTTTTTGGGCCACCTTTGACGGACTCTAAATTTACCTAAATTTCACGTTTAAAATGATATTTGAATTTGTGCATTGTTTTTGTTCCATTCTATTTGGTAAAATCGGCTAAACATATATGTGCGAGCTATATCTTAATCTAAACCGATTTTGCCCTATTACAACAGAGTCCGTTCTTGGCACAAGGAACTTTCATGGTTGTTTTTTTTTTTCATTATAAATATTCATCTTTATTTTCGTGTTTCAAGTATACTACAAAAGTTTTCGAATGAGATTTTATCAACATAGATATTACTACAATTAACAGTGAGGGTCTGAGATATTAACATTGCTGGATTTTTTAAATTAAGTTTATGAAAGGAAAATGTAGGATGAAAAACCTTTATAAAAATGTCAAGTTTGATAGAAAATACGTATATATACAAATGAAGCTATCATGTTAATAGCCTATAGTAAAAATACTATTTTCAAATTGGTGACTTCATAGCGTAATAATTAACTAATTAATTGAAATTAAATTGGGTCCCAGCAGGACCTTATCAAGGGATAAGGGGAACATTCTACTTAAAATAATTGCTTGCTTAAATAATGAAAATTTAATGTATCTATAAAATCGACCATTTTATCGTAGTCCGTTATGTGGTGTAGTCAGTCGAGCAGTAGAATATCTCCAATGCTTTTTATTTATAATTTTTAAACAATTGTTTTGAATTATTTGTAATTTCTTCAAATGAGTTCTTGCTGCATTATTCCACACAGGGCAATCATATGTTTATGTTGGCCTAATAATAGTTTTGTATAAAAGATTCTTATTTTTAAGATTAAGAAGTGAATGCTTATGAATATGTGGCCATAAAGCTCTTACAGTCTTTAAAGATTTTTTGCAACTTCGTCAATATGTTTTCCAAAGGTAAGCTTCTTGTCCAGAGTGACTCCCAGGTATTTTACATGTTTTTGAATATTTACTATCTCATTCCCGAAGTTATGTTGGCGGTGAGGAATTCGCTTAGGTATTTATTGAATAGAAATATAATAGCTTGTGTTTTACAAGGGTTTATTTTAATCTTCCATTTTGAAAAGTATTTGTGGCAATCTAAAAGCCCTTTTTCCATTTTTTTTAAGCAAGGCGCTCGTGAGTTTACTTGAAGTTATCAATGCCGCGTCATCTGCGTAGTACGCAGCATTTAGATATCCTGATGGTAAGAAATCAGACGTGTAGATGGAATACAATAAGGGAGATAACACGGAGCCTTGGGGTAGACCTGTGGTAAGCTTTTTTGGAGACGAGTGGAAGGAGTTTACTGCAACAATAAATGACCTGCTGTCAAGAAATTCCAAAATAATTTTGCAAAGATACTTCGGGATGTTTCCGTTTATAAGTTTGTAGATTAGACCGTTATGCCAAATTGTATCAAAAGCTTTTTCGATGTCTAGAAGTATGAGTCCGGTGGAGTGCCTTTTACGCCTGTTGCTAATTATAAAGTTTTTGATTCTGTGTATTTGATGCACCGAACTGTGACCTCGTTTAAATCCAAATTGTTCAGGTGATATTAAACAATTTTCTGTTGCATTGTCACTTATCCTTGAATGTAATATTTTTTCATAAAGTTTCGACAGATTGCTGAGAAGACTGATTGGCCTATAACTGCATGGATCGCTTTTAGGCTTAGAAGGTTTACTTATTGCTATTACCTTTGCTGTTTTAAAACATTGAGGGAAATAATTAAGTTTAAGACAGCTATTAAAGAGTATAACGAGCAACTTCAGAGCTGCATCTGGTAAATGTTTTATTAGCAAATTTGATAAGCCATCGAATCCGGGAGATTTAGAACCTTTCTGCATCGAAACAATATTATATATTTCAGTAAGTGTAGTTGGAATTATAAATTCTGTTTGTGCCGCTTCCGATTTCAGGTGGTTAACTTTTGCGTTAACAGATGTCTCAATAGAATGAACATAACTCGATGTTAAATTATTAGCTTTAATGAAAGTGTCAGCTAGCAATTGCGCTTTCTCTCCGTCAGTAATGATTCATGGTTGTAATATGTGGCTTCTTTAAAAAGAAAAATCAGATGAACATACAATATGTGGGAGCTGTACCTTAATCCGGACCGATTTTCTTCAAGTATTATCAGGCCCTTTCTTGGTCCAAAAAAACTAACCCGTGCCAAATTTCAATCAAATTGGATGTAATGTATGGCTTCAACAGCTAAAGATACGAGTATAAAATCGGTTAAATTTATTTGTATGAGAAATATATCTAAATCTTAACCGATTTTCTTCAATTTCAATAAATTTTATATTTGGTCGAAAAAACTGACTCGTGCTAAATTTTATAAAGATTGGATGTAAGATATGGCTTCTAGCGCTAAAACAGAAAAAAGATGAATATTTATGTGGGAGCTTTGCCTAACTCTGAACAGATTTTCTTGGTTCAAAAAAATTACTTCTCACAAATTTCATGAAAATCAGATAACAATTGCGACCTGAAGTTTGACAGACATTGTTAAATAAATTCAGTAGGTGATTTAACTTCGATCGTATAATCACCTTCTGATTCTATATTTGATTTTAGCTCAAATACGAGTATTTTTGGTATTTTTAAATATTTGCCATTAATATAATTAGTAATACCCTGTTTCTCTGAGTGGTGTAGAGTATAAATGCGCAGCTTAAGAGAAAAAAAGATTTGATGTGCCTGGGTCTGGTAAAAGGAAATCAATGAAACAATGTTCACAGGTTGTATACTGATTAAACTAGACCGATATTGCGAAATTGGTTTTTTTGCGATAGACTGTTAGAAGCCCAAATAATTTAAGATAAATAACAAAGAATAGCTAGACCTCGTATTAAATTCAATATAGCATGTGCTGTTTCTAAATATTATAAAAAGGCTGACAGCTGCAGAAGTAAGTAAGTGAGATAAAGAAAACTTCCATACTTGATCATAAATGTGACAGTGTACTCCATATATATCTGGTAGTGTTGACCAGACTCTAACCGGGCCGATAAAAAAAACAAATCTCATTTTTAGTGCAATATCTCAAATAATCCTTTATTTATGATATTTCATAGAATAAATATTTAAAAAAAAAACTATTTTGACCGCAGTAATTTTTTCATGGTCCCTGAATTTACATTTTCGACTTTTTGGATATAATCTACTTGCTTAAAATGGTCATTAAAGTGATCATTATTTCACATATCCTTTAAAAAATTAATGTTGACAAACAATAAAAAATGAAGTCTGGTGGGACTGACCACTTTGTTGTTTAAAAGAGTTTGCGCTTCCGTCTGGATGTTGCGTAAGGTCGGACTAAACATGTGATTTCAAGAGCGGGAGGGACATATTTCGTTGGGGCTATATGAAAACATAGACCGAAAAGGACCAATTTCACCAAGATTTGTTATAGCTCGCATATGACGCAATATGCTTTATTGGACCTTGATAGAAGTTTAAATTTATTCTGTTAGAAGGACTATTGTGATGGTATTAGTGATGGTATTAGTGCTGGTATTAGTGTCGTTGTTCTATTGTAGGCCTGCCTGGTTATTGTGCCGGCGCTTAAAAACGCCACTGGCAATAAAAAAGGGGTTTGCTTGTGTGCACTCAAAAGCGCTAAAGCAGTTTTTTGTCAGCACTCTAATTAGTGCTTCTTACTGTTGTAGGAAAGAAAGCAATGCCGAGTTATTGGCAGTTTTGACTTTGAAACTTTAATGTCCATTATTTCTAAAAACATCTTATTTTAAACATAATTAACGGTACTCTTAATTCTAATTCTTTTTATTCATGTATCCTTAAAACTAAACAATATTTTAAGAACTAGTCAGCTGTCGATCAGCAGTAATTAAGGCTAGGGATGACATAACATTAATAATCGATATACTTCAATAATAAATAACACTACACTATATCAATAGATGGACCGATATGGTCGAGCTTCGGTAGGCACAATGGGCCTTAATTTGTGACTCTTAGAGCGGCTGAACCTTTAATCGGGAAGGGGCTGTGCGAATTTATGGCCCTATATAAAATAGTTTCGCTAACGTTAATTTTGGACGGCTTCTAATGTAACATGCTAAATTTGAGCGTGATCGGTATTAATTTGTGGCTTTTAGAGCTGTAGGACCTCAAATAGGGACCTTTATATATAGGGACTATATGAAAACCTGGGCCGATATGGTCAAATTTCACTCGTAACGCTCCATGCGAAAATAAGTCGGATTCGCATGTACCCTGTGTTTTTTGATATATGTTAAGAATTGTTCCATTAAAGCTTAAATTTGTGAGAAGAAATGTTAATTTGTTAGTATGCACCCACATAGCCACAAACGTATGACTTTAAAAAACTTTTACTTATCCAATAGTGTTGTCTTTTAGGCACAAGCAGAAGCTACCACGGTATGGTGTAGTGTATTTTTTATTTAACCGTCGATGACTTGTTTTCAATAGACCTTTTGCAAATTCAACATCAATTTTCCATGTCCATGAACTATTTAAATTAATTTTAGCCGTGCATGTTCTTAAACTGAAAAGTGCAACAATAAAAAGTTTATCATTAAGTTGGTTTCAACAAATTAAATTTTATGTAATTACATATAAAACTTTTCGATATTATCAAGTTGATATCAGGAGAAATTTAAAAGGTCTTATCTGCAACATCAGCACCACCCGACACACGAAGAAGTTGTTGCTGGCGGAACAATCCTTTTAGATATAAACAAATTAAAACTTTAAACAAGTTTACAGGCATTTTCTTACATTTTCGAAAAATCTGCTATTTTATTTAGTTTAAGATTACTTATATAGTGTAAGCTTTTTTAATTGTTATTAAAATTTACTTATAAATTGTGTTTTTTTTCTTTTCTTTTTCTTTTTATGCTTCCTGTTGTTGATGACTGCCGCCGATGATGAACACTCCATGCCGTTCAACAATCATTTCCGTTTTGACCATCATCATTGTTTTATCGATTTTCGGTGTGTGCCTGCCTGCCGTTTCTTTTGCATATCATTTTTCTTTTGCCAACAAAAATTATCTGTTTGACGACATTCTTCCGTGGCCTATCGAACTCTTGATGATGACACTCGGTATCTCCACAACAACGACGTGCACAATGAAACAACTCCCAATTGTTTGCCTGCAAATAAAACACGGACCAACTCTACATCGAACCGAATGTTATGCAATCTGATGCAATAAATTGTCAATAATATATATATTTATATATCCAATGTTATCGCACGACATACAACTCTTTGGTTGGGCACCCATTTTTCACTGCCTTTCCGTCTCAATTGTTTTTTTTTTAAATTTTCCATTTCTTTTTGCCATCTGCAAACATTTCTTGTACAACTCGTCGTTTCATGCCGGATGATTGTGCTCCTCCTTAACAAACAACACCCATTCCACCACAATGCATCTGCCTTGCCTTACGTTTGCATTGGCTCTGGTGACTGCAGCTTATAGAAAATGTCAAACGACCGATGTTTTTTGCAATCAGCCCGGCGGTTTGCCACCCTCGGATGGCAGCCGCTTGTCCGGACCATGTGTGCCCACGGAAAAACGCTGTGATGGCTATTTGGATTGTCGCAATGGCCGTGATGAAGAGGGCTGCAAAGGCACTGCCTGTCGCCTGGATCAGTTTCGTTGTGCCAATGGCTTAAAGTGTATTAGTGCTTCATTGAAGTGCAATCACAAGGATGACTGTGGCGATAATTCTGATGAACAAGGATGCAGTAAGTATTCACTTGAAATGTTCTTTCCTAACCCTACTTGCCTTGTTGTTTGTTGTCTTTCTTTCGTTCCTGTTTACTTCCATTTGTCTAGTTTGTCATTGTGCCCATGGCGTTGCAGTTGTTATCCTTTGGTTTGATTCCGCCTGGCCTCTGTATCTCCCTTGTACAGAGGGAGTCCTTGAGAATGGCGTGCTTAATGTGGTGTAAAATTTACTAAATGCCAAATGGACGAGGACAGGAGTAAAGGAGCATACTCCCATGCACATATTGCAAATGATTAGAAAAGAAGATTTGTTACGTTTTACAGCTTTGGATTGATTGATTTCCAATTCCAAGCAAGAACGACTAGAGTGGTCATTGTAGTGACTACCCATTTGTAGCTTCTACCCAATATAGGATTCTTCAGGAATTAATATCACTCAGGCGTCACTGCATTCGAAGGGTGATGTGACACGGCGTATGCGTAAAATAGATTCGTAAAGGAATTAAGATTGCTCATGCGGCTCATATGAGCTTTATCGTACGTAGTGCTGCTGTTGAGACTAATAGATATCACTCATACGTATGTCCATCGTGATTCCCTATAAAAGTTGAAAGATATCTGTTTATTTGCTTTGGCATGTATGCACATGGTATTGATTACGACGAACAGAATTTGTATTTGTATTGTTTCAATCACACACGTTCAATGGAGCTTCTAGTTTCTGTGCAAATAATTCTTGCCCTTTTAAAGTGTTAAAATCACACATACAAACCTTAGAACGTAAGTTTCGTTAGTTTGACATTTTAGTGTTCTTAGTGGCAATTTCATTCCGAAACGTAAAACTTTCAAAGTTCCTAGAAAGAAAAAGAGAATCAGCGCTGTCATTAAAACCAATGTTGTCACTTTTGGTTTTGAAAACGATAAGAAAAAATGCTTTGGTGTCATGAAACCCAATGTTATCGGTTTTATCAGCAACAGGTGATTCAAACATTGGTTTTATTTACATTCGAAATGTACAAAACCAACTTGGTTTCATGACACCAAGTGAAACCAAAATTGGTTTGCAAAAACGACAATTAGCAAAACCGACATGGTTTCTATGACAGCCCTGAATAATTTGTACGGTTTTAGAAAGTACACGTCTTCCTACATTATCGGTAATCATTAGAAGTATTCGTATAACGACCGTAGACTCCATGGTTACCATTTAAAGGTTTAATCGCCGATTTCAACGCTTCTTACCTACGTTAGACGGAACAAAAGCCCTCTACACAAATAGATTTAATTTTTTGCAGACTTGTCCCTGAAGAGAAAACCTCTAAACCAGCCAAAAAAACTGTTTAGCAAAGACAACTTTATTTAGCCTTCGGTTTGAGATCTATACCTGCTTCATTCAAGACCAAAGCCAAAGATATATATACCAACTATTCAGTATGTATATCTACCGTTCGGAATCCGAACCTTCTGTTCGAAAACAAACCTTATTGTTTAAATTGTTTACTTACACTGTTCACTACACTGATCTATACTACTGTATGTGATCTATATTTACTGTTGAAGATCAATTTATCTGTGTGGGATGAATATCAACTGTTCAAAATCTTTTTCTACTCGATCTATACCGCAGTACTTAACCATGTTTAAACTGCTTCTTCTGGATATGTCGCTTATATACTCCAATATCTACATTTTAGAATACAGCGAATATTGAGAGAAACAAATATTTCAAGAACATTAGGAATTAACCAAAATCATTTGATTTAGTCGGCAAAGTTTAGTGATTTTAAAAAATAGTTTTTACGTAGTTTGAGAGATGTTTTCTGTACCTAAACTAGATGTTGGGTACAATACGTTTATTTATTGAACCATAATGTTCCCTTATTACTCACATGCTGATATCTATGCAGGCCAGTGTTGTTAATTTTGCCACTTTTCGGCTCGATTTAACGTTAAAATTTTAACGAGCTATTTAAAAATGTGAATTTAACCTTTGTTTCTTCTTCTTGCCACTTTTAACTTATTACAATTTTGTAATTAATTGTTTTCATTTTTTTCATACGAAGAATTCCTAATCATTTGTAATTAAAAACTGGTACGTTTACAGAAAATTTTTCAAAATATTTTTGAGGAATTTGAATTTGTAAGAGCTTTGCATGGAATATATATTATCTTTGGTGGTGATACGTCATTACTTTTTGGTTAAGGTGCACGATTATCACACAAAAATCTAGGTCAAATTCGAAACAAACAACTAACATCTATATACGTAGTGACGCTTTTTCAAGCACTTAATCGCTATGGACTTTTGGAATAATCTCCAAATCATCATATACGAATAATTACAATTGGACTATATCTGTCCTATGGTCGACCCGATATCAGCTCCTGGTACTTGTTTTCTTCCCATCTTAATCATGTTGCATTATTGAAGATTTATAATAATGCTTGGTCAAATTGGGCCATATCGTTGTATGCTCCCTATATTAGACATACAAAGGTCCTCCCCGATTTATGGTCTTAGCACCCTACATTTCACATTGAATCTTGCTCGAATATTGCTAACCATGCACAGTTGCTAACCGTGTTGAAGCTCAACGCAAATAACACTTCCTGTTTGAGGCCTTGACGCTCCCCAAAGTACCTTAAACATCTGATCTTGCATAAATGCTGTAAAATAAGTTTAAAAAAATGTTTCTCCAAATGTAATGAAATTAAATCGTAGAAGTTAATTTTTCATACAAAGGTCACCAGTTTTAAGGACCTATCGCTCCCGAAGCCACAAATCAAATTCGATCTTCCTCAATTTTAGAATATGCGTTAGAAACGTCTTATAATGCTGACTCATCGTTTGTTGTAGAAAGGGACTTTTCATTTTAATGTACACCAGCTCTACAGGCCACAATTCAAATTCAATCTAGAAATTTATATGACATTGGACCAAATCTTTCCCTCCTCATTATTATCGACCTTACTTAAATTTCGAACAGATGCGCCGAGTCTTTAGAACAAAATGCCGCGGTCTATAATTTTTTGATAGTTTTTGTGAAATTTTACTGGTGAAGGTATCACACACAATACGGCAAATAAAGAATAAAATTGCCATGAGTCTTTTATTTGTTGAGTTCGCCAAAAATAAATGAAGTGAATCTCTAAAATTTCTCCTTTAAATCCAAAATCGAAATCTAACCATTGTCTATGTTGACGAACTGTCAACAGTGACGAGATTTCTGTCATTCAATCTTAAGCCCGTATCTTCTTAAGCTAGATGCCTATGAAATGTTATTAATATCCATTTAGAAATGACTTTTATTTCTAAAATGGTTTATAGAAAGGAGTAACCCATCTGTGCTGCTTTCTCCATGTAGAAATTAGTCAAATGAGTGTGTTTATATTCATCATGAGATGAAATTAGTCAAATTCGAAAACTAAGTAATATTAAATGATGTTGACTATCCAGCATATATTGACGTGTTAGTGATATTCACCGCCATCAAGAATAAATGAGAATTAATTTGTGAAATTTTCGAAGATATTTTACCCCTTTTTCTTTCTTTTGTTCTCTTGTTTTGAGGGGTGCCAAAATACTATCCCAAAGAATTGAATATTTTTTTCGAGGTTTACAGTATCTTCCCGATGAAGAAAACAAATTTCCTTCCATTTATAACTGGAGTGATTTATTAACTTAAATATGTTCGAATTTTTAAAATTTCCCGATGAAGAAAACAAATTTCCTTCCATTCATAACTGGGGTGATTTATTAACTTAAATAAGTGTGAATTTTTAAAATTTCTCTTTAAAAAAAAAAATAACTGAATTAGAACTAATGACTTGCAGATGGCTCGATGTTTTTACTTCTTGATCAATTATGCTCCGTCAAAGCATTGTGTCAACATCTGAGCTAACTAGTTCAATTATATTTTACTTATCTATAAGTATAATAAATATTGGCAAATCCACAAACCTTGTACTTCAACCGGTGTGAATTAAGCCTTCGAAAAATCCTTTTACAACTTATTTATATATAACATTGATTTCATAAATCTTTTAGTTGTCATCATGAACTGAACTGTGGACACATAATTCAATTAACAGAATTATTACGATGGAACTTTTCCACCTTTAGCGTACATTCTTTATGATAGCGTATAAGTAATGTTAAATCCAATTCTAATCAATATTAATTATACGGCACGCAACAATTAAGCTCAGAACAAGTACTATCTAGCTAAAGTTTATCAAAATACTTTGTTTTTGTGTTAGCCATAAAATATGACCACAATTTGTTTGATGGCATAATATCTGCCCAATTAAGTTGTCTCTCTTCCCAGCTCTGTCGCCAAAACAAATAATATACCCTTCAGAGGGAAAAAATGTGAAGGGAGGGGAATGTGAAGGAATGCCAATTTGGCTTCATTTTACTGTCAATTGATTTACTTAAAGCAAACTAATAGAAATGTAAGAGTTGTAATATTTCCATCAAACTACAACTTTTTTGTCCCTTAATCAATGCTTTACGTGGAACTACTATTGAATTAATATTAATCATACGCCAGACATGGCATAAATCGTAAAACTTGGCATTATCATGTGTGGCATTAATATTATGGTCCAAGGCGAAAATGAATGAATATTACCTATAAAAGGTCAGGTGAAGAAAACGAAGGAAACATAGAAGAGGAGAAGGCAAAGTCAAATAAGAACAACTCTGCCCATTTCAGTATATATATCGTTTATGTGAGGTCGCACATTTGAATGTGATTTGTGTAAGAAATACTTTTTATCTAGCTGGATCTGCAGTATATCTTGGTTGATTATCACTACCATACCAATCCCTCTTGGATGTCAATCAATGTCATAACCATCATTTCCTTCAAGGTTTCAATTACAAAGTGATTAAATGTATAAAAGAAGCGTAAAAAAATCAAATTAAATATTTAACCGTTTTTTCTTTTGCTTATCCTTCAACTGGTTTTGTTGCGTTGTCACATATGCTCTGCTCAGGTATAAGCGCGTTTTCCCGTATGTGTGTGCGTGCGTGTATGCAATTAACATATTTTCCACTCCCTCTGCTGGACGGGCTTAAACTACACAATTTCACCAAGTCCTTTCATAACACGGCGTTGACAACAGCAACAGCAACTAGGATGCAAGGCAACACGTTCACACGTTTATATCTTTAATGACACAGCAACATCATTATTATTCACATTTTCACTTTTCCCCCCACCCACTCTTTTGCAGATTTTCCGCCATGTCATCATGGACAATTCCGCTGTACGAACGCTCTATGTATACCATCGAATTTCTATTGTGACGGCTATCACGATTGTGCTGACGAGAGTGATGAGGCCAATTGTACAGCGATTGCATGTCCCGATAATAAATTCCTTTGCCCCCGTGGCGGTGTTAATGGAACGCCAAAATGTATCCTGAAAACGCAACTGTGCGATGGCAAGAAAGACTGTGAGGATGGCAGCGATGAAGAGAAAGCCTGTTGTAAGTATTTGACGTCGGAGCGACAACGAATGCGTCGAGAGTAGATGTTGAGGTGGTGGAGGTGATCCATTTATTGAATTTTTTGTCTGTTTGTGATTGCAGCTACCTCGTCCTGTCCCGCTTTGAGCTGCGAATACAAATGTGGTCCTTCGTTGACGGGTGGCGTCTGTTATTGTCGCCCTGGCCAATCGCTAGCAGCCGACAATCGCACCTGTGTCGATTTGGATGAGTGCGCTGAATGGGGTCATTGTGATCAGCTGTGCACGAATACCGAAGGTTCTTACACCTGTTCCTGTACGCATGGTTATACTCTGATTAACAATGCCAAGTGTATTGCCCCTGATGCCAACAATTTGCAGCTGATCTTTGCCCATGATCGTGCCGTTGTACGTATGTCGTCGCATGGCGGTGATCCTCGAATTATAGCCAATGCCAGTGCTGCTTCCGGTGTGGCCTACCACTATCAACGCAACACTTTGTATTGGTCCGACATTAAGACTCGCAAGGTCCAAAGTTTACCTCTGGATGTATTTAGCAGTGCCATTCAACCCTTGGACTTGACTTTACCGGGTACTTGGGCTCCAGTCGCTTTGGCCGTCGATTGGGTAGGTGATAAAATATATGTGGCCGATTTGGTAGGACAGAAAATTGATGTGTTCGAATTGAGCGGCCATTGGCATGCTGTAGTTTTGGGCTCTAACCTAACCAGTCCTGCTGATTTGGCTTTGGATCCTACTGCTGGTTTAATGTTTGTAGCCGATGGCGGACAAGTGCTCAAAGCTCATATGGATGGTACTCATACGCGTTCTATTGTATCGGAAGCCGCTTACAAAGCCAGCGGTGTGACCGTAGATATTATAGCCAAACGTGTGTTCTGGTGTGATTCCCTGCTCGACTATATCGAAACTGTGGATTATGATGGCAATCATCGTGTCATGGTGCTGAGAGGTCAACAAGTGCCCAGTCCTTCCCGCCTGGCTTTGTTTGAGAACCGTATTTTCTGGACAGACGCCACTAAGCAAGGCATTATGTCGGTGGACAAGTACGCCGGTCCCACCTCCATACAGGTGACCTACAAAGCTAAAGACATACGCGAACCTAAAGGAATTGTGGCCGTTCATGCCCTTAGCCAGCCCAAGGCCACCAACCCTTGCGGATCAAATAATGGAGGCTGCAACCACATGTGTATTGTCACCGCCGTCAAAGGAGCTAATCATTTGGGCTACCGATGTGCCTGCCACACCGGCTATCAATTGCAATCGGATTTGAAGAACTGTAAAAGTGTTAAGGAGTTCCTTATGTACTCCCAGCAACGTTTTATTAAGGGCAAAGTTTTGGAGCCGGTTATAGAAGGTTTCAGTGATGCCATCTTGCCAGTGGTGTCGCGTAGAGCTCGATTTGTTGGCCTGGATTTCGATGCTAGAGATGAATTTATCTATTACTCTGATGTTTTGCAAGATGTCATCTACCGTGTCCATCGCAATGGTACAGGTCGTGAGATTGTTCTGGCGTCCCAAAATGAAGGTGTCGAGGGCTTGGCTGTCGATTGGGTATCCAAAAATCTCTACTACATCGATTCCCGCAAGGGCACTCTTAATGTTTTGTCCACACGCAATGTCACCTACCGCCGTACTTTGTTGAAAAACCTGAAGAGACCCAGAGCTATTGTGGTGCACCCCAACAAGGGTTACATATTTTTCTCCGAATGGGATCGTCCAGCCAATATCACCAGAGCCAACACAGATGGCTCAAATCTTGTGGTGTTTAAGAATGTGACTCTCGGATGGCCCAATGGTTTGTCTATTGATTTCAAAGAAGATCGTGTCTACTGGTGTGATGCCCTTCTGGATCATGTTCAACATTCGAAATTAGATGGTAGCGATATTAGAACTGTGAACTCCCGTCTAGTTCGACATCCTTTCTCGATAGTAATACACAACGACTGGATGTACATCACCGACTGGCGTCTAGATGCCATTATACGTTTGCATAAACTCACCGGCGAGCAGGAGGAAATGATGGTTCGCGAGCCTCAGACAAATCGTTTGTACGGTGTGAAGGTCTATAGTCATGACGTTCAAACTATTGCCGATACCCAGCCTTGTCATTATGACAATGGCAAATGTGAAAAGATCTGCTTTGCTGTGCCGCAAAATGATACCGGAAAACTGCAGGCCAGATGTTCCTGTCCCTATGGCGAACGATTGGCTGATGATCAAGTTTCTTGTATTGTGGATCAAAGTGCAGAGCCACCGGTACAGCCATGCCCTAACTCTTGGGACTTCACCTGTAACAACCAGAGATGTATACCTAAGTCGTGGGTGTGTGATGGCGATGACGATTGTCTGGATAACAGTGATGAGGAACAAAATTGTACAAGTAAGTAAAAAAGTACTAAGCCACAAACCTAAGAGGCTGACCAAATCTATTTTTTTCTTTTAGAACCCACTTGCGGCTCAAATGAATTCCAGTGTAAATCCGGCCGTTGTATTCCCCTCAATTTCCGATGTGATCAAGAAAACGATTGCGGCGATAACTCCGATGAATTTGAATGTGGCAACGTGACGTGTGGTACTGCCCAGTTTGCCTGTGCCAATGGTCGTTGTATTCCCAACATGTGGAAGTGTGACAGTGAAAATGATTGCGGTGATGGTTCCGATGAAGGAGATTTCTGCGCCGAGAAAACTTGTGCTTACTTCCAGTTCACTTGCCCGCGCACCGGTCATTGTATACCCCAGAGTTGGGTTTGCGATGGTGATGATGATTGCTTCGATAAACAAGATGAAAAAGATTGTCCGCCTATAACCTGTCTGGCCAATCAATTCAAATGTGCCGATCTCCGACAATGTGTAGAAGAGTCCTATAAATGTGATGGCATACCCGATTGTAATGATGGCAGCGATGAGCTGGGTTGTCCTTCGATGGGTCCCAACCAATGTAATTTAGAGAAACACTTTAGGTGTAAGACATCTGGTTTCTGTATACCCATTGCTTGGCATTGCGATGGTTCGAATGACTGTTCTGATCATTCGGATGAAGAAGATTGTGGCCAGATCACCTGCGCTCCTAATTTCTTTAAGTGCAACAACACCAACTGCGTTTTTAAAGCTTACATTTGTGACGGCAAAGATGATTGCGGTGATGGTTCAGATGAAAGTACATTGCATGCCTGTGTACCACCACCCTTTAAATGTCCTCATGGCCAATGGGAATGTCCTGGAATTACGAACCGCTGTGTCAACATGACGTCTGTCTGTGATGGTACGCCCGATTGTCCCAATGGCGCTGATGAGGGAGAAGGTTGCGACTTGGCCGAGTGTGAACATCAAACGGGTCTCTGCTCCAATGGTTGCCAGAAGACACCTCAAGGTGCGACTTGTGTCTGTCCGCCCGGTTCGGAAATAGGCGAAGACAAATATACTTGCACAGATATCAATGAATGTGATCCCCCCGGCTTGTGTTCTCAAATGTGCACCAACACCAAAGGCTCGTACTTTTGCTCATGTACAGATGGTTATATACTGGAACCCGACAAGCATCGCTGTAAGGCTGTCAATCACACTGCCGCCTTCCTGATCATATCTAATCGCCATTCCATTTTGGTTGCCGACTTAAAGGATCAAGGTTTGGAACGTGTACCCATTTATGTGGAAAATGTGGTTGCGACCGCCTCAAACATGCATACCGGCACCATTTTCTGGAGTGATATGAAATTAAAAAAGATTTCCCGCTTAGACCGAGGATCTGATCCTCAGGAAATCATAACCACCGGCTTAGATTTGGTAGAAGGTTTGGCCTACGATTGGATTGCCAAGAATTTGTATTGGTTGGACAGCAAACTAAATACTATTGAAGTTTCTGCAGAGAACGGCTCGAACCGATTGGTTTTGGTACGTGAGAATATAACACAGCCTCGTGGCATGTGTATCGATCCCAGCCCAGAGGCCCGATTCATTTTCTGGACTGACTGGGGAGAGAATCCTCGCATTGAACGTATCGGTATGGACGGTACCATGAGAGAAACCATCATTAATACCAAAATATATTGGCCCAATGGTTTGACTTTGGACACCGCCACCAAGAGAGTTTACTTTGCCGATTCAAAATTAGATTTTATTGATTTCTGTTACTACAATGGTACTGGCAGACAGCAGGTTCTAGCCGGCAGCCACTATTTGTTACATCCCCACTCGCTATCCTTGTTCGAGGACACTCTCTATTGGACCGACCGACAACTGAATCGTGTGCTATCCGCCAATAAATTCAGGGGTCACAATCAAACGGTTGTGTCTCATTTGATCAGCCAACCTTTGTCGATTCATGTCCACCACCCTTCGCTGCAACCTATGCATCCCAATCCTTGTGAAAACTCGAAATGTCAACACTTGTGTTTGCTCAGTCCCTCGGCTAGCACTGGATACTCCTGCAAATGTAAGCCCGGTTATCGTCTGTTAAGTGAAGGCCGCTGCGTGGAGGAAGAAAATCCATTCCTCATGGTAGTGAAGGGTTCGCAAATCGTTGACATTCCCTTGAATGGCGGCGACGCCAGAGCGGGTTCGTTAGCTCCTGTAATTGGCATTGAAAGCAGCACTGGATTGGACTTTGATCGTAAAGGCGAGACTTTGTATTGGATACAGGGTCGTGAAGATGACGATGAAAATTGCACCATTTATACAACCCCATACGGCGGAGGCAACAAGACCCAATTCTTGGGCTTGGACACCGGCATTGTTGGAGCTCCCTACACCTTGGCCTTTGATTGGTTGGGTCGCAATTTGTACATGGGTAATCGCGTGGCTAGCAATATTGAGGCTGTCCGCGTCGATGGCAAAATTAAATATCGCACCATTGTTTTGGCTAACGACGGCAATCGTACATCGGTCTCGAAACCCAAACAAATTGTTTTGGATCCTACTGACGGCAAACTCTTTTGGATTGATGAAGGTGGATTTGGTGTACCTGTTAAGATCGGAAGAGTAAACATGAATGGTCATAATCCCATTGTGCTAAAAGAAGACATCGATAGACCCGAAAGTATAACGTTGGATATTGATAAGAAACAAGTCTATTACTCCACCCAGTTCCCAGCCACAATTTGCGTAATGGATTATAATGGTGATGACTTCAGAATATTGCTGACAGAGGAAAATGCTATCGCCAAACCACGCAGTTTGGGTGTTTTAGACTCACGCCTCTATTTCCTCGATCCCACATATGAGAATATTGTAAGGGTAGATTTGCCCAGAGGTGACAATCCGAAAACCATTATTGACAACGAACCAGAGCTTAAGAGTATGATGATCTACAAGAAACGCCCAATGGTCCAACATCCATGCCAGACGAACAACGGCGGATGTGAACACATTTGCATCCCTGACGATGGTGCTTCTCGTAGCTGCGCATGCGGTATTGGTTATCGCAAGGAGAACGACATTAACTGCGTGGCATACAAGACATTCGCTGTAGTCTCTCAATTGGATGTTACCCGAGGTTACAGTTTGTCCGACAGTTCCGAAGCTATGGTTCCCATTAGCGGCACCGGACATCACATCCTGCATGTTGATGTGCTCTTCCGTGAACAATGGATCTACTGGGCGGAATACAATCGCGGCTATTGGAGTGGTATCTTCAGGACCAGACCTAATGGCACCGAACTGGAACACATTATCAAGGATGGCATCGGCAGCAATGGCATACGTGGCTTGACCATCGATTGGGTGGCTGGCAATTTGTATTTCACCAATGTGTATCCCCATGAAAACTACGTGGAAGTCTGCTGGTTGGATGGTAGCCATCGTAAGGTTTTGGTCAAAACCACCAATGATGCTCCGCGTGAGTTGGCTGTGAATCCTATTAAACGTCTGCTCTACTGGATTGATTATGGCCAATATCCCCGTATCGGTAAGGCTTTCTTGGATGGCAGCAAATGGACCCCTGTGGTTACATCCGGCATTTCCAATCCCAGAGATTTGACTGTAGATATGTTGACGCACGACGTTTACTGGGTGGACTCTAAACTGGATACCATTCAAAAGATTTCTTACTCCGGCGGCAATAGGCAAATCATTCGACGCAATCTACCCAATCCCATGGGCATTGCCATTCACCTGGGAGAAGTCTATTGGGTAGATCGTAACCTCATGACTGTGTTCAAATCCTCTAAGTTGCCTGGTAATTCTTCGCTACCTACTAAGGTTAGAACTAATCTGGCTAAATTGAGAGACATCGCCATCTACAGCATTAACAACCAACCTCAGGATGAGAGCAACCCCTGTACTCGTTTAGGCAACGGTGGCTGCGATCAACTCTGCTTTAGTTTCCCACCAGACTCTTCGAATCCTACGAGACTTAACTATAAATGTGACTGTGCAACCGGAAAGTTGGCCAATGATGAACGCAAATGTGAAACGGTCAATGAGTATTTGGTCTTTGCCACCCGCACTGAAATTAGGGCCGTCAATCTAGATCCACGTTCAACGCAGATACCCTTTACACCCATGATGAATCTTACGAATGTGGTGGGCTTAGATTTCGATTACAATGACAATCACATGTTCTACACACAAATCCGTCCATGGGCTAAAATCGCCTACACCAAGGCTGATAAACCCCAAATCAATGATGTGGAAGTCGTTCTAAGCAAGGGTATCAATCCCGAAGGCATAGCCTATGACTGGACCCAAAACAAGGTATACTGGACCGATAGTTCCAATAATTCCATTTACGCCATGAACTTGGATGGCAGCGATTTAGTAATGATAGCCCGTGTCGAGAGACCCAGAGCCATAGTGCTGGATCCGTGCAATGGTACGTTGTACTTCACCGACTGGGGCAGATTCGGCACTTCGGGCAAAATCTTCAAGACAACAATGGCGGGTTCGCTAAAGAGAGCTATAGTCGACAAGGATTTATCCCAACCCAGCGGTTTGGCTATTGACTACGATGAACGCAAACTCTACTGGACCGACGCTGTTCGAGAAAAGATCGAAAGATCCGACTTAGATGGTAAGAATCGAGAACTTTTGGTGGCTGCTACAATTTATCCGTTTTCGATTACGGTATTCCGCAACTACATATACTGGACTGATTTGCAATTAAGAGGAGTATACAGAGCTGAAAAACATACAGGTGCCAACATGATTGAAATGGTCAAACGATTGGAAGACTCACCAAGAGACATTCGGGTCTACAGTGCGGATCGGCAGAAGTGCAGTGTTAATCCTTGTCTCATCAATAATGGTGGATGTGCTCAATCCTGCCATCCAGCTCCCAACGGCAAGGCCGAATGTAAATGTGACGACAACTCCAAGGTGGTTAACGAGGGGCGCATGTGTGCTCCGCGCAACAACACATGCGAATCCAGCAAGTTCTACTGCCAAAATGGAAAATGTATTTCTCGCATGTGGTCTTGTGATGGTGACGACGACTGTGGCGACAACTCCGATGAAGATCCCAACTACTGTGCCTACCATTCTTGCTCGCCCAATGAATTCCGCTGCAATAACGGTCGCTGTATCTTTAAGAGTTGGAAGTGTGATCACGAAAACGACTGCAAAGATGGTTCGGATGAAGTCGGTTGTACCTACCCGCCTTGTGTTGATGGAGAGTTCACCTGCGGAAATGGTCGCTGCATACCCATGTCCCAGGTTTGTAATGGTGTTAATGACTGCAAGGATAATGCTACCTCGGATGAGACACACGAGAGGTGTCCAACGAATACCACCTGCCCGGCCAATCATTTGAAATGCGAAAAGACTAACATCTGTGTAGAACCCTACTGGTTGTGTGATGGTGATAATGATTGTGGCGATAACTCGGATGAAGATCCTTTACACTGTGGTCAGAGAACTTGCCCGGCGAATAGTTTCCGCTGTCCTAATCATCGTTGTATTCCGGCCACCTGGTACTGTGATGGTGACGACGACTGCGGTGATGGTGCTGATGAACCGCCAGAGTATTGCAAATCGGAGGGAAGAACCTGTTTTGGAGATCTCTTCACATGTGACAATGGCAATTGTATACCCAGGATCTATATATGCGATGGTGATAATGATTGTTTGGATAATTCTGACGAGGACAGTCGACATCAGTGCAGTAAGTTGTTTTAATATTTCTGAGGGATTAGATTCTTTTCACAGTGTCGTGATTTTATTCATTTCAGATGAACGTAAATGTGATGAAGAAACGGAATTCACTTGTGTAGAGAACAAGTCATGGGGCCGTGCCCAGTGTATACCTAAGAAATGGATATGTGACGGTGATCCAGATTGTGTCGATGGTGCCGATGAGAATGTCACCCTGCACAACTGCGCCACTCAACAGCCCTGTGGCGAGGATATGTTCACCTGCGGCAATGGCAGATGTATCAATAAGGTATGGCTGCATTTTAAATTACCACTTAAAGGATTGTAATTTTTTTCCGATTTAGGGATGGGTTTGTGATCATGACAACGATTGCGGCGATGGCACCGATGAAGGCAAATTCTGTAATTCCAAATACAAAACCTGTTCTGCCCAAGAGTTCACTTGCCAAAACTTCAAGTGTATTCGCAATCAATATCGTTGTGATGGCGAAGACGATTGTGGTGATCACTCAGATGAAGTGGATTGTAAGAAGGATAATTCAACCTGTACAACTGGACAATTTGCTTGTTCGAATGGCCAATGCATTGATATGGCTTTGGTGTGCAACAAGGTTTCAGATTGTTCTGACGATTCGGATGAACCGGCACATTGCAATGTGGATGAGTGTGCCAAGGTGGAGATTAATCAATGCGGTCACAAGTGTGTGGATACACCAACCAGTTATTATTGTGATTGTAATCAGGGCTACAAGTAAGTATCGTAGTATTTCCTCAATTTCTCTTCAATTTTACACTTTCTCACATACGTTGTTAAGTTTCTGTCTATGATAAGTAACACCACAATTAACGCTTTATTTACCTTTCAGACTTTTGGCCGACGGCAAAGCTTGCGCCGATATTGACGAATGTATTGAACTTCCCGGCGCCTGTTCACAACACTGCTCTAACACACCGGGTAGCTTCTATTGTAAATGTGATGAACGCTACTATGAGCGCCAATTGGACGAGCATACCTGTAAGCGTAAGGATAACACTACAGCCTGGTTAATCTTCACCAATAAATACTACGTTCGCAATATGTCCATTGATGCCCATCAGTACAATCTTATGCATCAAGATCTTATGAATGTTGTTGCCTTGGACTTTGACATAAAGGACGAGTATATGTATTTCTGTGACGTTACGGCCAAGACAATCTTCCGCTCGAAATATACCGACCCCAGTGAGAAGCCGGCCAGAGAGCCTGTCATTCGTCATGATTCCCATGGTCTGGAGGGCATAGCCATCGATTGGGTCGGGCGTAAGCTGTATTGGTTGGATAGACACTCAAAGAATCTTGATGTCTCCGAATTGGATGGTACAAAACGTAAAACTTTGCGCAGCGGTGTGGTGGATCCTAGAGCCATTGTGGTACATCCTGGCATTGGTTTCCTGTACTTTACCTCGTGGCATTTGCAAGCCTACATCGCTAAAATGGGTATGGACGGTTCAAACTTCACCAGAATCCTTACCTGGGAAGACGATATTGCCTGGCCAAATGCTTTGGCTATTGATTACTTTACGGATCGCATTTACTGGGCCGATGCTCACTTGGATTACATTGCCTATGCGGATTTGGAGGGTCGTCATCGTCATATTGTATTGTCAGGCGCCAAGGTGCCACATGTCTTTGCCATTTCTCTGTTTGATGATCATTTGTACTGGAGCGATTGGAATCTGAAGGCCATAGCTAGAGCCAATAAATTCACTGGTGCTAACTTTACCGTTCTGCGCAATACTACACATCGTCCATATGACATTCATATTAACCATCCCTTGCGACAAGTGCCCTACAATAATCCTTGTGGTACTAATAACGGTGGCTGTTCTCATCTTTGTTTGATTTCTCCTCCGCCCGAGTCAACATATTTGAATATTGAAGGCTACATTGAAGAAGGTGCTCCCAGTTACAAGTGTGCTTGTCCCAACCAATTCTATTTGGCTCGAGACAGTAAAACGTGTATTGCCAATTGCACGACAGGCCAACATCGTTGCGGTGGCGAGGATGAGAAATGTATACCCTGGTTCTGGAAATGCGATGGTGAAAAGGATTGTAAGGATGGTTCCGACGAACCGATCACCTGTCCTCAGCGTCATTGCCGTGCTGGCACCTTTCAATGTAAGAACACCAATTGCACGCCTTCGGCCACAATCTGCGATGGCATCGACGATTGCGGTGATGGTTCGGATGAACAAAACTGTGAATTGCCCTGTCCCGATTCCGATTTTAAATGTAAGTCCAGCGGACGTTGTATTTTGGATAGCTGGCGTTGTGATGGAGATGCTGACTGCAAAGATGGCTCCGATGAAGATCCCGCTGTATGCCGTAAGTATCCTTAAGGTCCGTTTTTATACAAGGGCTAAAATGATTTATTGTCTTACTTGGTTTAATAGACAAACGCACTTGTGATCCTGATACCGAGTTTAGCTGTAAGAATGGCCGCTGTATACCTAAACTGTGGATGTGTGATTTCGACAATGATTGCGGTGATGATTCCGACGAACCGGCTTACATGTGCCGTCAACGTAACTGCACCACCGGCTGGCAGAGATGTCCCGGTCAATCCAATTACCGGTGCATTCCAAAATGGTTGTTCTGCGATGGTAAGGACGATTGTCGCGACAACAGTGATGAACTACCTGAGAATTGTCCCACATGTAACTTGGAGACCGATTTCAAATGTGGAAACAACAGATGTATACCCAAGTAAGTAGATTTAATGCGGCGGCTTCCTAAAAACTGCGCAAAGTGGAAACATTAAAAACGCTATGCATGTTCACACAAACTTATTCCAACATCTTACCTTGTTTTCCTCCTTTCTTTTAGACAATGGATGTGTGACTTTGCAGACGATTGCGGCGATGGATCTGATGAAAACGATGCCATTTGCAAGGGCAAATATCGCGAGTGCTCTGAATCTGAATTCCGTTGCGGCAATGGCAAATGTATTTCATCCCGCTGGCAATGCGACCATGAAGATGATTGCGGTGACAACTCTGACGAACTAAACTGTGAAGGCTTCCAGTGTAAGAATGGCACATTCCAATGCGCCTCAGGCCATTGCATCGCTTCGTACTTCCGTTGTGACGGTGATCGCGATTGCCGCGATATGTCCGATGAAATGGGTTGTCCACCACGTTACCCCGGTGGTCGTTATTGTCCCGAGTCTCGATTCCAATGTAGCAACAACTTGTGCGTTTCTCCCTCGGACCTGTGTGATGGTACTGACGATTGCGGAGATGGTTCTGATGAGGATCCAAAAGTCTGCACTGATTTCAACTGTGATACTTTACGGCGATTCCAGTGTGACAATCATCGTTGTGTGGCTCGCTATCAAATCTGTGATGGTGTTGACAATTGTGGTGATGGCTCCGATGAAAACAATATGACCATTTGCTCTTCGAAGGTGAAACCATGTGATCTCTACACTCAGTATCAGTGTGCCAACAAACATTGCATTGCAAGATCACAGGTTTGTGATTATTCCGATGATTGCGGCGATGCTTCCGATGAATTGGGTTGCCATCATAACTTAAGTTGCCTGGACGAAAATCGCGGTGGTTGTCAACATCATTGCCATAACTTAACAGATGGCGGCTACATTTGTGCCTGTTATCCGGGTTATATCATATCGTCCGACAACAAAAAGAAATGCATTGATGTGGATGAATGCGCCACTCGTCAACATACCTGCTCTCATCAGTGTCACAACCTCAATGGAACCTACTCCTGTTCTTGTCGCGATGGTTTCCATTTAGTTGACAGTTCTTCGGGCGTTTGTAAAGCTGAGAAGGAGGATGTTGTGGTTATATTCTCCAATGGTCCGGAAATCAGAGCTTTAGATCTTCAAAAGAAGGAAGAATTCGATGTCATTTTGTCGGAGAAACGTATTGAGGCTTTGGATTATCATGCCGAACAACAGATTGTATTCTGGGCTGATAGCTACGACAAGACTATAAAACGTTCCTACATGGTTAATGCCGTCGATGGCCAGGCTCGTATTGGTTTTGCGCAGGACTTGAATATGAAGGGAGGTTCCAAACCTACTGCTGTGGCTGTTGATTGGTTAGCCAACAACCTGTACTGGTCTGAGGTGGACAGGACAGGCTCTAAACCACGCGGACGTGTTATGGTGGCCACTACAGATGGTCGTTACAGAAGATCTATTGTCAATGCTGGCTTGGAGGTACCCACTTCTATAGCCGTTAATCCTCAGTTGGGTCGTATGTATTGGTCTGATGCTGGTTCTGCACCCAAGATCGAAGTTTCCTGGATGGATGGTTCTAAACGTCGCCCAGTAATAACCGAACAAATCCGACATCCTGCCGGTCTAACTATAGATTATTCACAAGATCACGTAATCTACTGGGTGGATACTAAATTGAATACCATAGAGTCGATGAGACCCGATGGCTCGGGCCGTAAGACCATAATTAAAAGTGATCAGCTCAGACATCCTGTGTCTTTAGATATTTTCGAGTCGAATATGTACTGGGTAACGCGTGATACGGGTGAACTCTTACGACAAGACAAATTCGGACGTGGTGTTCAAGTGGCCGTACATCGCAATCTTGTTAACCCGGCTGGCCTTAAGATCTATCATGAAAAACGTTATAACACTTCGTTGAAGGATCCTTGTTATGGCTCCAGCTGTTCCCACTTGTGTCTCTTGGTTCCCGGCGGGCATCGATGCGCTTGCCCAGACAGCTCTGGATCTCTGCCTTCACATCGCAGCACGGTGGAAGTGATTTGCGATGCCGCAGCTGAAAGACCCAGACCATCACCACGAATTTGTCCCTGTCAGAATGGTGGATTCTGTGTAGAGGATAACAATGGCGAGTTGATGTGCGAATGTCTAGCCGATTTCAAGGGTGACCATTGTGAACAGAATGCGGCGGGTATGTTCGGTCATGGTGGCGCTAATGTCACGGCCGTGGTGGTGCCCATTATGGTAATTCTGTTGGTGCTGTTGGCAGCTGGAGGTGTTTGGTTTGTGATACGCAAGAAACCATTGTAAGTATAACGAAGAGAGTGAGATATAGTGTGAAAAATACTTAAATTTTAATTTCTATTTTCAGCGGTAAATTGGCTCGCCTACCGACTTTAACCTCTTCACAAAGTGTTACCTTCCGCCAGGGAACAAATGTCGAATTTAATGCTCCCGGGTTTCCGGGTCCAACAGCACCGACTGGTCCTTCATCGGGCGATGTTGCTCCTCTGGAGGGCTACAACTTGCAAACTGTGAATACGGGCAAGACCCGCGATTTCTCTAATCCCATGTACGATGCCGTACAATCGGGTACAACGGATCCAAGTATAAGCAATGGATCAGGTCAGTTTATGTTGACACAGTCAAAGTCATCAACGATTTTCCTAGATTTTGATTCTTCTGGGACCTGAAATGACACCAGTTTTTATATTTTTGTATTAATATATCATGTTCAATTTTACATTATAGGAATTTACGAAGTGCCACACGATCCCTCCAAAACCAAACCCATCGGTCCATTTACGGAACCCGTATCAGCCATTTTAGCACCTAGCAGTATAACGCACAAATCCTCACCACAATTACAATTAAGGACCCGCGAATTAGATCCATCCGCCGACAATGGCAAAGATACCCAGTATTTGGTGGAAGAAGATAAGTCTGAATGCTGATATAAACCCTAACATCAGATCTTAGCTACGGCAACAACAATAACACTAACAACTTGTGGAACAACTACGATAAAGAGAACAAATTTAAATTTAATTTAACACACCGCAAACCACACCAACCACAACAAACAAATCACAGAGAAAACCGGTGACGTTAAGAAAACTTAGCAAACGTCAAAACAAAAAAAAACAAAAACTATATAAATTATTTATATATACATACTTTTTATATAAATATATAGATATTTAAGGCTACATAAGAACGAAAACATGATGAGGTAGACGGACAGAAAAAAAAAACTATAGCAAACCACAAAAAACCCCAAGGACAAAAACAAAAATCCAAAAACATATCTTTGATGTATAACAAAACAAAATTGAACTTAACGATTAAGTTTGAAAACATACACAACCCAACAAACTGAAAACACAAACACCCTCCCTCAATGAATATTTCACAATTAAGTGCAACCCTGTGGGTGGTGGAAAATACCGAAGAGTTGCATTTGTGTATTATCCATGTATCATATTTGGAGGCAGCTGGCGTGCAAACATATTTATTATTAATAAAATGAAAAAGACAATATTTAAACATAGAAAATCTCTATTAAAAAGAATTTTTTGTGTATTTTGTAAAAAAAAGACAAAACACGAGCAAGCAGCAAAAAAAAACTAGAAAAGAAGAAAAGCAAAAGAAAAACAAAATCGCAAGCTATAAAACCTAAAACAAATTGTATGTAAACTAAACAAAAAAATAAATAGTTTTCTAAATATTTTATATATTTTTTATAAAAAAAAGCAAAAAAAAACAAACAAAAATTTACTACAACAACAAGAAAACAAAACTAGCAACATTGTAACAGTTAAACCATTTTTAGTTAAAATTGTCAACTACTTTTTTGTAACATGCATTTTTTGGTAGAAAGAAAAAACCGGTATTGGTAACACAATGGCAAATGAAAAGACATATATATACGATGCTTATACTATTTTTATTTGAAAAGTTTTTTGATTAGAGAAACCAAATTATTTTCATTATTGAAATTCGTTTCATTATTGAAATTCTTTTCATTATTGAAAACATGACTGTGTAGTTGGGGCGATTTTTAGAGTATTTATGTCTAAACAGTAACCCATTCCCAAAATTCGTAATCTTTGTTAAGAAAAACTAATGATACAATCGTTTTCTAAAATGTCGGACATGTAAAAGAGAAATGTTTTGGGTCCACTCCCCTTAAATATGTTCCATTTTACCAGTTTCAATTTAAAACAAAAAGAAACTTGATAGTGCCTAACACTACGTTTGACTTTTTATCATTAATTTTGGCTTTTTATTTTCCAGAGAATAGATGAACAACAAAGTTATCATTTTGTTATTCGTCTCTGCTACAAGAATACTATTAAACTTTTAGTTTTTTTTAATTGATTTAATTTTCAATGAAAACTGACAATTAGGTTGACATACTGCGAATTTGCAGGTAGAGTTTTTTTTTGGTTTTTTTTTTTCAAATCGTTTAGTTACAAAAATTTACAAAAAAATGCTACACTTTTGGGGAATTTTTAACAAATTATATTAAAACAACATGAAGAAATCACGAAATGTATCTTTGAGAAATCGTGTTTTTGAACAAATCTTAGATTTGATTTACAAAACCTTAAAGGAAGCGTACGTGAAATTTAGGAGAACATTTATTTGTAAAGTCATTATCCATTGTGAAAACGTCATTTTTGTGCAAACAAATCGCCTTGCTCTATTTTCGTTCCCACAACTACACAGCCCCCAAAAGAATATGGTTTTGTATATTGTTTAATATTGTAACTGTACGTTATTCTAAGAAACGTTTGTTTTTTCGGGTTTGTTTTGAAAAGCAACGATCTTTGTGTAAAGTTGTGATTTAAATATACATACAAATATATTTAAAAAAAATTATAAAATCTTGTTTATAAATAGCAATCAAAACCGTTCTATCAAATATTAATATTTTTGTATGTCTTATTAAGTTTTTGAAAACTTTTTATTAAGTTTGTAATCTCTAAATGAAAAAAAAACAAAAGAAAAACATTCCTTTAATATTTTATTTAAATAGTATTTTTGTTTTTTTTTATATATATATTAATTATTATTATTATGCTATTATCATAATTATTATTTGTCTTTATTTAAATACTATTAAATCGTCTACATCACTTTGAGAAGAGGAACAAGAAAAAATATAAAGAAGGAGAAGAGGAAATAAAAAGAGCATTTAATTATTAATTGTGTTGTATTCAAACACTTTCACATATAATTTCAATATCCTCCCATTTTATGTTCTTAAATGTTCTCCCTTTCTCCTCTGTCTGTTATGAAAGAAAAGCTTAGCTTTCTCTATCACCCGTTTTAGCGGTTTCTCTTTCTCTATCTGTCTTATCTATCTTGAATTTGCAATATTTATGTCATCACAAAAGAAATGTTTTATATATCAGACAACAAAAACAAGAATGTTTAAAGGAAAAGATATTTTTTAAAGCGAATCTGTGCTTCCTTTCGTTTTTTAGAATTAAAATTAAAGAAATGAGAAACAAAAAATAAAAAATAGCATTAAATTTTAAAAATTTAGTAAAGTATATGAGAAAAAAGAGAAAATAAATTAAAAGAAAATTTGTTAATAAATATAAAAATGTAAAAAATAATAAAGAATTTTTCTTTTTCAACATACTGAGGACTAGTGTTATTGGTTATGGAAAGTTATGGCCGTTGTGGTGTGATGGTTAGTGTGCAGTGCACACTGTACACGGCTATCATATATGTCAACCTACAAAGTCAACAAATTAGTTAAAAATCGGTTGGAACTACAAAAATTACATTTCAAAAATAGAATTTCCGTTGCAAGTGCTAAATGTTTATAACTTAAATAGATATTTGGTTCGACATACCGCAAGATGATAAAATAATAATTGTATTGTACACACAACTGATCGGTCACACCAATGAAATGCAAAAAAAAGATGTAGTTGCCACAACTAGTGGTTGTGACAACCAACAGTTTTGTGCAGATTGTGGTTGTAACCAATTATTGGTAACAATAACTTACATGTTATCTTACTCAAAAACCGGTTGTTCAATGTTAAAAATTAGGCAGTTTCAATATTAAATAGCTTGAATATTATTAAATTTGAGGCAATCGATTACATTTTTTGTACAAATCTTCCATCACCTTTCACTTTTTCCTCGACATTGTCTTCCCTATATTTTAGAATACTTCGAGTATGTAAGAAAATAATTGTATACCTCTAATTTAAACTTTTGAGATAAAAATAGCGCAAGTGCGACAAGTAAAATTTTATATCCAAAAAATCTTTTCGAGAGGTTTGGATATTTCGTCACTTCCAAATAATATTCGGCTGAACTGATGGAATACTCGTAATACATACTATCTCAATTAAATAGTTTGATAAATATTCGGTTGTGTCAGAAGATCTGTTTTCTTTGTGCAGGTTAAACTGCGGGTGGACACTATATAATTTTTCCGCAGCGGGTTTGCCACCTCGTAAATACCGGCGACTTTACGAGTAAGAAATTAATCTCTATGAATTTCGCTTTAAAAAAATGATAAAACTTCTCTATAATATGCATTGATAGCATCTAGGATTTCGGAGCTGGCGTTGGACAGTAGGCCTCGGTCAGTGGTGAGTATAAGAATTACAAAGTACAAATCTTACTGACTTAAAAGAAGTTTCCCCTTAATGAACATATCTAGTAGGTAATATCAGAAAATTTAAATGTGATTTTTAAATCCCTTTCTTAATATTAAGCCAACATCTATTATATGTGAATGATCTCGTCGACTCAAACTATTTTTTTGAAAAATGGCTTTCCAATCAGATGATTAAAGAATTATCTTTGAAAGATGTTCTGCATTTGAATGGAGAAAGTTCATTTGTGAGTTTTGACAATATTTTTATTTACAAAAAGTATATTTGTATCGTAAATTTCATTATGAAAATTTTCCCGTATCCCGGGAAATGAAAATTAAAGAAATTGCACTCCCGTTTGGATTCTATCGTGTTAGCGATAGGCGGACGTCGTTAGTATCTCCAAATTGTCACATCGTATTGAATTCACGTAAATACCAATTTGATAGTCTGTAACGACGACTGTTTATCGATAATTTTAATTAATCAAAGGAAAACGTCACCAAATTATTCAATGCGCTTTTGACGTGGAAAGCGAAAGAATATTTTCTACAACTCGACAGTTTGTAAATAAAATCAGAAACGACTGTCTGACGATTCCATAAATGATCTTTCTGTTTTTAAAACAAAGTTTCAAAATGAATTTAATAAAGCTTTATTATGCAACTTAACTTTTTATTGGAGGTGTTTTTGGCAGTACTTAAGTCATTTGTTAACAAAAAGCGTCTATAAAAAAACGCACAGCTGTACGTGGTATTGGAAATCAATTTTTAGAAATATATGTTGTAGCCGTTCTAGTACTTAGCCCAGATGGAGGCTTATAATTAAAAGTTATCCATGCGTAGTACTAAAAAAATATTTTCTATTTTTTTAGGAAGACTAGTACTTCTATTTTTTTAGGCTCAAACATAACAAACTATGTATATGTGTGGTTTGCTTTACTTTTGAGTTATGTGCAAATTTTATTTCCGGTTTCCCGGAAAATAAAAAAGTCCGGGAGAAGAGAAACTTCAGTCTAGGGCCTAATCACCGCATTCCATATCGTGCACATTTATCTCGAAATCGAATGATTTGGGTCATGACACTTTTGTGATCGAAACAAAACAAACA
The DNA here is from genome assembly GCA_963513945.1 of Hydrotaea diabolus. Taxonomy (NCBI): domain Eukaryota; kingdom Metazoa; phylum Arthropoda; class Insecta; order Diptera; family Muscidae; genus Hydrotaea; species Hydrotaea diabolus. The sequence continues at coordinate 105,987,650 of OY740718.1, forward strand.
CGAAATTATTTAAAATCGACAAACCAACCAGCAGATTAAAATGGAAGCTATGTAATTTCCACATATGAAGTCTCAAAATTTGTGGCGGGAATTAAGCACTAAACTTAGTTCGTGGGTTCCTCCAATAAATGTCAGCGTGGAGAAGGTAATATGAGATTTGGCTTTTAGTGTGTGTGCAGATCGAAAACACAGCGCAAGAAAAAATTTTCATACAACAAAGCTTCAAAAAAGAAAACTGGCGATGTGCAGTACGATGAAATGATGAGTATTATTTTTTTAATAAAAAGTAATTGTTTTCGTTATCTAAGTCTCTTAATATAACTTCAATTGGGTCTCTTGGGATAACGACAGAGGATTACTTTTATCTCGAATATTTCTCCTAATAATAGTTACACTACCATCATATCCGACTCTGACGGTGATGAGTACAAAAATAGCATGGGCTCCATTTCTAGTTTGCTAAACTCATTGTTTTGTTTACAATTTATTGGGTATTAAAATATTCACTTTCGGTTGTTTTGTTCTTTATTTATATATATTTTAATGTTCATTGCCTCAATAAGTTACGCTGCATTGTACAAACCCTTAGTACGAGATTACAAATAACGATCAAATGTCGGGATACAAACTTTTAGTAGTATCGAAATTAGTTTTCGTACGAAGTCGTTTTCGACGTAAAAACCCGAGATTTGTCGCCTGCTTTTACTTCGCTGACTTACTTGTCCTTCCCCATTTGACAAACAAAACAAACTTGGGGCCAAATCACAACATTCGTGAACGAGTGCAATCTTGACTATGTAAAATATTCGATTCAATCAAAAGTTTGGATAACAGCATTTGATCGTACGTTTTCATCGAAACTACTACTTATATTTTTACATGGGATGTAGAGCATTAGCGAAAATAAAGAGATCTGTTCATATTTGAAGATATTTGCAAAAAAAATACAATAACCAAGAACTTTATAAATTAAAAATGGATTCTTTGTTGTTTTTTGTACTCATAATGCTCCGAGTCGGTAGATGTCAGTTATATTTATTAATAATATAAGAAGAACAATAAAAGCAACACTCTGTCCTTTGACGATGTGCAGAGAGTTCGCCTTTGCGATAAAATGATTTAAAAATAGTAAGTATAGAATATCTACGTAAGATTTTTTTAGGGCGTATGCCAACGTCCGTAACACCTTTAATTCTACTTACAGCTATGTACATTGAATCTGTTGGCCAGTGGCGGTTCTCCACAATGTTGGAAACGACATTTCGCTGGGATAAGCGCGCAAAGTACAATATTCAATATCTCAAAAAAAATCACATATGAAAAACAAACTAAATTGTGCCTCAAAGTGAAACAATCCTTGCCAGAAGAATCTGTAGAGTGTATGGAATAATTCTTATCGATCAATACTGTACTATGCATCTTCCCATTGTTGCACCTCGATAACGAGTGACGTCATCCAAACCATTCTAATTTCGACGTAAATGTGCACGATATCGAATGCGGTAATTAGGCCCCTGATTTCCCTGAGCTCGTGGAGTAAATAACAGTTTTATAAGTAAATAGTTTTGGTGTAACAAAAACACGAAAATTTGAGCAAATTTCCAAAAAGGAAAATACTGGTTGGTATTTACAACTTTTGATCATTTTGTTAGTTAGTGGAGCAAAAAATGTAGCAAAATTGAAATTGAGGAAAAATGTCCACTAATTTTTTTACACAAATTCACTTTGAACTTCATAAAGTCGGACCCACTCAACAGCTAAACTTGTATGTTATACTACATATTTGTTTATATCCCAAATATACTCGTACATATTATGAGTTTTAGTGAAACAAAAACACGAAAGTGTAAGCAAAATTGCAAAAAAAAACTTTCGGTAAATCAGCCATTTTGCACTTTACAACTTTGCATCATTTTGTTAGTTGGTGAAAACAAATAATTTTGCAAAATTGAAAAGTTACAAAATTGCGTAGGTTAAAGTGGTTGGGGAAATAGGGCCCAATTGGAGGGTGTTTTTCTTTCTTGAGTGCTTCTTTCGACACTTCGAACAAGAACATCAAAAGCATCTGATTTGTTTATATCCAAACCATTGATAGAAATTGACGATACCGTTGCACATAGGTCCCGAGCACCAAATATTTTGGCCAAAACGTATAACATTTACTTCGAAATTTGTTGTTGCAATATTTTTTTAAAACTTTTTAAAATATCGTAAAATTCAATTTGTTTGTGGAAAAGTAATAGCCTTTAGTCAGCGACGCGAATCGTTTAGTACAGTTGGAATCAAAAACACGTGCTGTAATCTTGTTAACAATTCCAAGCCAAAGTTTTCTAATAAAAGGAAAATGTTTGCCAACAAATTCAATATGTAAATTAAAGATGATTGTAAATATTTAAATTGTTAATAGCGAAACATATAAAATGTATCATGTTAAGAAAATTAACTCTGATGTGTAATGAGTTACAGTACCCGCTCGATTTACGCACTTACCGAGTCAAATGACATTGTAAAATAACATTTTTTAAACAAAGGAACATAACAACAAAAAATCTGCATAAAACTCATGTAAAAAATAACATTAAGAATTAAAAAATATACATTAACACTCCATTTTTTAATTTGTTCAATATTTCAGTTTTTTCTTTAATTGTTATTTTTGCAATCATTTTTACAAGTCCTATAGCCAAAACACAATGAATGATCTGCACTCAACTAAAAATTATTTCAACTAAAATTGAAAAAATGGCATAAAGTATAACAAAAAACTAACGCAAAAATAACATATTTGTTTGTATTCATTTACTTTGCTAGAGACGTAGGTATATGTAGTAATGCTTAAAATAGTTTACCTTTATTGACAATCGTCACTTATTTAAGGGTGGTACGCTTATGACATGAAAACGACAGTAAATGAAAGCATATTTCATTATATTCGTAAGATTGTTGCACTTATCGAGAACTTTTTTCAAAAGTTCAGGGTGTCCGCCAGGAAGGTTAGTCTTGACAGTTCATATTTAGCAGTCGTGAAGTAGAGACCTGGTAAATTAATTATGGAAAAATATGCAATAAATCGGTAAACATTTTATCTAAATCAATCGGCTGAAAACATTACTGCTGCTCAAGAAAGTTTTCAAAACAATCCATCAACCTCAATTCGACGCCGTGCTGAATGTAATGAAGAATTTGCTCAAAATTGCCGACATTAAATAAGCCATTTATCAATATATGATCCGTTCTCTTTCATTTAATCAAAAATTATAAACAAACAAAGTAGTATAACTTCCCGACGGACACCCTGTAGTTGCTCTTATAATAACCGAAATGCCGGTTGCGCAAATAGGTAAGTTTTGATAAAATGGGGGGTTGCGTAAATCGAGCGCGTACTGTATATTCTTAAAATACGCTTGCTTCCTTTTGCCCCTTTTTTATTAACATTTTTGTTTCGGCAGCCTTTGCTTCAAAAATTGCGATATTTATCGAATATTCAAGAAATGAAGTGCAAAAGAAGTTACAAATAGAAGGTTTCATTTAGTTTTTATCTTACAGGTGCATACAATGAAAAATGTTCGTTAGGATTTTAAAAAACGATTTTACATCGAAGCCAGATCGCATTGTTTTTTCACACTTCATGTACAAAAGCGAACCTGAAATACATGGGCGATTCTGAGATTATGGGGCAATTTCGACATCATTTTTGGCATTCGATTTTTGTGCAGAATTTAATATTTAATTCTGGTAGATGTCTTAGATTTAAGAATGACTAGTCATTTTGAAAAGGTACACATCAAATTTTAAATTTTTAACGGAATCATGTAACAATTTAAAAATAAACAACAAAAAAACAATTTAAACAAAAAGGGGATTGACCAACTTAAGTTTGAACGTTCGTAACGAGTGACAAAACACGACTTATGTACTTAATTTTAATAAGACTGTTGACGAAAAAACTTTTTGGTGTGTACCCACTTCATGTAATGTTCAATCATATTTGAGTTGCTTGAAATCAAGATTGGTTTGGAAATTTGAATTTTAGCGAATATAAGATTTTACAGGGGAATACTGTGTATTTTCAGGAACAGAAAATAAACATCCATAAAAATATAAATTGGATAAAAAAGTATAATCATTAATAGCAACAAAATTAATTAAATATTATTTTTTACTATGGACTGGGTTTATTAAATAAATAATTAATATTTTTGTAAAAAATTGAGAAAATTTCAATTGAAAGTAGTGTTAGGGACAACCAGGGTAATGACATTTGAACACTTTGGTATGAAGTTTTTTGAAGAACAAAAACATTAAAAAAATAAATTTTAAAAACTTTAAAGGTCCTATAAAGATTTATTGTATAGTAAATAATAAAGTATAATACATTTTATTTTTCCCGCTTGAAAACCCACGACAGCAAAGTGGCCCATAATCTCAGAATCAACCACATATGTTTCTATAAAAACAAAACAAAAAACATATTTCGAATACACATCAGAAACTCCAATTTTTCCTATGTTTTAATTTATATTTTATGTTTTTCGCTACTTCTTCGCGTCCTTGTTTTTTTTTCAAAATCGATAAAGATTGAAGTTTTTGAATCAAAGGCTGCCTTAAAAAAAGTTGTAGAAGAGATTTTTTTAGAATATAAAGCATTACATATAAGAACAATTTTAGTTTTTAATGGAATGGTTAAATAAATAACATTTTTAGTATTATATTAACATATTTCTTATTGAATATACATTACATTTAAATTTTTGAATACGAAAGTATCACAATACAATAATGTTTGGCCAATATTTTGATATACATAATTGTGGAATGGGGATTAAAATAATACCATCGTAATGCAAGGTACCCACGCTCTAGGATTAAACAAAAATCTAAAAAAATCTACGATCTGTGACTACTCCTTTAAAAATAAGTTACTCTTACTCAATACATTTCACCAATTTTTTCGAGAATTAATACTGTTCGTCATAATAATGATAAAAGACGTCATAATGTAAAAAAACAAAAACGTTCTCTCTCAACAAGCAGAAAAAACAACAATACGCTTCTACTACATGTGCTGTGTTATTCAGGAAGCTTCGCGTTTAACTCCCAAACCGCTGGTAAAGTATATTTTTGGGGTAGAGTTCGGTTTTAGCCGTTTCAGCCCATAGTGTAGCACATCCTTTAACTGCCAACCGCTTGGGAAGATTGTATGAGCTTTGGTAGTCGCCCCATTAATATGCAGCTCCGCAGTTGTATTCAAAACAGCCAAAATTACGTTTAACAATGTTTTAATTGCGCTTTATGAGCGAGTATTGAAACATCGACGCAGCGTTCTTTAACTTACAACAATTGGTCTGCCTGAGACCTTCTGTATTCCTCTGGTGTCTCAAGATGAAGTCGCGGGTTAAGATTTTGAGTAACCAATTGGCCATAAGAGCATTGTAAATGTGATTTCTAGAGTATCTGAAAATCTAATTTTGAGTACGTTTTATTCCGAATACGATATAAATAAATAGTATGCATACTAACAATTCCTAAACCTCGATGCTGTCACTGAAAGGCTTAAGTTTTTCTACAGAATCTTACTTTTGTACACATTTTTTAATCGTACACAAGAACTCTTCATTAGGACAAACAAGGGCTATGTGTGCCTTAGACTATTCCATCAAGAATTTTCGTAATTTGTGTGCAATTTCAAACGAATGGCAATCAATTTGTTGAGCCTTTGACATGCGACCTTTGTACTTATTCGCATTTGTTTATTGTTTTTTTATTGCCATATAAACTGGTAATTTTGTCACTTCGATTCTAGAGCTGGTGAAGTGTGGTCATGCACAATTCGGCGCGGGGTCATTTCGTTTGACTTAACTGCTCTGAAACAGTTAACGCGATTCATTTTTACCATTTAGCCGGTACTATAGACCGGATTGACCCGAAAAGCTATTCTTCGTCCAAGGGCTGTCACCCCGGCACACAGTTGCCGCTACAACAACAACACCATGTGGTATTAAACATATAGCACTTGTTTTCGTACAAAATCGATTTAAACCCTAGAATTTTGTAGCTGAAGCCTTGCCATTTTAAGAGTACAAGTAGTTAACAGCAGTTCACATAAACTGGCATACATATAAGACATATCTCCGCGATTTTCATAAAAACCAAAAAAAACTAAACTAATTTTGTCACTTACCCTTTACCAAAAACCCAACAACCTTCGATATTTGTGTGTATTACTTCGCTTTCTACTAAAACAAGGAAATAATAATTATATAACGCCAACATTTGAAATTTGTGTAATCTATAAATCATATTCACTTGCGACTAAACTATAAAATCACACTTGTTTTGTATGGCACAGAAGCAAATTAATAAAACACATTTGATATGAACCGTTATATTGAAGTATTGCCAGGCACGTTTTTCTTCTTGCAAGAGGATGAAGCCGACTTAGAGCAACACGGCCGCATTAAGACAGCGCCGTAGCCATCGGCTTGAACAAGGTCGCTGATAACATCGGCTAGAGTCCAGAGCTTGCAGCTAATTTAACGGCGACCATCCGCCGACGGACGCTTCCTTAACGTATCCGGTAAAAATACATTGAAGTAAATAAATAATTGTATAAAGAAACTTAGCAGTCGCCGCAAGATAAACCCCGCACCATAAGTACGGCCTATAATTTCATATTGGTCCTTAAACTTTGCTGCGGTTATTTCTCCTGTATATGAAATTTTCGCTTTACATGCCACCGTTGCAAAAACGACTCGTCAAAAATCAAGCATACAAATCAAGCTCGGCTTTGAAAAAACGATAACTTTTTTAATTATGTGCATGTCTTAATGTATTTCATATTACAATACAGAAACTGCTTTGACCCAAAAGTTACAGCTGGTCGAAGTGCAAATTTTAAAAGAAAAACATAAGAAATCGTATTAGTCTCGCTTTTAATATTGTGAAGCAATGTGTTCTCTGGCAACATTTGTTAAAGTTCGACTTCGTTAAACTTAGTACTGCTCAATTCACAGGTTTTCAGCAGTGAGTTCAAATCATTGTTTTATATGAAGTTTTACACATTTTCCCAGAAAACATGAAACTTAGTACCAGCCTTTACCATAAAAAGTAATTTTTGAAAAATTGCCTTCAAAGTAACAATTTCCTTAGAAGTTAAATCGTTACGAACTGACAGCTACGAAAAATGTCGAATTTTTAGTTAAGGTCATGACAGTGCTAATACTGCTATTATATACGCTGATCATTGAGTTTAGTGTTATGTGAACTTATATTCGTTTGAAAGGGACGATTTCTGTTTGTGCTAACATTTTTTTTATTGAAGTACAGTTCAGGCAAGTGAGAAACTAGTAAACGAAACCGTTGTAACTGTCGTGCCTTCAGCGAAAATTGAGCTAAAATAATTTACCACAATCCTAATTTGATTTTAATTCTTTTGCCACACATACTTTTAAGAAAATGGTACAAAAAATCTTTATAATTTTGTTTCTCTTTAACAACTCAAACAAATTGTGCAAAAAGAGGCATAATGCATTTAGTACTGCACAGTGTTTTGTTGTTGCACAACCGATTTATTTTTTTACATTTAGTTGTTTAATTTTTTTACATTTAGTTTTTTGTTATGTCACGACTTTCGCATTAACTGTGTCAGTCGTGTCGTCTCTCTTATTTACATAACAACGTAAATACTAAACTTTGGAACTACATGAATGTCGCAGCGAATTAAACACTGGTTTAAGCTTATTACTAAGTTCTAGAGAGCATAAAATGTTTTTCAACAGGCCTTTAATTTATAGCGGAAACTAAATAAAATAAATGTACATGCAATAATCGTCAATTGGATGTAAATTAATTCATTGTTTATATAATTATTAAGATACGAAACAATACAAGTCTGGTTTCCACCTTGTAGATGCCGGCCACATTACGAGTGAGCGATTTATCTCTAAGCCATGTAAAAATTTCTCTCAAAATGCATAAGCCGCATGGGGCTTTAAACAGTAGCTTCCGGTCAGTATTATAATTATATCACAGCTTACTGATTTACGATCAGTTTCCCCTTGTTCTTTGAAGGAATATTGTGGAAATTATATAAATATAATTTCATAGGGAAATCAAAAAAAAGTTGTCCAACTGTTTGAAGTGAGCCAAATTATATAGATCAAATATTATGTTTAGTGAAATTTCACATTTTTTATCTGGAATTTCACATTTTCACACAAAAATATAATTTTAGTTCCAGACAGTCTTTTTTCAAATAATAAAGCAAATACTGATATATTTTTTTGCGGTTGCCAGAGCGAACTTTTAATATGATACGAATAATTCGCATTTGCGAAAACGAATATTCGTAACAACCAAGTTAAGTACTATATTAGCAATATTTTTCTTTGAAACATGTACATTTTTTGTAGAGTTTTACAGTGTACCATTGACTTTTCTGTTTGTTTCTGTTCACACATATAAACACTTTTGTGTCATATTAAGACATAAATGAATCAGAAAACTCTCTACTGGTCTTTAAGTGAAAATATTCACCAGCACGTCCAATTCTGTGCTGATGTTTCAATACCACGACAGCCGTTTCTATGGACCCGACCCGAAGAGCAATTCTTCTGCCAATCGATTTTACCCCGGCACACAGTTGACGCTTCAACAACAACAATCTGTGTTGCTTTAATATGTATTCCAGTGTGAAGTGGGCTTAAGTCGATGTTCTAAACGCCGCAGAATACTAAATTAATAAACTAACGCCGTCGCCGATAGTCCCTCACTGGCTCTAAACTATGGCAACAGCCCCATACTTATAATACAACACAAAAATATGAAATCAAAATACCGCTAAAAAAAATACTCCCAACTTCTCTCGCAATCGTTCTCTGTGTATTTCTTTTCATTTGCTCTGAACACCCCCCACAACCCCATTGCCATCAATTAACAAGAAAAAATGTACATTTTTTGTTCTTTCGGCTTTTGTTAGTTTAGTTTGCAAATTTAGCTCGGCCTGTGTGGAATTCGCTGTTCGTCGCCGCTAGTACCGATTCGATTCAGAGAAGACGGGACGCCAATAAAAATACCAAATAAAATAATCTTGTGTACGTAAGCTATCATTTTGCGATGTTAAAAACGTCGGTCCATTCAAGTAATAAAATCGACATTACATTTTAAATAAAACAAACACGTGCTTAAACTTGTAGGCAGGAAAAAAATCTGATTAACAAGTTGTTAAAAAATGGAGCGTGAAGTTTCGGAGACTTTCTTTACCAAAATGTGAACAAAGCAAGGCCAATTATATATATGTACTGTATCGGTTAGATAATCATTTTTAAATTAAAACATATATGTAAAAAAATAATGGCAAATAACTAAATCGTATGTCGCCGCCAATATTTTGTCGAGTCTTTCTCCCCAATCTCTTACGAACATACTCGTATTCTAATTGAATTTATGTGCTGGAACAAAAGCATAAACATAAAGAATCTGAAAAGAAAATTTTTTTTACCTGTCGAAAAAATCGATTGAGCTTATTTATTTTTGTCTCCTTGCATCGCAACTTACGAGTGCCACCACTCACAATTACGCCACAAAAGGTGTTGGCACTGTTCAAGTTTAGGTCACTCTTTATCGTTGAATTTTCTGTACCCTAATCATAGTTTTATCTTTGATGTTTTTATGGCCACTTTCCTTTCTCTTCACTTCGTTGTTTATTTTTTGTTTGTTTACATTTTGCACCGCTATTCGGCGACTAGTTAGGGAGATTCTTATATTATCCTCTTGTGTTGCGGGCCTTTCGTTGCGTTCATTTTTCAATGGGGCAACAATGTGCCAGTTAGTGACACTTGAAAAAACCATTGTTTACTATGGATGGTACTGAAGGAATAGTGCAAAGTTGGTGGTCCATAACGATGTTCATAAATAAAAATGCAATGAAGCCTAGTAAGTCATTACATTCACCTATTTGGGCATTAAATTTTCAAAAAGTCTTCAGTATTGCGGTGCGGGGCGACTGTATGATACCCCACACAACTCAGCTACGGGAACAAATGCACTTTAGTGGCATAATCCGATTTTAATGGGCGCAGAAAATTTAATCCAAATATTAAAATACAAGAAAAAAATCCACGGAAGCCCATATTTCCGAAATAAGGGGCCCACGTAGCTTGAATGTATTATCTTATATATCTTTGTTGTGTCTCCTCCGATGGGGACAAAATTGGTGTCGAAGGGAGGTTTCCCAATGTCTTTTTAATGATGTTTAAGATTTCGGGATCCTTTTATCCATAGCGGGGTAAATCATTATTTGCTTTTAAACATTTATGACCACTTTTATTGTTACATGCCTAACACAGTACAACACATGATTTCAGGACTGACTTCTGATAATTGTTTGTGAAAGTAGCCCCAAAAAGAAGAACTTCCGCATCATTCGTTTGTTCAAGGTACATCAAATATGTTTAGCTCGTTTGTTTTATTTCGGTCTGTTGCTTTTACACATTGAACAGGGATTAAACCGGCTCAAGACCTCTTGTTTCTATATTTAAATAAAAGACAAGTTTTTAACAAAATGGCAAAGTGACATTGATTTTCGTAGCTGCACACTGCTTTTAACATGATTTCGGGTCCGTGACAACCCTCTTCAGAAAGCCTTGCTGCAATTGTTGAAAGTAAAACCGAACTCTATAAGGTCAGGCTCTCTCAAATAATAATTTAATAATTAATTTGAAGTTATTAAGTATCGATAGGGGAATTTGTCACGTTTTATGCTCATTTGTTTGTCATAACTCGAGAACCACTAATCGGAATAAGCTGAAACAAATTTAAAAAAAAAAAAAATTAAATTAACGAGGATGGATAGTGGCAATAATTGAAAATGTTCTAAATTTTGTTTCCATGCATAGATAACATAAAAATCTCATATTTTCTGTGTTAAAATAGCTGTAGCATGAATCTTAATGTTTTTTTCATGCAAAATAAAGAATCAATAAAAAATGCATCAACGTTTTTTCCAAAGAATTTTGTGCATATCTCAAGCAAATTTTTGAAATTCATACCTTCACTTAATTGTGCATAAAAGCGAAACTCGTAAATCGATTTTCATGATCTATGTCTCATTTTGTTCATAAGTTATGTGACTTTACGTGAAAGTAATAGGATTTGACACTTTTTACCGTTTTGTATTTATATGAATAAAAAAAAACTTTAATTTTTTTAGGCAAAAAATATTTTTTTTCTTCATACATTTATTTATAACTGCAAAACTATTGCTTATGTAGCGAAACGTTGTATTAACAGATTAAAAGAATAGTCATTTTTAATTTTTTTTAATTTGTTTATTTGGACTAGTGGTTCTCGAGTTATGACAAACAAAAGAGCCTAAAACGTGACAAATTCCCCTTTAGGATACTTACATACTTCAAATTATTTTGTAAATTATTATTTGATGTAACTTGACCAAACGAATGATGCAGAAGTTCTTTTTTTGGGGCTACTTTCACAAACAATTATCAGAATTGAGTCCCGAATCAATCACCTGAAAAATGTTGTACTGTGTAATATAACAAAACATATTGTATTTGTTGTACTCTCAATCGTGAAATATCGCATGCTTTCTTTAAAGCTATTAAATGTCCATATAGCTATTTTAGAACCTTCGGCTTTTGACCACCGTCACCGTAATTTTGGTAAAATTAAAACTTCCGTTTGAGTTGGCGGCCATCGGCCGGGCTTAAAGGCTTTCAATCAATGGACAGGCGCACTCTAGACACTCGGGACTTCAAAGCCTTCAACTATTGATCAGTCACTGAAATTTAAAAATCTTAAAATTTTTTCTAAATATTTTCTAAATTATTTTTTAATATGGTGAACAGTATCTTAAATTAAAGAATAGCTAAACTACTACAATATAAGTACAAAACACATAACGGTTTATCGTTCATATTTCGATATTATCAGCCATTTTTTTCGAAACGTTTGATTGACAGAAATGTTGATTTATCCCGCTATGGGTTAATGGATCCGAGAATTGTACACACCGGTAAAAAGGTATTTTCATACGACATAACGAAGATATACCAGATAATACACTCAAGCTTTATGGGCCCGTAACTCACGAAATATGTGCTTCCGGGAGTTGTGACACTAAACTGCAGTTGAGACGAGAAGTTTTACATGGCTCACTCGTAAAGTCGCTAAAAATGTTAGATGTACTTACCCGGAGTTAAATCTGGGTTCACAAGTACGATAGATAGTCCTGCACTTTTACCATCGCTCCACGGCGCACACTTTGTCGGAGCCCTCGTTAAACAGTAGGTCCCAATCAATGAGTATTAGAATGATATCGTGCAATGCTTAGAGATTTGAAATAAGTTTCCTTGTTCTAGTAGACATTATTACTTTTAATTTGTAATCTTACATGGTCTCTAGAGCGGCGGTATAAAACCAATTTAGACGATGTTTTACAATTTCGGTTCGTGTATTAATGTAGACGCCGTTTTGAGTCTCCGCCTATGATAATCAATCTTGATAAAATTTGCCTTTGCCGGTTCAAGTTTATAAATTGCCCTATAACATCTAAAAATTTCGATTAAGTTTATTCTAACAACAGTGCAGAACAGACCTAGTGTATCTATAAAAATATCGCCGTAGGTTAAGAATAACAAAAGAAAAATTGGAATCGATCCAATATAAATGTAATGTGCGCACTAATATTGCATTATCATTAGCCTATACAGAAAACAGTATTTAAAAAATGAACATAACAGTTTATGACTTCAGAATGTGCAGTATTGGAAACGCATCTAGTTATATCAACCCAATGTGCGGAGTATAGAGCTTCCAATTTGGGTTTGGATATTGTTAAAAAATCCTCTACCATTTATCGAGGGCCATCATGGTGGTTAGGGTGCATGAATATTTCACAAGTAAACCCAGAATTAAATCCGGGTAAAAGCATCTAAACGTAAATGGCAGTGGCGTAATAAGATTATTCCCTTATTCTCTTACGAGGGTTGCTATTTATATTTCGGGTCCTGACAATACTAGTGTTCCCAGATGCAAACTGGAACTTCCATTGGAAACTTTGACACTTTTTAGCATAACTTCACTTAGAACGTTTTGTCATTTGAGAGCGAATTGTTTTGTTTACAGTGTGTTGAAAAATTCATCTCAGTCAAAAAATTTAATTATCCCGTAAACATTTTTGTGCGATGAGGTTTTACCATTCTCTGCGTGGGTTATCGAGACAGAGAAGGATAACTCTGGTAGCTTAAAGGCAGTGTATAACATTGTCACTGGTGACGAATCATGGATCTATGCATATGAGCCCGAAACAAAACAGCAATCGACCGTATGGGTCTTTAAAGACGAGCCAAATCCAACAAAAGTTGTTCGTGGAAGAAGTACATCGAAGCAAATGATTGAGTTTTTTCAGTATAACCGGCCATGTTGTCACAGTGCCTTTAGTGGAAAGTAGGACGGTCAATTTTGAGTGGTATACAAGCATCTGTTTGCCAACAGTGTTCGAAGAAATGAGGAAAGATAATAAGAGAAGACGGATCATTTTGCATTACGACAATGCGAGCTCTCACACATCAGCTGAAACAATGAGCTATTTCACCACTCAAGATGTCGAATTGATCGGCCATCCACCGTACAGCCCTGATTTGGCACCCCCGCCACCCGAAGCAGCTGTTGAAGCGTTCAAAAGTCATGTCTTGGAGGTGTCTCAATCAAAGTGGAAAAAGTGCTTCGAAAATTGGTTTGTGCGCATGCAAAAGTGTATTGATCTTAAAGGAGAATATTTTGAAACACAATAAACCATTTCCTATGATAAATTATTGTGTTTTTATTGCCGGACCCAAAATATAAATAGCAACCCTCGTATCTATTCAAATCATTTCTCCATGACTGTTTAATATATGCAATTACTCCGAAATGTTGGATGGATTCGTGTACACCTTTTAGGCGAATCCAGGCTATTAGCAATCTAGCAAAACTTATCACACCCTTCATTCGCCGTTGCTTTTGAAGTGTAGTGCAATTTTTTGTTTTGTTAAACGTCTAAAACGGACTCTAATTTTTGTATTTTTATTTTTGCTAAACTTTGGACATCCTCATTTTCCAAGTCTTATCGCAGGTTTAAATTTAAAAGCTTAAAATTCGCGACTCCATTGGAAATTCATTTATTTAGAATGGGGATTTAATGAAAACGTGCCGCTATTAAAACTTAATCAAAGTGATTGGCAAATCTGAAATTCAGAACATTTTAAAGTTGCTAAAAATTTAGTACAGATTGAAGCAGGACTAGTTTCCGATTTGTTAGAAGTAGTCTTCATCGATCGTAAGGCAGTAAGAATTCTTAACGTAAATCAATATGATAAGAAATAATTCATAGATTAAACTAAAAAATATTACTATTTCTGTTTTATATTTGTGGTACTTTACAATGTTACAGGCCGAATCGCGATTATAATTTATAATGTGATTAGTACCTTATTTTTTATCATGGTGACAAAATACCAAAAGAAGGTTTTTTATTTAAAAAATTATGCCATCTTCATTCAATCCATGCTATTACATTATTCTGGTTAAAAATCTGATTATGATTATGATGATTTTTCTTTTCAATATTAAAGATTATTGTAATAATCAGCTTGATGTTAGTTGACTGGTTTAAAGAAGGGAGACCGTTTAGCATTTATTATGCGTTTTCCAGTACTCCGTAAAAGCTGATTTAGTTTTTTAAATGAGGGAGGCATCAGTATAGTGGCTCGTTGCCCATTATATCGGAAGATGGATGCATAATTGCTTCAAAAAATTTGTCGTTTTACAGATTTCGTTTCTTTCACAAAATATGCGGGTTAAATAAAAGCCCATTAGATCAGAAGATGGATGCATAATTGCTTCAAACAATTTTTCGTTTTACAGATTTCGTTGCTTTCATAATATATGCGGGTTAAAAGCGTTTTGGTAGGCAGCCGAATTGTGTGTACGACTATCATACTTGTAAAATTAGTTCAAGAACAGTTAAAATATTTTCAGTGTCGTGTTTTCCGTTTCCTAAATGCCGACGACTCTACAAGTAATTTCTTATTCTTTCAACCATACAAAAACTTCTCTATATTATGAATTATCCGTTTGGAGCCGGCATCATTTTGTATATGAGTTATATGCTGCCCAGCTTAATGTTTTGAGAGAAGTTTCCGATTGTGTATGTAAAAATGATTTGTTTTTAAAACCTTTGCGTATTTGAATACCTGAAAACAGACTATGAGTAAATGGCCACATAAGCATTTTGCTTCCACAAGGAAATATCGTTGGACGGCTATTTTTATCTACAAAATTATTAAAACATAAAAATAAGGAACATTTCGTTTCTTCCGAAATATGTACTTCTATTGTGTACCTGCAGAATGTTTTTCGTTGGTTAATGTTTCCGCTCTCAGACCCCCTAATCGGAAATTACGTTTGTATGGGCGCTATACAAAAACATGGACCGTTCCGTTCGATTTTCAATGATGTTTATCCTGCATGTGAAGTTTAGCTAACAAATTCCATTAATTTTTATGAAATGTAGCTCTTTTACTGCTCGATTTTACTCTAAATGGGAAGGTACATTTATGTAGGGGCTATATTAAAGCATGGAGCGACTATAATTTTACAACTTTTATCCTGTATGTAAAGTTACGCCACAGATCATATTGCAAATCAATTTTATAAAATTTACTGCTCTTATGTTCACTAAACCATGAATCAAACCTCTTGATTTTTAACGATGTTTTTCTTGTGTATAAGCTAACGCCACAAACCATATTTCATCGAAATCTTATAAAATTTGTCACTCTTAGGTCGGAATTTGTGTGTGGCTACACCAGAACATAGACCGATTCGCTTAATTTCAATAACGACCGTCCTTGAGCGGAATACAAAGTTTAATCGAAATGGGCCCATTACGAGTAATTAGATAGAGGAACCTTTTTTATGCCCCCCCCCCCCCCCCAAAAAAACAATCTATACCATTCAGTTTTTAAAGATAAGTAAGGTCAACACAAAAATCTACGCCAATAAATCAGCTTGGATTGGGGACACGAAAGCTATAATGTTCACTTAATTTGCGAGATAAATTTGGCAATGTCAGAAAGAGTCATCAAAAGTTGGAAAAGTTGGTTGTCGCGGCAACCATTTGAATGGAAATAAATTTAAAAAAATCGCAGTAGCTATAACGACATCCAATTTTTTTTTAACAATTTAATTTAAATAAGAAGATGTTCTAAAAAAATTGTTTTTCCTTTGGTAAGATGGTCAGACGGATTTTCAAATCAATGGTGGTAAAGGTCATTCTCTCAAAATTGTATTAAAGAAAAAAATAAACAAATCTTTAACATCGTACTCACCGGTACCTATTGTTCAATCCCGGCTCTGAACGGCTTATACATTTTATAGAGAAGTTCGCAAAGAATTTACTTTGGTTAAATGGTCAGACGGACGCTCAAGACGACATAGAAAGTTATTATGAGTCGATTGATATATAAGTAGATATGGGAACCTTTTTTATGTCTCAAATAAACAATCTCTACCATTCAGTTTTTGAAGATAAGTTAGATCAACAGAAAAATCTTAGTCAATAAATCAGCTTGGATTGAGGACATGAAAGCCATATTGCTCACTTAATTTGCGAGATAAATTTGGCAATGTTGGAAAGAGTCATCAAAAGTTGGAGTTTACGAAGAGACAACTTACGGTGTTGTCGCGGCAACCATTTGAATGGAAATAAATTTAAAAAAGATCACAGTAGCGATTACGACATCCAATTCTATTTTAACAATTTAAATTAAATAAAAAGATGTTCTAAATAAAATGTTTTTTCTTTGGTGGTCAGACGTATTTTCAAATCAATGGTGGTAAAGGTCATTCTCTCAAAATTGTTTTAAGGAAAAAATGGATAATTCTTTAACATACTCACCGGTATGTTTAATGCCGGCTCCGAACGGCTTATACATTTTATAGAGAAGTTCTCAAAGAATTTACTTTGTGTTCATGTTCAATGCCGGCTCCAAACGGCTAATGCAATTTATAGACAACTTTCCATGACTTGCGGCTTAATAACATGTGGCAACCCATGAAAGTGGGCCGCCGTGGTGTGATGGAAATGTGCACAGTAACCCATGAGGAGGTTTTCCACCCCGTAAATTCCGTTGACTTAACGATTATAAGATTTATTCTAAGCCATTAAAAAACTTCTCTATAGAATGTAGGTCCCGGATTGAATCGTGCACAATCGTGATTTGCCAGAAGTTCTCCCTTGTTCCTTAATTGGATGTTGTGGGACTTAAGTGAGTAAGAAACCCGTCGAGAAAAGGAATCTGACAACCCCTATTGGTGTTTCATAGAAGCGTTTTTAAAAATACTACTCCAAGTGTTACTCTAGTTATATTTTCCGATCTCTCCAAGTGTCGTTCCTGATTAAAGTTTTAGGTACAAACTCCCTAATTGATCCTTCTTTTTATATACAAAAGGCCTACTCCTTTACGTACTACGTTTCCAACGTTAATCCAAAAAATTAGTAAATACCAGGTTCAGTAAAGAAATTATATGGTAATCTAGAATAGAAAGAAATCAATGAAAACCATTTATGATATCTAAAAAGATTTGGATTCTTGAAGTAAAAAATATTTTTCATATTTAGGCCCTCATTATTTTTACCAAATTTACTATATGTCAGCTTGTGTTGTTTTTAATTGCTTTAAGCACTTTTACTACATATCCGCTCCCGTACTTTTATCCAAATTTTCTTCTGTGGAAAACTTTTGTTTAAATTTTCTTTTACTAGTAAACAGCTACAGGAACAGACCTAATGTTTAGAATTCTTTTCTATAATATAGATTTGATGTTATATTTATATATAAGCCAATTATAGAAGAAAAACAAATGTTTGTCATTTAAAAACAAAATTTAACAAAGGAAAACGAAAAAAATTAATGTCGGTTTTTTTTTAAAAATGATCGAAATATGCAAATATTTACATACATAAATACATTGTGCCGCTTTTTTTTAAATTTCAAGATTTCACAAAATTTTATGTCATTTTCCCCTCAATTAGATTTGGTACGACTGGTGTAATTTTCAGAGGCGACGAAAAACAACATAAATCGTAAATAGTGTTGAATTAAGCACGAACAATTAATTTAAATTTTCCAACAATTCAAAGCAACTGTTCAAGTAAGTCAGACTCAAAGCTGACAATATCATTATCGATGGAAATAAACTAAATAAAAAAACAGCTAAAATAAATCTATTTATACAAATCTCATTCACGCACTATATCTTACCGAACCACGAAATTATCACTAGAAAACAACCATTACTACCAATGTATGCAACTATTTGTGTTAGTGATATCTAATCAGACCATATTCATATGTATTCAGTAGCGAAAACGTAATCAATTTGTATGTATAGATACATTTTATAAAACAGTTTCGTGAATTCTTGTACATACATAAATTGTACAAGTAAACATAGTTTTACGAGGACTGCTATATATATTTCTTTCCTAATAATGAAAATGCGAATATTTAACATCAAAAATGTTTTTATTGTTTTTCAACCAATTGTCGAAGCACCTTTTCCACTCCGATTGAGACACCACCAAAACACGGTTTTTGAACGCTTCAACAGCATCTTCTGGCGACGAAAATCGTTGACCACGCATTTTTTTCTTGATGTGCGGGAGTAAAAAGAAGTCATTGGGTGCCAAGTCAGGGCTGTACGGTGGATGACCCATCAATTCGACGTTTTGGCCGGTCAAAATGGCGCTGGTTTGAGCCGATGTGTGAGCTCGCATTGTCATGGAAGACGAATGTCTTCTCTTGTTCGTTTTTCGAATATCTCCGAAGACTTTGTTTGGACCACAGTCCTACCCATCAATGGGATTTAATTCAGCTATGAGAACATTTTTTATCTTTGAGCTACAACGGTCAACATAAAATGTAACATTTTGATCGGAATCGTTTGTAAAAGGAAGCAACTATGATTACGCCATATTTTCTACGCAATCAATTTTAGGTATAAAATCCTTATAATTTATTTTCAAACTATAATTATTAATTTTGTTGCTTTCTGTTTTTAGACGTCTTCAACGACAATTTTCTTGTACTTTTGAATTGGAAATGGGCCAAATCGGCCTAGAGGAAATGAAGTTTCCGTTTAAGAGACTAAAGGAACCTCGGAAATATGGAAATTTTTTAACCTTTAATTCTCAAAATGGTGCATCGTTGCTGAACATTTCGGCTCTTGCGGCCAAATAACAAAAAAACAATGGGTTCTTAAATAATTGGAAGTTTCACAAAGAATCTAAATATTTAATTTAAAGGATTGGACTTAGATTCATTAACCCAAGGGTCGGGTCCTCAGTAAATATATCTCAAATACTGGGTGGCCCAAATCAGACTGAAGGGTTCACCAAAAAGGTTACGAAAGCTACATCTTATCGGAACCATATTATGAACTTGCGGACGCAAAACATTTTCAATCATAGTCCAGTACTGAGCCCCGTTAATGATCCTCCTTATTTCAAAAATTTAGACCAACAACTTTATCAACCATAAGACCACACCAAACAGGACATCTGAAGAGGTGTAGTTGACGCTGATGTAATACCCTAAAATTCTGACACTGATCTCTGTTCGGGAAACTAAGTTCCTAATCACTTTGTTGACGACAATTTCATTAAGTTGATATAATAGACTTGCTAGAAGAATAATTAAATTCAACAATTTTGACGCGTTGCTGTACGTTGCATGTAGCCATCATATATCAACACAAAATGTATGAAAAAAAGTTATGAATATTTTTAAGTCTTATTTGGGACATCCAGTATAAACAATTTCCACTACGAATACAATTATTGATTTATACTGAAGACCTTTCTGACATCGAGGTCCGTCTCATTGACCGTAATGGAGCAAAAATAGTAAATATTAAGATATGACAAGTTATACCAAATTTCACTACGAACCAAAAAAATTATTCATTTCGTAGATTTGGCTGCGAATTGGTCGGGCTCATGGGCACAAGGGTCCCAAAAAACGTTCCAAATATGGAACATTTCTTTTGATTTGTGTGGGTCGTATCCATGGACCAGAAAACACAGTTCTTTTAGGTAAAACTAGCTACTATATACATTAAATCCCTTAAAAAACAGTAAAAAAAATGTGTCCCTTAAGAAATGAAGATTGATGTAATTTACAGCGATTCCTAAATTATATCGGCTCTGTCTAAATTCGAGACTCGAGCAGTTAAAAAAACCATTAGAAGTGGAATTTTTGATCAATACAATTTTCGATTTTATACTCTTGCCTAAATAAATGACCAAATACCATATAACGGACTTATTTGCGGACGATTTTTCTTATAGTATACAGACAATTTTCATTAATTTTTAAATATTTTTCGTATATGCCTTTCCGTTTTCGATTTAAGCGCTCATTTAGAATAATATTATTAATATAATTTTCTGTAACTTATTAGGAAAGAAGGGTTCTACACACTTGGAAAAAAATTGGATTTTGCAGTTTACACCAAAAATTTGGCCAATTTATGCTCTAAAATTTATTAAAATTGGCATAAGAGTATGGAAAACAAATATATAAAGGCGTGATTTATTTTGAATTTGAAAAAAAGTGAATATAATTGCGCAAAACTCTTAATATCTCGAGTGTAAAAACAATTTTCAAAACTATTTTAATGCAGAGTCTACGTACTAGCTGCAGTTTTTTTTTTTTTTGATCTTCTATTTGGTCATAAGTATAAATTTGAGTACTATTGCAGAAAAATTAAATTTTTGTATTCATATGTTGAACTTCGCTTTAAAACATATCAATCCTTTTTGATACATTTTAAACTTTTTTCGGCTCAAGTCGGGTCACTTTAACATACCTATATGATAATTGTTATTTTTGCCATTTTACTAGCGATTTAACGATGTTTACTTGTTTATATAATGGTTTATTGTTTAAATAACATTGTAAAGACAATAGTTATCGACCATTGTGATCAAAATTATTTAGAAAAATCCTAGCAACTCTGAAACAGACAGCGATAAAAGGCATTATAATTGCTAAAGTAATTAAAGCCATCCTTACAAACTCCTCTGCCAAAAACAGGTACTCAATACAAAAGGTCACAATTCCAAAAATATTCTCATAAGGGCATCTTTCTTTCTCCAAAAAAGGTAATACAACTTAATTCAGAACATATCTATTTAAAAGGTTAAAAACCACAGTTTTTCGAATCAACTTTCAGTCAAGACTCACATAAATATGTTTGTAACATGTTTCAAACATATTTTTTCTCCGTGGTAATTTGTCTTTATAGAACTCTCCGGTTTGTCTTATAACACATATGGTATAAAAAGAAAATAATTTTATAGACTTTGCGGATACAAATTATGAAATGAATGTGGTATTTCGATAGGATAATGCCCTTATACATACGGCGAGAAGTAAAAAAAAAATTTTTGAAAATACAAATTATGTAGTTGTAGATAAGCCACAACTAATTTTTGACTCATCTTGTGGAAGACGCTTGAGGAATTCTTTCGAATCAATTTAATTAAAATAGTCGCAATATTACCTCCTTGAAAAACTGAGAGATGCCTGTAACAATAATGGTTCAAAATTGTCAAAAATTTATTTGACAAGTTAAACCTTGCATTAATAAAGTTATTAAACATAGTGGAGGGCATACGCATTATTGAATTAAAAAAAAATATTTTAAGATACAGTGCAGCTTAATATTTTTTTTGAATTCCATTGTTTTGTACCATGTAAATATTTCACACTAAACTTTTTTGTTCTTCGTATTAATAACTTTTAGAAGGTTGTGACCTTTCTTCTTGTTTACGCAAGGAGTTTAAGCAAAAATAGTTATCTCCCTTACTCATAAAAACTAACAATAGGTTTAAAAACGTTTTTATGAAGAAAATTGGAATTTTAAACCTTCCATAATGTTTTAGGAACATGGCCCTATGGGTTTAAATATTTTTAATAGAAAATAAAACCCATAGAACAACAGTACCAAATAATTATTTCCATGCCAGTATATGTGACGCGCAAAATAGAAAGGGACCTAAGGGTAAAAACCAGTTTTGTTCAGGAGAGCCATTTTAAAGATTTAAATACGTGTATCTTTGGTGTACTATCACTTTCATAAAACGCGCATATCTCTGGGAGGGAACACTTTTGGGGCATGGGATCGGTCTCATTCGATGCTCATGTTGTCCACATCAAAAAAAAAAAGTAATTAAAGCCATCCTTACAAACTCCTCTGCCAAAAACAGGTACTCAATACAAAAGGTCACAATTCCAAAAATATTCTCATAAGGGCATCTTTCTTTCTCCAAAAAAGGTAATACAACTTAATTCAGAACATATCTATTTAAAAGGTTAAAAACCACAGTTTTTCGAATCAACTTTCAGTCAAGACTCACATAAATATGTTTGTAACATGTTTCAAACATATTTTTTCTCCGTGGTAATTTGTCTTTATAGAACTCTCCGGTTTGTCTTATAACACATATGGTATAAAAAGAAAATAATTTTATAGACTTTGCGGATACAAATTATGAAATGAATGTGGTATTTCGATAGGATAATGCCCTTATACATACGGCGAGAAGTAAAAAAAAAATTTTTGAAAATACAAATTATGTAGTTGTAGATAAGCCACAACTAATTTTTGACTCATCTTGTGGAAGACGCTTGAGGAATTCTTTCGAATCAATTTAATTAAAATAGTCGCAATATTACCTCCTTGAAAAACTGAGAGATGCCTGTAACAATAATGGTTCAAAATTGTCAAAAATTTATTTGACAAGTTAAACCTTGCATTAATAAAGTTATTAAACATAGTGGAGGGCATACGCATTATTGAATTAAAAAAAAATATTTTAAGATACAGTGCAGCTTAATATTTTTTTTGAATTCCATTGTTTTGTACCATGTAAATATTTCACACTAAACTTTTTTGTTCTTCGTATTAATAACTTTTAGAAGGTTGTGACCTTTCTTCTTGTTTACGCAAGGAGTTTAAGCAAAAATAGTTATCTCCCTTACTCATAAAAACTAACAATAGGTTTAAAAACGTTTTTATGAAGAAAATTGGAATTTTAAACCTTCCATAATGTTTTAGGAACATGGCCCTATGGGTTTAAATATTTTTAATAGAAAATAAAACCCATAGAACAACAGTACCAAATAATTATTTCCATGCCAGTATATGTGACGCGCAAAATAGAAAGGGACCTAAGGGTAAAAACCAGTTTTGTTCAGGAGAGCCATTTTAAAGATTTAAATACGTGTATCTTTGGTGTACTATCACTTTCATAAAACGCGCATATCTCTGGGAGGGAACACTTTTGGGGCATGGGATCGGTCTCATTCGATGCTCATGTTGTCCACATCAAAAAAAAAAGTGAAAATTGTTTGTTTACCCTTAGGTCCCTTTCTCTATGCGCTGTCACATATACGCTATCTAAATGTTAGCACATGTACTTACATATTTTGCGTTCTTATCAATTTATTGGCAATAGATGCGACCGACCGTACAAATAAAAACAATGGTGAAATCTCATTAACAAAAAACGACACTGATCTTTATAGAAATCAATCATATTACATTTTCAGTAATTTGAATGCTTTTAATTTGCGATTACTTTATTTATTCACTTTGCAGTTTGCACCTATGAGTGAATCGGAAATCGCGTAGTCAATGTTAGGTTTACTGGCCCTCAAAAAATATATATTTGTTCAAAATGAATATACAAGTATAGGAGAAACAATCTTTGAACTGTTGTCTTCTTCGTTAGCATTTGCAATAACGCTAAGAAATAAATTCAGAATACATTAAACTACGTAAACATACAACAATAAATAGAGATATGAAGAGATTTATGGAGAAAAAATAATTTGTCAGATGTCAGTATATTTCGTTTGCTTATTCTTTCTCAATAGAAATAGATTAACAAATGCTTAATTGTTTAAACTCCCCATTGTGAATTGTCATTAAATAAAATATACGAAGAACTCATAATTTAGGCTATTTTTGTATTAGAAAATCAAATCGCGATTACCACTCTGATAATTATTTGTTATTTTCCTATAACAAATGAGAGATAATCTGGATAACATATACGAGTATGTACGAGTCAGCGTAGAAATGTACTTAGTCACATGTTTAAACGTAGGTTAAGATATTCTAAATTTCCGAGCGCTAGCATCGATTTTTTGTGTTATCCAATTTTTAAACGCTGTTTTACTTACATCTTAAAAGAAGCGTGATAAATCCATTTCAAACTAAAAATTTCAAATTAAACAGTATCTATTATAAACCTTTTTGAATCGATTTATTCTCTTACATCTGTCCAAATATTCTTCACGCGTCTCTAAATGGCTAATGGTGTTATTTTTTATGCTCGGTTATTAAGCGAGTAAGTGGTAGCTAAGCTGATGTCTTTAAAACTTTGAAAAAGAAACTGTAGACATTTTTGTGTGCACGAGAACTGAATAAATCTAAGCCTAATAAACCGTTTGATGTGAAAGCTTGAAATATATAGAAAAGATTAATCAAGATTACTATATGCTAGTAATAACAGAGCTTAGTAAAGGTCATTCTTGAAGATATTTTTTCCTAAAAACTTAAAATTTACAAAAAAAAAACGTTTTTGGCATCTTTAACGCAAACATAAATATATATTTCCACATAATAATAATAATGTTTAGGAATAAAACGAAACATATGTTATTTGCAATTAAATAACATATGTTTTTAATTGTGTTATGCAAGCCGGGTGTGTCATAATATTTTTTTTTTGTTTAAAAAATAAGTCAGGTCACTCTAACTCGTTTCTTTACCAAGTCAACTTTTTTTTAACAGCCAACTCGCTTGCTTACCGAGTAACTTCCATACTAATGCTTTATTAGTATCCTGAAAAGAACGCGGCTCATGTTTCGTTGATTGTATGGCAAGTGGTACCATCCTGTTTGAACCACATATCGTCCAGGTCTATAATATATTCAATTTCTGGACATCTCGCGAAAGCGAAAACCATTCGCAGTAACTGCTTGGCCGACCTAATTTTCAAAGAAGTAAGGCCTGGTGACGCCGCCAGCCCATAACCCGCTCCAAACAGTCACTCTTTGTGGAATTATGATTTGGGTTTCTCTCATCACATTCTACGCGAACGATAACACAAACGACAAGTCGAAAAAAACAAACGTTTTCTCACAAAATACCGTATCTCAAACGAGTTGTCAATTCTACGAAACAACTGTCATTCCCGTCACTTGCTATTTTGTTTTCGTTTGACAAAAATATACACATAAGTAAGAAAGCGAATACCAAAATAAAAATGGATAGCAAAAATGGAAGCTCTGCTAAAAGGCAAACTCCCTAGTTAGTACCTCCCGCAAGTACACTGGCGAATTTCACAGTAATTTTTTTGTTTTGCTTTGAACATTTTGTTTGGAATAATTTTTATGTTTTGTTTTGAAAACTTTGTTTTGTTTCTTCGTTTTTCTTGTTTATTTTGTTTCTTGCGTTTTTTGACATGTTGGCATGGTTGTATTTTCGTCAATACAGTTTAGTAGGATTTTTAGAAAAATGTTATAAATCTGAAAAGTTTGGATATGGCAACTCAATTAAGTAACATACATTAATTGACGCGCGTAACAGCAGACGAACGAAAGATTTCGTTATAGAGAAACCCCAATTGAGTCAAATTCGAGTGATTGACTTTCGTTCGCTTATGTTTTCGTTTGACTTCCAGAAACGGGGTATAATCAGGGCAAAAAACTTCACGTTAAGGTTTGACTCACAATTAACATCGTGCATATGGTTCAACTACCCTTTATTTGCAAATAACAAATTTGTAAATATAACTAAAAGGGTGCAAGTCGATTTTTGTAGCCGCAGTAAGTGCAACATGTGCATGTGCCTGTGTTAAAAAAGATTAAAAAAAATTATGGAATAAACACAGCTTAAAATCGGTTGTTTTTCTTACGGTGCAACAAAAAGATTTTCTGATGGTAATTAACCCAAGAATGGTATAAATTTATCTAAACGGCGAAAACAATTTTCATTTTTTTTGTTTTCGATTCTTATTAAAATTTATTAAAAAAAAAGATTAGTACTACTCGTCTATGTTTCTAAAAAATAAAATTATTAAAAAAGACTCGTATGTACATTATTTGAGGACACAGTTTAAGAATGAGATTAATTTGTATTTTATAAACAAAATGTATATAGTTTCCAAGTTAAGTTGGTTATACTAGGGATTCGAAGTAGATTATCATTAAAAAAATAAAAGTAATAGAGTTTGATGCGTTATATAAGTTTTAGTTCATAATTACTTAAGAGAGTTTATATAGGAGCGTTTGAATTACCAACAATTAGCACGGATTTAATTTTGTTTTGCCACGAGTTGTAGCGTTACGTGTTAGGAAAGTTTTTATATTTACGCGTGGGTACGACACTATCACATGGCCCGAGAATAAATATGTATAAGTATAACCAACTACCACGATTTTGGTTAACCCGAACTTATGTAACATAAAAAAAGTTATAGGTATATGTTATAAAAGCTTATTTAGAAACAAACTTGTTGCACACCTTCGACCCATTGTGCATTTTTGCGGTAGGTTAATGTCTTTGCTAATACTCATTGTATAAAAGCTTTTTCTCTTTCGGCTCGTCAAAATACATACATATTTAATAAAAATATAATATTTAATGTGATTAATCGGGTGGTAACAATTTAAGAAAAAACAAAAGCAAAAAATTGATATCTATCGATAACACATTTTCTGATAACATCCATTCGAAATATTTATCAAGAAACAACATATATTTCTACATATTTGAAATTTATTTACCCTCCTGTAATCAAAACAAACAAGAAATACTCACACATTTTCTCTTCGGTTTCTTTCTTCCAGTTTAAACAACAAGACAACAACACACTCACAGTAGAGCAATAAAAACAACAAAGCTTTCCACTACCACCACCACTAACTACCTCGTCATTTCCACAATGAGTCGTCTCTTAGTAAATAATTCCAATGCTGCCATCCAGTATGCATCGAATCACGTATCGCGGCGCTGGAAATCGTTGTTCAGTCCGGCTCAGACGTTTAACGTGTCGTGTCGTCGTGTCAACAATAATTTGTTTGTGCCGAAATATAAATATTGTCGCGCTCTAAGTATCTCCGCCGTAGATCAAGCGAAAATGCCAGGAAACTCTTCAAAATGTTTACAGTTGGACAACATTAATCCAAATTTCATAACAATGGAGTATGCTGTACGTGGTCCATTAGTGATAAGAGCAGGCGAAATCGAAAAGGAGTTGAAACAGGTATGTTTCGAGTTCACCAAAGAAAAAAAATATGGGATGGACTCCCTCGACGCAATAACACACATAGAACAACTCTTTATGAATTTAAGTTAATAAGTGGCAGTTATTGTTTTATTTTCTTATCAAAATCATCATTCGTTTAACGTCGTTAGAAATAACTACATAGAATGGTATACATTTATAGAAACACGTACGTACATATATGTATGTAGTTTATATATAACCAACTGGTTTATGGTGCGTTTTACGGTACGGTACATCATTAGACGTTTATTAGACATGTATGAAAATTTTGCAACAGTACAAATAAATGAATGCCAACACATCAGCTGAGAGTGTCTGATTAAAAATATCATTGTCGCTACAATTTTAAAACTGGATGAACGGGAATATACAAAGCATCCGATATTAAGTGTAAACATAAAAACTGATTCTGATTTGGTTTTGCGAAAGTTAAGCGCTAAAATCTTGTTTATGTACAACTCTCGGTTCAACTCCAAATTTCTGCAATTCATTACTATATGTATAATGTTTGTTGAATCTGAAAATAAACTGCTAAGGTCTCGAAACAGAAAAAACTGTTTAAATCATAATTATGATAAGTGACCTAAAAATTCAAACAAACAAAAAGAAAAACAAGTAAAAACGGCGTTAAGTCTCGTATTCATAATTAGGGATATAAAAACATCAGATGGGATCATATGTTTATCACCATAATCTTACTAATATACCTCTTTACATGTTGTAAATATATATAAGTGTATATCAAACATATACAAATACATATATTTGATATAAACCAATTTACCAAAGATAATAAACAATATGTAAAAAATAGCGCGACTATTTTTTTAAAGAAGCTGCTGCCTACAGCCCTCTATTAATAAATTTTAATTCAAAAGATAAAAAAGAATAATTTTAAAAATAAGTTTATTTTTTTATGGTTCTATAGGACAATTGATCGAGTACAATACTCAGAATTATATACCAAAAAAAACTTAAATATCTTCTTAAAAAAAATAAACTACAACTATTGGCAACAATTCCATATGAAGAAATGCAATTCGTTCATAATTTAAGTATTGAGAAATTTGTACCAAAAACAATTTAAAAATACACCTCTTACCCATACCCATTTTGAACCCATACTGTTTCTCAAATTATAAATCCAAACTCCGGGGTCCCGTAACATGGATAATATAGATCGCCAACATCGTGTACACCTTTTACCGAAGGATATAGTGTATACCATATTAGTCATTTTGTTTGCAACACCTTTAAATATTGATCGGACATATAAAAGTATATGGTTGATCGTCGTAAAATCTTAAACCCGTATACTGTCAAACAAGTTAAGCTAGGATCCTGAAATTTTCTGCGCTGAGGGCTTATGATACATTTATAAGCAATTTGACATTCAAAACTTTCGCTTTTATTCATCGATACTACTTAGTAGGGACATAAATACTGTTACAACATTGAACACACCCATTTCAATAGTAGAACTGAACATACTCCGTTTATGTCATATGGGGTTTGAAAGCTAACCTCAATAGCGTTAGTCTGTAACGGGATTTTAAAATTGTTTCAACTTTCATCATGGAGTGTTCAGATAATGAGAACCGTATCGCTGTAATAGAGCTTTTCAAGTGTGAAATGAAAAAAGCGATATTTTCAAAACGGCCACTAGGGATTAGGCGCATGTTTGTCTGCATGCATGCCACCAGTCGGGCCGCCCACGATCTGTTCGAACACCGCATCATCAAAGCAGTTAAATCAAGAAATCCGCTCCGAAAACTGAAAATCATGGCCCGTGAGATAAATATCACGCAAAAGTCCATGAGTCGAATCATTAAAAAAGACTTGGGACTTGGGGCTTTCAAACGACGTACCAGACATTTATTGACTGCAGCTTTAAAAAAAATAGGATTGAAAAATGCAAACGTCTTTTGGTGAAGCACGCCGATAACTTGCACAGAAAAATTTTGTTCACCGATGAAAAAAATTTTACCGTTCAGGAAAAATTTAACAAGCAAAATGATAGAGTGTATGCGCGGTCATTTAAGGAAGCATCTGAACCGATCGCAAGGGCTTCAGTCATGGTGTGGTGAGGTGTCTCTTACGATGGGGTCACTGACCTGAATTTCGGCGAACAAGGAGTCAGAACATCGGCCAAAATTTACCAAGAAACCGTTTTGGATGCTGTTGTGAAGCCTTTTAACAATTCCCTGTTCCAAAACCAGCCATGGTCTTTCCAGCAGAACTCTGCGCCGGCCCATAATGCTAAAACGTCCCAGGCCTGGCTTCGAAACAATTTGCCAGCGTTAATTTCCTCTGAAGAATGGCCCTCAGGCAGTTCAGATTTGAACCCATTGGATTAAAAATTGTGGACGGTTTTAGACGACAAGGTTTGTCACAAAAGATACCCCAACATTGAATCTCTTAAGGCAGC
Source organism: Hydrotaea diabolus (assembly GCA_963513945.1). NCBI lineage: Eukaryota > Metazoa > Arthropoda > Insecta > Diptera > Muscidae > Hydrotaea > Hydrotaea diabolus. The sequence goes on from OY740718.1 coordinate 106,017,505, forward strand.
TTTGGTTCGAGCTGTGTCCAATTTTCCAATGGACGAGGTTCGTGCAGCTATTGACAATTGGCCAGTGCGACTTAAAGCGTGTGTAAAGGCAAAAGGCAGACATTTCGAACAAGTAGATTCTTTTTGGATACAATATACATCAAAAAATATATTAAAAATATTTGGTCCAAAAACTTTCAGTACTTTTTATTTTACAGCATAAAAAGTGTGTGAAACGTATGTCCCCCTACTAAGTATAACTTTATCTGGTCTTCAAAGTTAAACATCAATTAATTTTTTTTAAGATATAAGTTGGGACTTTACTTAATCAATCGAGATATTACACGTTATATTTTGGTTTAAAAGTACTGGTAATAACTTTTCTAGTATGCGCGAAACTAAAGTAGAAAATGATTTCCTTAATTGCTCGCAAACTATTTATACGATTTAAATGACGAATTAAAAAAAAGAATAAAATGTTTTATTGGGCACCAGAGACATGATGGTTTGGGAGTAATCTCAGATGGGCTTAAAGTCATGACGTAAGTTTACATACTTATACATAGATTCCTTTAATGATTTTTTCAAATGTCATAAATACAGCTGTCTAAAATTCGGGTTTTGTTAGATACCTATTTTATTTGCTAGAATATTGCTGATATCCAAGAGACAATTTAAATTATTCAGTTTTGCGTAATAACACAGATGCTAACTCGCATCCAACTAAAAATTTTTGAATTAAAGTAGATGTCATTTATCTGATCAACTGTGTTTGCCAAAGTTATTGTTCCATTTTAATATAAGGCTTAAATGTAGTTTAGTAACAACTCTCGGACGGACACCAAATTTGCATCATCGACAGAACTTTAGATTATAAGCGGAAAATGTAAATTAAAAAATTGGCAGTCTCCCATTAATCGCATTTTCGGATGTTTTAAACCTTCTAGAACCAGTTATAAGACCCTTTATTTATTTTAATATATAAAAAAGTATTTAAAAATCGCGTTATTTTTTATATAATTTTTCGCCTGCATCGCTCCTTTCTGCTATCAAAACCATTAACTTCAAGAAAAAATCTTGAAGTTAAAAATAATAATAGAAATAATTTGAAAAAAATAGCGCGATTTGTTATTTTATGCCTTAATAAACCTTACAATAATAATTCGCACACCATTTGGCTGACGTTATAGAAAATCCTTCGAGGGAATTTTCAAAATTAAGTACTTTTAATTAAAGCAAAAAGAAATGTGTTCGTATTTCATCCATCAACAAATGAATTACTTTTCTCACAAATGCAAAAAGTAGGAACTTTTACAATTCGTTAAAGTTATTTTATAGATTCTTTTTTTATTGTAGCTGAGACTAGTGTTGATTATAATTTGTTAACGCCTATATCTGTTTTTTCTGTCGATATGATATCAAAAGCCATGATAAATTTCCTTTAACATGATTTTTGATGTTCTATTGATTGTTTTTGTCGATAGTCCTTCACTGTATGTCCTATAATTATAATACTACACAATTTCAAACCAATATTCATGATGATGTCCAAAGATAGTGTAAAGTTTTCAAAATACAATCACACCAACTATTAACAGTACGACATTACATAACTCCTCTTTCCTTTGACATAAGCTTATTAAAAGAGCAGGGGGGATAACGATCCACGTACCTAACAACCCGATGAGTTGGGGAGTGACGTGTTGCTCATCAGCCCAAATATGGCAATTTTGTTTACTGACGTTTTCATTGAGCCAGAAATACTCCTCGTCACTGAACAAAATTCCTAGCGAAAACAGCAAATCTGCATTGAGCTGCTGCAGACCACAATAGAAGCGAATATCCAACAGGATTTCAGTCACTTTTACTGCATAAGTTAAACAAAACATTTCAAAACTATGTTCAAATTTCTTACGTGACATTTCCGGTTTTGAAGTTCATAAAATAAATATCGCCAAAATCATTCGATTTAGTATAACCTTGAAATTGATCGACTAATTTTATAACGAAAAAACCATTAGATGGATGGATGTACTTGAGAATATCATCTTAAATATCCAGCGGTTTGGAATTAACGTAAAATGATCAAACAGTTGCCAGTTCTTATCTAACTTATCCATAAAAATCTAAACCAAATAAGCAAGTGTTACATGTATCGTATCTCAAATATCGCTATTGTACAGCAGCGCGTCATAATTACCACTAATGACGCTTTCCGTTCTACAAATTTAGTGCTAGTGTTTGTGTTGTCAGATAATTGCAAACTGAAACGCTTTTATAGGTTTGCTGTGTGTGTTTTGTTTTTGAATGTGTTTTTTTTTTAATTTCATATTCATTACACGCTATTGCTTAAAGCCGATTCCAAAACTCACATGTCTATGTTAATTTTAGTGGCATGTATTCATGCATCACAGTTGGGAGCAGTAATAGAGCATGCACAAAAAACTATATATATTGGTAAACTCTTACAAAAAATGGTATTTTCTCTTAAAGCTACCGAAATTTTTTATAAGTAAAATAACTAGTTTTCGTCTATTCTAATACTTGAGTTTTTCATAATTATACAGAGAGTACATTTTGCGTTTATATTGCAAGAGAATCTATGTTTTTATCATATTAAAATACGATGGTTGCTATATATATTTCTGGCCTAGGCAACACTAAGTGTTGCCTGGCCCATCTGACATTTCAATTTCGTTCATTTCGTTTTGACGTACGACCATCATTTGTGTTGTTTTAAGGTGACTTGGAAAAATCAATTTGGCAAAAAAATGGATTTAACTCGTAAACATTTTCGTGCGATAATTTTTCACAACTTTCGACGTGGATTATCACGACAAGAGTGCATCGATGAACTTGTATGGAGATGAAGCACCATCCTGCAGCACTGTGAAAAACTGGTTTAATATCTAAATTCACTCGTGGCCGACGTTCGCTCAAAGACGATGATCGTGAAGCTCGTCCAACAGGTCGAGAACTGATAATGCATGATCTTCATGTGACATACCGTGAGATAGAGGCATCCTTGGACATTTCTTCCACCAGCATACATTCGATATTGCATGAACACCTGGCCGTTAAAAGAGTTGTTTTCGTTGGATCCCGCACAATTTGACAATCGCTCAAAAAAGGCTCATGCCGATTGGTGCAAAGACGTTTATAAGATCGTCATAAGTGACGAATCATTGATCTATGCATATGAGCCCGAAACAAAACAGCAATCGACCGTGTGGGTCTTCGAAGACGAGCCAAATCCAACGAAAGTTGTTCGTGGAAGAAGCACTTCGAAGCAAATGGTCGCCTGTTTCATCGGCAAAACTGGTCATGTGGCGACTGTTCTGCTTGAGCAACGTAGGACGGTCAATTCTGAGTCGTACACCACAATTTGTTTGCCTGAAGCGTTCGGAGAAATTCGAAAAACAAACAAGAGAAGACGAATAAATGTGCACCATGACAATGTGAGCTCTCACGCATCGGCTCAAACCAGCGCATTTTTGACCGGCCAAAACATCGAATTGATGGGTCATCTGCCGTACTGCCCTGACTTGGCACCCAATGACTTCTATTTATTCCCGCACATCAAGAAAAAAATGCGTGGTCAACGCTTTTCGTCGCCAGAAGATGCTGTTGAAGCGTTCAAAAACCATGTTTTGGTGGTGTCTCAATCGGAGTGGAAAAAGTGCTTTGACAATTGGTTTGAGCGCATTCAAAAGTGTATAAACATGCTGGAGAATACTTTGAAAAACGATAAAACCATTTTCGATGATAAATATTCGCATTTTCATTATTAGGCCAAAATATATTTCGCAGCCTACGTAGTAAAAAAATAAAATTTTAATCAAAAAAATGTTCTTATTCGAAAGATCAATACATGGATGGCATTACCACTTGAAAATGATTTCAAGCATATGGACGATTACGTGCGGCATAACAATGACGAAGTCGTCTATAAGTTGCGCGTTAGCTGAAGCATCAAATTATGAAAATCGTCAGTTAGAAAGCGAATTTTTATAAACACGTATTAACAAGTTTAACGTGTTGTTGAAATGTGTGTCGAACTATGATAATCTATTGGCTATGGTAGAACACAAACGTCCAAGAATGACAATGTAAGACTAACATTTTACATATTTCGTACATGATTTAAAGACTCCTTAAGATTAAATTCATTCATTCCAACAGCAACTTTATTAATTTGCTCTATTTTTCTTTATTACTAAACACCTTTTATTTGCTCAGGAATGTGGATGTCCCTATTTGAGATTTGCACATCTTAAATGTTAAGTATTCAACACTTTTTGTTCGTCTATACGAGGATAACTATTTATTTTTCCACACATGCAAGGTAATCTGCTGGATTATGTGCAATACAAATACATTGTAGCGCTAAAAACACTTTCACTAAACACGCAAAAAATTGGACTATATGTATATACAATACAAAAAATCAATTCTTTCGTCTATAAGCTTTTTTATTTGGCGCACTTTTCTGACTCATAATGAATTTCTTTTGTTTTTATGTTTGTTTGGGTATGGCACCAAATACTGGGACATGTTTCAATGACAAAATTTCTTTGTGATTCAATACGAGTAGATATTCTGGTGATGGAAATAGAAATACATCGTTTTGCTCTTGATTTGAGATTTCAAAGTATTTTTTTTTTATTGATTAACATATTAGTTAACTGCACTAGAACTGAAATCAATCAATAGAAATCCAATATATCTCGATTTATTTGAAATACCAAATCGAGTTCAATTTAAATCGATCGGTTTCCATCACATACCGGATTGAGATGTTTCATTCAATTTGCAAATTAACAGTTAAACTGAGGATAGTTGGATACAGTTCTGTTTTAATACTGACGGTGTGCGTGCAAAAATCCACTTCATTAAGTAAACACTGATTATTGTAGTGTGAAGTAATTTGTATACTTTTTAAGTACTGCGCATCATGTGATTTGAGAATTTCATATCTCCGGCGTTTTAATTGCCACTGTTGCTAATGAAAGATTATCGTTTATAATTTAGTGTTAGGAAATACATATACACAGTTTTATACATATATATTTCAAATTTATTGGGACTGTACACCAAATTCTAATAACGCTTATCGAAATTATGTTGATTCGTTTTAAATTGTTGATGTTTCCACCTTGCTTACTTAAATCCGTCAACATCACATAAAGGAAATATTGGGAAACTTCTCTCAAATCAGCAAGGCGTGCTCGATAAATTTTTTATAATTATTGACGAGACCTACTGTTCAACGCTGGCTCCGAACGATTGATGCATTTCATAATTTGTTATATGGCTTATATAATTTTTAACTCGCAAAGGTGCGAATTGTTTTCAAGTTAATGATACAGGAGTGAAATATTACTAATATACCTTTAAACGGTGACATATACACCGTGACATATTATCGTATTGAAAGCAATTTCATTAGTTTTCCCAATGTACCATCCTTAAGTGTTTTGGATTTATGAAAATTCCTGAGTTTCTATAGTAATCTAAGGTCGGATGAACAAAAAAAAAATGGGGTAAACTAATACTTTGTGGTGGCAAGGAGATCAAATCAGTACAAGTCTATTTTGGGACATTTGGATGTCATTCACTAAAAAATTTATCAAGGGCATTGTTTCTTGCTGTTCTCATTTAATAAAATTGTAAATTGATTCCATGTCCAACACATTTTTATTAATTTTTTTACTTCCATTTTAATGTCAATAAAATCCATTTTGGAACATGTATCTTCTTATATTCTTGAATATGCCAGTCCACGTAGGACTTATGTGAACTTTAACGTACTATTTCGTTGCCATTCAATATTTGAAGGATTTTCTACTGTTCCGTTCGTATGAATGTATGTGACGCGCAAAATAGAAAGTGACCTTAGGGTAAAAACCAGTTTTGTTCAGGAGAGCCCTTTTAAAGATTTAAATACGTGTATCTTTAGTGTACCATCACTTTCATAAAACGCGCATATCTCTGGGAGGGAACACTTTTGGGGCTTGGGATCGGTCTCTTTCGATGCTCAGATGTTGTCCACATCAAAAAAAGAAGAAAAATGAAAATTGATTTTTTTACCGTTAGGTCCCTTTCTCTATGCGCTGTCACATAAACACATCTTAGCAATACATATTATATAACAGTATTGATTCATTCGCCGTCAACCACTTTCGGAATGCATCAAGTCCTTGCTAGTTGTTTGTCTCCAAGTAAAACAGTCTCATTTCATATCATGCTGGCAGCCACAAAATATAAATATTTTTAAACAGAATGAGGATGGAGCAACAAAATAATAGCGCCTTCTTCAATGAGAAATAATAAAACGTGTTGCAGACAAAAGAAGTTTTTAGTTTTTTTCTGTCTGTTCCAGGTCATTCAAAATATTTCCTTTGAAGATACGATGAGTATTGAGAGAAATAGAACAATATGCTTTATATTAAGTCGTGTGAATGAAAATGACTGGAAAGTAATGTCGGTATATATTCGATGTTGTTGTACGTTGGACAATAATGAGGAAGTATGAACTGTTCACGTATACAACAAGCCGGCATCGGACCGCAATAACAGCAACAACGTCAACAATAATACGAAAAAACAGCAACAAAAACAAACATTCGTTGTTGTTTTGGAAAGATTCGATTTTGCGCATGATGACGATGGTGACACTCCTCCAGATGATGAGAGATGACTGAGATTGTAAGTTCTCTCTAAATCCGCTGTAGCCGCTGAGGTTACTTTTGGTCATGAATTTTTTTTTGAAAAATGCATTTGGGCTGTACAAAAACTTTGTATAGCAAAAGCAAAAAAATTTGAACATATGGTGTATGTACAGATAGACATATATACTATATAGCTTTATATAATATATGTATGTATATGTAAAATGCGAATTGTGTATTTGTTGTTTTCTTTCTGTTCTGTTACTAGTGTGACGTACTTATCTCAAATATATTATACTCGTTGAGTGTTATTGCTCCTTTTTATTTTTTTTAGAAAATGCACTATGACGCTCTCGTTTGTGTTAGCAACACAACTCTGCCAGCCTATCTGTCGGTGTTCCCTATCTACTGTAGACTTATTTTCATATACTTATACATATATAAGTATTACAAAGAGCACGCAAAGTTATACCTATTTTGAGTTGCAATTCCTACCTAATGTATGTTTACATAAACAACAACAAAAACTCTTCATCAAGGCCGTTCAGTGAACTTGAATAGAAGTGAATGTTTTATTTCTTTATGGCAATACGTATTGGTTTTTTTTTGAAAATATGTTTAAAATATCGCGTCATGTAATCTAAGACCGCACAATTAGTATCATCCTCATACCTCAGTATCAACTACGAGGGCTGCTATATATATTTCTGGCCTAATAATGAAATTGCGAATATTAATCATTAAAATCATTCAAAGTATTCTCCAGCATGATTGATACACTTTTGCATGCGCTCAAACCAATTGTCGAAGCACTTTTTCCACTCCGATTGAGACACCTCAAAAACATGGTTTTTGAACGCTTCAACAGCATCTTCTGGCGACGAAAATGGTTGACCACGCATTTTATTCTTGATGTGTGGTAATAAATAGAAGTCATTGGGTGCCAAGTCAGGGCTGTACGGCGGATGACCCATTAATTCGACGCTTTGGCCGGTCAAAAAGGCGCTGGTTTGAGCCGATGTGTGAGAGCTCGCATTGTCATGGTGCAAAATGATTCGTCTTCTCTTTTTCGTTTTTCGAATTTCTCTGAAGACATCAGGCAAACAAATTGTGGTGTACCACTCAGAATTGACCATCATACGTTGTTCAAGCGGAGCAGTCGCCACATGACCAGTTTTGCCATTTGCTTCGAAGCGCTTCTTCCACGAACAACTTTCGTTGGATTTGACTCGTCTTCGAAGACCCCCACAGTTGATTGCTGTTTTGTTTCGGTCTTATACGCATAGATCCATGATTCGTCACCTGTGACGATCTTTTGAAGCACCGCGATCGTATTTTTTCAAAATTTATTTGCACCAATCGACACGAGCCTTTTTTTGAGCGATTGTCAAATTGTGCGGGATTCAACGAGAACAAACCTTTTTTACGGCCAGCTGTTCTTGCAATGTCGAATGTATGCTGGTGGAAGAAATGGTCAAGGATGCCTCTATCTCACGGTATGTCAAATGACGATCTTTCATTATCAGTTCACGCACGGCATCAATGATCTCTGGCACAACGGCCGTTTTTGGCCGACATTCACTACCATAGAAACCCTCGTATCATACCGAAATTACGTTTATTTAAATGTTAATGCTACGTATTGATTAATCGAACAAAAATTGATGAAATTTACTTTGAAAATCAGTGATCGATTTGTGCTGCTTGCTGGTTTTACCGCGCACAAATTCGGCCATATGTCCAAAACCATATTCAAATATCAAAGCCATGTATTGATCTTGTCCAAAAACACCAGCCTTAGGAAAAATGCACAAATTATTTTGGTTTAAATATAACGGGTTTTCATATCACAACAAACATTTTTATTATTAAAAGAACAATTTTTAAAAGATATACAGAAACTTTTTGTTTTGGAAAACTTTAGTTACGTTAGGTACACCGAGTTTTTCCTTTCAATCCTTATATTAACTTCTGCACAACTAGTTTTGCTTTAATTTTTTTTAACTAGCATATTTCGCATAACAATATATTTGAATTAGTTGGAGTTCTAAAGAATTTGGAGGGTTATACTTTTTAATAAAGAATTTGACATTATTTTTTTCCATCAATGCCAGTATGATTTGGGCGATGCCGAATCGGGTAAAAAAATGGCTGAGACTATATTTTCAATAGAAAAGTATAAAACGCTTTTTAGACACAATTTTTTGTAATTTTCGCTAATTTTTAACAGAAAAGAATTAGACATTTATTAATTTTTGTATTTTTTGATGATTCTGTGCACTTTGTTCAAAATGGGATGGTCATAAGAATAAAGAAGCAAATTGTTTTTCTTATTAAAACTTTTTGGTCACAATTTTTAAATCCAATGACGACTCTGACTAGTGAACAGTGCCTGCTTTCTTTTTAATGATAAACTAAGGTTCTGAAAACATTTTCGAGTCCATCTTAACATACATATGTTTCATCGCCCATAACAATGCACCCATGAGCGTCTTGTTTTAAACGGTCATACAATTTGCGGAGTCCCCTTTTTCCAATTTTGGTTTTTATTAGGTCTTTGGACCTATTTTCCACCTTTTTGGAAGTCTCAAAGAGAACAGATATTTCCAAACTTAATTATATTTTTGGTGGAATTTGGACCGGTCTGTTGACGTTTTTTGGTGCAGTAATTGTGCGCAGTTTGTTTAGTTACCTTCATTTGAGTATTATAGCGGGACATATTAAAAGAAGGCTATGTGTAAACATTGACTGGTTTGGACTAATATTACTAAGTTAAGATCGATTTTTAAATGTTGTCTACAGGGGGGCAAGATTTTTGCATGGTGCAACGAGTCAATATATCCCAATTTCACCGGAGTTTGTTAAAGGTCACATAGTACGATGTGTGCTATTAGTGAGCACTATCCCATCAAAACTGCTTCGAATTGGGAGAGAACTTTGAAAGCACTAAACTATAGGGTGATCCATCTAGAGGTATTTTTTCAGAACAAAAACAAATATAAAAATTCAAATCAAGTGTGGAATCTTTATTGGTAATTTGAATTTTATTGCATTTATTTCTTAAAAATAATTTCCTTCAAATGTTGGCAACTGTGTTATGCAAATGAGCGTTCGGTGAGAAACGTGCAGATCCGCTGTTTTCGACCAACATTTTGTTCAGTGATGAGGCCCATTTCTGGCTCAACGGCAAAGCCAATAAAAAAATTGCCGCATTTGGGCGGAAGAGCAACAAGAAGAGGTTTAAGAGGTGCCATTATACCCAAAGAAACCACGGTTTGGTGCGGTTTATAAGCTGGTGGAATCATCGGTGCATATTTTTTTTTCAAAAATGATGATGGCCGGAACGTAACCGTGAATGATGCTCGCTATCGCGCCATGATATCGATCTTTATGCTACCTGAAATTGAAGCTCGTAATCTTGGCGACACTTGGCTTCAACAGGACGGTGCCACTTGCCATACAGCTGCTCAAACAATAGATATATTAAGAGGAGCAGCTAACTTCACGTTTGGACAGGTGAGTTGGCCGCCTAGATTGAGTTATTACTCACACCTTTAGACATTTTTCTTTGGGGTTACGTAAAGTAAAAAGTCTATGCTGACAAATCAGCTACGATTCAGGTTTGGAAGCCAACATTACGCGTGTCATTAAAAACATACCTGTCAAAATGCTCGAACGAGTCATCCAAAATTGGAATTTAAACCCTGAGGCGTAGTTGCGGCCAACATTTGAAGGAAATTATATTCAAAAAATAAATGCCATAAAATGTCCTTTCAAATTACCAATAAAGATTCCACGCTTGATTTGAATTTTAATATTTTTTTGTTCTGAAAATATACCTCTATATGTATTACCCTATAAATGGTCTGATTTGTTAAGGGTCTGTTATAGGTCATTTAAAACGCATTATGCTAAATTTGAGCAAGATTTAATTTGAAATGTAGCTTGTAGAGCAGCTTAAGTCGTTGTATGCGACTGTTTAATTCAAAAAAATTTTAAAAATATGACCTTATAACCAGAATGTTTTTAATATGTCGAAATCGTCATTTAAAAGTTGATTAATATTCCTAGCCGGAGTAGAACATGGATTTACATGTATGCTAGTTGTACACACTAACCATAACGCCACGGTGGCCTTAAGTGAATTATGGCATCATAATATTGTAAACTGGATACTTAGCCCTAATGTTGTGCTGTTATAAAAAATATGTATATATTATGTGGCACATACTAATATCCATATTGGTTTTTTACATTGTAATAAAGTAGATGAAAATGCACTTACCTTTTTTGTAAAATAATTCAAAGAATGTTCTTCATTGTGAAACCGCGTGCGAAACAAGCTAACACATTCCACACACCTATTATCTGCTAAAGAAAACGCGTCCCTATAACTCTTGTTAGACTTGACACGTCTGTTGAAATTAAGAAAAGAGTGACCGAACCGATCGAGCTTTGCTAAAATGTATTTTAGTACGTGTTTTTTTTTTTAAAAATCAAAACACAAAATATTTTTTTAAACATGTAACACATTTTCGGAAAAGATGCATACTTTTCAAATTGGCTCAAAAATAAAAGCAGACTTAACAAATACTTCTACATAACAAAATCGAAGCAAATTCCAAATTTGGACCAAAAAATCGATAATTATAATTTAAAATGAGTTATTGTAGAAATGTTGACCTAGTAACAACACTTGTATTTTATAATTGTTAATTTAAACAAGATTAAATATATCATAAGTAGCTGGGCTGTTGAGATAAAGAAAAGATAACAAAATTTTCTATGTACAAAAAGTTATAAATGTGATTATATTTTCACTACTATTTTCAAAAACATATAAGCCTGCTGGTGTTAAACAATAAAATGAAAACCCTTGTCACAAGCGCGGAGTACAAAATATAATGATAACCAAACTTAAGCTAAAAACAAGCAAATATGGTAATAAATTCGACAGGGCTGAATTGTGTTTTAAAAACAGACGTAAGGTCTCCGTTGATGACGAAAAGTCTTTAATCCCGTCTCAAAATAAAAGGTATACAAAAAGTTGCAAATACTATTAGTTTATTGAATGAATTTTGTAGTAAATGTATTTATAGTGTACATACAAGTTCATTAGTATGTTAATTAAGTACACTACTCAATATGTAAACAGCGATCCGCATTAAATCATGTTTGTTTGTATTTTTTTAAAAAGAAAAAAAGAAAGTATCGAATTACAAGTGGCATGGGGTTTATTTACAATTACGTATACAAGTATTTGAAAATCAAAGGGTATTACAGTGCGCTCAAAGAGAACACACCTGACACCACACTGAATAATCTACTTTAACCAATCCCACGACAGCCGGTTCTATAGACCGGATTGACCCGAAGAGCAATTCTTCGGCCAAGGGCTGTCACACCGGCACACAGTTGCCGCTACAACAACAACATCTACTTTAACTGTCCTTGACGGAATTGTATACTTGATCTAGATTATGTAAATACTTACAATTTGACTTAAGTTTGACAGATATTTCATAAGATGACCGTTATGGTTTTTATCTGCGTAGTTCTAGGCAGATATCTGATCCTGGTTTTTCCCACACATTCGACATTACGGCTCCATATGAACTTATAAATGGTAATTTTAGTTTTTTGAATTGTTATACATATTTAAACACTTTTAAAGGCGACAACCATCTGCTTCTGTGGGGGCTTGTCATCTCATCTTGCATCGTTTCACGCCGGCAAAACGTTTTAAAATAAACTTTCTCCGAATGCGTCACACAGTAGACAATTTTGATTTTGCATTATTACACTCTTTTGAACCTAAAGCCCCCCGACAGATATTTGTGGAAAATGCATCTGAACTGATCTCTTATAAAATGTTTTTTGCCATTTACGGCAATTTTGTGCAAATTGCAAGGATGGCGTTTAATTTGAAGCGCTGTTCTCTAGTAAACTTGTATTTACTTTTTTACTTTAGAAAGTAAATGGCCGTTGGATTTCTTTCTACCTCCATAGTTTTTTTTACTGAAGGTCCCAACGTTAAAATAAGATCTCTCTCTCTCTATCTGATCTACAAAAATATTTATTCGTGAATATTTGTGAGCTGTAAAGTCGTAGTTTGCGAAATTTAAAAGTGAAATTTTCAAGAAAACAAAATCAATAATTTAAGTTTTGCAGAACTAAAATTTGTCTTTGAGACAATGTTAGATACTATTTCATTAAGGAATTCGTCATTTTTCGGTTGCAGTTTAGTCTGTACCCTTGTACCTCTTGGATTAATTAATGGCAAGACCAATAAATACTACAAAGGAAACTTCTATTGGTTAATATACTTATAGTTGAAGATCTGTTGATATTTGGCTTGTTAGATAACGTCTATAGAAAGAGATTTAACCTGAGCCTAAATAGCTTCTCTAAAAAGTGCAGTTCGGTGCTGGCTTTAAACATTAGATTTCGGTCGTGGAATACAATAATGATATCATCTACCTCAACAAATTAGAGTATGATGGGTCAAAACTGTAGTGGAGCGGAAATACATAGAAGTAATATATGTATTGGGTATAATTTGTGGACTAATTGACTTGTAACAGTTCCCTAATAAGGGGTGTTTGGGGTATAGAACTTTAAGTTGGCATCACTTTTTTAACTGGCGGCCATTTTGTCAGCTGTCAAGTGATTAATATTTAGTTTGGTTTGCCATTTCATCATGAACAGGTTGACAAAAGAACAACGCTTGCAAATCGTGCAAACTTATTTCGAAAGTAATGGTTCAGTTCGCGAAGTTCACCGCAAGCTCCGTCCATTTTATGGTCGACATAATCGTCCATCAGAGCAATTAATTCGGTTAACCATGGATCGGTTAACATGGACCATTGGATTATTTTCTTTGGGGATATGTGAAGTCGCTCGTCTACGCCAACAAACCAGAAACACGTTAGGGGACTTGGAAGCCAACATTCGTGGCGTTATTGCCAACATACGGCCCCATATGCTCGAAAAAGTGGTTGAAAATTGGAACTGTAGAACCTGTAGAAATTCGAGCCAGCCGCGGCGGCCACATGCCCGAAATCATATTTAAACATTAATGGCATAAAATTATCCTTCCAATAAAGCCAAATTGATGGACATTAAAACGATTTTCTTGGATGGACATTAAAACGATTTTCTTATTTCAATTCGAAGTTCTATACCTCAATAAAAAACACCCTTTAGTTCCATGTTATTATTGTAGCTTGAAAGATAGTATGTAATACTGTTGTACATGGTTTTATTATCATTAAAAATTATGTTTCGGCTTGGGGTCATGTATTTTAACTTGTTATATTTTTAGTGAATTTTTTTTTATTCCCAATATATGATTGACTTTGTCAATCATCTTCATGGGTTGTCACTTATAATATACAAAACACCATTACATTTAATAACCAAAACATTAACACACTGTTTTAACATTAAGTACTTATACTTTAAAAACCCGCTGTCGTCCGTCTGATTATCACTGTCAACTGATTTTAGCTTACAGCTGAGCTTATACACCACCATCTATTGTTCCAAAAATAAATACTTTCTGAGTTTTGATTGTTTAAAGTTTATAAAGGTGTGGTCGCCCCTTTTTAAAATCGTATAAATATGCTACAGTAATTTCCTGATACACAGTAGAATACTGTGTAAATTTCAAGACAATCTACCTACGAGTATTACACAGTGATACAAAATCGAACTTTCCGAATGCGAATGGGATGAGACCAATTGCAAACGAAAGTTGACATTATCCATAACAAAACCTTCAAGGGTTTTCTTTATTTCAGTGCGAGATTTTTTTACACGCATTTGAAGTTGGTGATTTTGGAAAGCTGTCTAACAAGAAAAGATCATTGAAAATTTTATAAAATAATCCTTATTTATTTTTATTATCCTAAAAAGATGTGGTATCTTACTGTTTTTGAGGTCGAGGAATTATTTTTTGATTTATTTATTTTTACCTAAAACTCACGATAGATGGCGCTGTCATACAAATGGTGCTACTTCTTCTCGATTTTCGTAGAAAACACGGTGTATTTACCATTTTTAGGCTGAAAAATCATATTTTGGTGTTGGCTTCATTTTAAAACGCATTTTTAATGATATTACGAAGCCTATAAATAATGCTTTAAGAAATGGGCGTGGCTCGCCAAATTTTTACCAAGACATTTTTCGTTACATACCAACAGCTTATATACTAAACCTCACGTTCGTAGCTCTTATAGATTTTGAGTTATGATCATTTTAAATTGTTAGTGGGCGTGGGCGTGGCGACGCCCACTTGAGATATCAAAGATCGAAGTAGCCTATTTTAACCACCGGCTATACAGCTTTATTTAGTGAAAATTTCCAGTAGATCGGTTTAGTAGTATAAACAACAATCAGACAAACAAACATAAATTAAATTTTATATATATAAATAACCAACGTCTCGAATTATAGTTATAGTATAGAGTTTTAGCACTCTCGTTTAACCTTACAAGAATATATATTCGTACTAAAGATAAGTTCGCAAATACGTACCCATCCTATTCTTGTAGAAGGCTCTTATGAGAGCAGTTATAAACCAAATTTGAGAGATTTATTTATTTATTTATTTCATTGTAATAATATCGTCCCTTAACCGCAAAAAAGACTTATGAGCCACAAATCCCGATTTTCGTTTTTTGATGAAAATCGATAATTACTGATGATTCGGACCATCTCTGAAAATGTGTTATCTCTAAGTAGTTCCGTTATGAATTTAAAGCAAAAACAATAAAGACTTAACAACACTTTTAGTTTTTATTTACATTATTGGTGACAGCAGATTGGCGTTTGAGTCTTTTTTCTTTTTATGAAATTCATTGAATTATTAATGAAAATTGAAATTTTTTCTTAAGTTATTACTTATGGCGATGTGGAAACCAAGCAAAATTGTAGTTTTGTTAGAATTTACATCTAAAAGCCTAATTGCCCTATTGGTGTGATGGCATTTATTTTTTCAGTATTCGGCCGAACGAGCGGGTTCCTTACAGTGATAGTGACCAATCTCCTAATTATTGGTTTCATTTTTATTGGTTTCATTTTAATAGTTGAATTAAAAAAACCAAAATGCAATCATGGCGAAAGTAAATCAATTCCGTCCCAATATGCAGGTTGAGTTTTTAACTTACATTCAAAATTTAACTATTTTAGTATCAAAATTTAACTATTTAGTATGCGCTTTATTTTTTAAAGGAACATTTTTATTTCACATTCTTATTTTGATTGCATTTAATAAACATTGGAGTCACCCAGTTTTGATAAATGATTAGCAAGTCGTTAAAATAAGTGTCCAAATCTGCAATGTGTTGTAGTCGTGGCACTGCGTTATCTTAAACTTTCCACACTGCGCATTCATTTTACTTGTTTCCAACCAGTTCAAATTCCAAATCACGTAGTTGTGAACAAAAGCAATCTTATCCAATGCACTTTAAAGAAAACAATTTACCTGAGGTGCGGTACACCCCTTAGAATGTTTGTATGTGTCTGATTTCATTTCAGCATCGAAAGCCTGCCAACAGCAAATGAAACATTTGCAAATTTAATACATTTTCAAGCTGTTGCTATTCATTCATTACATTTTTCTAAACAGCTAGACTTTCTGAATGTTATTTGAATGATATTTGCTTAAGTAATTGCTTCTATATTTATTGTTGTAGTTGTTTATTTTTCCATATCATTATTTTCTAAGTGATCAATCAATTATCATGAATTATGAATATAAAAAACGAATTCAAAATTATTGCTTGCTACATATTTTGAAGAACACATTGCCTTTATTATAGGAATTATAAATTTCGTAAATGTTCTTGGAAACGTTCTTAGTCAAAAATAATACTGTATGGAAACATAACTTCATGGTGTTATGGCAATCTGATGACATCAATTTTATATTAGGAAAAATCGTCTAAAGTTGTACCAACTGAAACCATCGAAACCCTTTAGTGCCGACGGAGGAAACAGTCGCTGCTGACATACAAATAAATCTAAGAGTTTCGACAAGAAGCTTATCTGCTCAAATGGGTATAAGCAGACAGTCATTGTAGTCAATTATGCACAAAGATTTGTACTTATTCCCATATAAAATTCGAAAGGCCATCAAACTGAACGCAGCAGACTTCCAGATTCGCTTGGAATTTTGCCAGAAGATGCTTCAAATGGTGGAAGAGGACGGAAACATGTTGAACTGTCTTTTCATGGCTGACGAGGGCCATTTCGATTTAAACGGCAACATAAACAAAATTTTAGAATATGGAGCGCTGGCAGCTCACAGAATCATGAGACGGAATTGCATCCACTTCGTGTCACAGCGTGGTGTGCAGTTTCATCACGCTGCATTTTCGTTACGGTTACTGGAGACCGTTACTTGAGCATGTTGAGAGAGTTTTTCTGTCCAGAATTACGTCGAATGAGAATTTTTTTCAACTCTGCATGGTTTCAGAAAGATGGTGTAACTCCCCAAATAGCCCGGCCTATTATGACAGAATTGCAACGAAAATCCAGAAACTCCACATTCCTTTGGCCCCAGTCGCCTGAACTTACTGCACATGATTTTTTCTTGTGGGGTTGTTGCAAACAGAAAGTCTTCAAAGCAAAACAAACAAATTTGAATGAACTAAAGCAATCCATTCGAGAAACAATTTCGGCTATTCGTGTCTCAACTCTCCAATTACACTACTCAACAAAATGAAAAAAATTTCATGTACTCCGGATGCGATAATTTTTTCTGTGTAGATAACCATACCTTTACTCAATTGCGAATAAAAGCGAAACGCGTGCATCGATTTTCATGATCTTTGTCTCATTTTGCTCATAGGTTATGTGACTTTACGTAAAAGTAATAAGATTTGACATTTTTTTCATTTTGGATTTTTTATGGATTTAAAAAAAAAAAAAAAAAATTAAATCTTTAGGCAAAAAATAAGTTTTTTCCTTTATATATTCATTTTTAACTTGGAAACTGTTGCTTGTATAGGAAAACAATATATGAACAGATTAAGGGAATTGTAATTTTAAATTTTTTAAAATTTAATTCAATTAAATCGGGCTAGTGGTTCCCGAGTAATGCCGGACGAACAAATTAACCAAAAAAAAAATTTTAAAATTTAAAAAAAAAAAAATAAAACAAAAACCAAACGAAAAAAAAAATTTTATAGCGTTTTTCGAGCTCATGTCAAGGTTATCTACACAGAAAAAATTATCGCATCCAGAGTACATTTTGACTGTTGACTAGTGTTATTAATGAACTTTTTGCACATGCACATGCATCAACGAGTAGTGGGGTCATTTTAATTCCATTAGTTTTAAAACTAATTAAGCTATATTTAATAAAATTGAATGAGCTTTAATGAATGAGTAATTTTAGTTTCTTAATGTAGCAATATTCATCAGCCAACCTGCCAGCAAGAAAAAAAATCGTAGCACCGGTTCAAGAGAAAACGAAAGCTGAAGTCAAAGCGCCGAAAAAAGAAAAAAAAATGAAATTGTCTAACGGAAGAAAATCGAAATACCAGATCACGAAACACCGAAAAAAAGTCCAAACTCCAAAAAAAATTCGAAGACTGAAGAAAAAAAAACAATTTAAAATCAAAAAAGTAAAATTTTAATGTTTTTTTTCGTTTTTATCGTTTTTCCCAAGTTCGTTTTGTACGTTTTTATGGGGTAAATAAATTTGTATCAGAAATCTAACTCATTTCATCTTATTCTACACCCTTTTAGATACCAGAATCTACTTTTAAGTCCAAACCCGTTTTTTGACACACTAGGTCCTTTTTTTCACATATCACAGTTCATATCAAGGTCACATATCAGTTCATATCAATCAATAATGGTTATTAAATAATTCGGTTATTAAGACCTGCTGTTGCAATGACTTTTCAACGACCAACGTGGAATTTTGGGCCCGTCTGTGGCAGGCATAGCATATATAGGAAAAAAGTAGGGATTTACAGAGAACTATATAACTGTATAATCGCAATACGTTATTATAATTCAACATGCCCCTGAAATAATTAAAATTTCGTGCTATTTGAGAACTTGATGTAATGTCATAAAAAAAAGAAGATTGCACCGGTTTGAATTTGACCGTTTCAAAATACCCTACTCAAATTTTAACAATTAGATAAGTTTGTATTGAAATTAATTGGCCAACGCGCCCGCAGACAAGATATAAATAATCTTATTACGTTTGTCAATTATCATAAAAAGTTTATTGCATTCCCAGAGGATTTACGTGTCGCCGCAATTACAACAGTTGTGAAGTCTCTTTTACTCACATAAAAAACCTTATAAAACCAGGAATACAATACGACTGTGTGGCGTTGGTTTGTGCGAAGCCTTAATATAATTTTAATTTAACTAATTTTGTATGTCAGTACGTACAAATTTTAAATGATTTTCGGAAAAAATACGAAATTGTATTTTCGCTGGCAGGCATAGGCGGGTGAACTGCATATGAAGTCCATTAAAACTCAATTTTTTGTTATTTCGTTTTTTTTTTAAAGTCTTTAGTTTAATTTTTTAATGCAAAGCAAAATATTGTTCAACAAAAACCGGATTAGTGCGATCCCAATTAAGCGTCTTCTTGACTTTTTTCTATAAATTTAAAGGCACATTTACATTTTTCAATAAAACTTGTTAGCAAGCGGAAATTGAGGTCACTGATTCCGAATTTACCATTATTTTTTGAAAAACAAATTGTTGGTTTTAAAAAAGAAGGTTTACAACAGTAGTTCTCATTCGTTTGGAGAGAGTCTGGCCTTATAGAGTTCGGTTTTAATTCTAACAATTGCAGCAAAGCTTTCTGAAGAGGATTGTCACGGACCCGAAAT
Organism: Hydrotaea diabolus; assembly: GCA_963513945.1. NCBI lineage: Eukaryota > Metazoa > Arthropoda > Insecta > Diptera > Muscidae > Hydrotaea > Hydrotaea diabolus. The sequence continues at coordinate 106,037,024 of OY740718.1, forward strand.
CATAATAAAAGCAGTGTGCAGCCACGAAAATCAATGTCACTTTGCCATTTTGTTAAAAATTGTCTTCTATTTGAATATAGAAGCAAGAGGTCTTGAGCCGGTTAATGCCTGTTCCATGTGAAAAAGATTAAACTTCATATTTGATTTTTTAAAATTAGTAACTTTATCGGATAAAACAATTTCAAGTTCGAAAACTCAATACATTTGCACTGTTTTACATTCAAACTCGGTCAGAGTTCTGTACGACAATCGGCAAAATGTTACGATTTTGGATCAGAATTCTTACCAAGTTCGTAACGATAAACATATAAGAGGGTTGACACGAATTCTGAACTACTTCTGAGGAAGTTCTGATGTTTTTGCCGACATTTCGAACCGATTTTGACCGAATTCTGAACTGTAGCCTTGGGAAATTCGAAAGGAAATTTTGTTTTTCGGATCGAATTCTGAATGGTTTTGGTCAGAATTCTGGGATTAAGTCTATTATTAAAGTCGGATGTTTTGCCGATGTTTAGAACCGAATTCTGAACGAATTTTGAGCTTATCAGGGCTGTCATAGAAACCATGTCGGTTTTTGCTTATTGTTGTTTTTGCAAACCAATGTTGGTTTTATTTGGTGGCATGAAACCAAGTTGGTTTTGTCCATTTCGAATGTAAATAAAACCAACGTTTGAATCAGCTGTTGCTGATAAAACCGATAACAATGGTTTTCATGACACCAAAGCATTTTTTCTTATCGTTTTCAAAACCAATAGTGGCAACATTGGTTCTATGACAGCCCTGAATGTCTTGGTAAATTCTGAGGTTTTGCGTGACGCTTCGTTGTAAATTTGTTACTAGTGTCTCAATTATTTCTGAAAAGAGCGGTTGTTTTTAATATAAATTTGTCTATTTTTCAATTATTGTTAGGCTTGAGATCATAAGCAAAAACAGTTGATGGTGTTTTTATAATTTATTTAACTTTAAATAACCTAATATTTCGAACTGACTTCGTCGTTCATCATCAGGGGTAATCACTAAAAACAAAACCGAGAACATAAATTTACAACAATAAACAATTTTCTATCACGAATAACATAATTTTTGTTAATAATTACATTTAAATAATTGTTTTACTTCTGTCCTGTTGTACTTCTAATATTCAACTAATGTATGTCTTTCCGTCGGTACTTATTAGCAATATGTCTGTATGTATGTGCATCTATCCGTGTCAGTTTAAAAGTTCATTCTCTTAGATGTAGGAACGTCGTTGATGTAAAGCATCTCCAAAGTGTATCTTCTCTTATAATTCCTCTCTTGTGCTAAAATTTCTACGTCGTTAAAATTTGTCTTTATCATTTTTTACATTCAAAATGTCAAAAAAAAATCAAGTTATAGTTTGCGTAAATAAATTAAATAATATTTTATTTTAATTGTCACTTTTTTTCTGATAGACGATACGAACAGTAGCCCTGAGTGCTTTAAAAAAACTAAATAAAGAAAACATCACAAAACTGAAATGCATAGAAAAAAGACAATTACTGTAAATGTAAACAAACAAAAAACAAGAATTTGAAATATAAAAATACCTCCGCCAACCAGTTCAGGATTTGTTCAGTAATTAGTTCCGACATGTCTTAACACTATTACAACAACTGTAAAATATGAAACAACAATAATTCTGAACAAAAAATTTATAAAAAAAAATCACACAGACAGGTTTAACAGAATTGGGCCGAATTCTTTTAGATATGTCGGAAGAACGTAACGATTTCGGTAAGAGTTCTAATATTGTTCAGAATTGTCTGATATCTGACATTGTCGGCAAATTTGGTTTAGTGGTGTTTTGTAACTTGCTGCAAGATAGGCGTCAAAAATGGATGAAAGGTTATCGGATACTACTTTTTATTTTTTGGAAAACAAATTGTAAGTTTTAAAAAAGTTTAAACTTCATATTTGATTTTTTAAAATTGGTCACTTGATCGGAGAATACTGCGCCACAAGTGAAAGTTCAAGTTCGAAAAAACCATACATTGTTTTACATACACACACACACACTTTTGACACTTGCAGGTCGAATGGCAAGGACATTTTTTGCCGGTGATATTTTGTCACTTGATGCAAGTAAGACGTCAAAAGAGAAAAAAAAATTGTAAGTTTTAAAAAAGTTAACTTCATATATGATTTTTTTAAATTGGTCCCTTGATTGCATAACACTGCGGCCACACGTGCAAGTTCTATTATTTGTTGTTTGATACACCATAACATGGTGTAATATAATTTTGTTGTTTTTTATTCGAAAAAGTGAGATTGAAATAAATAACAATTAATTTACGAGTATTTGCGATATTCGAGTATTTGCGAAAAAAAAATTAAACCCAGTCACGTTCCCCCATATATGTACTTATAGATATTTTATAAACTGGCTACAATGTTCTGTACTCAAGTTTGTTAAAAATATAGAATGTTTTTCTTCTTTTCCTCACAAGCTGCGTGCGTCTGATTTTTGACATATTTTTCGAGGAGTACCTATTCTCGTGTGCGCCCTTGAGAGTGCAAAAAATAAGAAAAAATTAGGAAGAAAGAAAAGGAAAGTTTCCTTTTTTTGGATTGACCTCGAAGGAGATTGGATAAGTGGCTCCGATTATTTACAATAATTTTTTTGAAACCATTAAAATTCTGAGATTATGGGCCAATTTGGACATCGACATTCGATTTTTTTTTGCAGAATTTAATATTAAAATTAGGTAAAATTAGTTTTAAGAATGACTAGTCTTTTTTAAAAGGTACACATCAAAATTTTAATTTTTTACGGAATCATGCAAAAATTTACAAATAAAATAAAAACAATTTAACAAAAAAAAAACCGGGGAATGACCAACTTAAGTGTGAACGTTCGTAACGAGTGACAAAACACGACTTACTTAATTTTAATAAAAAAAAACTATTAGATGTGCACCCACCTCATGTAATGTTCAATCATATTTGAGTTGGTTGGAAATTTGAATTTTAGCGAATATTAGATTTTACAGGGGAATTTTGTGTATTTTCAGGAACAGAAAATAAACATCTATAAAAATATTAATTGAATAAAAAATTATAATCATTAATAGCAACAAAATTAATTGAATATTATTTTTTACTATGGACGTTTTATTAAATAAATAATTAATATTTTTGTAAAAAAAATTGAGAAAATTTCTATTGAAAGTAGGGTAATGATATTTAAACGCTTTGGTAGGAAATTTTTTGAAGAACAAATAATTTTTTTTAAAAACAATTTTAAAGACTTTAAATGTCCTATAAAGATTTATTATATAGTAAATAATAAAGTTTAATATATTTTATTTCTCCCGCTTAACCAAGGACAGCAAATAGGCCCATAATCTCAGAATCAACCATTTATTATCTGACAAAAAGTATACATGTAATATATAAAAGAACAACAGTTTAAAGTAACTTAAAAATTAGTTAAAAACAAACATAACTTAAAAAGTACATTTTAAAAGACACAAGTATTATTACCAACAAAGGAGAAATTTTTATGAACACACAAAGCACAAACATTCCTCAATAAATAAAAGAGCGCAAAACCCCGATAAATTATTGTGACCAAGGACGATACACGTACTGAACAATGAAAAAAATGAAGAAGTTTTAATTTTTGTGTTTAGGTTTTTTTTTTTAATGGGGATTAAACAATTACCTTTTTTGGCACAGATCCTTTTATTAGTGAAAAGGTGCGCGTGAACTTCTTATGGTTGAGCTCAAACCTAGGGACCCCAGAATTTTTTGAATTTGTGTTTTGACCTGGAAATAAAAAAAGAAACACAAACAAAATTATTCTTACGAAAAAAAATTAATTATTAGGACCGAAAAAAATACTTACATTTGGGCTTGACGGACAACAACCTTTTGGAGGAAATCGCTACGTCATTCAGAAGGTTGCAGCCCTCTCACCTCAGTTTTATTAACCAATTAATGTTTATTTTTAATTCTACTTTAAAGTAGCTTTGTTGAGTTTTTTTTACGAAAATGAACGTTTAAAATTTAAGTTTTTGAATTATTTTTTGATTTTTGTTATGTTTTATAAATAGATATTTTGAATACCTTCAGATTAATTCATCCACCCACTACATTGCAACTCATACTATATTTGTTGCTCAAATAACTTCTTATATTTGTTGCCCAAATTACATCCTATAATTGTTTCTCTTATCAAAAATATATTTAATTTACTAATAATCATGTTCTGTCTTTTTCTTTCAGGGTGTTAAAAAACCTTTCGACTATGTCATCCGTGCCAACATTGGTGATTGTCATGCTATGGGACAAAAGCCAATTACATTCCTTAGACAAGTAAGTACGTCATATGTACGAGAGATACAACATCATCACCCATTTACATGTTGATTTAAATTGCCATTTACTTATGGTTAACATACGAACGTGGACGGTCATATTTATTAATTTAAATAATCATACAATTTATATTGCACTTTTTATAACAGTTCGCCATTGGACAGCAATTTAAATTGCAGGGTACGAAATATTCCATATAAAAGCACGTTTATGAAATGCACTTTCAATATTAATGCCTTAAGATTTTACTTTTGTTGTACAGAAATATCCATGAGCGTCACGTATACTGGATCCATGAGCTCCACGTATACTGCATAACCTCAGACACGTCTTAAATCATAAACAAACAAATAAAATAATTTAAAGGATGACTATGATGTACCCTACATCACTGTTATTCAGAAGATTCTGCGCTTATATATGACTTCAAGAGCAGAGATATTTATTTAGTTTGGTCAGTTCTAGGGGTGATATATCAGCCCTCAACGGACTGGACCCTATCGATCCATGTTTTAGAATACTTCCTACACATAGTTCTTTCCTGATTTGAAGCCCCGTCGCTCGAGAAGCTTCTTTTTACATCCTATAGTGCTACAATTTCGTATTGGATGGTTCTAGCAAGTACTAATAAACTCTGATAAACCTGGACCATATTTTCATATAAAGTATTAATCGATTTGAGGCCCCTCCGGCATATAGTATTTAAGTTTAAATTTTGCATAGCGCGTCGTACAAGACCTAAACTTAATCGGTTTATGTTTTTGATTTTGACTTTCATCAAGATAAATTTAAGGTATCTAGGTTAATTCGGACGGACGGGCATGACTAGATCATCTTAGAATTGTACACGATCAATAATCTATACACTTTATAGGGTCTATAATCAGTATTTAGTAGTGTTGCATACGGAATGACAAATATAATATACCCTTTGGTAGAGAAGCTAAAAGCACGATTTTTCGCTCAAATTCTTCATCTCCTGCCAAAACAATCTTCAGCCAATTGGCCGAAGCGAAAACGCATCGGACTGTCATGAGGGGTCAGTTCTTGGATTGAACTTTGTAAGCCTTCATACCGAGGTCTTTATGCAATATTCTTCTAATAAAAGTGCGAGAAATGTTTACTTCTGAAGAACGATGACGAGTTGATGTTGATGGATGCTCTTGAACATTCTCAGCCGCAGCAGCAATGTTTTCGATTGAACACACTGGACGAGAACGAACTTGGGTTGGTTTGTCCAAAAACGATCCATTTAAGTGAACTCGCTTCAAAAATTGACTCGCAAACTGAACTAAAGGCCGATCTCTCCTGGAAAATTTTTCAAGTACATTTTTTACAGTTTGCGTTTAAGAATTCGGAATTAAGTTTTTAATACGTCCCAATTTTTTGAGCGTATTGCGTCCCATTTTTCAAATGTTAAACTTAAACCTGAAAATAAAAATGAATGCTATTCAATCTTTTAAAGTCAATGTAATCGGTAGGTCCGCCGTTTACGTGGCACAATCTGGAACTCAAATTTCAACACTTTTCGCAGCGTCACCATTTGCTGATTCTCTTTTCGGTACGCACTGCTTGGCGTCGTACGAAATGCACATTGTCATTTGGAGTAAACCCGGTGCAAAAACGTTCCATAAATGGAGAATGTATACGATTAGTTTGACGTGCGGAGCCATTATTTGGATAGAAAAGTCTAACAATTAGTAATCGTTGTACTAGTGTATTTTATCCATAATGAAATGCCAATTAATCGTTTGCCACTTGTGTCAGTTTTATCAAGTGAAAGTTGCGAACCCTTTATAAAGTCAAACGAACGTAATTTAAAGTTATTGCAAGTCGCCACTTCAGTCTTATGTATTTTCTTTTAAGATTTAAATATATCAGCAAATCAATATATTCTATATACAATTTTTATACCCTGGTGACCAATTTTCCCCAAAAAAAACTGTATCGACAAGAAAAAACGCCACTTGAGATATGTTGGGGATGACAATCTTTTTATAATCACCTACTACAAAAACTACAATCTTTCTACGAGCTTGTTACTTTAAAAAGTTCGCTGATACTGGTGCTCATTCCCTTTCCCGTCTAGCAACTCTATTTAAGTGTTATTTTTTAATTTACATTGTTTTTAATTTTTTTTATTTTCAGCTTTTGAATTTAACATTTGATCCTTCATTGATAGAAACATCAAACTATCCCGAGGATGTCAAGGCTCGTGCAAAAGTTGTCCTCGGGGGTTGCCAGGGCCATTCCGTTGGCTCATACACTGACTCTGCTGGCATTGAAGTCATTCGCCGACAGGTAGCTGATTTTATTACCGAACGGGATGGCGTACCTTGCGACTGGCACAATATTTTCCTGACTGCTGGTGCTTCACCCGGTATTAAGAGTGTGTTGTCTTTATTGAGGTGAGTTTTTCCCATTTTTTTTCTAAAAGTCAGCCTAGCCTAATTGTTTACCTGTTCTTTTCTTTAAGATGCAAAGTCGATGGCAAAGCACCCGGTATCATGGTGCCCATACCGCAATATCCTTTGTATTCTGCCACCATTGCTGAATATGGCATGAACAAAGTTGATTACTATTTGGAAGAAGAGACTGGCTGGAGTCTATCGACTAAAGAATTACAACGATCTTACGACGAGGCCAAAAAAACCTGCAATCCACGTGCAATTGTGGTTATTAACCCTGGCAATCCCACCGGTCAAGTTTTGACCAGAAACAACATTGAAGAGATTATTAAATTCGCCCACAAGAACAAGCTAGTTGTTTTGGCTGACGAGGTGTATCAGGACAACGTTTACGACAAGGATTCGAAATTCTTTTCGTTCAAGAAAGTTATGACGGAAATGGGCTCTCCTTACAATGAAATGGAATTGGCCAGCTTTATGTCTACCTCAAAGGGTTATTTGGGCGAATGTGGCATCCGAGGCGGCTACATGGAAATCATCAATATGTGTCCTCAGGTTATGGCTATGTTGACGAAATCACTTACGGCTTCATTGTGTGGCACAACTGCCGGCCAAGTCGCAGTTAGTGCTTTGGTAAGTTGATTTTTGTTTTAGATATCGAACCATAGAGAGGCTTAGAAAAAGTTTTCTATGGAAACTTTGTCTCACAATGAGACAACTTTTGTATGGAAAATTTGTCTCACAATGAGACAATTTTTCTATGGAAAATTTGTCTCACAATGAGACAATTTTTCTATGGAAAATTTGTCTCACAATGAGACAATTTTTCTATGGAAAATTTGTCTCACAATGAGACAATTTTTCTATGGAAAATTTGTCTCACAATGAAACAATTTTTCTATGGAAAATTTGTCTCACAATGAGACAATTTTTCTATGGAAAATTTGTCTCACAATGAGACAATTTTTCTATGGAAAATTTGTCTCACAATGAGACAATTTTTCTATGGAAAATTTGTCTCACAATGAGACAATTTTTCTATGGAAAATTTGTCTCACAATGAGACAATTTTTCTATGGAAAATTTGTCTCACAATGAGACAATTTTTCTATGGAAAATTTGTCTCACAATGAGACAATTTTTCTATGGAAAATTTGTCTCACAATGAGACAATTTTTCTATGGAAAATTTGTCTCACAATGAGACAATTTTTCTATGGAAAATTTGTCTCACAATGAGACAATTTTTCTATGGAAAATTTGTCTCACAATGAGACAATTTTTCTATGGAAAATTTGTCTCACAATGAGACAATTTTTCTATGGAAAATTTGTCTCACAATGAGACAATTTTTCTATGGAAAATTTGTCTCACAGTGAGACAATTTTTCTATGGAAAATTTGTCTCACAATGAGACAATTTTTCTATGGAAAATTTGTCTCACAATGAGACAATTTTTCTATGGAAAATTTGTCTCACAATGAGACAATTTTTCTATGGAAAATTTGTCTCACAATGAGACAATTTTTCTATGGAAAATTTGTCTCACAATGAGACAATTTTTCTATGGAAAATTTGTCTCACAATGACACAATTTTTCTATGGAAAATTTGTCTCACAATGAGACAATTTTTCTATGGAAAATTTGTCTCACAATGAGACAATTTTTCTATGGAAAATTTGTCTCACGATGAGACAATTTTTCTATGGAAAATTTGTCTCACAATGAGACAATTTTTCTATGGAAAATTTGTCTCACAATGAGACAATTTTTCTATGGAAAATTTGTCTCACAATGAGACAATTTTTCTATGGAAAATTTGTCTCACAATGAGACAATTTTTCTATGGAAAATTTGTCTCACAATGAGACAATTTTTCTATGGAAAATTTGTCTCACAATGAGACAATTTTTCTATGGAAAATTTGTCTCACAATGAGACAATTTTTCTATGGAAAATTTGTCTCACAATGAGACAATTTTTCTATGGAAAATTTGTCTCACAATGAGACAATTTTTCTATGGAAAATTTGTCTCACAATGAGACAATTTTTCTATGGAAAATTTGTCTCACAATGAGACAATTTTTCTATGGAAAATTTGTCTCACAATGAGACAATTTTTCTATGGAAAATTTGTCTCACAATGAGACAATTTTTCTATGGAAAATTTGTCTCACAATGAGACAATTTTTCTATGGAAAATTTGTCTCACAATGAGACAATTTTTCAATGGAAAATTTGTCTCACAATGAGACAATTTTTCTATGAAAAATTTGCCTCATAATGAGACAATTTTTCTATTAAAAATTTCCTCACAATGAGACAATTTTTCTATGGAAAATTTGTCTCACAATGAGACAATATTTCTATGGAAAAGTTGTCGCAAAATGAGATAATTTTTCTATGGAAAATTTGTCTCACAATGAGACAATTTTCTATGGAAAATTTGTCTCACAATGAAACAATTTTTCTATGGAGAATTTGTCTCACAAGAGACAATTTTCTATGGAAAATTTTTCTCACAATGAAACAATTTTTCTATGGAGAATTTGTCTCACAATAAGACAATTTTTCTATGGAAAATTTGTCTCACAATGAGAAGTTTTTTCTATGGAAAATTTGTCTCACAACGAGACAATTTTTCTATGGAAAATTTGTCTTACAACGAGACAATTTTTCTATGGAAAATTTGTCTCACAATGAGACAATTTTTCTATGGAAAATTTGTCTCACAATGAGACAATTTTTCTATGGAAAATTTGTCTCACAATGAGACAATTTTTCTATGGAAAATTTGTCTCACAATGAGACAATTTTTCTATGGAAAATTTGTCTCACAATGAGACATTTTTTCTATGGAAAATTTGTTTCTATGGAAAATTTGTCTCACAACGAGACAATTTTTCTATGGAAAATTTGTCTTACAACGAGACAATTTTTCTATGGAAAATTTGTCTCACAATGAGACAATTTTTCTATGGAAAATTTGTCTCACAATGAGACAATTTTTCTATGGAAAATTTGTCTCACAATGAGACATTTTTTCTATGGAAAATTTGTCTCACAATGAGACATTTTTTCTATGGAAAATTTGTCTCACAATGAGATATGGAAAATTTCTATTGAAAATTTGTCTCACAATGAAACAATTTTTCTATGGAGAATTTGTCTCACAAGAGACAAATTTTGTCTCACAATGAGACAATTTCACATTGAAAATTTGTCTCACAATGAAACAATTTTTCTATGGAGAATTTGTCTCACAAGGAGACAAATTTTCTATGGAAAATTTGTCTCACAAATTTTCTATTTGTCTGAGACAAATTTTCTATGGACAAATTTTCTATGGAAAATTTGTCTCACAACGAGACAAATTTTCTATGGAAAATTTGTCTCACAACGAGACAAATTTTCTATGGAAAATTTGTCTCACAACGAGACAAATTTTCTATGGAAAATTTGTCTCACAACGAGACAAATTTTCTATGGAAAATTTGTCTCACAACGAGACAAATTTTCTATGGAAAATTTGTCTCACAACAAGACAAATTTTCTATGGAAAATTTGTCTCACAACGACACAAATTTTCTATGGAAAATTTGTCTCACAACGAGACAAATTTTCTATGGAAAATTTGTCTCACAACGAGACAAATTTTCTATGGAAAATTTGTCTCACAACGAGACAAATTTTCTATGGAAAATTTGTCTCACAACGAGACAAATTTTCTATGGAAAATTTGTCTCACAACGAGACAAATTTTCTATGGAAAATTTGTCTTCAACGAGACAATTTTTCTATGGAAAATTTGTCTTACAACGAGACAATTTTTCTATGGAAAATTTGTCTCACAATAAGACAATTTTTCTATGGAAAATTTGTCTCACAATAAGACAATTTTTCTATGGAAAATTTGTCTCACAATGAGACAATTTTTCTATGGAAAATTTGTCTCACAATGAGGCAATTTTTCTATGGAAAATTTGTCTCACAATGAGGAAATTTTTCTATGGAAAATTTGTCTCACAATAAGACAATTTTCTATGAAAATTTGTCTCACAATGATACAATTATAAAAAACTGTAAATTAACAAAAAAAATATCCTTGATATCAGGTTAACCCTCCTAAATCCGGTGAGCCTTCCTATAAACAATACATGGAGGAAAGAAATGGTATTTTAGGCGCTCTGAAAGAACGTGCAGAATTGGTGCACAAAACTCTCAGCAGCTTTGAAGGCTACTCCGTAAACAAAGTACAGGGTGCCATGTACGTTTTTCCCCAAATCGAAATTCCTCCAAAAGCAGTTGAAGCTGCTAAGGCAAAGAATGTGGCGCCCGATGTCTTTTATGCTACCGAACTTTTGGAATCCACTGGTAAGACATGTTAGATCAGTATTATTTGTCAGTATATACTAATAAAAATCCTCCTCTTTCAGGTATTTGCATTGTAGCTGGCAGTGGATTTGGCCAAAAGCCTGGCACTTATCATTTCCGCAGCACTATTCTACCTCAGACTTCTGTGTTGAAGGACATGATGAATAAATTCCAAAAATTCCATGCTGAATTTATGCAAAGGTACAAGTAAATCGTATGCTGGTCATGCTGCGGTTCCATCCATCAACTGTGTAAAATCTGCTGAACGTGGTTTTTCCGTTCATAGTTAATTTATTCTACCTTTTCTCTTTTTTTGTTTGTTTTCTTCTAATGTGATCAATTCAATTTCATTTAAACAAAAGATTTTGTTATTTATATACATACAAACATATATTTGTAATAATATATATCTAATTAGTAATTGTCGTTATTAATTTTAAGATGCAAAGTCAAGAAAGGAATTGTAAGCCCATCAACAGTAGATCTTTTGAGAATTCATTATATGGCGTTAGAAGTACATGCGTAGTTATTGAACAAATCAAATATATTTTCATATCACCTATTATATTTGTCAAATTATTGTTTTTCTCAATTTTTTTTGTTTGTTTAAATTATTAGAAAAATTACCTTACCGTGATATGGCGTGTACTTCATTTTATGTGTAAAAATATCTGTTAAATTAATGTGGACAATAATTTTGTGTTGTTTCAATTTAAATAATCGATTATATAACGAATAACTTGATATTTTGAAATTTGCAATTTTAATAAAAGTTTCATAAAAACAATTTTAATCGTTCGAATATTAATGTTTTTTTACTAGTGATCCGATATTGTGATGTATTGACCTGTACTCTTATGGGATAGTAAACAAAAGAAGATTGCCCTTTCAAGCAATAAATAAGCTCCCCAACTCAAAAACTCTATATAAGGCCAAATAAGGAAAACCAGTGCAAACCATATGTCAAAAAAATGATCGACTTGGCTCCTCTTGCATTTGCTGTGTTTACACTTGTAAGGACAATGTTTCTGTAAAAGAAAATTAAAAGTACGATTTCGAATGGGATTGTATGTAGTATAAATGGAAAATCGGATTGTAAAGAGTATAAATGGAAAATCGGAGTGGAATGATAAAGCAAAACCTAATCAAAGCAACGGTGCATTTAGGATTCAGCATCAAAACACAGCATATGAAGAATGGAGTCAACGACATTACGCATTAATACACTTGAACGAGGCTTCTGACGGAACTGACAAATTTCGTATTTCATCGATTATAGGTTTAATTGCTACCTAATGTCCAATTGTTCTGTCTGATATACCAGCTGTGATTGCTGCTTCTACATCGGCGAAGATGGGCAAACTGTCTAAATTGGTAAACGATGGACCGACATTTCATAACAAAATTAGGGGGAATGAATATCAAATTTGATGTAGACGACACAAACCAGCATCGACGGCACACGAATATAGTTTTTCCCCCTGGAATCCCGGTAATTTTTCTGTCCCGCAATCACGGAAATTGGCTCGGGATTTATTTAAGATAAATATTTAATGTAAAACCATACAAAACTAGGAATCGGAATATTATGCACTAAAAACCAGAGCTTAAATACGCGGAATAAAATTGAAAAAAATAGCTTTTCAAATAGGAAATTGTACATAAAAAATCAAACAATGCGCGGTTAAGATATAAATGCACACGAAAACTAGAAAAATAATGCTTGGAAAATAAAATATGAATGTATACGCATAAAGTAAAGCGTTTTCTGTAATTCGAATATTTGTAAAATATTGTTTTTTGATGAAAGTGTTGGATCAGATTTTTACAATAGAAAGATATGACCTCTATAAGACGTTTTCTTACAAAAAGTGAAATTTTGTAAATTTTTAAACCCGTTAGTTGAACTGGTGCAATATGATTTCAATCAATTTTACAAAAACATTTACAATTTATGTAAAGTAGCCCTATGTTCCACATAGAAATTCAAAAGGACGTATTCAGGCCTTTTACAGAACACAATTCTAATCAAAAATTGTTTCAAATCTACATTTTTATTCTTGAGAGAATTTCGAAAGATTTGTTTGGAATGAAACCACTTTTAATTTTGTAATCTGTATTAACAGTATTAGTTTCTAGAAGCCTTGATAAAAGTAGTTTATGTGAATACAAATTAAAATAATTTTTTATTTTGATAAAGTTTTGCATAACTTAACATTGATTTTACATTTTTTTTATATTTTCAATAGTTCTTAGTCGGCGATATTAAGACCTATTATGCGTTTCGATTACGTGACCGCATTCCGCTACGCACGGATCGTAAATTGGTATTCCAGCAAAAAACGCAATCGTAAGGATAAAAAGAAGACAAGTGTCTTTCACGATAAGCTGTTTGGCTGTGGAACGTAAGATAACGAAACAAAACGAATAAGCAATTGTGTAAACATTGTAATAAAATGTTAAGTTTAGTGCAAACAAAACAGTCATTCAATAGTTAAAACGAATAAAGAAGTAAAAAGACTAAAAAAAACCTGAACATAAGAAATATGTATGTCTGTGGCCAAATTAAAGCAGTGTGAAAAATACTGTGATGCCGGAGTTATGTTTTCATTTATTTACAACATTGCAACTGAAAAATAAAATTTAGTTTATATTTTTATAGAAATGGAATTGATAACAGCGGCGTTTTTGTTGGAAGGGAATGACAACGTGGACCAGTACGCAGAGTCAAGGCACAAACTCCGTCAGCTAAATAACACTTAGAAAAATGTAACTACGTTCGTAATGTAGAATAACCACAATTGAAAGAAAAACATAAGCGGAACGCAGAATACCAGAGTTGCCAAAAAGAGAGAAAATCCGAGCGTAATCGAAACGCAGAATAGGGGTGATTTTAATAAACACGGTATATAGCCAACAATCTGATTTGTAAGACCGTTATGGTTTATCAGCTGGTTCGAGCAATTCGGACTTATGGTCCCAAAAACAATGAAAATTTCGCCCAAATTTCAATATGAGCTTATTTTTAAACATTGGGTAAATTTAGAGCCCGTTGACGGGGTCCAAAAACCTGTTATCAATTGACACATCCAGAAGTGGATGGTATAAAAAGTGCCCACGGCCGACTAGAGCTTTTTTACTAGTTTGTTTTTAAATGAATAGCAAACATCTATTCTTATCAATTGATTTTACTGCCCTCTTGAGAAAATATTTTCCATTCTTAAACAAATAAAAAAATCAGGAGTAACGTTAAATACCGATTTTCACTTTAAAAAATAGTCCGACTTTCGGCTTTATCAAACACGGTTTTGAAATAAAAAAAAAACGAAATACCTGTTTTTTTGGACACTCTGTTACGAACCCAAGCTACAAAATATATAATTCTCTGTACTTACTGAGCGGGTCCAACCGTTTAATGCAGCCTTATGCACTTTTTTAGAGATGCTTTACATGACATAGAAAATAATCCTTTACTGGTACAGTCGACAACATTTAAAAGGTGGGCGGGCAGCCGCATCTGGAAAATATATTTTAGATATGCTTCCTCGAATTTACACCTGGGATTGCTTTTATGATAGTCGTAGACATTAAACATCACACATCCCAGTAAAAAATAAACTTTGTATCACTTTGATAGAGATTCAAAACTTTCTGTAAAATTATGAACATTTAATATATAGGGTGATCCATTTACAGGCATTTTTTTCAAAATAAAATACTAAAATTCAAATCAAGTGTGGAATCTTTATTGTTCATACGAAAGGACATTTTCATGCCTTTTTTTGAATATAAGTTCCCTTAAATGTTGACAACTGTAATATGGAAATGAGCGTTCGGTGAAAAACAAGAATATCCTCTGTTTTCGATTAAAGTTGTGTTCAGTAATGAGGCCCATTTCTGGCGCAACGGCTACGTCAATAAACAAAATAGCCGCATTTGGGCTGAAGAGGAACCAGAAGAGGTTCAATAGGTGCCATTATATTCAGAGAAAACCACGGTTTGGTGCGGTTTATGAGCTGGCGGAATTATCAAAAATGATGATGGTTGAAACGTAACTTTCAATGATGCTCGCTATTGCTCTATCATTTCGGACTTTTTACTACCTGAAATTGAAGCCCGTATTCTTGACGACATTTTGTTTCAACAGTACGGTGCCACTTGCCATGCAGAAGGTCAAACAATGGATCTAGTGACCGGTGAATTGGCCACCTAGATCGTGTAAGTCCAAAGTCTATGCTGACAAACCAACTATGATTCAGGTCTTGGAAGCAAACATTACGCGTGTCATTCACGCCATACCGGTCAAAATGCTCGAAATTGCACCATCAGAATGGACACCCTGAGACGTAGTTGCGACCAACATTTGAAGGAAATTATATTCAAAAAATAAACGGCATAAAATGTCCTTTAATTTTAGTATTTTTTATTTTGAAAAAAAAAAATACCTCCAGATGGATCACCCTATACATACATAAATCATTTGTCATTATAGTTAAAGATTCTAAGTTTGTGGATATATTTTTATGCAAGCTAACTTCTACAGCAAAGGAGTTTGGTGTTTATGTTCTCATTATACCGGACGAAACGAGTAACGGAAAACAATATTTCAAAGTCTTCCCCAGTCGTTGAAATATAGTTTTTAAGAGTCTGCACCTATATGTTTCGAACATTTGTCTAAATATATAAAAGAGCATCTTTTATAAAAGCCTTCGTATTAGTAAGCAGGAAGAGAAAATCAATTTTCCAGATGTAGTTGAGAATCATTATAATTATAAATATACATCTATATATTATTAAATTGTCTTAAATATTAATTTAAATTATAAGTATTGTTGTGCATTCATATAGAGTTAGTCGGAAGCTTTTAAACGCTTCACCGGTCCTTCGCTGCCTTGTGAATTGGAATCTTCGGAAAATGGCATACTGCTAACGAAGTCTGCCCCTTGAGAGTCGCTTACCACAGAGAAGCCTGAAAGGAAAACAAAAAGCATATTGTTACTAACTAGTCCCCCATTTTATCGCTCAAACATTTTAAAAACGATATTAATGTAGAATATTATAAAAACATCAAACATTTTTTGCCGTGGTCCTATTCGTTTCACTCACAGGTATTTGAATCCTCCGCCGTCAAACCGCCACCGCCGTAACTGGACGATGTAATTTGCGGTGGTGTCGGGGTTCCTTTTTGGCAATTCTCCTTGTCACTTTGTTTACTCAGACTGCCGAGTTTCTTCTTTTCATTGTTTGAGATGGGCACCCATTTGTAGATTTTCATTGTGGTATCGTTGATGGTAACCCATTTCTGAAATAATTACGGAACAAGTTAGTTAAGAAAATATATGGCAGCCTCTGCCGCTTTACTCAAAAAGGCTAATGTAAAATGGTTCTTTGCCTTACATATTCGAAGCAATGCCATTATACTCGTATACTTACATTTAAGTGTCGTCACTTAAACAAAAAATTATTTGTTCATGAATCAAAAAATACTGACGACCCAAAAAAAAAACCTAAACAAAAGAGGACCATCCAAATAAGTGAAAAAGTTCGAAAGTTGCGATCCGTTAGTACCTTCTAATTGGATCGGATGCAATAATTTCAACACAAGCTTGTCTTTTTTTAAACAACTTTGTCATTGCTTCTTAAGCTGTGCTTTGGATGCTATACTTTATAGCTTACTCCATTCTTTAAAGAAAGAAAAACAATCGGCGCTAGTAGGACACGAACCACGACATTTAGTTTCGGGTCACACTCATCTGCTGTCTATGATATTCCTTACTATCAGTAATGGCCAGCTAATATAGCATAACTAATTTTTATACTCGTTTGCAACACACAACTTAGACGCAATCCAGCAAAAAATAAAAGTAGTTCCGAAGGAATTGCTTTTTGTCTACTTCCAAAGGCTGCGATTTGATTTCGTGGCTTCCAAAAGTCACAAAAAATGTGAATAATCGCAAGTTAGTGTTATTCACTTCGTGTGAAGCTCTATTTTTCCTAGTAGAGGATGGATGGGAACGTTTACTCATTTAATTCAAAAGGACTCGGGTTCGAGCCCAAGTGAGGGTTTTTTTTGTAAAATTATTTTATATCCCAGTAAACCAAATTTGCTGACAATGTCTGATATCAGACAATTCTGAACAATATCTGAACTCTATCGAGAATTCTTACCGAAATCGTTACGAATTCTGTTCGATTTGTCTGAGGATTTCTAATTTATTATGTTCCGGAATATCTGAACGAATTCGGCCCGAATTCTTTTAGACTTGTCTGTGAGATTTTTATTAATTTTTTGATCAGACTTCTCTTAATGGACTCGCAACGAATTCTAAACGATTTATCTAAGGTAGTCTGTTCGTTTAAAATTTTTGTTATTTCTTCATATTTTAGTTGTTGGAGTTATTGTGTTCAGACATGTCGGAACTAATTCTTAACTGTTTGTCTGAGGTATTTTTAAATTTCAAATTCTTGTTTTTTGTTTCTTTACATTCAAAATTTACAAAGACATTAGCCTAGAATTCGTTCAGAAATCGGTTCGAAATGTCGGCAAAAACATCAGAGTTCCCTCAGAGAAGTAGTTCAGAATCCGTGTCATCCCTCCAATATGTTTGTGGTAACGAACTCGGTAAGAATTCTAATCCGAAATCGGAAAATTTTTTCCATTGCCGTACAGAATTCTGAGCGAATTCTAAACGTTTGGTTAGCTGGGCTGTGCGAGGGATTTTTATTGTGTTCGAAGGAAAACTCTACTGCCGGTAATTCTCGTTAAATGCAAAACTGGTTGCCCTTAAGTGTATAGCCACTAAACATAGTTACACAATTATTGCTTGCGGTATTATTATAGTAAAGTGGCGCTCTCCGAAACCGCAGACACCCCCTTGCTTGTAACTAAAAGTCTTTCCGAACGATTTTTGAAAATGTTTTACAACTTATTTTTTTGTAGAACAAAATGTTTTCTTCTTTATGATTGTTTACATTCAGAATTTACCATGACAAAAGCTCAGAATTCGTTTCGAAATGTCGGTAAAAACATCAGAATTTAATAAGACTTAATGCCAGAATTCTGACCGAATTCGTTCAGAGTTCGATACGACAAATCGAAATTTCCTTTCGAATTTCCCTACAGTTCATAATTCGGTTCGAAATGTCGGCAAAAACATCAAAATTCCATCAGAGAAGTAGTTCAGAATTCGTACCAATCTTCTCATATGCTTTTCGTTAGGAACTCGGTAAGAATTCTGACCCGAAATCGGAACATTTTGCCGATTGTCGAATTCTGAACGTTTGGTTTGCTGGGATGTTATTTACTTTTTTTATAAAAAATATTTAAAAAATAGTTTCTTATAACTTTTTGAAGAAAAAAATGGCATTTGTAGATTCCATGTTGTGCGTCTAACACATTAAAACTCGTCATGTGATTTGGCTGGCCATAACTCATAACATGGAATAGCATAGAAAGCATAGGCGTTAGTATTCGAAACTACGGGTCGTGGTTAATCTCCTGCAAGCGCCGATTCTTTTTTCTTTGAAGTTTGAAAAATTGAATCCTAAGCTTTGCTTTGAAAGCAATAAATAAAATACCTTACGTCCTATGACAAGCAAGTGTAAAAATCGTTGGATCCGATCCAATTCGAAAGTATTTCAGGACTACAATTTGCGGAATTTTTTCACATCTTGGGTTTTGCTGTGACACGGCCACAAAAGTAGTACTACGATATATTATTTTTTTTTTAAAAAAAAAAAAGACCCTCCGAATTGAAATCGCGGACGCTCTCATCAAACCTCCACCAGCAGAAAAACTTCTTACACATAGAGGATAAAAATAAATTTCGATTATTTACATTAAATGTGACTTAAGGAGCCACGAAAGCCAATCGCAGCCTTGGGAATAAGATAAAAAGCGATACCTTGGGAAGTAAAGGGTGTATCAGTAAGAGTGCACTCTTTGAATTGAGTGTTATTTTTTTGTGCAAGTGACATTTCTGAAATTTGGCAGAAGTAAAGGGTGTATCAGTAAGAGTGCACTCTTTAAATTGAGTGTTTTTTGTGCAAGTGACATTTCTGAAATTTGGCAGCTGTCACATATATATGTTTTGTGAAATCTCTGGTTTATGCTGATAAACCATTCCTGAGCTCAAATATGAGCTCCAACGCGTCATCGGTGAGATACAGCCAGATCTCTGTAGAAAATCATGGAAATTTTTGATTAAAATAGTAATGGCCTGTCATCAGAGCCGTGGGGGCCACTTGACGAATATATTACTGTATACATATTCGGAACATGTCTATTTTACAAACCAATAAAAAAATAACACCGTGTGATTCAATAACCTATAAAAAATTCAACGTCTGTGATACGAGTACATAAAAGTAAGTAAGTGCAAGAAACGACTGAAATCTTTATTGTACATAAAGGGTTTTTCTTTTGACTTTTGCATGAGGCGGTCTGGATCTCAGCAATGGTTTGAATGTTGTGTTCTCCAAGTGATCAAAAGTTATTCGTTTATTTTAAATATTCATTGTACCACAGATTACTCTCATTCCATATTATTTGCTACCCTTCTGACACAAAGTAAACGATATGTCAAATAGTTTAGAAAGGGTTACCCAGCAAACCAAACGTTCAGAATTCGATCAGAGTTCTGTACGACAATCGGCAAAATGTTACGATTTTGAATCAGAAAACTTACCGAGTTCGTAACGAAAAACATATGAGAGGGTTGACACAAATTCTGAACTACTTCTCTGAAAATAAAATACTCAGACAAACCGAACAAAATTCGTAACGATTTCGGTAAGAATTCTTGATAGAGTTCAGATATTGTTCAGAATTGTCTGATATCAGACACTGTCTGCAAATTTGGTTTATTTTCAAAATCATTCATTAAGTTTTTTTTTGAAAAACTTGTTTACAAAAAGTAAAATTTTGTGTAGAAAAATATAACGAGCGACGAGGCGCATTTCCACTTAAGCGGATACGTTAATAAGCAAAATTTTCGTTTCTGAAAGAAGAGCCATTCAACCTCTCAAAAAGGCTTTCAGCAATTGGCCAAAAAAGATTTCCACCACCAAATTAAATATTGATCCTTTTTTTGGCCAATTGCTGAATGCTGTTTTAAGAGGTTGTAATGGCTCTCCGTTTATCATATGTGACGCGCAAAATAGAAAGGGACCTAAGGTTAAATACCAGTTTTGTTCAGGAAAGCCATTTTAAAGATAAGGTCCCTTTCTATTTGCGCTTAGAATCGTCGACTTCACTTTCATGAAACGCGCATATCTCTGGGAGGGAACACTTTTGGGCATGGGATCGATGCTCAGATGTTGTCCACATCAAAAAAAAAGTGAAAAGTTGATGAAAAGTTTTGTTCAGGAGAGCCATTTTCAAGATTAGGTCCCTTTCTATTTGCGCTTAGAATCGTCGACTCCACTTTCATAAAACGCGCATATCTCTGGGAGGGAACACTTTTGGGCATGGGATCGGTCTCATTCGATGCTCAGATGCATCAAAAAAAGAAAAAAATGAAAATTGATTTTTTTACCCTTAGGTCCCTTTCTCTATGCGCTGTCACATATAGAGATTTTATTGCCGCGGAAACAAACATTTTGCTTATTGACGTAACCCTTTAAGTGGAAATGCGCCTCGTCGCTCGTTAAATTTACTGCGCAAAATCTTCCTGTTCGTTGTAGGGATTGAGGATGGTTTGACAGTAATTCTCACGCGACTGAAGGTCAGCAGGCATTAACTGATGCATTGTGTGCACTTTTTACGCGAACATTTGTACGTCTTTCACTAAAATTCGTTACAGATGATGCCCAAATGCGTTGCCTGTCGGTCTGGTTGATCTTGTGTCGTTGTCAGCGACATCGACAGCCTGAGCCTCAATATTCTAAACCGAACGAACAGTCCTTAAGCGGCTAGGCCGTGCAAGGTCTCGCGTGGTTGTTGTTGTTGTTGTAACAACAATATATTTATTTTGAGGTCTTGTTCGTCTATGGGGGATCTGCTTCGATATCCAGGTGAAGGAAACGCGCCATCTGAACTGGATGCGTCCACAGAGACCTGGGGGTCAGCTGAGTGGGCTTGGCCGGACAATTGAAGAGGTGCAGTACATCATGTGGTCCCTGATGGCAGGCGGGACAGATGTCCGGAACGTTAGCATCAATTCGTGCCCAGTAAGAATTGAGGCGGCTGCACCATCCGGATCTCAGCTGCGCCAGAACCACGCGCGTCTGCCGAGGTAGTACCTTCTCCTCAGGTGAAATCTCCGGGGGATGTTCCCCTATCACTGCATTCACACGGTAGCAGGATACTGCTGCTGCGACATCATCGGCGTGAATGTTGTTCAAACCTGCCTGATAGTTTCGATGATCTAAAGGTTCTCTCTTATACCGCTGGACCTCTCTCTCTAGATCATGAAGATCGTTCCTGATCTGCCTGGGTGGAGGCATCCTGTTCAAGAGATGGTGGTTAGGATGACTGCTGCGAAAACACCCTAGCAGGTATTGCTTAGACAACAGGAAATCTGGTAAGGACCTTCGTCTCCTCATGTAGATGGTCCTCAGAGGACATAAGAAGACACCCTGTTGATGTTCTAAGGGCGGCATTCTGGCATGTCTGAATTTTCTTCCACTGCGTCGTACTCACGTTCGCCGACCATACAGGTGCTGCGTAGTTTGCTACAGACCGACCTATCGCTTTGTAAGAGGTCAACAAGGTTTCTTTGTCGGCTCCCCAAGTACTGCCGGCAAGTGACTTGAGGACCTTGTTCCTACTTTTGAGTTTATCGCAGATAGCTGTAGCATGTGCAGAGGATCTAAAAAGGCTGTCCAATGTGACCCCAAGGATTTTGGGGTAGTTGGTGGTCGGGATGTTGACGTCATCGACTTTCACATTGAGTGACAACCGCACCTCTGCGGTCCAAGCAGTAAACGGTGTGGCTGATGATTTGGAGGCGGATATTTTCATATTCCTCGCAGTGAAGAAACGTGCTAAGTCAGTGAGGTAATAGTTGATTTTCTCGCAAATGTCATCCACTTTAGGTCCTGACGCCAGAATTGTGCAATCGTCAGCGTACGACACAATTTCAACGCCGTCTGGTGGTGCAGGAATTTTAGAGAGGTAGAGGTTAAACAGAGCCGGGGATAAAACTCCACCCTGGGGAACTCCTTGTTTAACTCTACGGGGCTTCGACTTTCTGTCTCTAAATTCTACATATGACTGGCGCCCACACATATAGTTTACGACCCAACGTTTCAAACTGGGCGGAAGGGACGTTTCTTCAATGTCCTCGAACAGAGTGGCATGATTGACCGTGTCGAAGGCTTTTGTGAGGTCAAGAGCCACGAGGACCGTCCTGTCGTTAGGCTTGTTCTGGTTAAGGCCGCGACTTATACGTGTGGTGATGGCGTGTAAAGCAGTTGTTGTGCTGTGCTGCTTGCGGAATCCATGCTGATGATCAGCACTAAGAAAGTGTTCGATCAGGCTGGGGAGGAGCAGTGCTTCAAGCGTCTTTGCTACTGGAGAAAGCAAGGAGATCGGCCTGTACGAATCTCCTTTACTTGCGTCTTTGCCTGGCTTCAGTAGCGGGACCACTCTGCCCATTTTCCAGGCATCGGGAACTTCGTGAGTGGCTAGCGACAGATTGAGCACTTTGGTCATGTACTCTACTCCCGGGGTATCCAAGTGCTTTAACATCAGCATTGAGATTCCGTCCGGACCCAGCGCCTTTGATGACTTTGCGCTGCGGATGACATGGGCAACTTCGCCAACGGTAAATTGTGGTGGTGCCTCTTCGACTCGGAGAGCGCGGATACGACGCAATACTCTCCTTTTCGCCTTATCACTCTCTGGGTGCTCAATAAAAAGCCGGTTAAAATAACACGCGCACCGCTTCGGATCTGTCACTGTTCTATCACCGAACGTGACAGCTGTCCGATCATCCTTCCTTACAGGGTTAGAGAGTGATTTGACCGTTGTCCACAACTTACCAATTCCGGAACTCAAGTTGCACTGCTTTAAGTGGTCTAGCCATTTGTTCCGCTTATATTCGTTGACCAACCTACTGATCTCGGAGTTGAGATCCCTAATTCTAGGATCAGTAGGGTTGGAGCGACGAATGTCATCACGCTCGTCTGCGAGTCCCGCTGCCTCTGCTGGGAAGTTTGGTCGTACTTCGGGTATTCGACCAGCAGGGATATGGCGAGCGGCTGCTGCGTTGATGATGGCCCGGAACTTTTTCTCGGCTACCCGAACGTCCGACGGAATAGCTAGATTATAAAAGCTGCGGTTGGTGGCTTCTCTGAAGGCCTCCCAATCAGCCTTTTTTTGATTGAGAAACGTACGGCGTTCAGAGGTTATGAAATCGGGTGGTCTATTAATGGAGAGAATTATGGTCCGATCCTAGTGAGATGACGGGTTGCCAGGTGACGTCGTTGATCAGGCCAGGCGATGCCAAAGTGATGTCTGGCGAGCTATGGCAATCGCCCATAATCCGCGTGGGGGCGTCCTCATTCACTGTGCAGAACGTAGAGCTATCAATTTGCTCTGCCAAAGCGTGGTGGTAAATTTCGTTGCAGATGATGCCCAAATGCGTGGCCTGTCTGTCGATCTTTTATCGTTGTCAGCGACATCGACAGCCACAGCCCCAATATTCTCATCCGAACGACCAGTCTTTATGCGGCTAGGCCCTGCAAGACCAATTTGGCTTCATTACACGCCTGTTTGTAATGTCAAATATGATAAACGTACGACGCCTTTTTCCAATGTTTATAAAATCTTCCGATAGGGTGACAAATTTTGCTCCACATTTTTAGCAGCACATAGTGCCAGGGTGACTGCCCTTTGGCTCGATCCGGTGAATAGAATCGGATATTCTAATTTCTACATAGAATAATCTATCGTGGATTCTGGTTGTTGTTGTTGCATACATAGAGCATAACATTTAACAATTTTTAGCGGCGGGTTTCCATCAAATTAATGCTGGTGGGCGACTTTACAAGTAAGATGTTTAATCTCTCAGCAATGGAAAACTTATTGTATGAAACCAGAATTAACCAGAAGGTTTAGGTCAGCGATTATAAGAATTATAGCGTGAACTGATTACTGATTTAAGATTTCCGTTATCCGTTTTCTTTATACACTAACCTCATATTTTTTATATTTTTTTCCTGATTTGTAATTAAAAGTCTTTTGGTCAATTTAGAATTAATTACAACAGCATTCATTGATAGCACATTGTTTAGTCCCGATTTTTTTACATGGTTTTAAAGTTCACATAATAACATAAACACAAAATGCTGCTTAAACGAAAAGGTGGACCGATGCGTCGTTCCTGGGCAACGTGCGACTATAGTTTCAGATAAGTTATAGAGTCCATTGTCTTAAAATATCATAACTTCAAACATATCTCATATTTAAAATTATTTTTTAACATTTTATTTATTGAAAAAAATTATACCCTTCACCGAAAAGTCAGTTATTTTAAATTTCCCATTTCGTTAGCAACACCATGAAATAATTTAGTTTCTTCCTATATAAGCCTTCGATCCATGCCAACAGCATATATATAAATATCATCCTCATATCTCTATAAGTTCACGATATATTTTCTATTTAAGTTCAGGGTTGTGTGGGTGAAACCACGACCCCTTGTTAATTCTTTCCATAACATAGTATAATAATTAATTCCTAGTCATTGATTTCATTCTGTCTCCATTTAAAAACGATCGGTCCATTACTTTGACCATACATTCGATTTTTAAAGGTTTCATGGCACCGCCCCCTTTTCCTCCGAAATGTGTATCAGTGGAGTCATATCTTTTATAGTTCATGGATTATTGCGTTTTTAAATTAATATTTTTAAGTTACAATACTATTGTCAAAATTAAATTCAGTAAACAATACTATGGTTGCGGCGAACATACTTTTGTGGCGAAGAACATATTTATATTGCCGTGACCATGTTATTTTTCATTGTATAACATATCATTGCAGCTGTAGAGCGTAGCGTACTTTCGTGCCACAATTCATTTATTCAAGGAAACGTTTGGTAACCGCGTAGTTTCACATTTCGGAACCGTGCATTGGACTTTAAGATTGTGCGATTTAACGTCGCTCTACTATTTTCTGTGGGAGCCGCTAGTTTACGCCGATAAGCCTAAAACGATTGCCCACACCATGGTATTGTCGATATACGGTCACAAATGTTGACTTTTTAAGAGGTTGACTCATTCCTTGTGAAAGGAAAAATTTTGCCTGTTGACCGATCTGGCCCATTTTTAATACCAACTATTTCAATCCATCAACACATGTTTTTGCGAAATTTTAGCCACCCAGCTTTAATAAGCCGCTAGGTGGTAGTTTGATACCACAGACAGACGGACAAGCGGACATGGCTAGATCATTTTTGAATTTAACGACAAAGTGAATACCAATCCTCTAATGGAGGGAGGATTAAATAATTAAAACAGGGATTTTACTGGCTCGGATATAAAGGGTGATCCATCAAGAAGTATTTTTTCAAAACAAAATAAATATAAAATTTCAAATCAAGTACAGAATCTTTATTGGTTATTTGAAAGGACATTTTATGGAAATTATTTTTTGAAAATAATTACCTTCAAATGTTGGCAACTGTATTATGGAAATGAGCGTTAGGTGAGAAACGGGAAGATCCGCTGTTTTCGTCCAAAATGTTGTTCAGTGATGAGGCCCATTTTTGGCTCATCGGCAAAGTCAATAAACAAAATTGCAGCGTTTGGGCTGAAGAGCAACAAGAAGAGGTTCAAGAGTTGCCACTATAACCACGGTTTGGTGCGGTTTATAAACTGGTGGAATCATCGTTGCATATTTTTTTCAAAAATGATGATTGCCGGTACGTAACCGTGAATGGTGCTCGCTATCGCTCCATGATATCGATCTTTATGCTACCTGAAATTGAACCCCGTAATCTTGACGACACTTGGTTTCAGCAGAACGGTGCCATTTGCCATACAGCTGCTGAAACAATAAATCTATTGAGAGGTCATTTCGTAAAACAACTAATTTCACGTTTCGGACAGATGAGTTGGCCGCCTAGATCGAGTTATATCACACCTTTAGACATTTTTTTGGGGTTCATAAGTCCAAAGTCGATGCAGACGAACCAGCTTCGATTCAGGTTTTGGAAGCCAACATTGCGTGTCATTAAAGCCATACCGGTCGAAATGCTCGAACAAGTCATCCAAAATTGGACCCTCAGAATGGAAACCATTAAATGTCCTTTTAAATAACCAGTAAAGATTCCACAGTTGATTTGAATTTTTATATTTTTTTGTTCTGAAAAAAACCTCTAGATGGATCACCTTTTAGAACACCACATACTTGCTTCAAAGTATTTTCATTAATTGCACAACTTTATATTACTCGGTTGCTTGGTCTTTAATATTGAACAGAATTTACCTAATTCCAATTCGTACATACATCCATATGTATTTTTGGGACGAAATAAAATCGACATTTTTAGTCATCTAGACACTTTTCTTCAATATAGACTCAATAGTTTAAGTCTGTAGGCATCGGAAAAGTGCATTCAACAGGAACAGATTTGGAAATCCAATTTTACATCCCTGATTAAAGATAGTGAATTAATGTCGCGCTAGTCGATTAAATTAAATAGTTTAATCGACTAGTTTAAAACAAATAAAATAAATGATAGACGCCAAATAGTCATTCCTAAGGTTGAAAGTGTAGCCCGCCAGGAAAAAATGACTAATTCATTCGGATGACTTAAAGGCTTATTTTCAAATAAGAGTTGTGCCTTGATCTGGACCAGATTGTTCGGACTTTCTGTGGTAAAAGTTTGACAACAACCGGTATATAGAAGATATGGTACCAACAATGTGGCGCAACATACAATAGAAACGACGAAAATTTTGAAAAACAAGTCATTCCACGGTGGAAAATGATGACCAACATAGACTATTTTGTAGCTTTAAAGGTTTTGTTATTCCCATTTCTTTATTTTCCCTATTTCTAATGTAGTATTATTTTACTCCTGTTGTGTCCAACCATATGTAAAGTCTTACCGTACAACCTTTGCGTAGAAGCATTTCACTACGTTTGGTCACAATCTTCAGTCTTTCTCTTTGTAGTTCCCTCAATGCATATTATACATTAAAGTTTTTTTTTGGGGTATTTCTTGCTAGTTTCCATCCCATCTAGCAACTGCAATCTAAACTCTTCCATATGCCAGATCTGTTGAATTGGGTCGACTTCCAACCCTTAACTTTTGACAATATAATTCACTTAATGCTCCACCCCACTGAAAGTTGGAAGAACATTTCCCGATACCAATGTCACAACCAGTTCCATGGTGTGATTGTAAGCATGCACTTCCATCATATTAGTAAAACCAGATTCAAATCGGCGACATTGCGAGTAAGAGGTTATTGTCTTAGCCATGTAAAAACTTCCTTATTTAATGTATAAGCCGGAGCCGGTAATTACCAGTAGGGCCCGGTCAGTGAGTATTCAAATGAAGTTAAGTGAGTATTGTCATTACCTAATCACCTTAATCGTTTTCTACGAAATCTGCAAGAATTGCAATAAACACAAGAAGCCATAAAAAAGGCAAGCGAGATCGTGATTGACGAAAAATGTGACGACCTTGTGGTAACCAACAGTGTGCACGGCTATGTCAGTAAATCCAGTTTTAACTCCGGGTAAGAACATCTAACGATTTTCATCTGCGGGTTTGCATCCGTAACTGCCGGCGACTTTACAAGTACGAGATATATCTCTATGACATGTAAAAACTTCGCTATAAAATGCAATAGCCGTTCAGAGCCGGAAGTATACGGCAGGTCCCATTCAGTGAGTATAAGAATTATAACGTGTACTGTTCACTGGTTTAAGTGAAGTTTAACCTTGTTCCTTAACTGGTTGTTGTGGGAACACAGTAACAAACTGGAAGACACGAGCTCATCGGCAGAGAGCGTTGTATTCCTGACATGTTTTGCAAATTGTCATAGGAATTCTTTCTAGATTCGTGAATGAATTACATTGTTTATGACCAATTT
The DNA here is from genome assembly GCA_963513945.1 of Hydrotaea diabolus. NCBI lineage: Eukaryota > Metazoa > Arthropoda > Insecta > Diptera > Muscidae > Hydrotaea > Hydrotaea diabolus. The sequence goes on from OY740718.1 coordinate 106,065,203, forward strand.
TTGGATACATAGGTCTTAATGGGACGAATTTCACTTCAAATATGAACATACATACATAAATCAGTCAAACTTTACCTTTTCCCAATTTCTTGGTTTGTCTACGGCCTGCATCACTCGTTTTATATCATCTTTGGCTCGGCTGCGGGTTTCAGCTCTGACACTGCGAGACATTTTTAGAGTTCCGGAATTTTTTGAATGCACACAATTTAATCGAAATGGGCTGTATTTTATTTATTATTTTCGCACACTTGTTATTTTATTTTCTTAATGATTGTTCGGCAAATTTGTTGTTTGGCTTGTTTCTACCAGTGATGCCACTTTAGAGGTTTTTAAATTAAGAGTAGCGCTTCTTTAGAAATTTTACATTAGAAAAGTGTAATCTCGTTTAACGCCGATGTAATTATAAATGAAAAACTGAATTTTTAATTAAACGCGTTATTAGTTAAATTTTTAGTGATGGATTAATATGGCAACTTGCTATGCACATAACGATATACACAACAACACAATAAACAAAAACTGCTATAAAAAATATTAAATGGAAAAAGCACTGAAGGGAGATTAAAAACAACTAATTATAACTCATGCACATACAAATGCATTTTCATATATGTATGAAATTAAATGGATTTCAACTTAACCGGATTTCGGCTATAAGTTTTCATAAACAATGTTTCTGAACTGTTTTCATCATTTATTTTTTTTTAATTTACTTTTGAAGGGCTACGACAAATACAAAACGAAATGTCAAAATCATACTGTTACATATGTAGTACTCACATATGCGATTGAAATTCTCCGGATTTCACTTTCATCAGATTTCGGTTGTTAATTTTCATACAAATTGTAACAGATTTATGATTTGCTTAACTTGTGACGATTCTACAAAGTATTTCACACTGGCTTCCACTAAACATACCCAGCAAAACAAACCTTCAGAACTCGGTCAGAATTCTGTACGACAATCGGCAAAATTTTATTTGGTGTTTTTGGACAATTCCAGATCTTTTGTGTGTTGTGTTTTTAAGCTAATAGGGCCTAAATTATATTGTAAATAAATTTCCTTTTTATTTTACATTTACCCAACGTTTTGTCAATTATTTGTTGACTTCCTCAGGGGTTTCGTCTATTTAAATAAAACATATATCACAATTTGAACATTCATCAACAACAGCATATTAAACTTACAGTATTAATTTAAGAATCTTACATTCAATTAAACGTTACATTTAAACATATAAAACAACATAAACACTACTTAAACCGAATATCACAGAAAGTTTTATGTATTGCAACACTGTAACTGCTACTAATGTTGTCAGTGTCTTCCTTCAGATTCATCGTTATTCCAATTCGTTGTTTTATCTAGCTTTCTATTGTCAGTCTCTTCTTTTTTCCATTTTCTCTGTCCATTATCTTTACATTGTTAAAGTCAGCTGTGTGCCCTGTGTTAACGATGTGTTGGGATAGCGTTGTGAGTTGTTTCTTCTTTTATATGTTCGTTCATTCTCATCTGTAGTGTTCTCATCGTTGTACCTATGTATGTATATAAAGTCGCAGTTTTCACTCTCACTACCTTTGCATGGCAGTTCGTAGACAACATTACATTGTTGTAGTTTTTCTATTGGTTTATTCTTTTTGAAAATATGTTGTTTAATGTTTTGTTTGGTTTATACGCAAAACATGTCTTTTTTTATGATATTTCGCATTTTTTTGTTGTATTGCGATTTCTTACCGAGTTCGTAACGAAAACATATGAGAGGGTTGTCAAAAATTCTAAACTACTTCGCTTAAAAAAATAATCCTCAGACAAATCGAACAAAATTCGTAACGATTTCGGTAAGAACTCTCAATAGAGTTCAGATATTGTTCATAATTGTTTGATATCAGACATTGTCGGCAGATTTGGTTTACTGGGTATCCATTCAATAATTATTAGTTATAACCTATTCAATAAATTTTCGAAAATATTTGTTATTATGGAGAAAAAGGAAAAACAATCTGTTTCTGTGTGTGTTTTTGTGTATGGGTAACAATAAAATTTTAAAAGTCAACAAAGCAAAACACTTTTTTTTTGGTCGATTGATATGATTTAAAAGCAAATTCGCACAAAACATCTTTGTCCCTTAATAAGTTCTGCCAAGGGACCAGCCAATTTTGAAGAGTTACAGGGTATTCGATTTCACGAAAACAAATTAGAAAATTCGAACCAAAGGCCTGGGCACACTAAAGCTTTTTAGTTACGCCTCGTTTTTGTCAACTTCCGGTTGTCTGAAAAAAACTATTGCAATTTTTGATTTTGGTTTGTAATCACAGGCTGTGTACGGATCGATCCAATTTGCTTGTATCAACTAAATTTATAAATTTTATAAATCAACATGTTTTGTTTGTCGTTGGCTATCAACAAAAGCAACATTTGAAAAAGGCAAATTTCGGTCAATGCTGAACATAAATTAAATCCATCCGACATGCATATGCAAAAATTTAGTCATGACTACGCACACCAAAATGACAAAGTTTTATTTACCATACCAAAACTTATTCTGCCAATTTCACAGCTGACAAATGGTGTTTTCATTTGTACAAAAATATTTAACATTTTTTCCGCATGCTACACTGAACCCGCATTTTTATATTCGTTTGGTAAAAAAATGCAACCTTACGAAAATTTTCAATTTCGGTTGTCAAAGTGTTAAATGCAATTTGCAACTGTTACAGGGATGATTATAAGAGCAGTGTAGACTTTTTCCACCATCTGCAAACGAAAATTAATGTTCTGATAATTGTTTGATCAAAGAATTTTTGAAATTTACAAAAAAATATATTAACAAATGTTGTGAAGTTGTTTTTGAGGGTATTTAAATGAATATGATCAAAATCATTTTTTTGAAAATGAATAACGGCTGCTTCCTCCACACTGTTCTAAACTACAATTCTTTCGTGTAGAGATAAATGCAAAACTTCTAGGCGAGAATTTCGTTTTAGGTGAATACAAGGCTTAAAACAGCTGCTGCCTATATGATTGCATTATAAAAACACAAAAAAGCCAAATTAAACGAGTATATTCAAAATAGGAGCAATAACGACGACGCAGTAGTTTAGGTTGGGACTTTGTTTTCAAATGGTATGTATTTTTTGTTCAAGTTTTTGCACATAATTTTGTTCGATTGTCGGCATTAAACGTGGAGGCAACTTTTTTAAAATGTTGCACTAATAGAAGGTAACATTATTTTTGAGAAACGAAATCACTATAAGAGTGCAATCCTCCACACCCTAAGCATAACATGAGGTCGTTGCATGGCCTACCATTCTATTACCCTTAGACACACTTTTACACTACGTTACGTTTGTGACTAACTATGTCTAAATGGAGCACAGGGTGTAAAAAAAACCTTCCATATGACATTGGGTTCATAAACAACCTGTAGACTACGTATTTACGCCACCGTATTTTGCTTCTGTAACATGTCAACATGAGCAGTGACTTCTTTAAAGAAGTTAATATTCGGATATTATTCTTTGCCAAATCACGTGAATTGTCTGGGCTTAACGAAACAACATACACCTTGGAAACGGCCTGCATTTCAAGCTTTGACTTATTGAGCAAAATTTGTAGTGCTTACAATTTGGAGTCAATAAAAGGTAGTATTGTATTGGCCGTGAATCAATCATACTGTGACATTGGTCCGGAGCAATTAAGTTTGCAAGAGGGTGACGAAGTTGCTGTCATTCCTCCATTAAGTGGTGGTTAATAAGCTTTACAACAACACAATCTAGTGTAAATTTAAGAGGGAACAAAAATGAACTATTTGTTGCTCACACGCGATCCATTGGATGTTGGGGCTATCAATGATTTGGTATCATCCGATAGCTGTGGAGCCATTTCGTTGTTCGTGGGTACGACGCGCGATAGTTTTGAAGATAAGACTGTGGTGTCACTCGAGTATGAAGCGTACGAGCCCATGGCTTTGAAAGAAATGGAAAGCATATGTACGGAACTACGGCAGCGCTGGGCAGACATTGTAAACATTGCCTTTTATCATCGCTTAGGTTTGGTACCTGTGAGAGCAGCAAGTGTTGTCATAGCCGTCTCCTCGCCACATCGCAAAACCGCTTTGGATGCTGTTTCCTCGGCCATCGAAGAGCTGAAGAAACGTGTCCCGATTTGGAAGAAAGAAAAATATGTGGACGAAGAAGGCGCATGGAAAGAAAATAAAGAATGTCGGTGGCTAAGCAAAGATAAAGACGGCGACGTTATGTAGTATTGCCAGGAGTTTTGTATTGCTTCAAATTGTTCCATTTCTTCTTAAGTGTTGTTATAAGTGCAATAAATTTTGTTATCGTTGAATTTTTATATATTTGTCTTATTGATTTATTTATATAAGTAGAGTAATATTGTGTGTGTACATGCCAACGAAATAACAGATTTCTTCACTACTGAGAATTGGCCTAATAAGATAAATAAGTTTCCAATGCCTGCAGTTTTGCAAAATGTGGATATGCCAACCAAATAACACTTTCCGAAATTCTGACGCATTAGCATATACCAAAGAAATTCCAGTATCGTCTGATAATATATAAGAAACTGTACCCGGTGCGCTTCGCCACCCCCGATTTGTAATTTTAATGAAACAGAATTTTGTTATTTTTTTCTATTTATTCAAGTGCTCTGGGATAAACAAAATAGCTGACCCGACAAACGTTGTTTTGCCTTCAAATTTTATTTTCATTGAAATTCTGGTTCCGTTACAAAGTCGTGGTGGATCGATATTTCGAAGAAGAATGATAGTTGCACTGCACCGACAAACCAAATTTTGTTCAAATACCTTCAAAAGGAGCAGAAAGAATAGATTTTTAATTTGTGATTGCGGACCCCTTTGCACTTCGTTGCAACCAACCAAAAAAAAAGAAATGAAATATAGATTTTTTTATGAAATGAATGCATTGTATTTCAAAATTATTAATGTCAATCCAAAACATTTTGATATACAATATTTTTCGTTTGCCCATTTGAAGCGAGCACGAACAAACAATTTGGAGTTTGCCCCTTATTGATGGACATGGAAAATGATAGACGCACTGGGAATTGTAAGCGCTTAAATTTAAATGGCATGTCTGTTGGAATCAATGGAATGAGCACAATTGGTGGTGAGCACAATGTCACAATTCCGGTCAATATTGTGGCTTCAATTAAAATCGACATCAATTTTTTTACTGCTAATCTTGTGCCATTGCACAGTTTTGGTGCATTTAAAGTGCGCAGTAAAATAATTGATAAGCCAACCTTTAAATTCAAACATTGCGGTGGCACACCAGGTGGTTCCAATTCATTCAAAAATTCAATTGGTTAATTCACTGCATCATCTGCATATATTGCGCTATCAACAGATTTATATGATGTCACTGCACCTGGCAATTTTCTTGAATCTGATAATTGATTGCATTGACGTGTACATTTTTTGGTGCCAGTATTGCCCGTTCTCTCAACCAATTGTGATTCCAGTAATTTTGAACAATATTTGGAAACACACTTTCAGAGAAGAGAAGACGTTAAACATGCGTTGATATCATCCGCCGGTATTGATCGTGGAACTACAGGCAATATTTGACGAAATCGCCTTACAATAATATTAATGCACCACCAAAAATTTCTTGATTCTGACGTAGATCTTGCATTGTACGGTGCAATGCTTCCAGCAATTTTTTAAAGCGTCATTGCACATTACGTTTGCGACGCTCCAAAAATGAATAAATAAAATGGATCAGAGGCGAGATTCAAATGCTGACAGTCTCACTTTACCATTAGCACAACACATGCCAGGTGTTTCACCCTGAAATTTGGCTGCATCACAATGTGGACATCTCATCGTCATTCCACCAATATTGGCATGTTCACTATAATCATTTCCGCTGTTGTAAGCGAAACCAGCATATTCCACTTTAGCACACACAGCACGACGTGAAAGTTTATTTTTTGTACCCGTGACCAAGCAATGCTGTGCAACAAAGCAAAAATTTTTCATATTCACCCAATTTATATGAAAATGACTAAAGCTCAGAAAAATCACCACATACATACATATTTTTAAACTTTTTTTTTAAAAAACCATCCTCATTGCATGTTCTACAAAACGTATTCAGCCATTTTTTTATCCAGCTGTTCTCGAGTTATGGAGTCACAATCAAAATGTACACTTCTTTTTATATGTATATAGATATTTGATTCATGTTAAATAAATCAAATATGATATGATATTCCGGAAGTTTGCCAAATACGCAGCGTAAGAAAAAACTTTGAGGCTACAGCTACAGGATTATATAGGACAGAAAAGAACATATCCCGGCCATACTAAGAAATATACTATAGCGTAGTGTGACTGAAGACGCATCGCAACCTCGATTCGAAGCCGTGAGCCGCATCTCGATGAAAAACTTAGAAAATTTAATGCACGCGTTTTGAATTTAAGGCTTACAAGAGCCAACTCGTTCATGAAATGAAGCCAGTCAGGAATTTAAGTTAAAATTTCAGTAAATGAGATGTACAGCAGATAAATGTAGATTCGATGGTTTGTAGTTTTCCAAATTATTTTTGAATTATATAATATTTCCATACACACATATGTTACATACATGTAATCGCAGGTTTAGACCACTGAATCGAGATAAGTTACCCTTTTTTCTTTCTTTTGGTAAAGTAAGGGAAATGTGTACTAAGAGGGTTGCTATATTCAGAAACTTCAGACATTTCCATTAGAGAGTTTGACATTTTTTAGCATAAACGTACGACCATCATTTGTGTTGTTTACAGTGACTTAAAAAAATCAATTTGGCAAAAAAAAGGAATTAACTCGTGGACATTTTCGTGCGATCATTTTTCACAACTTTCGACGTGGATTATCACGACAAGAGTGCATCGATGAACTTAAATCTTTGTATGGCGATGAAGCACCTTCCTTTAGCACTGTGAAAAACTAGTTTAATGAATTCAGTCGTGGCCGACGCTCGCTCAAAGACGAAGGTCGTCCAAAAACGGATGTTGTGCCAGAGAACATTGATGCCGTGCGTGAACTTATAATGCAAGATCTTCATGTGACATACCGTAAAATAGAGGCATGCTTGGGCATTTCTTCCACCAGCATACATTCGATAATGGCCGTAAAATGATTGGTTCTCGTTGGATCCCGCACAATTTGACAATCGCTCCAAAAAAGGCTCTTGTCGATTGGTGCAAAGAAATTTTTAACAAATAGATCGTGGTGTTTTATAAGACGTTTATAAGATCGTCACAGGTGACGAACCATTGATCTATGTGTATAAGCCCGAAACAAAACAGCAATCGACCGTGTGGGTCTTCGAAGACGAGCCAAATCCAACGAAAGTTGTTCGTAGAAGAAGCACTTCGACGCAAATGGTCGCCTGTTTCTTCGGCAAAACTGGTCTTGTGGTAACTGTTTCGCTTGAGCAACGTAGGACGGTCAATTCTGAGTGGTACACAACAATTTGTTTGCCCGAAGTCTTCGGAGAAATTCGGAAAACGAACAAGATAAGACGTATTATTGTGCACCATGACTATGTGAGCTCTCACACATCGGCTCAAACCAGCGCCTTTTGACCGGTCAAAACGTTGAATTGGTGGGTCATTCGCCGCAAAGCTCTGACTTGGCACCCAATGACTTCTTCAAGAAAAAAATGCGTGGTCATCGATTTTCGTCGCCAGAAGATTCCGTTGAAGCGTTCAAAAATCATGTTTTCGAGGTGTCGCAATCGGAGTGGAAAAAGTGCTTCGACAATTGGTTTGAGCACATGCAAAAGTGTATAAATCATGCTGGAGAATGCTTTGAAAAACAATAAAACCATTTTTGATGATAAATATTCGCATTTTAATTATTAGGCCAGAAATTTATATAGCGGCCCTCGTATGAGCATGATGGTTTAAACTTATCATTGCTTTGTTCGAAAGATCGAACGATCGCATTATATATGGAACACAGTTCTACCCCAGAGTAACAAATCCTGTCAAATCAATTTTCCAAAATCTCTATGACTGTTTCTGGCTGTATCTTACGAATGACTCGACAATCGTCTTAAGGACCTGAATTGTAAATGAATTTTTCGTATAGCACCGGTCCTTCACTGTGCCGCGGCGTAGATTATGTGCCATGGCGGGCTATCTTGCTAAAACCAAAGATCACACAAGTCCAAATAATTTTTTTACGGCTCAATACGGTTCATCGTTATTAGTGTTGAGAGAAAATGCAACGATTCGAATAAAGCACACTACGAAAATATACAGATAAGAAATAGAATTGTATAGATAAGAACATTGAAGGTGTACTCCATCTCTGTCAGAGTGTGCACTGCAAATTTTAAGAATTTCCCCGAAAATTGGCAAAAATAAAGCAGCTCACATAATAGTGGACTTTTTCACCGCAAGCTATGTTATGTAGGACTGCATCACCACCTTTGCTCAATCCTGATTTGATCTGCAAGCTGTTTAAGACACACTATTGGTATCGAAGATCCATTACTTTATATCTGGCATATCATTAAGTCTTAATAATGAACACATTTTATAATGTATTCCTTTATTAAATGACAAAGTTCAACCTTTGCAATAAAACCAGAAATTTCATTTAGATTTTTAAAATTAAATCGCCCACCCTGTTTATGCCTATATTGACAAGTGTTGCTTACCAAACGTTCATTTTCATAATACAGTTGCACAAATTGAAGACGTTGTTGCGGTGTAAGTCTTTCCATGATGAAATGGCAAGCAATACTGAAAAGAAACAAAAATAAAGTTTAACACAACTCACGCGTAATCGGTAAAAAACCCTTTTGATAAAAATACTTCTAGATTGATTAGCCGTTACAAATCTAAGATTTTCACGATTTTAGTACCTGGATTTACATATAAAATAAGTATGGTTTGTTCTTACTTGTCCTTGTCTGGAGTTCATGCAGTACTAAACTAAATTAAATTTGCCAATAAAATGTTTACAAAACAAGAAACTATACAAAGTAAAAAAAATGTTTTTTCACATTTGCTTTTCCCTTTTTTTGTTTGTAAACAAACTTCCTGTGGGCTTCATTGCCATCTGATTCAAAAAAATTTTGAATGTTGCCAGAATACCATATTACTAACTAACTAGGTAACTAAGCTTTCATAAGATCGTGTGTAAATGTGATTTGATTTGTTGTTACGTATTGTCGTGCCACGTCGGTCTGAACAGTAGATCGTTTCCGTAAAGGCCCAATTAGTCTTGACGGTTGACGGTAGGCAATCAGCTATTTCAGTTGGGTGTTGCATTTTGCATGTGTTAGAGGGAGATAACTACAGTTTGACGGTTGACGACGGTAGACTTCTGCAGGTTGCAGAATCAACCGTCCACCGTCAAGACTAATTGGACCTTAACTTGTACCGATCGCAGTTACCGATTGAAATTACCGATTTGACGTCACTCTGATGTCATTCTCACCTTCACTGTTTCCGTAAAAAATATTGCCGATTCTTATTCCATTTACTCGTTCCAAATCTGTAATATGACATTGTTCCGATTCTACTTCAATAAGAATCGCTTAAAAAGTATTTCTGTAAGCAAATCGACTCAACTTGGAATCGGTAACTTTTTCACTGACTTTAAGCCAAGTAAGAACTCTGCCGATTGCTATAGTGTTGTTGCAATTATGAGAAAGCAAGTGGTCAAATATAATTTTTTAAACCAAATACAATTTTATTAATGCTATTTTAGACAAATAAATATTTCATTAAAAACATATGTTTTAATTGTGTTACCGCGGTTTAATTGTGTTTGAAAATAGGCAGCAAAAAATAAACATTGAAGATGGCTGTGTGTTGAAATTTACGACAATTTCTGAACCGGTTTCAACGAAATCGGTATGGTAATGCAAATTAACCGAGTGCAAATGTTTGTTTACTTGCAATGTACATCACCAACTGCCTGCTTATTTAATTCCTCGTTTTTTATTTGTTTGTATATTTTTAACAAAATAAGTGCGAAGGTAAGTAATAGTTGTCGTTTAAATATATAAGTTTTATTAAAATATCAATGTTTTAATACTAAATATTTGTACATAAAAACAAATGCAAATAAAAAGCTGCTTGTTTCATCTGTTTCAATTCCTACAGTTTCTTTTCGATTTGTGTTTCTTTCCATCACAGATCGAATTTTTACCGATTTCAACGTACAGAAATAGCAGTTATCATGAAATTGGTAACTTTCAGTCTAGTCGGTAACTTGCCGATTTATTTACAGAAACGAAATAAACATTTTGGCATTTCCCTTTTACTCTTCGCGTTGTTGTAATGTTTTGACTGATTTTTACATAAAAGAAGGAATTTATGTTTTTTTTGAAAAATTAAACTACATCTAAATCAATTTTTATGAAGCAACACACAAGAACAATTCCTATTAATTTTTTTTTACTGAAAACCAACATTGACGAAGAAGCTTTGTTGTAAATTAATTAATCGCTGTCGCGTACAAAGCACGAATCTCGTTGCGGTGTCTTATTGTCGTGTCGCGCATGTCTTAGCACTCCTTAACATATATTCTTCAGTAATTGCTGATTGATTTGTAAAAAATTAAATGATTTTAAATCAAAAGACTTTTAAAGTGTTTATTGTTAAAACTATTTAACAATAACGATTTAGCGGGGATTTAAGCGGGTTTATTCGTTTGTCAAATAAAACACGCATATTGTCTATAAATTACAAACTACTATTCGTGATTTGTTACATTAATCATTCCAAACTTTTTAACAACATTTAAATCACGAAAAGGTTTATGCATACATATTTTTAAAATTTTGCTACATTTTTTTGGTTTTAATTAAAAAATGGCTGAGAACTTTGTCTCATAAGCCAGGTTGATATGATAAATCGATGGCTAACCAAGCCGTATTCTTTTAAATCACGAGTTGATGCTAAAAAAACCTTTTATAATACAGTTACGATAACTGTAGTTATAAGTAAAACGAAATGACCCCGTCCCCAGAAACCGCAGTAGGGCGAGCGACCGCACACCACGATATACAGAAACGAAGTGTTTTGCTAAATTAATTTACTAATTTATGTAAAAGCAGTAATAGAGCATGTGAATAGCGCATTCAATGTATTGCAAGAAATGTAATCGCCCTGTGCATATGACGTTCAGTAGATTACACGTCTATACACCCTGTCATAATCTATTCCAATTATTTGCAATTTCGTACGCTTTCCAACACTGTTCATTTGACGTTCAGAATAATTTTTGTGGCCGAGCGAACGAACGAAACATGGGTAGCGGATGTAGTGTAGCGGATAAAATGAAAAATAATAAAAAATGTTATTAAATAAATTGAAAAAGTGAAAAATTACCACGCCAAAGTTGTTGTTCCCCTATAAATAAAAGAAATCAAACAACAGGAAAGAAAAAAAGAAGTTTCTAGCCCCACAAAGGAGGCAATCGCAACCAGAAGCCAACCAAGAAAATAAGGAAGGAAAAAATTTCATCGGTGTGTGTAAAAGTGGTGCGTGTATATGTGAGGTGTGTGTGCTTTGAGGCAAGAAAGTGTAAAAAGAAAAAAAAATAATAAAATTTGTACTACTAAAAATTAAAGTGCAAATATTGTCGAGAAAATGAGCAAACGAATGGAAAGATATCAATAGATTTTTAATTACGGAAGGGAACGCCGTGTAAAAGCAAGAAGAAAAAATCCAATTGTCAATTTTCCTTTCTCGTTTTCTCGTACTCAATATCCAGTGCGAAAATAGGTGTTGAAACAAAATACTAAAAAAATAAAGAAAAAATCCAGTGTTTTGCAAAGGAGAATTGAGGAAAATGAGTCGCCGTCGTTCATTCAGTGAAAAGTGTGCATGGTTTTTAAGAAGCGTTTTTTGTTAAAGAAATATTTTACAAAGATAATTTTGGTTTTACACCAGACAACAACGGGAATTTGTTAATTGGCATACGGCGAGAATAGGTGTAGGTAGAGCAAACAAAAGCGAACGATAAACAAGTGACAAGAAATAAACGTCAACACAAATCGGGAAGGCCAAAAATGGAAAAAAATTATGAGTGAAACTTTTTGAAAAAAGAAGTGAATATTTTTAAGTGGCGTCGATCTTTTCTTTTAAGGGAAATAAAAGAAATTAACATTTACGCTAGGAAATGCCATCGTAATCTACAACACCAGGACAGCGGAACATAAAACAGCAATAACAGTTCTAGTCACCCTGCCTTGAGCAGAAGACGACGACTGGTCGCAAACCACAGACCGCCTCCTTGCTTTCCTCGGTTAGTTACAATCGTCATCGTCGTCGTTTTCGTAGTAAGCTAGTCATCCGTCAACGCCATAGTTTTTGGTTACAGATATCGAGGTATTTTTCTTCTTTGGCCGTCTGGAGTTGTTGTGGCGTTTCTTCCTTATGAAAGTTGTACTCGTTACCAGAATATTTCCCTACCACTCTCCATCCTAACTTCCCCGAGACGACGACGGTTCTTGTCTAAAAAGCAAGACAAAGTCAACCATTTTCTCTGCTAGTTCTGCTAAAAGAAAAGGAAAAAAACAAAGAAAAAGCTGTCGCCCTCCTTTTGTACAACAAACCATCCAAGCAATCAACCATTGGATAAGGCAAGAACTTCCCCTACAAGCTTGCACCTGTTCTCGAACATAAAACTGCAACACAAACGGCTACAATATTAACAACAACAATAACTATAGCAGTTCTAAATCGTCATTTCATCACTCACATCGATTTTCGTCATTGTCGTTGTCATCCACATCGACATCATCACGACCATCCAATCCGACCAAGAATATTAACACCGCCAGCATAGGGAGCAGTAGAAGCAGCAACAGCAGTAGCGGAGCGAGCAGCCTCAAAAGCAGCAGCACCAACAACAAAATGCCCAAATGCGATGTTAAAACACGTTACATTCCTGCGACTTTCGCCTGGATTTTATTATTAACCACAACATTTCTCTTCTTCTTTTATCCGTAAGTACCCAACAAAAATATAAAAAAATATTTTTGCTCTGTCCTGTTCTACTTGCCATTGTTACTTTACTTTTATTGCTTGCCACCAATTGTCTTTATGGTAGTAACCAGTGTTGCCACAAGAAATTTTTTTTTCCGACCAAATTTGTTTCTAAATCCTACCAAATTGGGTCAAAACCGACCAAAATTGTAACGAAAAAAAACAATATTTAATTTATAGAAAACTTTTATTAATTAAACAAAAAATAATGTAAATTCAGTCTATTATTTTAATTCTTTAAATAAAAATATATACAAAACTATATAAACAAAAAAAAATCTCTTATATATACAGAGATTTTGGAGATCATTTGTCAGTAAATCCGAGATCATGTTTAACATATTTTCAATTCACTACAGTTTATTCGGTGTTTTAAAGTCTTTTTTAGCTGACCATACAGTATGCGGACCTTTGTTCGTGATTAATTCTTTACAAAGCATGATACTGTTAACATTTATTAGTCTTTACATGTTTACATTTAATACCGCGAACAAGCATACCACAGTTCGGAGGCCATAAGCTGTTTACGACGTCTAAGACATCAGAGTAAACGGCAAATGATTTTGTACTTTGGCCTCGTTCCATAGATGGCGTTTCACACATAGTAATGATTTTGTAAACTGTGAATATTAATAAATAAAATTATGCAACACATGGTAAATTATAATAAAAATATATATTTGAAATTTTTATTCAAAAATCTACCATAATCAGTTTGGGCCTACCATCCGACCAAAATTAAAAAATTGAAATTCGTCCGACCAAATTTGGTAGAATTCTACCAAAACGGCAACACTGGTAGTAACAAATCTCTCGCTCTCTCTTTTCTCGTCACTCCTAGTCAATAGTCAATATATGTATGTGGCGTTGTTGACAATGTTGTTGTTGTCGTTGTTATTCCTGCTGTCGTTTGTATTTGTTTTATTTTGTAACAAATTAAAAAACAGCAATAGCAAATGCAGACCAAACAAAAACTTGTTTTCAAGTTCACATTCATCTATTCCCAGTTCGCGGGGGTGGGGCAAGGGACCGAAGAAAGATTGTTGGGGAGAAAGCTGGGCATCGCTGATGTTTGTGTGTGTCCTTGATGGATGAACATGCAGAAAATTACAACACATACAGAGAGCACAACAAAAAACTAGTAGTTATATTTCTCATTTTTCTTCTCACGCTCTCTTATTTCTCACTCCAGGCATATGTTAAATGTTAATGTGCCTGGCAAAGTGAAATGTCGAAAACAGATCGTAATTCATTAAAAAAAAAGTTTGACTACAGTCACTAGTGTACGAGGGCTGCTATACATATATATTTCTGGCCTAATAATGAAAATGCGAATATTTATCATCAAAAATGGTTTTATTGATTTTTAAAGTATTCTCCAGTATGATTTATACACTCTTGCATGCGCTCAAACCAATTGTCGAAGCACTTTTTCCACTCGGATTGAGACACCTCCAAAACATGGTGAAGCGTTCAATTCAACAGCATCTTCTGGTGACGAAAATCGTTGACCACGCATTTTTTCTTGATGTGCGACAACTAAAAATAGTCATTCGGTGCCAAGTCAGGGCTGTACGGCGGATGACCCATCAATTCAACATTTTGGCCGGTTAAAAAGGCGCTAGTTTGAGTCGATGTGTGAGAGCCCGCATTGTCATGATGCCCAATGATTCGTCTTCTCTTGTTCGTTTTTCGAAGACTTCAGGCAAACAAATTGACCGTCCTACGTTGCTCAAGCGGAACAGTCGCCACATGACCAGTTTTGCCGAAGAAACAGGCGACCATTTGCTTCGAAGTGCTTCTTTCACGAACTACTTTCGTTGGATTTGTTAGACTCGTCTTTAAAGACCCACACGGTCGATTGCTGTTTTGTTTCAGACTCATACGCATAGATCTATGATTCGTCACCTGTGACGTTCTTATAAACGTTTTTGAAGCACCGAGATCGTATTTTTTCAAAATTACTCTGCACCAATCGCCACGAGCCTTTTTTTGAGCGATTGTCAAATTGTGCGGGATTCAACGAGAACAAACCTATTCTACTGCCAGGTGTTCATGCAATTTCGAATGTATGCTGGTGTACGAAATGCCCAAGGATGCCTCTATCTCACGTTATGTCACATGACCATCTTGTATTATCAGTTTGCGCACGGCATCAATGTTCTATGGCACAACGGCGGTTTTTGGACGACCTTCGTCTGAGCTAGCGTCTGCCATTATTGAATTCATTAAACCAGTTTTTTACAGAGCTATAGGATGGTGCTCATTGTCATACAAAGAGTTAAGTTCATCGCACGAAAAAGTTCACGAGTTAATTCCATTTTTTTTGCCAAATTGATTTTTTTCAAGTCACTGTAAACAACACAAATAAAAAAACTGTCTGATATAAAAGCTTTGAGATTATCAAAAAAAGTTATTCAAGAATTAATACCTATGCTCTACAACATCCCATTAAGGGACAAGAGGAACTTCTCTCAAATAAGCGAGCTTCGCACGATTCAATTCTAATACTCGGTAACCAGGACCTACTGTCTAACGCCGGATCCAAACGGCTTATGAATTTTGTAGAGAAGTTTCTACTTGGCTAAGAGAAAAATCACCCACTCGTAAAGTCGCCGGCATTTACGAGTTGAAAACCCGGTCACTGAAAATTGTTAGATGTACTTACACTGGATTTACTGGTATAATAGTGATGCACACTTCCAACACACCACGTCGGCCCACGCAGTAATACCTTACGTTACGAATACGACAATAGCAATGAAGGTATTATAGAGAGACTGCACAGTTGTCTAATTGCTTAGAGATAAGCAGACTTCGGAAGGTATCAATGTATTGCCTATCTGATAGTCTGCAAGATACGTGTTCCGAGACTAGATTTCTTACGCTTGTAATTTTCTCTCAATTCAGTAATGAAAACTTTGGGAAAAATCACCGAAAAATCTGTTACCAAGGATTAAAATGCTTGTTTTATTATCATTAATTTCTCTAGTCGTCTCCAAGCAAAGTTTTAGCTCAACAGCTAAAACAGTAGTCACAGTAGCAACAAAAACGAATGTTGCCAAACATTTTCTGTTTGCGGCCATAATCCAAACTACGACAATAACAACTTCCACCACGACCTATGAACAAAAGAAAAAGAAAATTTCCACAAAGCAATTTTCACTAATTACGTCAAGTAAACAACAGAGAAGAATCAGCAACAATATAAAACGAAAACAACACTCATCCCCACACACGCCTCTTGTACAAATACTAAATTTATTTAATTTCAACATTTTGTTTTACTTCGTATGCTTGAGAATATAAGCTCAGGATATTGGACGGAGGCAGACGAAGAAAAACACCAAACAACATATAGTCTTTGTCGCCGCCATGATCATTATAATTATCGTCAACATCATCATCGCCACCATCGGAGGGCAGCAGGCACATTAATTTTGCCGTGCGAACGCCCGTCTTTGTGTGTGTAAATATTTACGCTTGTGCCGCAGAAAAGCGTATAAAAAAACCATAATGTTGATTGTATTCTGTAATTTATAGCTGTGGCATGTACTTTTAATTTGTTTGTCATAAGACAAATGTCGAAGAAGACGACGAAGATGACGACTTTCAAATCTAATATGACATGTTTTAATTACTCACCATCATTATCGCCATCTTCGGCGGCGGCGACGGCAGCAAATCATCCTTTAGACTCCTCTCAGATCACACCATTCATTTGGTGCAATTCCCTCCCATCTTCAAACGCATGTGCCCTTTGGAATAGACAGTCGCCGCTTATTTAGTTAAACCACAAAAACGGTTAATTCTCACAACGCTTAGATGTTTTCAGCTCCTTTGTTCTTTTGTGTCGTGTGGTGAATGTAAACCATCGCCAAGTTAGTATACGGCACACATCGTCGCCATCATGATCATCATTATCTCGAAATTAGGAAATCTCAACTTTGGAATTAGAACGTTTAGGGGGCAAGTTGTTGCTGGGTTAACTACATACATATGTACCTTATATGCACTCAATGAGCGTTAGGTATGTACAGATAGGGACAAAATTGTTCCCGAAATGAACATTATTGAGACAAAATGACACAAATTTTTCTTAGATTGAAATTTGTATAATTTTTTATATAAAAAAACCCATTACTCCTACAGAATACATAAATATGAAAACTTAAAATAATTCTTTGTACATGTGACAGCGCATAGAGAAAGGGACCTAAGGGTAAAAAAAAATCAATTTTCATTTTTTTCTTCTTTTTTTGATGTGGACAACATCTGAGCATCGAATGAGACCGACCCCATGCCCCAAAAGTGTTCCCTCCTAGAGATATGCGCGTTTTATGAAAGTGAAGTCGACGATTCTAAGCGCAAATAGAAAGGGACCTAATCTTTAAAATGGCTCTCCTGAACAAAACTGGCCTTCCGCGTGCTTTTTAATTGCTTAATTTTTTGTCATAGTCCTTACGATATACTTGTCACACTTCAGGGACAATATTTATCCAAGCTTCAATAGAACGCTCCCAAAGTTCATCCATGGTTTTGGGCGGATCCTTTATAGCAAAAATTGTTTTTTTTTTAAAACAAATCAAACATATTCGATCGTGTTTAAATCCTATGATTATGTAGGGGCCGGTGTAAAAACTTGATTCCATTTTCTTCTTACCACTTTTTAGTCTTTTTGCAGTGTGCTTAGGATGTTTACCCAGTATAAAGATAACGTTTTGTCCCAGTTCCAAACCGAATATGTTCAGACTTGGAAGAAGTCCGGCAAAGAACTCCAAGCTACTCCAAGTTTCCACAAATTTCGCAAATATTTCGATCTTTGAATTCAACACTTTTATCTAACCATGTTCACTGCCGTCCATCTGAGCCAATTTGGTTGATATTTTTTGCAAACTAAAGTCCTTTTCTGCGTTTTATGTCGCTCAAAAGTTTTTTTTGGGATTTGCTCTGGCTACTAATCCACTTGCTTTCAAACTTCAACTTGTTTGACCTCAACTGCTGTATTTTATGCATCAGTAACGATTAATCGTTTAGCTTTGCGTCTATCCGCGGGCCTAAGTTTTTTTTGACGACTATAATTTATAATTTCCAAATTGTTCTGTTTTTTTCTTTTTATTTACAAAACCGACAGATATGTTGTTTTTTTTGGCTATATCTCGATATGTGGTCCCTTCTTTTATATCTTTTACCACATTTGTTTCAAAAGAGTTTCCTTAGAAAGAAACTAAGTACGGGGGCTGCTATATATTTCTGGCCTAATAATGAAAATGCCAATGTTTATCATCAAAAATGGTTTTGTTGTTTTTTAAAGTATTCTCTAGCATGATTTAAAAACTTTTGCATGCGCCCAAAAAAATTGTCGAAGCACTTTTCCACTCCGATTGAGACACCTCCAAAACATTGTTTTTGAACGCTTCTAGAGCATCTTCTGGCGACGAACATCGTTGACCACGCATTTTTGCTTGATGTGCGACAATAAAAAGAAGTCATTGGGTGCCAAGTCAGGGCTGTACGGCGGATGACCCATCAATTAGTCGTTTTTGCCGGTCAAAAAGGCTCTTTGAGCCGATGTGTAAGAGCTCGCATTGTCATACAAGGCACAATGATTGGTCCTCTCTTGTTCGTTTTCGAGTTTTTCCGAAGACTTTAGGCAAACAAATTGTGGTGCAGCACTCAGAATTGACCGTGCTACGTTGCTCAAGCGGAACAGTTGTCACATGACCTGTTTTGCCGAAGAAACAGGCCATTTGCTTCGAAGTGCTTCTTCCACGAACAACATTTGTTGGATTTGACTCGTCTTCAAAGACCCACACGGTCGATTGCTGTTTTGTTTTGGGCTCATACGCATAGATCCATGATTCGTCACCTGTGACGATCAAATAAACGTCTTTTGAAGCACCGCGATCGTATTTTTTCAAAATTTCTTTGCACCAATCGACACGAGCCTTTTTTTGAGCGATTGTCAAATTGTGCGGGAGAACAAACCTTTTTTACGGCCAGGTGTTCATGCAATATCGAATGTATGCTGGTGGAAGAAATGCCTAAGGATGCCTCTATCTCACGGTATGTCACATGACGATCTTGCATTATCAGTTCACGCACGGCATAAATGTTTTGTGGCACAGCGGCCGTTTTTCTACGACCTTCGTCTTTGAGCGACCGTCAGCCACGATTGAATTCATTAAACCAGTTTTTTACAGTGCTATAGGATGGTGCTCATCGCCATACAAAGATTTAAGTTCATCGATGCTCTTGTGATAATCCACGTCGAAAGTTGTGAAAAATGATTGCACGAAAATGTTCACGAGTTAATTCCATTTTTTTTTGCTAAATTGATGTGTGTTGCCTAGGCCAATAATATATATAGCAACCCTCGTAAAATGAAATTCATAATGTTTTTAACAAATTTTTAATCAAGTACATTACAACTACTACTGCACTTACTTTTTAAAAATCAACAATTTTGCCTGGATAACCATCTTTTTAGACGAATGTAAACAAACCAAACTGACTCATCTGGGGATTATAAACCCGCACGTAATCAGAAATAATCCAATGCCTTCTGTGGAGCGATGGTACCCTGGGTCCGTTTGCTTTGCTGAAAACGGTATTTCGGTAAAGGGTGAGCGCTACGGAGACGGTATTTTGGTAAACGGTGAGCGCTACGGAGACGTAAATATGTGATCTTATGGCTGAAAATTTAAGACAATGTCATGTACAGTCATTGATGTATGCAGTATGGCGCTCTATGCAACACGGCCCACACTACAATAGATTTTCTGCGGTAATAAGATTTCTTGGAAATGTGAATTGGCTTTGATGCACTTCTACAACAACATAGGGACCGTACCTTGTGTATTTGAGCATTTTTCTATATTTATGAAAAATCCGTGGTTACCATTGATTGACTAGTGCAGCCGCCCTTTACAACCTAAGATGGCTATTCAACATTTTGGTCTAACATTAGACCAATAGTAAATCTGACCGGGTATTCTTATAAATATGATTATTTTTATTTGTTGGACGATATAACAGACTTGTCCTGACCAAAGTTTACTCCGTTTTTATTTTTTTCATTTCATTTCTTTATTGACATGTAATTCGAAGCCCATTGGGGCCTATTAGAGCTAAATTACAATATGCATCAAAATGTTAAATAAAACATCATAAACTACTAGAGAAAATTCAGTATAAAATCAAATAAATAATATAAATTAAAAAAATCCTAATATTTCCTAATAAAAGAGAAAAAAACCTGATGAAAGCATATAAGTGATAATCAAGAAACAGAAGAAAAAAAAACTTATAAATAAAAGCATTACTCTGTACTTGAACGAAAATGTTCCATTAAATGTTTACGAAAAGTTATGAAAGACAAATTAAACGTTTTTAAACTGCTTGGCAAAATGTTAAATAGTCGGGCTACTCTTACGAGGAATGATCGATCCATAAGCGGTGTTACCTTTGGAATAATTAACTGTCTGTTGCGAATTGAGTGACTGAAAACAAATGAATTTGCTAGGAACAAAGGAGATTGAAGTTTGTATATCTTGTAAAAAAAAATATAGCAACCGAAGGTGCACAAATTCCACAAAGGAACAGCCTAAAAAGTCATTCACAAACGGCGATATGTGAGCATACGGTTTAACAGAATATACATAGCGCATAACTCTATGAAGCACTGTCTTTATAATATTCATATTACTTTGAGTAGTTCCTGTATATACCTCTAGACAGTACAAAATATTTGGCATAATTAAGCCATGAACCAGTTTTGTTTTTACCCAACGAGGTAAAACTAAATTGGTGTTGTATAGTTGACGAAGTGTGAAACTAATACGTGAAGCAATACTGCGAATATGCTGCTCAAAGCAACATTTGTTATCCAGTAGTATTCCCAAACACGTAATACTCTGAACGAATTCTATAGACGTACCATTGTATTGCAAATCTAGGTTGATAGAAGATGATGATGAAAACAGTATTGCCTTTGTTTTAGAAGGATTAATACTAAGCTTGTTAGAGGACATCCATACGCTCAATAATTTTAAAACATAATTAGTTTTTGCTTGTAAAACATCCAAATACTGGATTTCTTCGCAAAATAATAGCTGAACATCATCAGCAAAAGAGTATGGTGTAGACCAATCTCCTAGACTTTTGAAAAGGTCATTAATAAACAGCACAAACAAAATTGGACCAAGAACAGAGCCCTGAGGGACCCCACTCCTAACAGACAAAACAGACGATGCGACTCCATTGACACGAACAAACTGCTTTCTACCACAAAGCAAAGAAATGGGTCTTAAGTTGTCAGTATAATTCGAGCTTGACTTCTTTTGAATTGGTGTCACTATGGCTACTTTCCAATCATTAGGAAAGCAGGAAGTCATTATTATAGTGTTCACTAAATGAAGAAGGTGATTTGATATAAACGGAAATACTACTTTACTACTTGTCATTTTGGATTTGCGAGCATATCAATTTTATTCTAAATAAAGTTTACCGTATAAATTTTGTATACCCTAATATGACAACCATCGATTTCAAGCTTATTTATTATAAATGAGATTTGTCATCAAAGAGATCAGAGATGAAGGCCAAGAAGACAGAGGGGAAAAGGTATGACTGAACCGACATCTTGTAAAATGCATATTTTTCACATTACAGTCATCAATAATATGATAGATTTTTCCGAAAAACATTAAAAGAATCTTGTTGTCAATTGCTCTGTCGGTTAGCGACGCGATGATTTAAAAAATATGAAAATTGATTGTCATATTGATATAAATCAAACCGTATATAATGTAGTGGATCTGTCTATTTATGGGCGTGGTTAATAAATAGTAATTGGCGGCTGATTAATGGGAGCCACTTTAACTCAATTCATGGATCATAGTCGGCCTGTTGCAACCAGTCTTTTTTGCAATCATAGTAAAATTTACTAATAAAATTCTATTAATAAAAAAACACATAGAAAGTCAGACATATGCATATCCAATGTTTTGAAAGATACGACATAGGCAGACTGACAAAACTGATGTTCTCAGATCTGAAGCATAACATTAAATATTGCATCCATGCCATTTCCAAAAAAAAAAGTTTGCTAAAAAAAATCAGTGTCTGGTGGCTCAGAACTCTTCCCTTTTCGTCATTGTTGTTCTTTTCTTCTGATAAAAATGCGGTGATTCATATTTTGTCGCTTCGTCAGCTTTTCATGCCAAACCAATGAATTAGTGGCATGACTTTTGTATGTCTGAGTTGTCGTCTGCCACTCTCTCGCCTGTGTCTTTGCTCTGTATTCAAAATTGCTGTTTGTATTGAGTAACGTACAATGAAACAATGGTGCCTGCTTTGAATCTGTGCGTATATGCATCACTCCTTTGTCTCTTCGTTTCATTTCTTTGCGTATCTTTGATGTTTTTCGTCCTTTATTGTGTTCTATCTAATTTATTTACTTCGTCAGCAAAAATAAAAAAAGTTTAAATTAAAGTAATGTTGTGAGACGGTGCAAAGGAATACTTTTTTTTAACTTCGAGTTGTTTGAATGACTATGGCCTTTTCACAGCACTTCGTTCGGAGGAAACCTACGGTATTTTAGGAAATTGTTTGATATTCAATTCAGTTATGGGAAGCATCGCATATTGAAATGAAATCTTAATTTGCCAGATTTCGTCACGAAATCTATTACAATTTGTATTGATAAAGGCAGGGGAAAGTCGATGAAACTGAAATCGGATGGATTTCAATTTCAATTGAAAATTGTTCGTTTCAGGGAGACTTTTGAATTTCAAAAAGGAATGCAGAATTTTGTATAAAAATATCATACTTTATTATAGAAATATTTGATTTAAAATACTAATTTTGGCATTTTCTTTATGCCGGTTGAGAATTTTTTGTTTCAAATCGAAATTATTATACTTAATATGAACATCTCTAGCTTCTCAAGAGCAACGAACCTTTCAATTACAATTGTAATTATGACCAATTTATTTACGGTTTGATCTATGTCAATAGAACTTTGTAAGTCAATAGCCAATCAATTGCTAAAAAAATCGACTGTAATATTGTCTTTATGTCTTTACTAAAAAAATGTATCTATGTATGATTTATGGGTATTGATGACCGTAAGGTGGAAAATATGTATGCATTTTTTTAAAGATGTTTGTATGAAAACTCTACATTTCCATATGAAATTTAATATTTCTAGTGCAACTTTTCAAATTCAAATCAAACTTCTCCTTATCAATTAAACATTTCATCATTTCAAAATTAGATTTCTTAAACTAAAACTGATAATTTAGAAACTAAGTGGTACATTTTCTATTTACATTTTCAAAATTACTTAAAGAACTTTTCAAACTTCACCTTAATATTATCAAAGTTTCTAAAAAGTTTTTCATAGTAAATCCATATCGATTCGAAATACAAATTTTTCAATTTAAAATTTTTGATTTTTACAAATGCGCCATGATAAATACGCATTTTACTAGCGAAGACACTAACCACCTGGAAGTTCGTTCCACGTTGCTTCAATCGGACACTCCACTCCGTATGCACCTTTTTTCTCTCGATATTTTACTTACAATCTGTCTTGCGACAATAAGTAAATTGAATGACATTAAACATGATAAAATTTGAATGTTAAAATCCAAAAGGTATATACATTTTATAAAGTACATATTTTTAAAACAAACTTAATTTCTATATGGCAGGTCTAGTATGTGATGTCTTTTGAGCCTAGATACCTCGTCCGTATAGTCCAGTAGTGAGATTGCTAGCGGGTTCGAGTGGTTGCTTAGTCTTTCCAGATAGTTTGTAGTAATTCTATTGATTTCTTCTTTCACAGTAGGTATCTGACACCAGAACAAAAAAACCCAAAAATTCCATATCTCACTTTTTTTCATAAATATTATCATGTAAAGTACTCGCCAAGAGCTTTTCTGTGATATACATGTTATGTGGCAAGAATGTTCCGTGTGGCGTCAGTCGTACGCACTGCTGTCCTCCATTTGATTATTGGACAAAAAATCCCAAATATTACATCTATGGAATTATTTTTTTTTTAATTTTTATTATTTTTGTTAATCTTTAAGGTTCTGGCACACCGAACTATTCTTTTTTTAACGCTGCGTATTTTTAAAATTACGGCAGTCTAAAAACCATTGAAATACGAGTATACAATACGTACAAACGTGCATGGCAGGATTTTTCAATGCCGACACTGCAACACCATTATTTTTAAATTTTCAGTGGTTTGCAGACTACCGTAGGTAAAGAAAAACGAAGCGTAAGAAAAAAATTTGCTTCAGTGTATCCGGGCCTTTAAACTCCATGTCTATTTTTTATTTTGGTTTCGTTTTTTAATAAAATACGTCTAGAAATTTTTTATTATGTATTTTTCAATATTTAACTGGGAAATGTCATCCTTTTAAGGGAACTCTGTAATCACCAGCGCTTAGCGTCTTCGCTAGTTAAATTAAAAGTTATCTTGACACACATGATTTTATTGTAGCTGGAATTTTTACAATTGAATTGGAATTGATTTTTAATAAAATTAAAAAAAGAAAACAGTTTTTATAATTGCAATAGCCATTATTACAATTATAAAAAGTTGGCCAATTGTGGTTCACATATTTATAACTACTTGATGTATTTTAAAATCTTATACCAAATTTGCCATTTTGCTTAAAACTTTCAGAATTTTTCCTAACTTTAAACGCGATTTTGTAAAATTGTGTTTACAAACTAATAATAATCAACGTTTCACTTTCTTCCTTCTCATTCTTAAAATTCTCGATTTCCAAAGAAATTGTCCGTTTGAACTGGAAAACTAAATTGAAATTTAGGATTCCAATGGAGTTTTTTAACATCAAGTTGAAAGTTTCAAAATTTCAATTGCCATTTTTCTTTAAATCAAATTGAACATTTCGATATCAATTGAAATTTTTTGAGTTACAGTTGGCATGTTCTAAATGCCGTGTTTGTATACGCAATTGAAATTTAAATATTGGATTTCGTTTCAATTTGTATAAAAAATTGACAGTCAAAATTCGATAGAAATCAAATTCAGAGTATTTCGTTCGTGCATAAAATTTGAATCTAAGAGTTCAATTGCACGTTAAACCTTTCAGTTGTATTGAAAATGGAAAAATGCTACATATTTAATTGTATAATGTACATTTCTTATTTTATTTTTTAAGCTGTATGTATTTTCCATTTTCCATCGAAGAATTGACTGAAAATTTTAAAACGTATTGAGAAAATTTCAAGTATAGAGAATGTAAAAAATTTGAGTTTTGTTTCTAAAACTTTTAGATTTTAAAGACTGTGAGATTGATTGCTGCATAATCGGCCTATTGGAATCTGTATTAAAGTGCTCTCAGAAGTACTTTTGACAGAGTTTGAAATATCATCATCATGTTTTTTTTAATTTAATTTTGGATACTATCATTCCTCACCTTCGATAACAATACCATCATAACTGTAATGTCTCCGTCTGTCTATGCAATTTTCATTTCGGCAAACTGTTATTGTCAGCAGAAACAAAAAAAACAGGATAGATTTCCTGAATTGTTTACCAAAAACGAAATACCGAAAACTGTTAAACGACAACAAAATCGTACATCTTTCGCAAACTAAAGAGTTGTTTGAAAAGTTGCCACAAATTGATTAAAAGACACACTGAACAACTTTCCCAGTGAATAAAATAAATCGAAGCACATCACTCGTTTAGTCACTTTTTCTTTAACAATTTCCATAGACAAACTTACGAATTTCCACGCAGCGGAGAGTAGTACTCTGGGCGCTGCCAGCCAAGTCATCCCCACCGATATGGGCAAAATTATCTGTTCCACGTTCACATACCAACGCACACACATACGTACTCACAAAGCATACAAACATTCCGTTCATTGTTTGTTTATGGAAAAAGATAAACTTTTCCTTGAGTTTTCTTTAAAGAAAAGCAAAACGCGCCGGCCTGTATGAGTACGAGATGGGTATGGTCTGGACTGGGTGTGTGTGCGTTGTTGAGTATGTGCAATTTGCCCCGCAGTTACTACCTCCACCCGTTGCGTTTTTATAGCCGAAATGCTGAGTGATTGTTTACATAAATTTTGTTGCAAAATAGACGAGGATTTTTGTGTTTGCTTGCTGTCATTCTCACACAGACATGAGTATTATTCTCTGGCGGGAGCTTACATAGTAAGAAAAATGCGACACACGAGGCTACCGTTGCAGCAATACAGCCATGTTGAAGCAAGCGTTGCTTCGTGTGTAGCAGTGTTGCCATGCCTTTTGTGAACAAACAAAAAATTTGCTGCAACACGTTGCTCTCAACGGTTGCGCGTGTTTTTTTCTTTGAACTAAAATGCGAGGGGTGTCTCTTGTTTATTTATGCGATTTGAAAATATGTATTACGAAATATCGCTTTCTTTTTATGACCTTCGAAGACAGGGGAGTGAGAAACCACAATCGTTTTGACAATACTTCTTTTTTATTTTAGCACATTTTTAATGCTGTCCTAGCTTAAAATGTATTTGAATACAAATATAATTCAAGTTTCGTTACATATAGGGTGATCCATTTAGAGGAATTTTTTCCAAAATAAAAAAAAAACTGAAATCAAGTGTGGAATATTTATTGTTTATTCGAAAGGAAATTTTATGCCATTTTGTTTTTGATTGAATAAAATTTCCTTCAAATTTTGACCGCAACTACGCCTCAGGGTGTCCATTCTGAGGGTCCAATTTCAGAAGACGCGTCGAACATTTCGACCGGTATGGCGTTAATGACACGCATAATGTTGGCTTCCAAAACCTGAATCGTAGCTGGTTTGTCAGCATAGAATTTGGACTTTACTTAGCCCCCCCCCCCCAAAAAAAAATATTTAGGAGTGATATCACACGATCTAGGCGGCCAACTCACTGGTCCAAAACGTAGAATTAGCTGCTCTTCAAAATTACGTCTTAATAGATGCATTGTTTGAGCAGCTGTATGGCAAGTGCCACCGTCCTGTTGAAACCAAATGTCGTCATAAATACGGGCTTCAATTTCAGGCAGCAAAAAGTCCGATATCATGGCGCGATAGCGAGCACCATTTACGGTTACGATCCGATCCATCATTTTTGAAAAAAAAATGGAGCGATGATTCCACCAGCCCAAAAACCGCATAATGTTAACTCTGGAACCTCTTCTGGTTGCTTTTCAGCCCAAATGCAATTATTTTGTTTATTCACGTTGCCGTTGACCTAGGAATGGACCTAGTCACTGAACAAAATTTTGGTCGAAAACAGTGGATCTTCTCATTTCCAAAATACAGTTGCGAAATTTGTAAGTCTTTTCATGATGGAATGACAAACAATGCTGAAAATAAAAAAAATAAAGTTAAACACAGCTCACGCGTAATCTGTGAAAAAAAACCCTATTGAAAAAAATACCTCTAGATTGATTACCAGTTACAAACAATTCTTCTGGCGAAGGCATTTCAATTCGACCACTGCGATATCCACCTTGAAATCGCTGTTGGTTTCATTCTAAAGAAAAAGATTCTGACAAGTAAATAAAATCTGGTGTTAGATTATTATTGGGTTTCACTGAGTCGAAACAAAGAAATTTCAAAACTATCTCATAACGTTTTAAAGTTATCGCTTAAGCAAGTGCCAATAGAAAACGCCTATTTTTGAAAAAAAGGTAACATCTGAAAACACTATACGGCTTCACAGAAGCAGATGTTCTACAATTCTTGAGTTTTTACAAAAAGCAAGCATAGCTTTCGTGACAAAGATTAAATCCTAAAAATGATTTAATTCCAAAAACTTTTTGTTAGCATTTCGCAAAATTATTTTATTTTATTATTTTGCAAGTTGTTACTCTACAGATATATTGGCCATGTTTAATCGATAATGCACATAAGTGGTCAGTTTTGCTTCATAAACCGTTTGTTATAAACATTATAGCACCTACACTGGTGGCCAAAACTAAAGCAACTTATATAAGCGCAGCATTCAAATTATCGCAAAATATTGGTTAGCCCCAAAACTTTTTTTTTAATTTTTAAATATTTGGTTAAATTGTTCAACACCCGAAAAAAAAATTTCAATAATTTTAACTGACATTTTTTACATTTAGTGCAAGCAGTGCCTATATCACCCGGTTAAAACGAAAGCAACTCTACAGTACTCTTCTTTTCTAACAAAATCAATGGTTTACCGTTATAAATTTGAGGTTTTGCTTTTGAATAGGTTTCGTATAACGATATAAGATGATTTTGTAATTAGTTTTTATTGCGAATGCACGCGATGAATGCAAATTTTAATCACTCGTAAAAACTTTAAAAATGGCTAGAAATAAATACATTTAATGGTCAAAGAGCAAATTATCAAAGAGTACAAAAATGGATTGTCACAAATTAACATTTCTAAAAAGTTTTCGATAAACAAATCGGTGATTTCTCGAATAATAAATCGATATCGTGCAACTGGGTCCATGGAAACAGTGCATTCTGATGGAAGGCCGCAAAAGACATCAACACGTACCGATCAAAAACTCGTTCGTGAAGTAAAAAAAGAACCCTTTTGCAAAATCAACTGAATTAATAAGAGAGTTATCGTTAGACATCAGTTCCAGAACTGTGCAAAGGCGTGCGGTAGAAGCAAATTTGCAAGCTCACAAGCCGTCGAAGAAGCCATTTATTTCCCCAAAGAATAGGTAAGCCAGGTTGGTCTATGCACTGGCTCATATCAATTGGAGCAAAGCTCAGTGGAGAAATGTTATTTTCCGATGAGTCAAAATCCAATATAAAGGGGTGGGATATGAAAAATTTTACAGTAAGAAGAGCACCAAACGAACGTCTTAAACCTCAGTATTGCAAAGGCACCGTTAAACACGGCCAAGGCTCAGTGATGGTGTTTGGCGCTTTTTCTTAAGCTGGAGTTGGACCGATTAATCAGATAAAGGAAATAATGGACCGATTTGTGTACTTAAGTATAAAGATCTTCTGGTGAACGTCATGCTTCTGTACGCAGAGGAAAATTTGCCGCTAATTCAGGTTTTCCAGCATGATAATGGCCCGAAGCATACCTCAAAGTTGGTGAAAGATTGGTTGAGTGAGTCAAATATCACCGTGCTTTCGTGGCCAGCTAAATCACCGAATTTAGACCCCATCGAAAATCTCTGGATTATAGTAGACCGTAAAATAAAACGAGATTCCACGACGAATAAGCACACTATATTTGGACGCCTCCAAGATGCTTGGAACAGCATTTCCAAAGACCAAATTGAAAGACTAATAGACTCAATGCCACGTAGATGTGTTGCAGTCATTATAAAAATAAAGGATTTGCTATTGATTATTAATATAATATTACGATTCGAAAGACTGAAATGAAAAGTTGCTTTAGTTTTGAGTTCAACTTAGAGTTGAACTGCAGTCAATTACGTTTAATATTAGATAAAAATGAATTCGAAATGAAAATTTAGTTTTGTTCTGTATATACGAACAGAATAAAGGACAAATATCATATAAAAATCCCATTTTTCCCATTCAAAAAAAAATTAGAGATCATTGAATATGTCACAAAAAAGTTGCTTTAGTTTTGGCCACCAGTGTATGTTTAAAAAAGGTTAAGGAGCATTTCTATAAAGTAATTTTGAGTTTTAAACCTTTCGTACTTTTTTTTGAATATAAGCCTTAATGTTTATAAAGGTTATTTATAGAAAAATATTCAACTCGTTTAAACTTAAAGCCAATATCATCCGTGAGCTACCACCCGAAAATATAATCAAAGTCTTGGGAAATTGGAGTGACAGAATGCGCTACTGTGCAGCCAGCTGAGGCGGCTACTTGCACAAAGTATTATTCCATAATTAATGGGAATTTTTGTTCTTTCTAATAAAGCTATAATCGTTGAAAAAAAAATAATTTTGTTCTTTTTATTGAACTTTTAAAAAGTAACTTGTATTTGGCCCTACCTATATAAATTCCAGGTCCTAAAATGAATAGATTATTGTGTATTAGTTTTTGTAAACAATATAAATTTTAAATTTTAATTTTGATAAATTACAATGAAAAATTAAAAGGAAAACCTGGGCCAGGATAAGCCAGAAAAAAGTAAACATATTACAAAACCTTAAATTGTGTGTTCTGTTGTTGAATGTGTAGATTTCTGAGTCGTTTACAAAAGGCCATCCAGTAAATATTTAAACTTTTGTAGATTATTATTATCACACATTATTTTCCTTAATCTTTTGCGAGACGAAAAAATTCTTCTACTCTTGTGTCAAGATCATATGAATACTTCAAAACGTAACTCATTGTTCCCTTTCAAACTTGCTTTAAACGACAAACGAAGATGATCTTAAACTTATTTACTGGCACTAAGTAAAGAATCCTGCTCTATGTAAACTGAATAAAACTTGAATACAATTTTGTAGCAGTTGCCACAATTCTGGCATCTGTTTATGGTTGCAACCTATTCCCACTATCGTCTTGATTGTGCATCAAAAACAACAAAATCAAAAAGGGAAAATAAAAATTCGAGAACTCTTTTTTTTTTCAAAAAAAAAAATAAATAAACAGGTTTGTTTCTTCCAACACAATCATTTGTATATGTGTATGCGTAAATGATAACGGAATTTTCTCTTAAGTTTAAAATTTTTTCTGTTTTACATAATACGAAAGATATAATAACAAAATAATATTCAAAACAAAAACAATATACACATGTTTGTAGATAATGAGAAACAGATATGTAGGTTCGTACATATGTACATACAAACATTTGTCCATATATTTTTTTCTGGTAGCACATTTGCTGACGTAAAAATTGTTGAATAATTACAACGGAAGAACTGAAAAACAACAAAAAAAACACACACATACAAAAAATGAAAAAAAACAATCTATAATAAATGTCTGTCAAAAAACCAAAAAAAAATTATTTGTTTTTGTAGTGAGGTAAAATCAGCAAAACAAAACAAAATAAGAAAACGAGCAAGCCACAATTGTGTTTGTACGTTTATTTAGTAGCATCACCAACAAAATTCATTCATTCACGTTTTCTCTTTCTTTTAAATACAAGTTTTCATTATTTATTTATGTCCCCCCCTTTGTGCTTCGCAAGAAAAGTGTTAAGAATGAGAGCGGGCGACTAGACATCTCTGTTCTGCAACCGTACGAGTACATAAACAGAATAGTATGACACACACGTTATGTTCAGACACTGTTTTTTTTAGTTGAATGTCGCTCGTACTTTCTTTTCCAAGCCTTATCCTCGCGTCTCTGTATCTGTTTCGCCTTAACTTTATTATTTATGCATTTCTTTCTGGTGAATTGTTGTGCCTTTTGTTTATTGTTGTTGTTGGGGGCGTTAGGAGTTAACATTTTCTTTTATGAGAATTAGTTACTTGGTTAATTGAGACAGACGCTCATGCTTACATATTTTTTTTAACGGCAACCAGGGATGATAAGGTTGATATTTAAGTACTCTTTTTGATACTTTTTGACTTTAAACAGTACCGTGGTACCACCGCGACTAATTTGATGCCTTATCTGGTTTCCCAAAAATTGCTACTGCTTTTTAGAAAAGAATTTAACCTACATACATGTATGGGCTCTTTAACGATGATCCAGGTAAAAGATGCAATGAATCTGATGCGATGGTAGCTAGATTAATAGAACCGTAAAAACGAATTTCTTCGTCCAAAAGCTTGAGAGATGTTTCAGTACAAAATCTAAAAATTCGGCTCATGCGTCCTAAATTAAAAGCTAGATTAATAGAACCGTAAAAACGAATTTCTTCGTCCAAAAGCTTGAGAGATGTTTCAGTACAAAATCTAAAAATTCGGCTCATGCGTCCGTTCCTAATCTTAAATCTTAGCCAAAACTTTAATTACTCTTTATACTTATATTTGAATTCATAGCAAAATTTGTCGTTATTTGAGAATAAATATGTCCACATTGACTTTTGATCGCCCGTTTTGACCATGCGTCCCGTTTTTGGCCACATCAGTCAAAATTCTCTTTTCTGAGGTATTATGTGCGTCTAAACTAACATTACAAATTATGACCATTGCCGTCCACAAAAAAATTATTTTTTGATAAGCAAATACTAAAGAAAGTGTTGTTTTAACCGAGATACCTTAAGTCCCAAAAAGGAAAACTTTTTTCTCCTTATGCCAATATTTTAAAAATTTAAAAGGTTCCTTATCCACATTTTTTTACCAAAAGGTGGGTACACCGCAGGTTTTTAAAGATGCATATTTTGCGTTCGAGTGAATGCCATTCAAATAAGTGTCAAAACTTACAATCAATGTTTGGCATGTTTACCGGAATTACCGGAAGTTGAAAAACATGCAGCGAATGAAAAAGTATGAGACCGTATCCCTCTCTCTTTCTTGTATGTCCTCTCTGAGAGTTAGTTGTGGGAGATAAAACCCCATTTATCTATTTAAAAGTTTGGTAACATAGATTACACAGTGTGACAGAGAAAAAATACCTTGGAAATGATATTATTTTTCTTGTACATCTTGCTGAGTACAACAAGAAATCGGTTTTAAAATTTCTCAAACACCTCCAAAATCTGGAGTTACGGGTAAAAACCCGGTTTTTCGGATCGTACGCACTTATATGCCAGTAACTTGGTTGAATATCAACCGATTTTAAGTTTTTCGGCTTATTTGGAAAGAAGAAACTGCGGCCTTTCGAATTTTAAAATCACACTGAAAAAAACTATTTTTCCTGGAAACTTATTTTTTTTTTATTTTTTTTTTATTTTTTTTTTTATTTATTTTATTTTTATTTTTTTTAATTTTTTAAATTTGGACGCGTTTTTCACTGATTTGGAAAGAAGAAACTGGGGCCTTTCGAATGGTGTATACACTTTTAAAATCACATTGAAAAAAATCTGTATTTTCCCTGTAAACTTTTTTTTTAAATTTTTTTGTAATTTTTTAACTTTGGATGCCTTTTTACACAGAATTTTTTAAAAGAAATCGAACAATATTTGAACTGAACAATAAAGATATCATTCTTACGACTCCATTTATTTAAACAAATTTTTTTTTGAAAAAATACAATTATTGACATTACAACTTAGAAAAGTTTGTTTGATCGTTTTATTTTTAATTGAACATCCCGTTTAAGTGTCCAGCAATATTCGGAAATCATTTTTATTCTATCTTTTCCTTCATAACGTTTTTCCATTGTAATTATTTCTTGATGAAAGTGTTCGCCTTGTTCAACACTGAACTGGCCCAGGTTTTCTGGGAAGAAGTCTAGATGTGAATGGAGGAAATTAATTTCAATTGACATGTTGCAGCCCATTTCACCATACGCACTTAATAATTCATCAACAATCGCGACATAGTTGTCGCTTCTATGATTACCAAGAAAGTTATCACATAGTGCAACAAAACTGTTGCATGCGCGTTTTTCAACGGAAATGAGCTTGTTGATAAAATTCTCATCTCTCATAACTTAACGAATTTGAGGTCCAATAAATATACCTGAAATTCATCAGAACTATTAAATGCGAAAACACATATTAGATCTGTGAAGAAATTAATATCTTCTTTAATTTTGACTTCGCTTAATTTTGGGAATACCGCTCTAATATAGCAAAAAGCTTCACCGTTTACATCAATTTTTTTTACAAATAGTTTCATGTACCCAAACTTTAGATGCAGTGGTGGCAAAACAACCTTATCAACTGTAACTAATGGGGCGTTTAAAACGTTTTTCCTGCCTATTAGATATGTGTCACGAGATGGCCATGCCTTGCGATCGTAGCGATTTGGTGCACGACTATCCCATTCACAAAGGTAACATGGATATTTTGTGTAATCACCTTGCATACCAAATAAAATTGTAAAAACCTTTAATCAGCCTCGTCTTTCCATTTATGCAAGTTATAGTTGACGCAGTATTTGGTTCATAACTTCATACGTTTCTTTTGTACTAGTCGCATATGCGAATGGATTTTTATTGTTCAGTGTTTAAATTACAAAAAATTAGATAAACTGCGACCATGAGTTATTATCACTATTAGCTCGCTAGAAATTAAAATTCTAAAAAGCCAAGGAACGTTAGAGATATCAATACATGTCATTTACATTTGAAAATTATTTCGTTCATATGTACGATCATGTGTGCCTTAAAAATCTCGAGGTCGTCTTAAAGTTGCCGAATTGTTGACCGATTTTGAAAGTCAATTTAGGTGTTTTTTAAGCACGAAAGAAAGTCAAATTGTCAAATGTTTAATTTTAATTAATTATATACGAGTACATCGTTTTTCTTTTGTTTTGATATTCATTCACCATAATTTTTAGCAGGTACATTTTCACATACTGAACGGTTTAACAAATCATGAAAATTAATGTTTTGATTTTTTTCTTCCGACGTATGATTAATATTTAAATGAGTTTTTATAACACTTATACGGCGGGTTGTCAAACTGTTACTGCGTGGTCATTTACACGATAGAAAAGAAACTTAAACAAACCACATTAATGCCGACTTTATGTTGAAGCTACATTTTTTGTCATGAATATGAACAAGATATTACTTCATTTAAACCATTGCTAGAGCTTTGCAGTGCTTTTAGTGGTCGGTCCAATTTTAGACAACCTTTTTTCGATAAAAGAATCTAAAATGTTGTGGCCTCAAGAGAACAGAGTTTGTCTTCTTAGCTTAAACTAAGGACTTGATGCAAACCCAGAAAAAATGATTTATAAGTGTCAAATCGATTGATCGCAGCGGCAATGATCGTCAAACGTTCGCGGTGAATTCGCTTAAGAATTTTTTTTCTTTACTTGTATTGCATATAGCGTTCCAACTACAGCTTAGATGTATGTATCAATGTTGTCTAGCTCTGGTCGCAGAAAGTCCACAAACATTGCTCGACACCGTGATCCCTGGATGTATATACCGCTCAAGCATTCAAACTTTATGGATGCAGTGTTGTCTGATCGAACTCTTGTAAATTATATTCCCACCAATAACCACCATTTTCTTTGTCGACAAAGCTGCTGAGCCAAAAAGGTTCTCGTTTGAGAAAATGTTTTTTGACCGCTTTACTTCAATTTATGTCTGTTTAGGGCCAAAAAGTGTGTACACTCGCTCATGCTTGTTTCCTTGTTACAACAAAATTTAAGTTACGTATTCGCATATAATCCGAAATTAACTTGACATGCTTAAAACAAAGCACATAGAAAATAAAACAAACTCAATATTTGAATAGGGTGAAGGCATTGGTCGCTTAAGTAGCTTTTGAAATATAGCTTTTGAGAACTAGCATTATAATATATATAAATAATAATAATTTGTCCAACTTACTTCATCAGTACAATATAATACGAGGGCTGCTATTTATATTTCTGGCCTAGTTTGAAAATGCGAATATTTATCATCACAAATGGTTTTATTGTTTTTCAAAGTATTCTCTAGCAAGATTTATACACTTTTGCATGCGCTCAAACCAATTGTCGAAGCACTTTTCACTCCGATTGAGATACCTCCAAACGCTTCAACAGCATCTTTTGGCGACGAAAATCGTTGACCACTCATTTTTTTCTTGATGTGCGGGTATAAAGAGAAGTAATTGGGTGCCAAGTCAGGGATGAACGCCGGATGACCCATCAATTCGACGTTTTGGCAGGTCAAAAAGGCGCTGGTTTGAGCCGATTTATAAGACCTCGCATTGTCATGGTGCACAATGATTCGTCTTCTCTTGTTCGTTTTTCGAATTTCTCCGAAGACTTCAGGCAAACAAATTGTGGTGCACCACTCAGAATTGACCGCCCTACGTTGCTCAAGCGGAACAGTCGCCATATGACCAGTTTTGCCGAAGAAACAGGCCACCATTTGCTTTGAAGTGCTTCTTCAACGAACAACTTTCGTTGGATTTGGCTCGTCTTCGAAGACCCACACAGTCGCTTGCGGTTTTGTTTCGGGCTCATACGCATAGATCCGTCCTTTGAAGCATCGCGATCGTATTTTTTCAAAATTTCTTTGCACCAATCGACACGAGCCGTTTTTTGAGCGGTTGTCAAATTGTGCGGGATCCAACGAGAACAAACCATTTTACGGCCAGGTGTTCATACAATATAGAATGTATGCTGGTGGAAGAAATGTCTAGGGATGCCTCTCTCTCACGGTATGTCACATGACGATTTTGCATTATCAGTTCACGCACGGCATCAATGTTCTCTGGCACAACGGCCGTTTTTGGACGACCTTCACGTCCTTCGTCTCTGAGCGAGCGTCGGCCACGATTGAATCCATTAAAAACAGTTTTTCACATTGCTATTGGATGGTGTTTCATCGCCATACAAAGATTTAAGTTCATCGATGCACTCTTGTCGTGATAATCCATGTCGAATGTTGTGAAAAATGATCGCACGAAAATGTTCACGAGTTAATTCCATTTTTTTTGCCAAATTGATTTTTACAAGTCACTGCAAACAACACAAATGATGGTCGTACGTCAAAACGTTCTGAGTACGTTTATGCTAAAAAATGTCAAACTTTCCAAAGGAAATGTCAGATCGCACCAGGCAACACTTGGTGTTGCCTAGGACAAAAATATATATAGAAACCCTTGTATAAATTCAACACTCATTCGAATTTTCACCAACCAAATGATTCTTTGTCTGTACAATCGTCTCTAGCATACCACCCATTTTTTCCGTTGATCCATCGCACCAGCCAATTAATTTTCATTTTCAACTCAACGATTACTTCGATTATCGATATAAAGGCTTTATGCACGATATGGATATTGTCCATCCATCTATTTGAACATTTTTTATAGATTATTTTATTAATTTTCGGACTGATTCATCAACGTTGTTCCATATTCAGATGTGTCTGCCTGTGTGTGTTTTATTTTCTCCTTTTTATAAAAAAATTTACTTTGTGCCACAGCAGCTGACGTTATTTCAGACCAAAGCATACAAATGTTTTTTATATAGATTCTCTTCATAGAATTCATATCGTTAAAATTAAAGAATCATAAATAATCTGCAAGGGTTGCTTTATTATTTTTTTTATTCTGTTATAATCAAATATATCTCCGATATTATATATACTGATATAAAGTGTAATAATAAATGTTTTCATTAACGGTGGCTTGCTATCATTAATACTTTTTTTTATTTTAAATATTTTATGAGTGGCATATAAATTGAATGGACGGGCGATGACATTAACGCTGTTTGTCCGCACACAACTAGTCATCAGCAAAATAGCAGCCAACCAGTCATCGTCATCATTTTAGTTTTAAACTTTTAGTATACGTTCCTACATCTTCATCGTTATTACAATCATCATCATGGTTTTCCCACTCAAAATAATTATTTGATTTTCTGTATTTTTTTCACAATTCAATTTGAATGTGTGTTCCATAAATTTGTTATTGTTTGTTTATCATTCACTTCATGCGTTCATTCTTTGGGTCACTTGGAGCTGCTGCTGATGTAAGGACATTGTCGCATTAAATATTGCCTTTCAACGATTTGTGGATTTATGTTATCCTCAAGGCTTACTGTAGAGTGTTTCTCCGAAAAAGGTCACCGACGTTGTCATTTCAATTAATAAATAATGACCCCCTAATGTGTCGTGTCTTATTTCAGGAAACCATCTTACATTATTGGAAATCTAACACGTGTCTCACTCAGCTAACGTAGGCTTTTTTTTTCGTCACTGTAGAACAAAAATCATATTTAAATCAGTTACAAGTACGATTGTTGCTATATATAATTCTTGCCTAGGCAACACTAAGTGTTGCCTGGCGCCATCTGACATTTCCATTGGAAAGTTTGACATTTTTAAGCATAAACGTAGTCAAAACGTTTTGACGTACGACCATAATTTGTGTTGTTTACAGTGACTTTAAAAAATTAATTTGGCATTAAAATGGAGTTAACTCGTGAACATTTTCGTGCTATCATTTTTCACAACTTTTGACGTGGATTATCACGACAAAAGTGCATCGATAAACTTAAATCTTTGTATGGTTTTAATGATTTCAATCGTGGCCGACGCTCGCTCAAAGACGTGGTTCTCCCAAAAATGCCGTTGTGCCAGATAACATTGATGCCGTGAGTGAACTGAAAATACAAGATCGTCATGTGACATACGGTGAGATAGAGGCATCCTTGGGCATTTCTTTCACCAGCATACATTCAATATTGCATGAACACCTGGCCGTAAAAAAGGTTTGTTCTCGTTGGATCCCGCACAATTTGACAATCGCTCAAAAAAAGGCTCGTGTCGATTAGTGCAAAGAAATTTTGAAAAAAATATGATCGCGGTGCTTCAAAAGACGTTTATAAGATCGTCACAGGTGACGAATCATGGATCTATGCGTATGAGCCCGAAACAAAACAGCAATTGACCATGTGGGTTTTCGAAGACGAGCCAAATCCAACGAAAGTTGTTCTTGGAAGAAGCACTTCGAAACAAATGGTCGCCTGTTTCTTCGGCAAAACTGGTCATGTGGCGACTGTTCCGCCTGAAGTCTTCGGAGAAATTTGAAAAAGAACAAGAGAAGACGAATCAGAGTGCACCATGACAATGCGAGCTCTCACACATCGGCTCAAACCAGCGCTTTTTTGACCGGCCAAAACGTCGAATTGATGTATCATCCGCCGTACAGCCCTGACTTGGCACCCAATGACGTCTTTTTCTTTCCGCACATCAAGAAAAAAATGCAGGTCAACAATTTTCGTCGCCAGCAGATGCTGTTGTAGCGTTCAAAAACCATGATTTGGAGGTCGTGGAAAAAGTGCTTCGACAATTGGTTTGAGCGCATGCAAAAGTGTATAAATCATGCTGGAGAATACGTTGAAAACAATAAAACCATTTTTGATGATAAATATTCGCATTTTTATTATTAGGACAGAAATATATAATTATAAGTATTGCAGCCCTCGTAAAAACCAATTTGAAGTTTTTTTTTTTTAAAAAATATATGCTTTGCTTCGAGTTTGCCGAAGGACTTCATGACTTCTTATATTAGGTCCTCTGACCGGAGTCAGCACATTCCGAAATAGTTGCCGTCTAGCGCATTTTGAAATGCTGCGTTCTGGCTCTCGTAGACCAACGTGTCATAGCCAAAGCAAATGCTGCAATTTAATTTGGCCATGTTCATACCCATGTCCATCTTAAGATAGAGTTTCGATTAACGCTATACTGTTTTAAGAGCAGCTACGCCCGTATATTTTTGAAGGATCTTAAACACATCCAGCATTGCTTAATCAGCTGTCGGCTGTACCCATGTTTCGTTCGCGTTTGTCACCCAAAGTAACACCAATTTTCGAGCACGAAAAACAAACTGAGAGATGGAAAATTTAGATGATTGCGTCATTTGCTGCTACGCTTATACCAACAAGCAATATTCTTGCTTGACTGCAAGTAAATAAAGGCTATAGGGATTTTGACTCAGTAAACTACCAAAGCTCATATTTGTAGATACCAAAACGATAATTTCTTCACTTTCAAAGCTCAAAAATAGAATTACAAAGATTTTTGAAATGAAAGCAAGAACTAAACAATACAAAAGTGTTTTGATCTTGTAAATAATAACAGCCTAAAATCTATGAACAATTTCATATATATTAAGAAGGATCGCCGTTCTTAGAGGTGGCCTGGGTTGTTGTTTTTTTTGTTTAAATAGTCTCGGCGAAAGCAAATTTTAACATTCTGAGTCTTGTGCTCAGAAATATCAAGTTTAAACCTGATACCTTTTAAAGATGTATCACACCCTTAAGCGGACGATACTTGCTAGGATTGCCACTCTTTCCCTGTCCCCAGACATAGGCGTTCCCTATTAAGAAAGCATATCCTCAAGCACAGAGGTTTAAGCAATGCTATTACATACTCTAACCTAATATCCTGTGCGCCTTCAACAGTCGCTAATTTGTTGATATCACTCACGCAATGATGGCCTGTATATACTGCTCTCTACAAATAATTACCAGCCAAAAGACAACAGCAACCCAGCAAACTAAATGGATCGAAATCGTAAAGATTTTGCTACGACTTTGAGTAAAACAAAAATTGAGTTTAACAAGTATCGCAAAATGATCTGTGGGATTCTGCCAAATATCTGATCGAAGGGAGGTCTAGGGGAAATTTTGAATAAACATCGAACCTTTGTCTGAGCTTAATTAAACATTTATAGACATGTTGCACCAAATTCTGGCAATATCTTGTTTCGATTTTTAATTGAATTCTATCAAATTCCACTGAACTTTTTGTTGATATTTTTGCTACTACGTAGTGTACTGTAGTAAGTAGTGTGCTTTACTATCACACAAGTAAGTTAAGCTTAACACCCCGGAGAAATTTTACTGCATTTTACCTCGTAATGCTGGTTGCACCATACATTTTTACACTTCCAAAATTTAAATACCACAACGATTATTATCTGATATCGTAAAGAAAACCGAATATCGTAGAATCTAAAAATCGTAAGGAAGTCTGCACAAGAAATCAAAAAAAAACTTACAAATTTTGTTTTAAAATTAGAACGATGTGTGCAGAAAAATTCGAAATTCTCCTGGTAATAAAATTGGTTTGTTGGGAATCGATAATAAGTGAACACGCCACTGTACGCTATGCACCACAGGCGTGGAGGGGGTTTCCCTAAGCTTTGCGTTATTGTTACATTGCGTTACGTTATGTTGACACATCCTTCAAGTGGTTAATCGCATCGAAGGCAGGCGTAAATTAAAAAAGGACGATAAACATTCTACTGCCGGAGTGTGGCACAGAAAAAGTAAAAATCGAAGCACTACAAATCACATATGTATGTACACATTGAAAAAAGGGTGCTCCAAATACCAGTATAGTATTTTAACTTCAAGTAAAGTAAAATAAACAGTACTCATTCTTTTCGGTAAAGCATTGTTGTAAACCTCACAGTAAGGCTTTCTTCTAGAAGCATGAAGGTGTTGCACTGCAATAAAATGAAATGAGGGTAGATTGCTCCAAGCATGGAACTTCCTAAGAAGGCCTCCTAAACAACCAATCTTGCAGAGAGCCACACGTAATCACTTTTTCTTTACGTGTGTAGAAGTAGCACCATTTTTTTGCCGTCTAAGTATACATCTAAATCATCCACGCATACACTCCATCTCATCTACAACCCAACCGTCCTTCGGTACGCCTAGAGAAACCTGCGCACCTAAGCCGTCTTCGTAAGGTCAATGCATTTAATAGAGGAGTAAATGTTCCTACCAGGTTCCTTGAACCTGGACTAACTTGTGCGATAGTCGTGTATACTAACAAGGCCAGATAAAACCAAAATCTTGGTTTCAAAGCACTTACCTATGATCGAAAGACAACAGAACAATTGGGAACATATGGCGATTCAATACGCGGTCTGAATATCATGTGCGGATTCTCTGATCCCTACATACTGAATTTTTAGTCGTAATACAGCTGCCAAGATGAAATTTCGTCTTGTCAATTATCATGACGTTTTGTCCGAATGCATTACAGAAGCATCTGTCAGAGCTGCTGTAAGGCCCAAACTGCAAAGATACATCGAGTGAATTTCTTCAAAGTTTGTTTGGCACAATTTCTAAGATACCAAGATTTTATAAGCGATTAAACCCGAGATCTTTGTTCAAAATTTCCATTATGGTTTAAACTTGAAATTAAGAGTTTTTAAGATTGATGGCGATTGTCTTGGATTAGGTCGCATAGTCACGGCCACAGCTGTTGTCGGTGCGGCCAAACGATTTAATTTTGTTGATGATGGTTTGTAAGGTCTTAAACTGTTAAGGATTTTTAATAGGGTAAATCGGTCCATAGGACAAACAGTTTCATCTTTTTTGTGGACGAACAATAGTTATATTGAGTACTATGAGTTAAGACTTACTTAATAGGCCATAATTGCTAGTTTTGGTCAAAGCGTGCGATTAAATGTTAATACCATATTTTGCTACGAATC
Source organism: Hydrotaea diabolus (assembly GCA_963513945.1). NCBI lineage: Eukaryota > Metazoa > Arthropoda > Insecta > Diptera > Muscidae > Hydrotaea > Hydrotaea diabolus. The sequence continues at coordinate 106,107,209 of OY740718.1, forward strand.
CAAAAAAGGCTGAGATAAGGTCGGACACATAGACCCAGGGGCACAAAAAATAGAACACCTTTTTTATTTTGTTATTCTTTTAAAGCAAACACAAAGTGAAGGGTATTTATGACATAGCCTAGATGAACTTTACGACATATTTACTTGTTCTTAATAAACTCACAGTGGAGCTTTCGCTTTCGGAGATACTTTTACAATTACTTCAAACACAATTTGTTTTTCCGTCTATAATCATCCAAGAGAAAACCTTTATTTGCACCACACTGTACGAACGCGCGTATGTACATAAAAGTTAATGTTATTAGTCTCAATTTCAACGTACATCGGACAGTGCGGAAGTTGGTATTATTGACCCTGTCCTCCACCTATTCAGAGTAGCTTAGTTGTTGCTGCCACTGACTTTGTGTCGTTTCTCTCTAAGTCGGCAATGTCGATATTGTTGTTGTTGCTACAAAGGTAGCAAACATCGACCAACACAATAGTAAATTGCTGCGCGGTAGTTGGGGTTCGGTGGTGATGTTGGTTAAAGCATTTGCATAGGTGAACACTAAGCAAACATTTTCGCTCAGTCACTCATACTCGTGCCTAGATACTGGGGGACTTATTTTGAGTGATTACCGCATTGGGTCGTGGAAGTCTTTAGGTCGCTCTGGAAGAAGCAGTGAGTTGAAATTTGACAGTGATTAAAATCACAAAGTAACGAAATGGTATTATTTCACTCGTTGTTAGGAGGTAATGTTTTAAAGTGGGTCAAGGACTGTGTCAAATATGATGTCAAACATTTCAGAGAAGGACATTTGAAGTGGTCCTTCACAGGTTGACAGGGTCTGTTACTTGTTTAGTCCTTCGTTTGCACGACATGTTAAAATGCAAAGTAAATGGAGGCCACTGCATTGATTGCCACTTTTAATCAATATACTTACATTGTAAATGCCGCAAGTTCAAATGTCGTTTGCAATATTACTTAATTACATCTTCAAAAAGACAATTATGCCAACGAGACTAATGTGGGGTTCTATACAAACCTCCAAGTTAACATAATTTCCTTCTGTTCTCTAAATTCTCATACAATAGGTATTGGTGCAGAACCCCTAAAGCAAGTAGAGCACTTCAAATATCTCGGTGCCACAGTAATTAAGAATGGTAAAGGGTCATAAATTGTAATAATAGAATGAAACTTAAAGGTGTAAGAGTGCACATTATAATACGATCACAATCTAAAGAAGACATGTTCCGATTGAGTATGGAATAAAAAATCGTTCAAGTTACTTTTTTACAGAGATATAGCTGAATCTCACAATTTCTTACCCGGAGTTGAACCGGGGTTATCAGGCATGATAGTCGAACGTACTTACCATCACCCCACTACGGCTCACATAGTATCTGAACACTAGGTAATAATGAGATGCCATTATCAGGTAATATAAGTAAAATGTCATTACCTTGTTAAGAGATGTCATTATCTAGTTATGAGGTGGCCTTGTCTTGCTCAGAAAGTCATTACCTGCTATGGGAAATTACTACATGTTGGTGCAAATATAGTAATTAGTAGTTAGTGGGGCATCATTAATTGATAATGAGGTGTCATTACCTAATAAGTAATGACATCTTACCTGACAATAAGATGCAATTACCCGATAATAAGATGTCATTTCCTAGTAATAAGATGCCATTACCTAATAAAAATATGCCATTAACTGTTTATATGAAATCCCTATATGACAATGAGATGTCATTACTTGGAAATGTGATGCTATTACCAAGTCAACATATGTCTTTACCTGGTAATGATATGCTATTACTAGGGAATGAGATGCTGTTTCCTTGTAATGGGATGTCATTATCTGGCTATGAAGTGGCTCTGCCTGGCCTAGGAAGTCGTTATCTCGCATAAGAAAAAAACTACATCTTAGTGCAAATAGTACTAATTATAATGCTTATCTAATAGATTGCTGGTAAAATTGCACATAAACCGGGTTTTAAGAGAGATCATAGACTTATTAAAAGAATACTTCAAATGTCCGCTTTTTAAAGTGCTGCGATCAACGCTCCATTAATTCCTATTTAATACGAGTACAGGGTCTGGCTATAAAAGTAATTAATTTAAATTAAGTAAATGAACTTCCAATGCCTCACCGCAAATGCTGTCAGCTATGCTAGAAGTTAGACCAACACACAAACAGATTAACAGAAAGCACCCATTGCTTTCGCTTTCCGTTTCCCCCAATCCTTCCGGCCTTTTCTTTGTTATGTACAAAAAGGGATTATAATTAATGTAATTTACTATTATTAATATTACAACCGATGTGAATTCAACTAATCTCCAGCTTTTATGGTATGACACACGTATTTGCTATTGTGACAGTCATCCTCCAGCGTCTCCTTCCCAAACTACAATTAGGCTACAATTGCTCAGACCGCCTTCGTAATAGGTTGGTTGTCCTTTGTGTTTGTGTAGGAAATTCATTTTATCACTTACAATAAACATACACACACACTCTTGGGTATCCGCATGCACAGACATGTATAAATATTTAGTCCCATTTTTCGTCTAACATATTTACTTGCTTTCTGCTCTTTCTACTCGATTACTTAGTTTCTTTCTCATTAATACTTAAGGACAATCAATGCAATACGGAGAGGAGTGGGTAGGCAACATAAATAAATATCTGTGAAGGGCATTACAAAATTTGTTTTAGTGGGAAAAAAACCTTGGCCAATAAGATCCTTTTTCGGTTTACAGTTCATGTTACTCTCTTCATGGTCATTTGCTCTCTCTCTCTCTCTCTCTGCCTTTCTCTACATTATATGAGTATTTCATTAAAAGTTTGAAACTACGGCAAAAAGTAAACACAGGACAAGGCAAGACCAAATATTCGATTCAATTATGTGAACGATATGTAATGTGTTTGGTTTTTTTTCAGCTGAGGACAGAGGGAGTCAGGGAGACCGAGCGAGGGAGTGCGAGAGAGCACATGTTGTCTATGCATGCATGTGTGAATACCAGCAAGTGTTTGTTGACCAAGTTGGGTGTTGTTGGTGCTATGTGTTCATGGCGCTTTGAGCCGTTGAGGTTGCTTTGTGGGAGGGTGGTGATGGGGCCAGTGTCGATTGTGTGGTATGGTCTCCGAGTACCCCTAAGGGTTCGGTTTTGTATGGATTCTTTTTCTATGAAAGCAAATAGCTCTAAGCCTAAATGTGGTAAATGTTTGTTCTTTTCGTTCTTCATTCTCAACACTGTTGTTGTTGTTGTGCTTGCTGTTTGTCGGCAATAGTAGTAGTAGCCAGTGTTTCGCTTGTCTGTCGCAGCATTTGTTTCCCTTGATTTCCATTCAGTCATTCTGTCCGTCAGTCAGCAGCGCTGGCCGGCCTCCTCGCTTAGTCAGTCACTGAGTCAATGTTATGGGCATTTTGTTGTGTTTTATTTCGCCCTCGTCATCTGCTTCATTCTCCACACGTTGCATGAGTGAAACTAGCGGCCAAAGAGAAGGTTAAAGTAAAACAAAAACAAAATAACGCCAAAAAAAGTAAAAGTGATGATGAAATATTTATAAAGGCATAAAGACAGTATTATGTAGCTTATATTGCTACTCTGTTCAGCTCTATGTTATGTTTAGTTCTGTTTTTTCACGCTACCCTTTACATTCTTGTTTTCTTTTTCTTGATACACATTTTCGTTTTAATTTGTCTTTGGGCGAAATTTTCGTACATGTCTTCAATAATGGATAGATAAATGTATGACTACTGAGTGTAAAATCACTTGGCATCGCATCTAGAGGTGGACTTTTCTCTGAGGCTAAAAATGCATAAAACAAAAAGTAAGGCAAACAATGTGAAATGGCAATTTTAAAAGATGCGAAAAAACGAATTCCTTAAAAAGCACTCACGTCAACGACTTGTCCAAGTTGTTGGTTTAAATTTGAAGCATATTCTACGAGAGCAGTTCCGCAATAAGAGAACAACAAGAAAAAACGATATTTAAGACATTCCTTTCTTCTTTTTTGTCACAAATTAATCTATATGTGACAGCGCATAGAGAAAGGGACCTAAGGGAAAAAATCAATTTTCATTTTTTTTTCTTTTTTTGATGTGAACATCTGAGCATCGAATGAGACCGACCCCATGCCCCAAAAGTGTTCCCTCCCAGAAATATGCGCGTTTTATGAAAGTGAAGTCGACGATTCTAAGCGCAAATAGAAAGGGACCTAATCTCTAAAATGGCTCTCCTGAACAAAACTTTTCATCAACTTTTCACTTTTTTTTATGTGGACAACATCTGAGCATCGAATGAGACCGATCCCATGCCCCAAAAGTGTTCCCTCCCAATGATATGCCCGTTTTATGAAAGTGAAGTCGACGATTCTAAGCACAAATAGAAAGGGACCTAATCTTTAAAATGGCTCTCCTAAACGAAACTGGTTTTTAACCTTAGGTCCCTTTCTATATTGCACGTCACATATAAGATCCATTCTCTTTCGTTTAATCAAAAAATTTAAACACGCTGTATTTTTTAATAAAAACGCTTACGTTTTTTACACTAATTTTTTCTTCTGTTTAATAAATCACACCTATTATTTTGAATTTAATGTATTTTTAAAAAATTTTCATAATTCAAATCTATGTTGACAACGTAACCCAATTCTAATAAATAATTTTGGGATTAAAGTATAACTGTGTGAAATCATTATGGTTGAAGGGATCATAACATGGTTGCGAGTGAATCATACTATGGTTGTGACGATCATAGTATGGTTAGGTGTGAATCATACTATGGTTGCGGGGATCATAGTATGGTTATGTGTGAATCATATTTTTGTTGTGAGAATCATGATATTTATACAACAATTGTTTTATCCTCTTCGAATAAGTCGCCACAACCATACTTTTTTATGAGTGTAAGAAACTAAAGCGACATTGCCTAAGAAACTGCCGGAAAATTGTCTAGGTAGCTAATGACAAAATCCCATTATTGGGAATAAAGCTATATAATGTATAAATGTGTTCATTACGTCTGTAATTGGCTCATGCGACTGCCAGGAAAAAGTAGTGCTTAAGTATATTTATTAATCATAAAAAATCTTTAATAACTTATTGCACTTTTCATTCGCAACTAATTTCTTAGTATTTGTACAGTTTAATGTTTCTCTACAATTTTTGCTTATGTAATCACCGACTTTTGTTGTTTAATATCTAGCAGAGCAATTTCATTGCTCATCTTTAATGTGAATACGCTACGAAACAATTTGTAATAGGATACAGTTGCTTTTTAATTGTTTTATGCCAGAAACTGATGAGACGTTAAGTTTTACAGCGCTGCAGTAAAACTTAACGTCAAAACTGGTTGTAACGTGAATAAGAAAAGTTTGGTTTTGGTAACAATACAGATATTTTGTTGTTATTTTGAGATAAGTTTTTGCTTCATTACTTTAAAATTATATTAATTAATTACGTATTCTTCCTTTGTCTAAAATTCATATTCATACTAATTTTAATTTCATTATGAACTGATAAGCGTAAACATTTTGAGTCAACGTTTTACGATATTTATTTGTACAGGTAAGGTTAGTAATCAAAATGCACATGATTGTATTTTCCAGTTTACCATAGAGATAAGAGCTTTGTAATTTTTATGTCGGTAGTTGGGGGTTTTTAAGCCTTTTTGGGCTTTTCCTCTCTTCCCACACTCTCTGCACTACCTTCTTACAATTGCCGGTTTTTCTTGTGGCCTCCGAGCCATATTTAACGTTTTTTTTGCTATGATAAGGCTTATCAGTCTGAGGTAAACATTTCTATAGTGTACGCCTTTGTTTTTTTGCCAAGTAAACTGTTGGTTATTTCCCGTTCATTTAGTTATCTTCAGTGGCATTGTGTGATTAATTCGATGAGGTAAAATTGTGCAAACATGGCCCTCTCTTTCTTTTCACCTGAGTATGAAGTTTATTCACTTTTGATTAGGTCACAAAAATTTAACACGTTACTTGTTTCCCGGAATATTTTAGATGGAGATTGTTAAAAATTCAAAGCACATGGTTGAATTATCCTAAAGGGTATACTTTGACCCCAGACCGTCGAAGAGTACAATTATTTAAAGGCTACAATATAAATTGAGTTCTTATGAAAATACTTTTTATCAATACTACTATACTGCAGCATTGAAACTTACAAGACTTTTTTTGACACTTTAAAGTAGATTGAATCATCTGTTTGTTGCAAAGAATTACTTACAATTTAGTCTTGTTTTCTTAAATAGTGCTTTGGATGTTCTTTTTCGTCACTTCTTTCATAATTTTAAACTGCAGAGAAAACAACAATGATCTTGCTGCTCATGCTATTTGCCACACGATGCAACAAGCAACTCCCATGGTATACAAACACACCGAAACGTCATGGTCAAAACGGACAGTTGTCAATATGGACAAGTGGGTACTTTAATTAAAACAAATTTTGCTGCGAATACAGTAATTTTAAAGTTTTGAGTCAGATTAGGGACGTACGCATATGACGTAAGGGCATACAAATCTGACTATTTGTTGCGTAAGGGCAGTGTATGGTGTAAAGGGTTCGGTCTGGCCGAACTTAAAAACGTTTTTACTTGTTAATGGTATCTATAAGTATATGTTTGGTCTCAAGAGTAAGTAGTAAGGGGATGAACTATCTTTCGCGAGGATGGCCCATGCCCTGACGCCGGAAGGGAATCGCTCTCGGCCAGCTTCTTTATACACTTGCTGATCATACATACGTATCACTGGCACAACTCCTTCACCACCATGATATTGAAAGTATTTATTATACAAGTAAAGTCGAACCTGGATAAGAGGTTATCTTCTATAAGTGCGACAGTTTCGGCGGTCCCTGCACACTTTTAAAAAAAAACTTTAAGCAGGAGTTTGAACCTCTTTAAGTGGGACTTGATTTTTTAGAATTCACCTATATAAGTGGGAATTTTTATTTGAACATCTATGAGTTGGATTATTTTTTATGCTGGTCCTCTGAAATTACGATTTTTGTCTTTTTTTCTTATCTCTCTTGTTTTTGCTTTTTAATAAGGGAGTTTTTGCGGATTGCGCCACAGGCTTGTCAGGTCTTAAATTTTGGTAATTTGACAATTATCCTTGCGGATTTTTTAAAAACGCCGTAATTTAGTTTTTTAAGGTCTTAATGAAAATGTAGCTAATTCTAAAACTCCAAAAGTCTCAATTTTTAGTCGGCATTTTCGATATTTTGGCTCATATCCGATTAAATAACACCGTTCTATGTATTTTTATACCTTCCATCATAGGATAGAGGGACATAGGTTATAGTTTGACGATTTTTTTTTGGTAGTTGTGACCAACAATTTGGCGACAGAGGCCAAAAAAATTGACAACCCTGGTGCGACGTTTCGAGCGCTCGGTTTTTTTTACTTTTACATTTTATGTTTATAAAAGCATATTGTTTTGTTTGTTGTCTTATTAATTACACAATGGAATTTAAATTTAATGTCAATAAACAGAATTTAAGAATATATCTCAGACAAATTGTCTTGTTCCTCAAAAAAGTTATACGTGCTTTAACTCTTGGATAAATTCAAATTACCTGGACAAGTGGGCAACTGTTTTAGTGGGAAACCTCTTTAAGTAGGAATAAACAGGCGATCCCTTGCGATGTCACTTATCGAGGTTCGACTGTATATGATGAGTCACTGCGGAGTCTTGTGAGAATTTAGTCAGCTCACGACAAAAAAGTAATATCACATTTTTCGGTCGCAAAAGCCTCATTTGTGCCCGTTGGGGCCGCCGCAAGCAGGATGAGGTTGGCATTTGCTTTGAGAGGCTATACGCCACGCGTCAAAAACCCTGTCCCCTCCCAATATGAAGTGAGCAACTTAGTCTCAGCTAAATTGCCTAAGCCATTGGGATTGCCTATGTAACAAAGCCACATTAACTCAGTAACTGAGGAAGCGTCTAAAGCAGTTGAGGTTAAGTAGCCAAGGAATCATCCAAAAAAAAAAAATTGAAGGCAACAAACTCTTTTGGACTATGGCAATATGATAAGTTGAGGCAATTGAGGTGAAGTTGAACAAGTATTTTACCAGAATTCGGCTTTTGTTATTTTGCTTCTGCTATAAACTGAACAACATTGTCTCTGTAAAATTACGTAACAAATTTACACGCAGAGAAAAGATATTGTTACTATATGGTCACGGCAACAATAGTATGTTATCTGCATTAAAAGTATGGTCGTCGCAACCATAGTATTGTTTTTTAAATTTCATTTTGACAATAGTATTATTGCTGCAATATTAATATTGTTGAAATGTAGCAATAGTATTTTTGCCAAATTTAAAAATAAAAATATGATTGTAGCAACAATATAAATATGGTTGGTGGAACAAAAGTATTGTTTTGATGGATTTAATGTCAACAATAATATGATTACGGCAATCATACCGGCAAACTGTGTTTTTTTTTTAATTTGACAATGTCATTTTTACGAATCTCACGCAATAATAGTAAAAATAATTAATTTTTTTCGAAACAAACTTCGAATTAGTATAACAATAATTTTAAATAATTTTTTTACTGTTTAATAAATCACTCCTATTATTACATAACTTACTTAATGAAATTCTCTATTGTTAAATAACAACTTAACCCAATCTTCACAAAAAAATGTTGGGGACCATAGTATGATTGTGTGTAAATCATACTATGGTTATGAGGATCATAATATGGTTGTGGGGATCATAGTATGGTTGAATGTGAATAAAAATATGGTTGTGGGAATCATAGTATGGTTGTGTGTGAATAATTCTATTGTTGTGACGACCATAATATTTTTATGGGATTCATAGTATGGTTGCGTGTAAACCATACTATTGTTGTGATGATCATAATATTGTTGTGCCACAACCATATAACCAACAATAGTATGATGCTCTTCGAATATTGTTACCCCAAACCATACTTTTTTTCTGCGTGTAGACAACATTTCCTTAAGCACTAAGGTTGTCTAAATATCAGCTCCTGAGTAGCAGTGGCAACTGTGAACATGTTTTAATGTTATTTTCTTAACAAATGTTATTATCGTTATTAATCGGAACAACATTTACTAAGTAATTACGACCTTTTTTGAAGGCAATCGGGTCATTGGAACATTGCTATTTTGCTTTCGCTGTGAAACGCCCCGGTTGTCATGATTAGAGTGAACGACTGTTACGCAAGTAAACCTAGGTTCAACTACGGATAAGAACAGATAAATATTTAATACCGGGTTTTGCCACCTTTTAATTACCAACTACTTTGCATGTAAGAGATTAATCTTGTAGTCATAAAAAGCTTCTCATTAAAATGTAATTGCCTTTCATAATGGACATTAAATAGTTAGTAGGACCCGGTCGATGAATATAAGAACTTTATAGAGCATATCTCACAAAAGCAGTTTTCCATTTGTTCCATAATGAGAACTTCTTAAAATAAAAAAAGGATAATATGCCAAAAAAAACTAAGCTCATGTAATATATAACTTTCTAAAGTTTACGAAGGCAATATTGTCCATGTAATTAAGACTACATTACGTCAGTAACTAAAGAACATTTCACATACATTGTCTAAATAACTTCGACAACTTTGTTTCAGGTATTAAATCCAACTTTCTCGAAAAGGAAAGGTTAGTTCTTCATGGCTACAATTAAATATTTGTCATGTATTTACCATCCCTTGTCCAACATAAGTCCGAAATTAAATTCTCTTATTGGGGTGAGTCTCAGACACTACCGCCCGCTTTTGCCATCTCGAGAGTTTTTTTTTAACAATTTCTATGGGGAAGCATCGCCATGGCGGAAGTGAAATAAAATTTCAATTCCTTTTCTGGTTACATGGTCTGTTTATTGTTGTGTCTGTTAAAGGCTGAAAACTGAACAGAAATACAAACTTTTGTTGGCAGCAAAAGTATCTCCAAAAAACAGAACTTGAGATATTAATATAAAACAGAGAAACAACGCCACAGTGCCAAAACCATTGAATGAATTTGAATAGCCAAAATTTTCAAAAAAACAAGACAACAACAGACCGCGGCACTCAGGCCATGAAAAGCAACAGCTACTACAGTGGGCACTCTTCCACCCACAAATGTTTTCATTACTCGGCCAAAGTAACGAAGACCAAGGAAAAAAAGCTAAATATGTTGCTCCATACGTTTAATGTTTTGTGGTTTCTCTACAACCCAGCTCCTTTGATTATCCTCCCCTTTTTAGCGGCTGTTGTTTTTTTTTCCAACGTTTGCATATTATGAAAATTTATGCAGATCTGTTATTTGGTTTTCATTTTGTTAATATATTTTTGGTTCGACTGTTTGCAAAGAGCAGGAAAACACAAGCAGAAAAAGTTTTCCTCTTTTTTGTGTGTGTGTGTGTTTATTTGGAAAATTTCGAAGGACCTTTTTTCTGTGCTCTGTTCGTTGTTGATTTCCAAGGATGGTTGGTTTTTCTGTTCCGTCCATCCCTAAAATCGTAGATGGAGGTGAAGGGATTTTCTTGTTCCATGACCTAAATTGAAAAATGATTTTTAAAATGTTTTCAAACTGACGACGACGGATAAAGAAAGTAAGTTAACGCTGTAATTTACTTTCGGTTACTGCTCATTATTTGTTTGAACCACAAACGAGCATTAAGGGAGTTCACAATTCTGCAATCATTTTTATAAAAAACTATAAATCGAGACATAAAAAAGAAGAAGCCTGTAAATGTGACTTCGAACGGGGCAAACACGACTTATTTGCTGAATACAATTGCGTCAGAAACTTTGGTAACATTAGCTGTGTTCCTTGGGATTACTAAAGTAGCATTTGTATTAAAGTTTCTTGGTTAGCAAACGAGCAGGTTTCAAGTCGCTAAAGATAAGAGTTAGAGCTTCCAGACTTAATTTTTCAACAAGAGTATAACATGATGCACTCTTCAATATTTGACATATCATTTGTATTTATTTATATTAGTGATGCCCATAACATGTTATCTTGTATTGCGCTTGTGCGTGTAGCAGACTAAAACGAAGTTTAAAAACACATGCAGAGACTTTATGTGTGTCGACTGCGCTGAAACAGCATTTTGGCTGTCTACCACGCGAGTTATGCAATTTCAACTTTTGGACATCACTGATCCTTACTAAAAAGAGTAACTTCTTATTGGAGAGTGGGTATCGGGATGAAATACAATAGCTGGGACAATCTAATATTCAACTTCTAATACTTCGAAGATATTTCACACTTTGCATTGATTATTTCATTAAACTTTATATAACTTTATATCGTCTGCTTTTGACGAACTTACCGATAGAACCTCTTGTTGTTCAATTCTCCTTGTTGAACGAGTATGCAAAGCTCAACAATGTTGACCTGTTATTCTTTATTTTGTTTAATGCTGCCAGATATCCATACTGAAAACAAACAAGGTATCGAAGCTAGTTACTTACAACGAACACGGCTATTATGCCAAAAAGTTACTTAGGTATTGTAATCCACTTTTAATAAAAAACTTAGCTTACATTGTAATTTATTCAAAATTTACGAATCTTTATTGTTCCGGTGTACTAAAAACGAAACAGTTAAAAAGCGAATTCTACGCTAGATGTACACTCCGTAGCGAACTTTCAATAACAATTTTCTAGCTAAGATTATAATGTTGCGATTATTTTGCCAATAGGACAACGTTGCCTTAGTTACTAGTAAAATATTGTCTATGTTGTCGCAGTGCAACATGTATTGGGGAGGCATTTTTTTATGTTTATTCGAAAAATAGACAAAAATATGTTTATTGTTGAAATCCGTTAATTTGACGCCTATAATATTCTCATTATTTTCCAGGGCGGTTCAGTTTCTTTATAATCGTAATAATTAATTTGACGCCTATAATATTCTCATTATTTTCCAGGGCGGTTCAGTTTCTTTATAATCGTAATCCTGAGCTGGGGTACAGGATTATTTGGCATACCTACTTCTGTGTGTCCTTCATATCTACTGTAATCCGGGTCTTCGGCGTCTTCGGCGTCTTCACCTTCGTGTTCGCTTATTTCCTCTTAAGGTTTTTTTTATACATAGAACGCGTGATCCATTTCGAGGTTCCTACTTTTTAAAGAAAAAAAAACAGAAAATTCATATTGAATGGGGAATGTTAATTATCAAATGAAAAAAACATTCTTAAGCATTTATTTTTTTGAAGATAATGTCTATCAAATGTTGGCCGTGGCTACGTCTCAGATAGTCCTTCCGTTGAGTCCAATTTTCGATGACTCGTTCGAGCATTTCGACTGGTAACTGGCGAATGACAAGCGTGATGTTTTGCTACAAGGCCTGAATCGAAGCGGGTTTGTCCGCATAAACTTGAGATTTTACATATCGCCACAGGAAAAAGTCTAATGGTGTGATATCACACGATCTTGGTGGCCAATCGACCGGCCCAAAATGTGAAATTATCTGCTCAACGTAGTGATCTCTCAATAAATCCATTGATTGATGCGATGTGTGGGAAGTGGCGCCGTCTTGTTAAAACCAAATGTCGCCGAGATCACGAGCTTCTATTTCAGGCATCAAATAGTCGGTTAACATGGCACGATAACGGTCGCCATTGACGGTAACGTTCTCACCGGCATCCTTTTTGAAGAAATATGAAATATGACCCACCAAACCGTTGTTTTTTCTGGATGAAGTGGCAGCTCTTGAACCTCTTCTGCTTGCTCTTCGTCCCAAATGCGACAATTTTGCTTGTTTACATACTCATTGAGCCAGAATTGGACCTCATCGCTGAACATAATTTGGCTCGAAAACGTCGGTTCTTCTTGGAACTTTTCAAGAGCCCATAGAGCGAAGCGATGTCGCTTGGGAACGTCGGCGGCTTCAGCTCTTGCACAAACTGTATTTAACACGCTTTCAATTTAAGATCTCGACGTAAAATGCGCCAAGTCGTTCCATACGTCGTTCTGAGTTGCTGCGAACGGCGCCGAATCGACTCTCCACGGTCTTGGTGTACACTCTCAGCTACGGCCGCAACATTTTCTTCACTGCGTGCTGGACGTGGTCTATTCGGTCGAATATTATCCAATAATGAAAGCTGGGTCCCAAGATGGGTGATGGTGTTGCGAAAAGTACGCTCAGTAGGCCGATTATATTGACCATAAGTTAAACGAAGTACACGAAGCACATACCTTACAGAACGTGAACTTTCCTAATAAAGTTGAACGATTTGCAAACGTTGTAAGTCTTTCCATGATGAAATGCCAAACAACACTAAACAAAAATAACATGACAACATGGCACGACTCACACGTGATCTGTCAAAAAAAGGCTATTGAAAAAAGTATCTCTTCTTGGATCACTCAAGCTTGGATAACAAGCATAAACTCCAATTTTCTCTGCAATTATAACTACAAAATGAACCGAAAAACGTTTGTTTGATTTGAAAAAAAGCTAAAAATAAAAAAAACAGCATATTTCAGAACTTAGCAGTTATTGACCAAAAAATATGCTGTGATCTGACAGCGGCAAAATGTTGCCAATGCAGTAGTGAGTTCGTCCAACGAGATGCCAATATAATGTTTGATTCCTTAGCAAAAGAGTGTAAATGTATTTTTTTGTATCAAATGCAAATCTATGATGTCCACATTGAATTAATTCACAAAATTTATGAGTGGTCTTTAAATTGCATACATTTGTATAAAATTAAATTGAAACACTGATTTGGTTTCAAAACAATCTACAACTGAATAAATGACTGTTATCATGTTTCGTTCCATCAAATTTAGTACATACGAGTACTATGCCTTAGACATTTCTATCAAATAGCTGAGGCAACAATGTCGATGTGACAGCGGAAACATAAGGCGTGTTTTATTTGACAAGCTAAAAAATTCGCTTACATTTTTGTTTGCAATTTGTTTTGTTTGCATCCACGCTTATTAAGCAGTTTTTTTTAAATCCCCGCTTTGAGCGGTACGGTGTTGTAAAGCGTAACGTTTTTGTAGATATCAGTAGACGACACCGTTTCAAAATCAATTTTTATAAAGACTTAATGATTTTAAAAAAAAAAAAATTAAAACGTTTTGTTTTTTAAGTACGTAACTAAAAGAAGATATTAGGCATATAAAGAAAAGTACACGAAAAAAGTATAAGTTGAGCAAAATTTCTATGACATCCACAAATTGAAGAAGTTAAAATTTTTTCTGTTACATCGTCTGAAGAAAATGATGTAGAGAGGAAATGACTATCCTAAACATATTTCCAATTAGTGTACCTTTATTTTATACTTTAAAAATTCATGTTAATCTCTAGATTATACGATCTCATTTTTGTAATTTTACATAATTATGAATAAATATAAGTATTAGTTTGACGATTGTATTTTTTTTTTCATTTCAAACACCTCATTTGTGTTGTTTACAATAAGCAATTGGACAGATATGATAAAGATATTGTCAAATAAAAAAACTCAAAAATTACTCAGCTGAAAATTCGTTTGTTATGTCACTGAACTAGCTAATAAGATTAAATTGTCAAATAGAGTACTCATACTGCCTCAGTAACTAAGATACCATTGGACGTGTTTCATTGGCAACTCGCTTAGGTTCTCGCTAACACGTTAACTTCGCACAGTTGTTGTTTGCCCGAAAACGCTAAGCTAGTACTAGGCTATAGAAACAGGTTGGTATTCAGTAAGTGGTCGCTAAGGCGATAACTTTAAAACTTTACGAGAATTTTGGAAATTTCTTGTATATAAGATCTGATTACCTAAATGCATTATAAACGATTTGAATCGAAAATGTTAATTATTAAAAAGGTTTTAGGCAAATTATCAACAGTTTTCTGCAAGTAAAATCATTTTTAAATTCTTGCACAACGGTGTGAAGTTATCGCTTAGCGACTTCCTGAACAACTGGCCAATCGAACACGGCCAAAAACATTGGCAACATTGTCCAGAAACTGAGGCAACATTGTCTATTTTTTTTTTTGGCAACATTGTGCTACATTTAGACTGCGTTGTAAACTGCGAAAAACAAATTCCACAAAAAGTCCTTAAAACTTCCCAATGAATCATATTGCACCTGCAGCTGTAGAATTAAAGTTTTTGTGCGGTATTAAATTCGATGTACTAAAATTTTGGCTCGATTCCAAAAAACCCCAACCAAGAGGAGGCAACAAACACAAAAAACCAAATTATTTATGATTTTTCGCTTCATTCAATTTGATATTTTCCATTTTTAATGAAGTAATTCTAACATACCATAAATCGCATTAGTTCGTTTGTATTTGGCTGTGTGCATGCGCTTGCTTTCATGATTTCAATTGGAAACAGGTGTAGTCGCTGGCTGGCGCAATTGAAAAGTAGAGTACCAGTACTTCCCATTTTTTTCAACTTTATTTTGTTGTGATTCGAGTATCCATCGAAAGGAAAAAGGAAAACAAAACTGAAAACACCAAGGTGGAAGGTATTGCACATAATTGGTGAATAGCATGTCGCAACACATCATTACGTGTGCAACCATAAGGAACACATTCATGTCGGGTACATAAATAAATGTGGGGAAACTCCACACTACCTTAATCTAGTAAATTTACAATATATACAATGTATAATATTTATTTTGGTTCATTAAGTTCCTATAACATATTTACTTTTCTTTTTCTCTTTTTTGCATTGATATGTACTCGTATGTATATGCAGGAAAACGCGGAATTGCCTTTAATGAAATGCGGTATCATCTGGTCAGAAACGATAGAAACACAGACTGATAATGGTCATGTGAAAGCATATAAATGTATTTAGTCTCGAAAATGCCGTACATTTCGGCAATGTTTAATGTCTCATCATGCTCACAATTACTTAATTAATAAAATCGTTGTTGAACATTTTATGTGTATATTGCTCCTTTATTAGTGTTTGGTCGTTTATTTTTCGAAAGCAATTTTGTTGAATAGTGTCATATGTGGGCCGTGGTGTTATGGAAGCGTGCGCGACTAGTCAGTGAACCCAATTTAAACTCCAGTTAAGAACCAGGGCCTGCCAACCAAAAACCAAGAAACATTTTATTTTTTTCCAAATAAAATCGTTAAAATCGTCCTTTTTAAAAAATATAAATCGTCATAAATTCATCGCAGTCAAAATAAGAAACCTTACAAACACTTTTTAAAACAAAAAAAAAAAACAAAAAAATTAATAGAACTATGTACGTAAATTTTTTTACTTATGTATTTCAAAGCTGTCTTATACACTCTTGTTTTATATATACATTCTTATTTGTTACATTTTTAACACATTCTTGATTGTTGCCTGGCGCCATCTGACATTTCCATTGGAAAGCTTGACATTTTTTTTTAGCATAAACGTACTCAGAACGTTTTGACGTACGACCATCATTATTTCTGTTGTTTACAGTGACTTGAAAAAATCAATTTGGCAAAAAAATCGATTTAACTCTGGAACATTTTCGTGCGATCATTTTTCACAATTTTCGACGTGGGTTATCACGACAAGAGTGCGTCGATGGAATTAAATCTTTGTATGGCGATGAAGCACCATCCTATAGCACTGTGACTAACTGGTTTAATGATTTCAATCGTGGCCGACGCTCGCTCAAAGATGATGATGCCGTGCGTGAATTGATAATGCAAGATCGTCATTTGACATGTTGTGAGAGAGAGGCATCCTTGGGTATTTCTTCCACCAGCATACATTCGATATTGCATAAACACCTGGCCGTAAAAAAGGTTTGTTCTCGTTAGATCCCGCACAATTTGACAATCGCTCAAAAAGGCTCGTGTCGATTGGTACAAAGAAATTTTGAAAAAATACGATCGCGGTGCCTCAGAAGACGTTTATAAGATCGTTACAGGTGACGAATCATGGATCTATGCGCATGAGACCGAAACAAAACAGTAATCGACCGTGTGGGTCTTCGAAACGAGCCAAATCCAACGAAAGTTGTTCTTGGAAGAAGCACTTCGAAGCAAATTGTCTCCTGTTTTTTCGGCAAAACTGGTCATGGGGCGACTGTTCCGCTTGAGCAACGTAGGGCGGTCAATTCTGAGTTGTACACCACAATTTGTTTGACTGAAGTCTTCGGAGAGATTCAAAAAACGAGCAAGAGAAGAATCATTATGCACCATGACAATCCTCTCACACATCGGCTCAAACCTGCGCCTTTTTGACGGCCAAAATGTCGAATTGATGGGTCATCCGCCGTACAGCCATGACTTGGCACCCAATGACTTATTTTCATCACATCCGCACATCAAGAAAAAAATGCGTGGTCAACGATTTTCGTCGCCAGAAGATGCTGTTGAAGCGTTCAAAAACCGTGCTTTGGAGGTGTCTCAATCGGAGTGAAAAAAGTGCTTCGACAATTGGTTTGAGCGCACGAAAAAGTGTAAAAATCATGCTGGAGAAACTTTGAAAAACAATTAAACCATTTTTGATAAATATTCGCAATTTCATTATTAGGCCAGAAATATATATAGCAGTGCTATATATATATATATATAGCGGCAGTGCAACCGTCCCAGGAAAGAAAGTCACAAAACTCTAAAATTGAGTTGACGGCTGATTTTGACACCTGAAGGAGTTTCTGATTTTTGTGTTAAACATAAAAGATACATTTTCAACTGTAAATTACTGAAAAATATTGAGTAAAATGGTCACACCTATCACTTCTAGCGTGTTTCGTAGTCAGAAAAGACAAATATTTCAAAACTACTAAAATGGAGATGTGACTTTCTTAGGAGGGCAGAACAGATGAATGGGGAATCGCCATTAGCTGAAAACAAATTTGGTTAACATTGGAAAAGCAACATTGTTATTTCCTCTCTTAATAATTGCAACAACTTTTTCAAAACGGACGCGATTTCAAGTTCGTCGAATTTTATAATCGGAACTTCCGTAATAATCGATAATCATGTAGTTGCAACACATTTTTGAGGGCTTTTCCCAAAATTAAAAGGGTATAATTTTTTTACTTTACGCTTCTTTTAGTTCGACAAATTTTATATTTTTGAGAAATTTATCAATGGAAATAGAATCTGTCTGAGGCAACATTGTCTCAGTAACTAAGGCAACGTGGTCTCAGTAGTGAGGCAAAGTTGTTTTAGTAACTAAAGAGATATTGTCTCAGTAACTGAGTCAACATTGTCTCAGTAACTGAGTCAACATTGTCTCATTAACTGAGTCAACACTGTCTCAGTAACTGAGTCAACATTGTCTCAGTAACTGAGTCAACATTGTCTCAGGAACTGAGTCAACATTGTCTCAGTAACTGAGGCAAAACTGTCTCAGTAACTGAAGCAACACTGTCTTAGTAACTGAGGCAACCATGTTTCAGTAACTGAGGCAACATTGTCAAAGTAACTGAGGCAACATTGTCAAAGTAACTGAGGCAACATTGTCTCAGTAACTAGGAACATTGCTGTAAAGTTTGGTATGTTTGCAATTGGATCCAAACAAAATATATTTGCTGGAAGTTTTTTCATAAGAGAATGTTGTGCTGTGCGTAGAATGCCTTTTATTTTTGTTTTTATTACAATATTTTTAAGATGCCGGGTTTTCCCTCCCCCTTAGTAAACTCAATTATGTATGTAAAAGTATTAACCATAACATTCCTTGAAATTCCTCCATGCCGTACTTATGACACAGACTGTAATATTCCATCACCGAATATTGTCTGTCGGCGCAATATGAACTACAAAACAATTATGACTAGAATTTGTTGTGTGCCAGTGATGGCGATGGTGATATGTCGCTTTGACATCACCTCGCCACTCATGATTGTTTGACTTAGTCCGGAATCATTTTTGTTTTATTTAAAGCCACTTTTTTTAATTTCTTGCGGCGAAAATTTGCATGAAGTGTAAAATGATTAAAAGAAAATTACGATGCCCTCGTTTTCAATGCATTTGCGTGGCACTTGGAATTAATGCGCCAGTCATGCATTAGAGACGCATGCTGTCGTTGGATGTACTCACGCATTTCATCTCTCAATCGCAATCGTTGTAAATGATCATCTTTAGAAGCCGCGGAAATACGCACGAGCGTAACCAATTTGCCACAGTGACTGTGACAGAGGCAACCAAGGCACGCTGTTTATGCTGGCTGCTGCCATTCCATATCGGAGCGCTACTCCGTCTATGAATATTTTATTACACTTGAACTATTTTGTTTTCCATCCTTGTGGGTTTTTGTTTTTATTTTGTTTCCCTATCTTCATGGCAAGTAAGCTAAGCTAATTATTAATTTTTAGTTTCATACTTATTTTTTAAACTTGTCTGCTTTGCTTGCTAGCTGTTTTCCTTCCTCTTTGTCTGTGTGTCTGTCTAGAAGTTGTTTCTGGAACGATGACAACTTTTTATAGTTGACTTGATTTATGGTTTTTGTTCTGCTATGTGGTGCTGACAATTTTTTCATTTTTTTTTTAAATTAAGTTTTTGTTTATTCTACAAAAGTTAATTATAATGGGATAAAGCGTTTTCACTTATTTCAAAAAATGTACTCGTACGTAGGGTGTTATGATAAATAATTTAAATATTTTATTCCTGTTTAAAACCCAATAGCTGTGTTCTTTTCAGGTTACTATACTAGCATTTAAATGGAAGTTACTCGGTTAGCAAGCGAGTTGGTCTCAACTCGTCAAAGAAACGAGCTAGAGTTACTACACTTATTTTTCCTACAAAGAATCAACAATGGCATACCCTGCTATACAAAAACATATGTTTTAAAAATCAAATTAAGTCCCACAACATTCCATTAAGGGACAAGTGGGAACATCTCTCAAATCAGTGAGCTGTGCACGACTTTATTCGTATACTTACTGACCGGCTAAAACAGTTTATAGAGAAATTGTTACATGGCTAAGAGAAAAATCTCTTACTCGTAAAGTCGCTGGCATTTACGAGTTGGACCACCGCCGCTAAAAAACTGTTAGATGTTTTACCAGGGGTTGAACCTGGGTTTACTGGCATGATAGTCGTGCACACTTCCGTCAAACCAAAAACACAGCTAATGTGTTAGTTAAATAGTGTTAAAACTTTTTTGGAGTTTAAGTGAAATTTAACTACATAAAATTATGAATTTGATAAAAATATGTTGTAAGTGAATAGTTGACCTTAGGTGTTGTTATTTTATAAAATTATTTTTCGATAAAAATATTTAAAAATTGAATGTGCTACAATTATTGTTCAGTTTTGGCTGAAGTGATTATAAAAATATACATGTTAGCAATACATAGTTTTTAAAAATAAAAAAATGTTTGTAATCAGAGACACAATTAAGCATATTTCTATCTGGGCAGTCGACACCTTGGAAGACCAATACAGAAATGAAAAATATGGATCGGAATTTGATGCAAATGCATATTTATCTTTTTAGTCTAAATGTAACATCTTAACAAATCAACTATTTTGCAATAAAATGTCATTGATTTGTAAGTTTATATTTTGGTAAGAAATTCTTATTTTTTTTGATATTTCGTTTTATGAAATACCAATTATTAAGCATATGTTCTCGTGAAATTTCATGTTTTGCTGTACTATCCCACTACCAAAAATAAAAAAAACAAATTGATTTTAATTGAAACCGTTTGTGTTAATTTTTCAGATTCATCAAAATTCCCGTATTTTCGTATGTTGTCGATCAAAAACCACAAATTTAACCCAATCGCGCTTAGTTTTATATTAAACGTTATACCCATAGTTGACTCTAGAAAAACTAAAACATATCACACCACGTTTTCGAAAAGCTCCCACACAAAGGTCCCACCCGATTTAAGGCCCTGCCGCTCTTTACACCAAAAACTTGTATCTGATCATACTCATATTAAGCATAATGCGAAAGAGACCAGTTATTAAGCCTGCTTACATTAAACCATATCGGTCCATGTTTTCGAATAGCACCCATCTCCATGTCTTGACATGGGAACTCAAAGGTCCTACCCAAACAGCCGTTCTGCCGCTCTAGAAGTCACAAATTAAA
Organism: Hydrotaea diabolus; assembly: GCA_963513945.1. Classification (NCBI taxonomy): domain Eukaryota; kingdom Metazoa; phylum Arthropoda; class Insecta; order Diptera; family Muscidae; genus Hydrotaea; species Hydrotaea diabolus. The sequence goes on from OY740718.1 coordinate 106,128,189, forward strand.
GCAGATTTAGCTGAAATTTAGAATATATGATGAGAAGGATGTCTCTTATGAAACATTCAGAATAAAGTTTTCCCTTAAACTACCTGAATCAGCCGCTTGGCTAAGCCAAGGCACCTTACAATAACCATAAAATTTACTTTTCCCATAAACAGATGTTTCCTTAGCACAACGTAAATCTGTCAACTGAAACGTTGTTTATTTAGTGAAAGGTTTGCCATTTGTTGGTGATTCAAATGTGGCCACTTTCGCTTTGTTGTGTGAGAAATTTCCAGAACGCGTAATCTTACGATTTGGCGTCGTCAATTGGCCGCCAAGACAATACGATTTTATAAAGACCATGTCAACGCGGATAATCCCTAACGTTGCAGAATTTTAAAACAAACTTTTGCCATGGCCTAGATACCGCCCGGAATGTTAAAAAAGTACATAAAATACATAATGGCAAGGTCAAAGCATTATAATGAAATTATAGTATTTTTTGATATCATTGCTTTGTGAGATAAAACTAGTTGGAAATCGGTCAAAACTACAGAAATTCCGTTGCATTTCCATTGCAATCGCCAAATATTTGTATATGGGTTATATGGGGAGAAAGGAAAAAAATTGATAAGTTGTCCAACAAATCTCCATTATTTGAATACAAGCTCTGGCTTAATTTGGGATCGTTAGTAGAGTCGCACCCCTAAAATGGGCATGGTTGTTAGAACTGTGGGTTCTAGTGGACCAATAAATTTCCCTTTTACCCCAACTTACGGTTACTTATAAACACTGAAGCTGATAGTTAATTTTATTTAGTAACGATTCAAAATAAGCACATATTTTATAGATCTGCCTAAACCCTATTAAAACAAATTTATAAAGGTTTAAATGGAATTAAGGCTCGGGCCTATGAGGTCTCACGGTCGCAGAAATGATCCCTTATGCACCAATCAATCGAAAAAAGTACATGAATAAATAAATATTCAAATTAATTCATATTAGCATTAGCGTACCTAAATTGGGGCCAACATTATTAAGAATCCAAATATGGTTTATTCGTATACGAGAGCTGCTATATATATTTCTGGCCTAATAATGAAAATGCGAAAATTTATCATAAAAAATGGTTTTGAAAGTATTCTCCAGCAAGATTTATACACTTTTGCATGCGCTCAAACCAATTGTCGAAGCACTTTTTCCATTCCGATTAAGACACCTCCAAAACATGGTTTTTGAACGCTTCAACATCATCTTCTGGCGACGAAAATCGTTGACCACGCGGGAATAAAAAGAAATCATTGTGTGCCAATGGATGACCCATCAATCAAAAAGGCGCTGGCTTGAGCCAATGTGTGAGAGCTCGCATTGTCATGGTGCACAATGATTCGTCTTATCTTGTTCGTTTTTCGAATTTCTCCGAAGACTTCAGGCAAACAAATTGTGGTGTACCACTCAGAAATGACCGTTCTACGTTGCTCAAGCGGAACAGTCGCCACATGACCAGTTTTGCCGAAGAAACAGGCGACCATTTGCTTCGAAGGTCTTCTTCCACGAACGACTTTCGTTGGATTTGGCTCGTCTTCGAAGAACCACACGGCCGATTGCTGTTTTGTTTCAGGTTCATACGCATAGATCCGTGATTCGTCACCTGTGACGATCTTATAAACGTCTTGAAGCACCGCGATCGTATTTTTTTTTTCAAAATTTCTTTGCACCAATCGACACGAGCCGTTTTTTGAGCGATTGTCAAATTGTGCGGGATTCAACGAAAACGAACCTTTTTTACGGCCAGGTGTTCATGAAATATCGAATGTATGCTGGTGGAAGAAATGCCCAAGGATGCCTCTATCTCACGGTATGGCGATGACATGACTATCTTGCATTATCAATGTTCTCTGGCACAACTTCCGTTTTTAACGACCTTCGTCTTTGAGCGAGCGTCGGCCACGATTGAATTCACTAAACCAGTTTTTCACAGTGCTATAGGATGGTGCATCATCGCCATACAAAGATTTTAGTTCATCGATGCACTCTTGTTGTGATAATCTACGTCGAAAGTTGTGAAAAATTATTACACAAAAATGTTCACCATTTAATTCCATTTTTTTTTGCCAAATTGATTTTTCCAAGTCACTGTAAACAACACAAATGATGGTCGTACGACATAACGTTCTGAGTACGTTTATGCTTAAAAATGTTAAACTTTCCAATGGAAATGTCAGATGGCGCCAGGCAACACTTAGTTTTGCCTTGGCCAGAAATACATATAGCAACCCTTGTTATTTGTTTAAGGTTTGGGCTTGGAGCCGAGGACCCAATTAACCAAAAAATCGCACCTTATGATAAAAACACGCAACCTGTATGAAAAATGGACACAAGCGTAATCCAATAGATTGTAGTTTTGTGATGAATCCTAAATATTTGGATTATTAGTAAGTTCTCACAGTAATTGAGTTCTCACAGAATATGGTCAAGACAAGCGACCAATAGAAAATCTAAGTAAGTGGGTACTCAAAGCTAATTTTACACGCAGAGAAAAAATATGGTTATAATATGGTCACGGCAACAATAGTAAGTTCTCTGCAATAAAAGTGTAGTCGTCGCAAGCATAATATTGTTTTTTGGATTTAATTTTATATGAATGCGGCAATATTAATATTGTTGAAATGTAACAATAGGATTGTTGCCAAATTTAAAAATAAAAATATGGTTGTAGCAACAATATAAATATGGTTGGTGCGACAAATGTATTGTTTTTTTTTTGGTGTTTATGTTAACAATAATATGGTTACGGCAAATCATCAAGGCTAAATCGTAGTTTTTTTATTTAACAATGTTATTGTTACGAAACTTACGCAATATTAGTACTTTTTATAAGTAAATTAATTTTTTTCAAAACAAACTACTTTGGATTAGTGTAACTGAAATATTTTTAATAAATGCATTTTTTCGACTGTTAAATAAATCACATCTATTATTGAGAGTTTAATGTATTTTTTTACTAAATTTACTTCATAAAAATCTCTATTGTTTAATAACAACTTAACCCAATACTTATAAAAAATGTTGGTGACAATAGTATGGTTGTGTGTGAGTCATACTATGGTTGTGAGGATCATACTATGGTTGAATGTTAAACATACTATGGTTATGAGGATCATAATATGGTTGTGGAGATGATAGTAAGGTTGAGTATTAATAATAATATGTTTGTGAGGATCATATTAGTATGGTTGTGTGTGAATAATTCTATTGTTGTGAGGACCATAATATAGTTGTGGGGATCATAGTAAGGTTGTGTGTGAAACATACTATTGTTGTGATGATCAATATACTGTTGTGCCACAACCATGTAACCAGCAATAGTATAAATATTGTTACCCCAACCATACTTTTTTTTCGTGCTACTGCAAATCTAAATATCGATATGAGATAAGCTTGATTTCACTAGAATTATTTCATCTAACAAAGTAATTGTTAGTATTTGTTTAGTATTCATATCGAATGTAGACAATCAATACTTTTTTGGTACGTTTTTCTAAAACCCAAACTACAATAAATAAACGTTTTCTTTTTTCCTCACCCACATAAAACTGAAAATCGTGTGGGCACTCGTATAACGACCTTTAATTGAATGGAATGGTTTTCGTTTTAATCATTTCTTTCCTGCTCCACCTCCAGTAATCATTCCAAAAAAAAATGTCATACCACCACCGCCACCACTATGAAATGTAGGTACTTTTGTGGTGCCTCAACATGGCTAATGCTGCTACTGTTTGGACTTCTGTCACTGTCAGTGCCACTGGCACAGCTTGCTAGTTTGACTTGGCTATCGTCTGTCACATGCATTGTGTTTCGGTGCGGTCACGGACAGGGCGAACCGACAAACCGACATGTTTTTTATGAATGGTTTTGTTTTTTTATTGTATACAATTTCATTTAGAATCTTTTTTATTTAGTTTAGTTTTGTCGTTTAGTGACAAATAAAGTAATCGTCTTAAGTACTTATTGAATTATTTACAATATTAATTTTTATGTAATACATAATGCACAGTGGCTGCACACTAAACATGGGGTGTTTAAAATAGAATATATATATTATATTCAAAGTAAGTGGTTATCAATGTATTAGGGCAAGTAGTAAATCCTCCAACCCAACATTTAGCAAATACAGGCCGGCGAAGCTCCACTTTGTCATTCCGTTTGCAACACCTCGAAATCGGAGACCGTAAGACTTTTGTTTTTTATCGACCAAGGAGATGGCTTAGATTCGTAAGATACAGACACTCAAATTAAATAGAACTTACTACGAAAGCTTTATTATGAGTTGGCAGAGATTAAGGCTAAGACTAAAAGAAGCAAACCCTAGTAACTATGGGCATATTGGTACTCCAAACAAAGCAAATCACTAGGAACCCAATTAGAAATTTATGTTGAAGATTTGGCTAAGATTGAGGCTAAGACATATGGACCAAAGGGGCCCAACAAATTGCCCTTATGTCTGAAAGAAGCGACGCCTGGTCATTTGGGTATTTAAAGGAAATTACGTTCCGAATTTATATAGGGAATTATACTAAAATTTTCGAAGAGGTGGCTCATACACATGGACCAAAAATATGGACCTTTTAATCAAAACAAACGATTATTGGCACTACAAGAAGAGTGTGCCAGATGGAAATTTTAATTCTAAGAAAAATTACAAAAAAGTTTTGTTTTATATAACGAAATTGAGGGTATATTCCGTTTGCAACACCTCGAATTACTGGTCGGAGAACCTATGAAGTGTATATATTCTGAAACAATTCAAAATTATAAGATGATCTAGACATGCCCGTCTATCTGTAGAAATCAAACTACAGGTTGCACTATTGAAGCTATGCGGCTGAAATAAGTGTTGATGATCTGAATGGTTGATATTGAAAATGGGCCAGATCGACCAAGAGGCAGTGTCCACGCCTCATTTATGTCTAAACTAATAAATCAATGACTATGGAATTATAATAAACTATGTTATGGCAAAAATTGACAAGAGGAGTGGTACCGCCCACACAACCCTGAACTTAAAAAAACAGTATCTTACGAACTATTAGACATATTGCGATAATAAAGCGTGTTCCATTTCGAGGTTCCATACTTTTTTAAAGAAAAAACACAAAAAATTCAAATTGAATGGGGAATGTTTATTATCATTTGAAAGAACATTCTTTGACATTTATTTTTTGAAGATTATGTCTATCAAATGTTGGCTGCGGCGACGTCTCAGATGGTCCATCCGTTGAGTCCAATTTTCGATGACTCGTTCGAGCATTTCGACTGGTAAATGGCGAATGACACGCGTGATGTTTTGCTCCAAGGCCTTAGTCTAAGCAGGTTTGTCCACATAAATTTTGGACTTTACATATCACCACAGGAAAAAGTCTAACGGCACGATAACGGTCGCCATTGACGGTTACGTTCTCACCGGCATCATTTTTGAAGAAATATGGACCGATGATTCCACCGGCCCACAAACCACTTCATTCTTTCTGGATGAAGTGGCAGCTCTTGAACCTCTTCTGCTCTTCGCCCCAAATGCGGCAATTTTGCTTGTTTACATACCCATTGAGCCAGAAATGTTGGCCGATTATGTTGACCATAAGTTGAACGAACTGCACGAAACACATTCCTCACAGAACGCGAATTTTCGTAATAAAGTTGAACGATTTGTAAACGTTTTTCAGTCGTAAGTCTTTCTATGATGAAATGCCAAACAATACTAAACAAAAATAACATGACAGCATGACACGACTCACAAGTGATCTGTCAAAAAAAGGCCATTTAAAAAAGTACCTCTACTTGGATCACCCATAATTTTCTAACTTTTAGAAAAACTTTAAAAAATGGAACGATACTAAAATCTTCTTGGCATTCTAAATTTTTGTCGCCTTCAAACCACTGTGTCACGGTAGGCTTTCTGTGTATATCGCGTTGTTTTATTACGCTCGTTTGTTATTTTATATTCTTTGGTTGGTTTGTCGCTATTGTCATTTGATGATGCCCGCGATGCTTTGAGGGATCTGTTGCATGAGAATGTCTACCACTTTGTCCGTCCGTCCGTCTGTTTATCTGTCCCCGTTTTCCGTCTAACCACAACGGCCCGTTCGGTCATTAATGTTGTAAACTCTTGCCTCTACCTTATGGGATGGGAAAAGTTTTTCTTTTTGTTTTTGAGGGGCTTGGGATTATTTCCATGCCATGTTCTACAACAGAAAACACACAAACGAAACAAAACGATTTTTTGTTAATTTTTTGTTGTTGTCATTCGCCTTTCTTCAATAATATTTAAACATAATATTTATTATCTCATATATTTACATACTTTTCTACCCCCCCTCCGCCATCACCTCTACACCTCGTCACGTTACATTGTGGCTGTTTTCATTTCGTTCCACATTAAATGCAAATGAACCACTTAGACAAGTGAGAGGTGGGTGGGAGATGGGTGCTTGGTGATGGAAATGATTGCGGTTCATGATAAGTAGTGGGTGGGTGACCAAGGTTGGGGCCAACGGCTGGAACGAGCTCAAAAATAGAATCTAATAATGTCTGTTAATTGCTTTCAAAGTCTCAAGAGTTGCTAAATTGAATTTTAATGGAAAAATGTCAAGAGAAAAAAAACAAAAAATATTTACTAGATTTGATAGATTTAAAAAGCTTAATGCGGCACGCTGCACGGAACTCTCTGATTTGAATTAAAAAATCAATCTTTGCGTATGCTAAACGATTCTTTACGTTATTGAGGTTAATTTAAAAAACATTTGTTAAAGGCGAATTGAAAATGGTTTTCAATTCTTTTTTTTAAACGAAAAAAAAGAAAGAAAACATTTTGAAACTTTTAATTTTAGCCATTTATTTATTATTATTGAACACTTGACAATTCGTTTTTTTAATACTTATCTGTAGAGGCCTCTTGAGTTATACTCTTTACAAATTAATCGTACTAACCAGACTTTACTTCAGAAGTTTCTTTTTGAACTATCCATTCATCCAAATTGCACAAAATGTACCCTAATACCTTCCCAATTGTGTAGGTGCGACGAAAAAAGTGTAACGCATGGAAGGAAATCGTTTTGGACCCTTCCGTTTCATGGCCTTGTGTGTTATTTCAGCCATGTCTGCCCGGCTGGTTTAAAAAAAGACTACCAATCACTTTAACATTATTCTCCTGGTATGAGGGTTGCTTTTTATATTTCGGGTCCGGCAATAAAAACACAATAATTTCTCATTGGAAATGGTTTTTTTTGTTTTTCAAAATATTCTCCTTTAAGGTGAATACTCTTTTGCATGCGCTCAAACCAATTGTCGAAGCACTTTTTCCACTCCGATTGAGACACCTCCAAAACATGATTTTTGAACGCTTCAACAGCTGCTTCGGGCAATGAAAAACGTTGATCATGCATTTTTTTCTTGATACTAGGGAATAAGAAGAAGTCATTGGGTGCCAAATCGGGGCTGTACGGTGGATGACCCATCAATTCGATATCTTGAGTGGTAAAATAGCTCATCGTTTTAGCTGATGTGCGAAAGCTCGCATTGTCGTGATACAAAATGTTTTCTCTTATTATCTTTCCTCATTTCTTCGAACACTGTTGGCAAATAGATGGTTGTATACCACTCAGAAATGACCTCCTACGGTCCACTAAAGGCACTGTGGCAACATTGCCGGTTAAACCGAAAATAAACGCAATCATTTGCTTCGATGTACTTCTTCCACGAACAACTTTTGTTGGATTTGGCTCGACCCATACGGTCGGTTGCTGTTTTGTTTCGGGTTTATATGCATAGATCCATGATTCGTCACCTGTGACAATGTTATACATTGCCTTTGAGCTGCCGCAGTTATACTTTTTCAACATCTCTTTGCACCAATCCATAAGAGCCTTTTTTGAGCATTCGTCAAATTATGTGGGATCCAACGAGAAGAAATTTTTTCACGGCCAAATGACCATGCAATATCTTATTCATGCTTGTCATACTAATGCCCAAGGATACCTCAATCTCACGGTATGTCACATGTCGGTCTTGCTTTATCAGTTCACGCACAGCATCGATGGTTTCTGGCAAAGTGACCGAAGTTGGACGTCCTTCATGAAATTCATCCTGAAGCAAAATGCGTCCGAGACTGAACTCTTGGTAACAGCGATTAACAGTGGCTTTTGATGGTGCTTCATTGCCAAAAGTCGAAACATGTTGATTTAAAAACTCTTGTCTCGACAACCCACGCCGAAAATCGTAAAAATCGCACGAAAATGTTCACGGGACATTTCCATTTTTTGACTGAGATGAATTTTTCAACACACTGTAAACAAAACAATTCACCCTCTAATGACAAAACGTTCTAAGTAAAGTTGTGCTAAAAAATGTCAAAGTTATTAATGGAAGTTAGCATCTGGGAACACTAGTATTGTCAGGACCCGAAATATTAATAGCAAGCCTCGTAATACATTTAAAACCAACCTATGGCATTTTAAATTTACCACACCGAAACAATCAAAAAAGTTAAAGAAAAGTTTCATAAGAATATTTTAAAAGAGATTACTACCTGCTCGAAACTTGTTGCATCGATATGAAATTATTAAAAACTTCGTGGAATAAATAAAGAATTTTCATTGACTTAACGCAACAATTTTCCAGTGTATATGAGCTCAATTAACTAAACACCCAGACTGTAATACAGGATGTTATGATTTAGTGCTAACGGGAAAGGAAAGAGGTATACCTCATGCTTATCATAAATATAAATTGAGCGATGTCCTTCCGTATGTCTGTCCACCTATCGTTGGATTTAAGTTTACGTCGCACTTATAAATCGATTTCGATGAAAACTTACACATTGTTTAAATTGTTGCAAGGAACAATTAAAGTTGGCCCATGTGTTGATATCATACTTTCGATATCAGAATCATAGAGCTGCTGAAGACACATGTTACAAGTGATTCTGACGAAGGTCCAATTACCAAATTTGGCGAAATTGTAGTTTGTTGGCCCATCTTTTCGAATAACCCTCACAAAAGTCTCCAACGATTTGAGTTTTTGCTGCTCTTGAAGTAAGTATTTAAATCCGGTCTTGCTAAAATTTCGCATGGTACGTTACGTACGACCAGAGTATTTGCTTAACTAATCATAATTTTTTGTGGACGGACAATTTTAAGAATGGTTATTGTTGGGACACACTTCATACGCATGGTTGGGACACGTTTTGGCACATGTGGCCCAAAAAACGTCTAGCATAGTCACAACGGGCAATAGATACGACGGTTGCTATATATATTTCTGGCCTAGGTGAAACTAAGTGTTGCCTGGCGCCATCTGACATTTCCATTTGAAAGTTTGACATTTTTTAGCATAAACGTTTTTAATACGTTTACGTACGTTTTGACGTACGACCATCATTTGTGTTGTTTACAGTTACTTGAAAAAATCAATTTGGCAAACAAAATGGAATTAACTCGTGAACATTTTCGTGCGATCATTTTTCACAACTGAATTATCATGACAAGAGTGCATCGATGAACTTAAATCATTGTATGGCGATGAAGCGCCATCCTATAATAGCACTGTGAAAAACTGGTTTTATGAATTAAATCGTGGCCGATGCTAGCTAAAAGACGAAGGTCGTGAAGGTCGTCCAAAATCGGCCGTTGTGCCAGAGAACATTAATGCCGTGCGTGAACTGATAATGCAAAATCGTCATGTGACATACCGTGAGAATGAGGCATCCTTGGGCATTTCTTTCACCAGCATACATGCCATATTGCATGAACACCTGGCCGTAAAAAAGGTTTGTTCTAGTTGAATCCCGCACAATTTTTGAAAAAATACGTTCGAGTTGCTTCAAAAGACGTTTATAAAATCGTCACAGGTGACGAATCATGGATTTATGCGTATGAGACTGACACAAAACAGCAATCGACCGTGTGGGTATTCGAAGACGAGCCAAATCCAACGAAAGTTGTTCGTGGAAGAAGCACCTCGAAGCAAATGGTAGCCTGTTTCTTCGGCAAAGCTGGTCATGTGGCGACTGTTCCGCTTGGGCAACGTAGGATGGTCAATTCTGAGTGGTACACCACAATTTGTTTGCCTAAAGTCTTCGGAGAAATTCGAAAAAAGAGCAAGAGAAGACGAATCATTGTGCACCATGACAATGCGAATTGACCACGAGGACGGTCACTTCTGAGTGGTTCACCACAATTTGTTTGCCTAAAGTTTTGGAGCAATTCGGAAAACGAACAAGAGAAGACGAATGAATCATTCTGCGCCATGACTATGCGAGCTCTCACACATCGGCTCAAACCAGCGCCTTTTTGACCGGTAAAAACGTCGAATTGATGGGTCATCCGCCGTACAGCCCTGAATTGTCACCCAATAATTTCTTTTTTTTTTCTCGCACATGAAGAAAAAAATGAGTGGTCAACGATTTTCGACGCCAGAAGAAGCTGTTAAAGCGTTTAAAAACCATGTTTTGGAGGTGTCTCAATCGGAGTGGAAAATGTGCTTCGACAATTGGTTTGAGCGCATTCAAAAGTGTATAAATCATGCTGGAGAATACTTTGAAAAACGATAAAACCATATTTGATGATAAATATTCGCATTTTCATTATTAGGCCAGAAATATATATAGCAGCCCTTGTAGTCAATATAGATATATGGGTGCTCAAATTTAATTTTTGTTTTGGCTGAGATTATGAACTTATGCATGGGCCGAAAGAACCATTTTTTGAACCGAACTTCCAACAAGATTATTAACATTAGGTGATTTTTGCATTCCGGACCGATTACAATAAAGAAAAACGGGAAATTCAGCCCGTACAACTACTCTACTTAACCTTACTCTGCGTAAATAATAAAATTTTAAAGAAAGAAAAAACACGCACCATTTTGTTAAAATTTTTCCAACGAATGACAGAACTGGAACATGCTAAAGCCATAACAGTGTATGATGCGGTAATGGCCACCAGCATATCCGGTGGCAAACAATCCAAAATGATGATTAAAACCAAAAATAAAAAACAAACAACAGGAAGAACACTTGTGCTTGTTAGCGCAACCGACCAAATCAACACAACAAATTCAAATAAAGTTTATTAAACAGATGTCAATAAATTACGGCGGCGACACCGGCGATGTATCTTTTATTATTTATTTAGTTTTTCTTTCTTACGTTTCACCTTTTTTTTTGTAAAAATCCAAATAACCGACATAGTCCATTACTCTTGTGTAGAGGATGTTTTGCCTCCATTCAAATACTCCCAAAGTGTGCGAGCGTGTGCGAAAATGGGGAAAAAATCAATTTTCTTTTTTTTTTAAGGAAAAACTACTCTAGAATTACATAAAGCATTTCAAACATTTCATTTCGCATGGATGTGATGGTGTCGTTCGGCGTCTGGTTGTGGTGCTATATTGGTGTGCTTTCATCGTAATCATCTGCAACACCATCATCATCGTGAACACAATCATCGTAGTCACAGGCATCATCTTCAACGCCTTCACCATTACCATCACCGTTAACGTCGGCTGTCGACTGTGGTTGTCAGGAACCTGTACCCCGTACCTGTACCTGTATTTAACTACGAGTATTATCTTTATCTTTACGTTTATATTTCCTACTTTGTCAGCGAGCGGGCGAGTGCCTGAATGAATGAATGACTGAATGGATGAATGTATTTAAGCATACGGGTATTATGTATTCCTATTCTGATATGTGCCTACAAACACTTATCCACCACACCATGCACTGCTGACATAATCTTTCCGAAACTTCACGCACAATGCTATACACAAGAGTGTCGTGTGTCTGTCGTCGTCGTCATATTTGCCCTTACTTATATATTAAGAGGAACTTCAATTAAACATTTGAGTTGTTATAAAGGGGTTTACATTTAGTACATCTGAATTTTAAAATAAATAACAATTTCCTTTCAAGAGGTTTTTTTTAGACGTGTGGTTTTTCAATCTGGTCACACTGTTTTCGGAGTTGGTCTTTGTGACAGCTGTCACTTGTTTTATGCTCAGTTTGGTTTGCCATTTCATAATGAACTCCGGAACAACGTCTGCAAATCGTGGTGAATGGGTCCAAAACGAGATGGCCACCGATCTATGATTTTTACAAGAAAAATTTTGTTCAGCGATGAAGCTCACTTTTGGTTGAATGCGTCCGTAAATAACCAAAATTGTCGCATTTGGAATAATGAAAATCAACAAGCCATTGTTGAAACGCCGTTACATCCTTGAAAAGTCACTGTTTGGTGTGCTCTATGGGCAGAGGAAATCATTGGTCCATATTTCTTCAAAAATGAAGCCGGCCATAATGTTACCGTCAATGGGGAACGGTATTGAGCCGTGATTAATGACTTTTTCGTACCTCAATTGTAGAATGTTGATGTGGACGACCTTTAGTCCACGAAACAATCAATTAAATTTTGAACGTGAAATTGGCTGCTCTTCGTAATGACATCTTAATAGATCCATTGCTTAAGCAGCTGTATGACAAGTGGAGCCGTCCTGGTAAATCCAAATGTCGTCAAGATTACGGGCTTCAATTTCAGGGAGCAAAAAGTACGATATCTAGGCGCGACAGCGAGATCCATTGTCGATTACGTTCCGACCATCATCATTTTTGAAAAAATGGGAACCATTATTCCACCAGCCCATAAACCGCACCACACCGTGGTTTTCTCTGGGTATAATGGCACCTCTTGAACCTCTTATGGTTGCTCTTCAGCCAAAATGCGGCAAATATGATTATTGACGTTGTCGTTGAGCCAGAAATGTTTTTCATCACTGAACAAAATTGTGGTCGAAAACAGTTTCTCACCCAACGCTCATTTCCATTATACAGTTGCACAATTTTAAGACGTTGTTTCGGTGTAAGTCTTTCCACGATGAAATGGCAAAGAATACTGAAAAGAAAAAAAATAAAGTTAAGCACAACTCACGCGAAATCTGTGAAGAAAGGCTACTGAAAAAAATCCTTAAGATAAATCACCCTATATAAAAGATAATTTTCGGAAGTTTATTTAAATTCCACTATATTCTAGAACCTTCAAAAAACAATTTAGTTATTTCGATTGAAGTTCAAGTTTTTGGCTGTTAGAAACGTTAAACTAATAGTTTTGACTTGAATTGGTATCACAACGAATCATCGAGATAGAGATTGAATATTTTCTTCCGTTTGCTTCTTAAAAAGTAGACTAAAGACCGCTGATATTAGACAATGCGAGTGAAAAAAGTCAGAACTTTTAACATAAATTTATAATTGACGTTCCATGTACTGAACATTCTAGTACACAAACAAACTTATTTATTTATACTAAGGAATCTTGATAGTACATACAACCTCTGTCAATCTGAATCTAATTCTCAGTAATTGATCCCGCGAAACTTTCGACATTTACGTAAAGAATATTTTATTTTACAGTCGTCATATAACTGTTTTACTTTATGAAGGATGTGCTTCCTAACTCTAGAAATGGGTATGCATCATGTTAACAATAATATGATAACGGCAATCATACTGTATTTTTTCTTCATTTGAATATGCTTTTTAGAACAATGTTATTGTTGTGGATCAAATGGAATTATAGAACTTTTTATGTGGAAATTAAAGTTTTAAAAACAAACTGCTTTGGCTTTGTTTAACTGAAATATTTTTAAATTAAACGCTTACGTTTTTATAAGCTAATTTTTTCTACTGTAAAATAAATCACTCCTATTATTTTCTAATTTAATGTATTTTTAAATAATTTTCATAGTTCAATTGTTAACAACTTAACCCAATTCGAATAAATAATTTTGGGGATCATAGTATAATTGTGCGTGATCATACTATGGTTGTAGGGATCATAACATGGTTGCGTGTGAATCATACTATAGCTGTGAGGATCGTACTATGGGTGTATTTGAAACATACTATGGTTGTGCGGATCATAATAGGGTTGTGAGGATCATAGTATGGTTGTATTTGAATCATACTATTGTTGTGAGGATCATAATACTGCTGTACCACAACCATATACCCAACAATAGTATGATGCTCTTCGAATATTTTATTTCCCACTAACCATGGAATTGGTCAATTTACACAGTTGTCAGATGTTCTTAACCAGTAAGACCAGTAATTTTATATTTTCCACGGCTGAACACAAATGTTTTCTTATATGAGAACACCATTTATTATTAATAAGTTTACATTTTTTCAGTCGTAATTATTTATTTCTTAATTCATGCTGAGGATAATGCGATGCCATTCATTAGCTGGTAATGCTTTTAACTTCTCCTTGTTTGCCTAGTTTGCTAAAATTAAAACTTCACGTAAAATTGCCTATCTTTCAGTGAGTAATTATTTTATTAGAATTTTTTTTGTTGAAATAAAAAAAATCTTTTTTAACTAATTACAATTGTCATTCTCAGCGTATATATTGTAATGATAACTTTTATATTTCCATTTCTCGTTCCCCTCTACGTTCTTCTGTAACGCATTATTGTTCACGGAAACTTTTTCATTTCACGAATATATTTCCCACAACGATATGACACTTCAATTTCAATATCATACATGTGTGCAAATGTCTATGCATGTATTACATATGTACTCTTTTGTATATACAAACATACATATGTAAATTCATAGTGTGCCAGATACATGTATGTAGGCCTGCACATTTGTATATATCTAAGTATGTACAACTCGTACATTGTATATTTGAAGATGTTATACTATGCGAACAGCGATAAAATACATAAAAATGTAGTGTAGTGGGGTTGGTGTCGGTGTCGCTACCACTACCACTATTATTGCTGCCAGAGGTATTGACTAGAAATTTATTCATTTCCGGTAAGCAAAATGTACAAGTATTATAACGATTCCAGTTTTACACTCCATAACAAATGTTTTCAAGAATTCTTGTTCTAGCTATTTTGTCTTTGAAATGCAAACTAAAAAAATTGTTAAAATTCTTTTTAAAAGTTCTAAGAAATGTTGTTCTGTTTTTTCGTAGGGGAGAAAAAAAATGAATACACTTATTTATTTGGTTCGTAGAAAGGAATACAAAGAAATATTGATTATGTAGCGACCTCAAATGATAACATCCGTTTGTCTCTGGAAGAACATTTAAGGTATGTCTTAAATCTCAGCTTGCATTACACTAGAAAATATCCTCTGAAACTAGGTCGTTAGTAATTTGGCATTACTATAAAATATTTATACGAGGGCTGTTATATATATTTCTGGCCTAGGCAACACTTAGTGTTGCCTGGCGCTATCTGACATTTCCTTTGGAAAGTTTGGCATTTTTTATCATAAACGTACTCAGAACGTTTTGACGTACGACCATCATTTGTGTTGTTTGCAGCGACTTGAAAAAATCAATTTGGCAAAAAAAATGGAATTAACTTTCGACATTTTCGTGCGATCATTTTCCACATCTTTCGACGTGGATTATCACGACAAGAGTGCATCGATGAACTTATATCTTTGTACGACGATGAGGCACCATCCTATAGCTGTGAAAAAATGGTTTCATGAATTCAATCGTGGCCGACGCACGAGGGTCGTCCAAAAACGTCCGTTGTGACAGAGAACATTGATGCCGTGCGTGAACTGATAACGCAAGATCGTCATGTGACATACCGTGAGATAGAGGCATCCTTGGGCATTTCTTCCACCTGCATATATTCGATATTGCATGAACACCGGACCGTAAAAAAGGTTTGTTCTCGTTGGATCCCGCACAATTTGACAATTGCTCAAAAAAGGCTCGTGTCGATTGGTGCAAAGAAATTTTGAAAAAAATACGATCGCGGAATTTTAAAAGACTTTTATAAGATCTTTTTATAGGGTCTACGGGTATGAGCCCGAAACAAAACAACAATCGACCGTGGGGGTCTTCGAAGACGAGCCAAATCCAACGAAAGTTGTTCTTGAATGAAGCACTTCGAAGCAAATGGTCGCCTGTTTCTTTGGCAAAACTGGTCATGTGGCGACTGTTCCGCTTAAGCAACGTAGGAGGTCAATTACACCACAATTTGTTTGCCTGAAGTCTTCCGAGAAATTTGAAATTCGTACAAGAGAAGACGAATCATTGTGCACCATGACAATGTGAGCTCTCACACATTGGCTCAAACCAGCGCCTTTTTGACCGTCAAAAACGTCGAATTGATGGGTCATCCGCCGTACAGCCCTGACTTGGCACCCAATGAATTCTTTTTATTCCCGCACATCAGGAAAAAAATGCGGTGTCAACGATTTTCGTCACCAGATATGCTGTTGAAGCGTTCAAAAATAAATATGATAAATATTCGCATTTTCATTATAAGGCCAGAAATATATACACCAACTTTAAGTTTCGGAAAAATACAAAAGAAATTGTTGCCCAACAAATAAAAATTCAGATTCGTCCTAAAGTTTGCCTTATTATACAGTACAGGGGTATTACGAGTTTGTGCTGATATTTAGAACTCTTAGAAAAAGGTAAACAGATTTATTAAATAGTAAACCCATTGAATAAAATTAATAGTCCATTAAGTCATGTCCGTCTGATTGTCTGTCCATCTGTTCTTATAATTAAATTTTAGGTTGCAAATATGAATCGATTAAACACTTCACACTGTTTTGGTTTCGGCTAATGACTGTCGCTATTGAAATTGAGAGAAATCGGTCCAAGTTCTGACATAGCCCCCATACTAATGCACTTTTCAATTTGGAGTCTAACCGGCCTAACAGCGCCGTTGCTATCAGATTTTAACGCAATTTAGGTTGCAAAGTTATAACGGTTGTTCCATTTCGAGGTTCCTCACTTATTTAAAGAAAAAAAATACAGAAAATTCAAATTGAATGGGGAATGTTTATTATCATTTGAAAGAACACTCTTTGGCATTTATTTTTTAAAGATTATGTCTATCAAATGTTGGCCGCTGCTATATCTCAGATGGTCCATCCGTTGAGTCCCATTTTTGATGACTCGTTTGAGCATTTCGACTGGTAACTGGCAAATGACACGCGTGGTGTTTTGCTCCAAGGCCTGAATCGAAGCGGGTTTGTCCGCATAAACTTTAGACTTTACATATCTCCGCAGGAAAAAGTCTAACGATGTGATATCACACGATCTTGTTGGTCAATCGACCGGCCCAAAACGTGAAGTTATCTGCTCGCCGAAATGTACTCTCAATAAATCCATTGATTGATGCGATGTGTGGGCGCCGTCTTGTTGGAACCAAATGTCGCCGATCACGATCTTCAATTTCAGGCATCAAAAAGTCGGTTATCATGGCACGATAACGGTCGCTATTGACGTACTCACCGGCATCATTTTTGAAGAAATGTGGACCGATGACTCCAACGGCCCACCCAAATGCGGCAATTTTGCTTGTTTACATACCCGTTGAGCCAGAAATATTGGCCGATTATGTTGACCATAAGTTGAACGAAGTGCACGAAACCCATTCCTCACAAATCGTGAATTTTCGTAATAAAGTTGAATGAATTGTGACGTTGTTCAGGCGTAAAGGCCCATTTAGTCTCGACGGTTGACGGTTGACGGTAGATTCTGCAACCTGCAGAAGTCTACCGTCGTCAACCGTCAAACTGTAGTTATCTCCCTCTAACACATGCAAAATGCAACCCTCAACTGAAATAGCTGATTGCCTACCGTCAACCGTCAAGACTAAATGGACCTTTAGTCTTTCCATGATGAAATGCCAAACAATACTAAACAAAAATAACATGACAGCATGACACGACTCACACGTGATCTGTCAAAAAAGGCTACTGAAAAAAGTTTCTCTACTTTGATCACTTATTATTTTGGACACAGGATAATCATAGATGATTATAGACCAGATCGGTCGAAATTTTGATATAGGCCCTATACAGATATACCTCATGATTTGCGGCTAAACCGATATAACAATGTAAATAACTAAAACAACAAGTAGATGCGTTCTCAGTGTTATCATTGTTGTTACAAAACTACACGGTATGGGAACCATTACAAACCTATTTCAAAAATGAGGCCAGTCTCAAATATTGGCTGCAAATTAAGAATTACAGATAATACACTTTGCAAACCACTTTCAAGAAAACTAGAAATAGTTGTGTTTTTGTTGTGGCGCCAACTCAAATAAAACCGCTCTAATACACCCTCAGTACATTCTTCCTTTAAGTTTTAAAAATTCTCAGGTTACATGAATCAACTGTCATTTACGTATTAAGATCTAAAGTACATTTTTTATAAAAATAGATTCCATCACACCCATGTGCATAAGTATTTAAATTAACAACTTTAATTAATCTTTGAACCTTTTGGAAAATTTACCTTAATTTTCTACTAAAATAGTTTCTCGATAAGCTCTGCGGTAAATTACTTACTCGTACATTTAAATTATTCCTAACCACAACCTCGTCATTTCATTTTGAAAGTTGTAGACTATGAAAATTAAATTCAACACAATTTGCCGATCCCGCTGACGACCATACCTGATACATGCCATATCTATTCAAAGGCCCTCCATAAATACTGGTGTTTACAATCGAATGTTTCACAACAACAACAGTAGTATCAAATCTATAATTTTCGAAATTTTTATTTTGATTTGTGGTTTCGGTTAACATGCCATAAATTTAATTGTAACAATTTGTGAGGCTACATGAGCAAATTCTTATTAAAACTTTGATTTATTGTACATACATATGTACTTTTGTACATAAGAGTATATGTTGTATGTATGTACATGGAGTGCAGAATAATGTTTGTGTTTACATCTAGCACTGTAACTAAATAGTTATTTAGAAGAACACAGTCGTCGTATGTGCGCTACAATAATATTCAGATACAATAAAGATGCATCAAATTGCAAATGTGTACAGTAAGACTTTGCACGATAGTACTATAGTTTTACGGTTAACACAACATAAATAACACAAATAAAATCAAATTAGCAGTTTATCTTTCGCAAGATTGTGTCGGTTTGAAATGACTTCAGTGCAGTGAATTGGAAATTATAATTTGAAACGAATTTGCGGTATACAACAACAGAAGTTCCGGGAAATTTGTAAAGCTCACATTTTACTTTATTTCATTTTAACTTTTTTTATTTTACGTATTTTTTATTTTATTTCAGTTTATTTTATTTAACTCAAGTAGGCTTCTAGGCAGCTTGATTTATTTTATATCATTACGAAACAAATTAAAACGACTAAGTTCGGCCAGCCTAAAAAAGAGGGATAAATTCCAATTTAAAATTTTTTGACAAGACAAAGGATAAGTCTGGTAAATATGTAATATAGAAAATATGCAAAACAGAAAGGGACCTGAGGTTAAAAACCAGTTTTGTTCAGAAGAGCCATTTTAAAGATTAGGTCCCTTTCTATTTGCGCTTAGAATCGTCGACTTCACTTTCATAAAACGCGCATATCTCTGGGAGGGAACACATTTGGGGCATGGGATCGGTCTCATTCGATGCTCAGATGTTGTCCACATCAAAAAAAGAAAAAAAATGAAAATTGATTTTTTTACCCTAAGGTCCCTTTCTCTATGCGCAGTGACATATGAGAAGAATTGAGTGAGTCCTTGGAGGAACAATGTAGACACTGTCGTCGATGAGACCACCGTCAGGTTATAGCTTATACTTAGTAGGGACATAAATACTGTTACACACGTTTTATGCTGTAAAATAAAAAAGTACTGAATGTTTTTGGACCAAATATTTTTTAATATATTAATTGATGTATATTGTATCTAAAAAGAATCTACTTATTCGAAATGTCCGCCTTTTGCCTTTAAACACGCCTTAGGTCGCACTGACCAATCGTCAATAGCTGCACAAACCTCGTCCGTTTTAGCCTTATGGGCCGGCACAGAATCCTGCTGGAAAGTCCATGGCTGGTTTTGGAACAGGGGATTGTTAAGAGGCTTTACAACAGCTTCCAAAACGGTTTTTTGGTAAACTTTGGCCGATGCTTTGACTCCTTGTGCGCAGAAATGCAGGTCTGTGACCCCATCATAAGAGACTCCCCACCAAACCATGACTGAAGCTGGGTGATGACCCTTTTCCACCCTTGGGATCAGTTCAGATGCTTCCTTAGATGACCGCGCATACACTCTATCATTTTGCTTGTTAATTTTTTCCTGAAAGGTAAACATTTTTTCATCGGTGAACACAATTTTTCTGTTCAAGTTATCAGCGTGCTTCACCAAAAGACGTTTGCACTTTTCAATCCTATTTTTTTTTTTAAAGCTGCAGTCAATAAATGTCCAGTACGTCGTTTGAAAGCCCCAAGTCCCAAGTCTTTTTAATGATTCGACTCATGGACTTTTGCGTGATATTCATCTCACGGGCCATGATTTTTTGTTTTCGGAGCGGATTTTTGTGAATTCTTGATTTAACGGCTGTGATGACATGCGGTGTTCGAACAGAGACATCTCCACTCTCCCCAAACAGTTTTATGCATCGGTAGACGAACATGCGGCTAATCCCTAGTGGCCGGAGCGTTTTGAAAATATCGCTTGTTTTCATTTTACACTTGAAAAGCGCTATTACAGCGATACGGTTGTCATTATCTGACCATTCCATGATGAAAGTTGAAACAATTTTAAAATCCCGTTACAGACTAACGCTATTGAGGTTAGCTTTCAAAACCCATATGACATTAACGGGGTATGTTCAGATCTACTATTGATATGGGTGTGTTCAATGTTGTAACAGTATTTATGTACCTACTCAGTATTTTGTTATATCGACTGGGCATAAGACTTATTGGTCTAGTGATCCTAAAATACCCGATCTTCTAGATTTTGCGAATTTTAATGGAATGTCAAGGTATTGTTTTGAAGTTCTGGACTGTGATGAACTTAGCTCTGACCATTCTCCAAACATTTTATATATTTACTTCAGACATGCCCGTCGATAAACACTTAACGGTTGCCACATTTGCAGACAATGCCGCTATATAAGCATCAGATTAATCTCCCCAAAACGGTTTAGAATTAGTGCCAAAAAAAACATTGATATTGAAATATGGCTAAAAAAATAGACCAACAAGGTTAACACAGAAAAGTCGGCGCATGTCTCGTTTGCCTTAAGAAGATGAGACTGTCTTACGAGCGTTGCTATATATATTTCTGGCCTAGGCGCCATGTTGTTTACAGTGACTTAAAAAAAATCAATTTGGAAAAAAAATCGAATTAACTCCTGAACATTTTCGTGCGATCATTTTTCACAACTTTCGACTTGAATTATCACGACAAGAGTGTATCGATGAACTTAAATCTTTGAATGGCGATGCAGCACTATCCTTTAGCACTGTGAAAAACTGGTTTAATGAATTCGATCGTGGCCGACGCTCGCTCAAAGACGGAGGTCGTGAAGCTAGTCTAAAAACGGCTGTTGTACCAGAGAACATTGATGCCGGGTGTGAACTGATAATGAAAGATCGTCATGTGACATACCGTGAGATAGAGGCATCCTTGGGCGTTTCTTCCACCAGCATACATTCGATATTGCATGAACACCTGGCCGTAAAAAAGGTCTGTTCTCGTTGGATCCCGCACAATTTGACAATCGCTCAAAAAGGTGTCGTGGCGATTTGTGCAAAGAAATTTTGAAAAATACGATCGCGTTGCTTCAAAAGACGTTTATAAAATCGTCACAGGTGACGAATCATGGATCTATGCGTATGAGCCCGAAACAAAAGAGCAATCGACCGTGTAGGTCTTCGAAGACGAGCCAAATCCAACGAAAGTTGTTCGTGGAAGAAGCACCTCGAAGCAAATGGTCGCCTATTTCTTCGGAAAAACTGGTCATGTGGCGACTGTTCCGCTAAAGAAACGTAGGAGGTCAATTCTGAGTGGTACAACACAAATTTGTTTGGAAATTCGAAAATGGAACAAGAAGAAGACGAATCATTATGCACCATGAGAATGCGAGCTCTCACACATCGGCTCAAACCAGCGCCTTTTTGACCGGCCAAAACGTCGAATTGATGGGTCATCCGCCGTACAGCCCTGACTTGGCACCCAATGACTTCCTTTTATTCCCGCACATCAAGAAAAAAATGTGTGGGCAACGATTTTCGTCGCCAGAAGATGCTGTTGTAGCGTTCAAAGACCAGGTTTTGGAGGTGTCTCATTTGGAGTGGAAAGAGAGCTTCGACAATTGGTTTGAGCGCATGCAAAAGTGTATAACTCATGCTGGAGAATACTTTGAAAAACAATAAAACCATTTTTGATAATAAATATTCAGATTTTTTATTAGTCCAGAAATAAATATGGCAGCCCTCGTGCACTTTGTTTAAACGTAGCGGATATACCAAAAACTAGAAGTGTAAAATATGTGGGATTCCACCTTGACCAACGATTGACTTGGAAAGAACACATAAGAAACAATGTATGGCTTCTAGACTACAAATCTCAACTTAATTTGGAAAAAATTATGTTATACTACGAGTAAGACATACTAAAACTTGTGATGGACCTATAGAATACTGAATTCTGCAAATATATCAATTCAGAACTCGAAGAATGATTGTAACAATTTAAATATGTGACAGCGCATAGAGAAAGGGACCTAAGGGTAAAAAAAGTCAATTTTCACTTTTTTTTTGATGTGGACAACATCTGAGCATCGAATGAGACCGATCCCATGCCTCAAAAGTGTTCCCTCCCAGAGATATGCGCGTTTTATGAAAGTGAAGTCGACGATTCTACACCAAAGATACACGTATTTAAATCTTTAAAATGGCTCTCCTGAACAAAACTGGTTTTTACCCTTAGGTCCCTTTCTATTTTGCGCGTCACATATGTTAACAGTAAAAAATTAAATTAATAAGCAAAGTCAGCGATATCTCAACCGACTTAGTAACCATACTAATCTGTTAGCAATTAATTTACTGGACGAGAGTTATGAGGTATCATATTCTGGACCTACCTTTTAGAAAATATAAATGGGTGATTCTGAGATTATTGGCCAATTTCGACAACATTTTTGGCATCCGATTTTTTTTTGCAGAATTTAATATTTAATTTAATAATAAGACTGTTGACGAAAAAACTATTAGATGTGCACTCACTTCATGTAAGAAATGTTCAATCATATTTGAGTTGCTTGAAATCAAGATTGGTTTGGAAATTTTAATTTTAGCGAATATTAGATTTTACAGGGAAATACTGTGTATTTTCTGGGACAGAAAATAAACATCCATAAAAATATAAATTGAATAAAACAAACAAAATTAATTGAATATTATTGTTTACTATGGGCTGGTTTTATTAAATAAATAAGTGACCCATAATCTCAGAATCAACCTAATACAATTTGTTTATGTAAATAAAAGCAAAATATTTTTTTACTTATTCTTTTTTTTTTTTTTTTTTAGAAAATTGTAAATAAATGAATTAAATAAAAAAATTGTAGATGTAGATGTTTATAAAACAATAGATGAGGGACTGCTTGCACATGCACAATCTTTTTCAGTGTGTGTTTATTTGTTCTGAGATAGCTGTTGCAGAGTGTGACGCTGATTTGTCCGAGACAAAAACTAATAACGTTTCTCTCTGGCTAAGTTAAAACCTTTTTCGCTATCTCAAAAGTTTCGGTATAATCATTTCCACCACCAACTGTACTTGGATGGTTCCGTATGAGATTTGTTAAATCATGACTACGTACAGTGTGTTGTCGGGGTCGGTACATATGTTCGTACGTACGCATCAGAAAAACACTTTTGAAAACACATTTTCATTTTAATTTATTTTCCGTTGTGGTTTCAACTCGTCGTTTGCACTACATGCGGCTCGACAACGTCGTTCTGTCGTCGGTCGCTGTGTCGTATGTTGAAGTCTTATTCATGCTTTTTGGTATATTTTCGATTTCGAGCATGTGAATGACTGGTATGACTAATGCGTGTTTGCGGTCGAACTTTTCATACACCCGTTGGCTACATAGGTTCATGTACTCGTACATGTTTGTTTATATAGCACACAAATTAGTAATTTAACATCGTGTGTTTCAAAAAAGTGATAAATTCAAAACCAGCCAGCATATTTCTATGATTTAATTTAATTTGAAACATATCTTAAATATTGATTTAAATCGTACATATTCCGGTTTGTAATGAAAGTCGATCGAAAAAGATTTCTTGTTGATTTGAGATTTAAGACTTCTATTTTTTCTGATTTTTTTTTTTTGATATCCACATTGACTGATGTTCCAATGTCTCGTCTGGAGATATTGAAGTGCTGTACCTGTGCTCGAAATTCCAAGTATATTAATTCGATTTAGACCTACTGCTATATACTTGGTCACAACTGTATATACGATTATATGTGTCTACACATGGACTCACATAATGACTTGTTATAATTGGGTTGAAACACAGACACAAACACGGACGTTATAGAAAATAAATCTATGGCAAATATAAATACTACACAAATTATACTGTGTCGTTGTCGTCC
Organism: Hydrotaea diabolus; assembly: GCA_963513945.1. NCBI lineage: Eukaryota > Metazoa > Arthropoda > Insecta > Diptera > Muscidae > Hydrotaea > Hydrotaea diabolus. Next base: position 106,152,653 of record OY740718.1, read on the forward strand.
GTATAGAAAACATGTTTATAAAATAGAATCAAGAACGTCATCATTATAATCATCATAAAGAACAACACTCCTCCGACAAAATACGCACAGACTGACACCAACATGAATATTCAATCCGACGCATCGGTTTTTATTCCAGGTCAAATTAATGAACATTCGAGAAATAATGCATATAAAACAATCTTGAAGGAAAAATGTCATTCAATGTTAGGAAGCCGAAACCGATTGACAGCAAGAATCTAAACAACAATTCGTTTTCAAACCGTTTTTTGGAACACAACACTAGGGCGATTGATTCTATTTTTCATTGAATGACTCATATATGAATGTGGTAAAGTAGTACGAGTAGCTGTTGCTTAAATCCATAATTTGTGTATGGAACATGCTCCTGCGTATGTGTGCGAGTATCTGTGCCACATTTCTATTGTGTTGTTTTTTTATTACAATTATTTTGTTGTAGCTGTTGCTATAATAAATATTAGTTAGTTTTAAGTGTCGATGGAATTTTTATAGAGAGCCAAAGCTCTTTTTTTTTATCGCAGAACTAAACGAATCAAAGTGGATCACATTGGCCAAAGTTGCTGGTGTTGTTTTTGTAAGCGTTTCAGAATCAAATGGTCTATTTTTTGCATATCATTTCGCATTGGTTGTGGCGCTACAAAAACGGTGACGAAATTATAAACCTGTCAAGCTGTAGTGGGTCTTAGCTGTGATTATTCATTTATTGTACATATTGAAGCGACAATACAATGTTTTATTTGTTTAAACTATGTTATTACTACATACATACTGTTTATATGTACATATATAATCGCCTGTACGTACGAGTACTCACTTACCGTGTCATTAATTTCTTTCATAATAAAGAACTACATGTAGAACTGGATGAGTGGTCAGTAATACAAAAATCCACTTTAGGTTTTGTTTTTGTTGCTGTCGTTGTAATTGTTAGTTTAAAGTTTATGATTTTATAGTTATGGACTCAGTTACTAACACGATTTTAGGATTCAAAGCTGAACTAGTTTTGGTTAGTGTTTAGGAAAAACAGTTTTACCTCAAAAAAAATATACAAGTTTGGGCTTAAGGTTTAACAATGTGAGGCATAAAGTTTAAGAGACTATAAAATATATTTTATTATACTGTGTATATTACTTTATGAATTTCCCGTAAACAGTGTTGTCCAGAAAGAGAACATCTGTAAACCCCCTTAAAGGTCGAAAAAAAGAATTTTTTTTTGCAGCCAGGTTTAGACGAATTCTAATATTTGTTCGAAGCCGAGCCGTATTTTAATAACCAAAATTGAGGACTAGCGAAACTTTTTTTTGTATTCCCTTCGCAGAAGGATGGATTGTTGTATACTACATTTATCATTCCGTTTGCTACACCCGAAATACTTACGGGGGCTCCTTCGTCTGTCTGTCGCTGTGTTTGTTTAATAAACAATAGTGGTTAAAAAAGTAAAGCTAGAACACCGAAATTTTGTACAATGATGGCTTAATTTCATACGGTTTTCGGGTTTATAAATTGACGAAGTCAGCGATCATCATGGCCAAAAGAAAAGACCATCGGTAAATATGGACATATTTTTTTTATTAAATGGAATTGATTTTTGTAATGTGTAGCTCGTATCCTAGCGACCCAAAAGTACGGTCCTTAACATCAGAACATGCGAATAAGGGAATGTGAAAGTGATTTTTGTCATTTCAATGGCGAATCCACGCTACGATTCAGAACTTAACGATATGTTTTACTGTTTGTTATTTTTTTTTTTTAATTTTTGTTATTTTTACTAAGAAAAGTTTGAAAGTGTAGCAACATAAGACATCATTTTTAGAAATACATAGCCTATTCTATCCCAGCCATACCTATGGGCCGAAAATCGAGCAACAAATCGAAAAATTAATACTCTACACATTAGGGCTATAACCAAATTTTGTACCTAGCACGCAATGGCATTTCGGATAAAAAACCTTAATAAGGTTGTGTTATTTACGAAACAAATTTTTGGGTCATTTCGGATAAAAAACCTCAATAAGGTTGTGGTATTTACGAAAAAAAAATTTTGGGTCATTTCGGATAAAAATCCTCAATCACAAAAAGGATTTTTTAAAATCTCCCAAAAAAACATTAATTTTAAATTAAAAATTTTCAAACATTTTATTAATAAAGTTAAATAGTAAAGTGAAAAATGTTGTTTAATGATTTAAAGACATAAACTTCTAATTTAACGTGCGCGGTGTTTTGCATAATGGATAACTGTCCTGTACTACTTTAATACCGCGTTCTTCGCATATGTTGCAACGCTGATGCTTTGGGATTATTGAAGCTTCTTTAACCCAGTGTCTTTTAAGACATGCTTGTCCGTTCTTAAATCGTGTTAATGATTGTTCTAAAGCGGCGAAGTTTTCTTTATACAAACAATGATTGGATAACCATATATTAAACCATGTTCCACATATGAATTCACATATTGGGGTAAGTTGGTCTCGGTATTTCGGGATAAGCACAAATGTTAAAATTTCAAGAATTGCCCTTAAGTTCCATCGTGCGTTGCTTAATGGTGGTATGGCTTTAAATTTTATGTAAGGAATTTTTTTATTTCTTTGATAGTATTCAAATGCAGAACCAAGCTCGTACAAGTATTGCATATCGTCGCGCCATTTAATGTTTTTCACTTTTAGGTATTCCTCATTCTGTATATAGTTTTTTTTTTCAAATCCCCGTAGTTATTAATTAGTTCCGGAACAAAATAATAAGAGATATTACTCGTAGAGATGATGTTTTTCCATCCAATAACTCATCCATAACATGCCTTAGGATCAGGTCTAAAATATGGTTTTGGCAACCGACATATTGTGATCAATAGATTTATCATGTGATTTATAATAGTCCTTTAATGGCTTAACAACGCCGTATTTGTGACTTGTTGTATCAGAAATGATCATTTTTATGGATTGCCATAATCAAATTTGTCTAATGTTTCTTTAATACCAATAAATATTTTGAGGGTTTTTCTATTTTCCAAAACAAGCACTGATAAATTAATTTCCTTATATTTATTTTTAAAACCATTACTTGGAGTTCTTTGTTGCCAAGTTCTTTTTTGCCGTCAAAATGCAAGCACTAGTTTTCATTTTTCAAAGTCTCCTTTAACATATCTTCTTTACGATCGGCCGACTTGATTACAGCTTTATAAACAGTTAGTTGTGATGAAGTGGCAATTTGAATACCAGACCCGGCTAATTCCTTACAAATTGTTGCTGCTTTTCTAGTACTGACTTTGGCATTAGTAACTAATGCAACCGATGGATTTATTTATTAATGATTTATTTAATTTCATCCTTTCCGGGAGCTTGTTTGTAATCACAATCGTCGGATGAGTATTGGTTCTTACACTCGTACTCTGATACTGAATTTGCATCAGACATAGCGTCTTTCAAACTACTTAATTCGGACTGAATATCTGTATTTTCATTTGAAATATTGAAAATATTTTCAAAATTATAATCACCTTTTGTTTTTAAATTTTTATCATTCATCCGAATTAATTTTTCGATTTTTCTATTTAGCTAGGTACTGGTCGATCGTATTTAACTGTTTCCAATTTCATCAAGATAAGTTGTAAAACCGCTTTATGAGCAGTATAACCTTAAATCTGGCGGAACCTATATTACATGTGCTACAGATATCATATTAAAAAACAATTTGCTTCAATTTCAGTAGCGTTTCTTCTCAAAAATTTTCACATGTTGCGGCGAATTGCCCTAGCTCTAAATCCATGATGATGACGATTTTACCACGTAATTTATGTTGCACATTTCCAACGGAGACGATTTTTCAATAAAATGATTTTATTAATTTCCGAACTTTCGACAGGCTTGAAACCACGCATGATGAAATGACAAATTTTACATTCTATTTTAAAAGCTGGGTGACATTGTTAACTATGACTGCTGCTGTAATATACAAATTTAGACATACATACTTCATTTTTCCAACACGATGAAATAAAAGCTTAGTTCGAGCCTCAAATCCGAAGTATGCCAAAAATGTTATCGATATTGAAGAGTGTATGAGTTTCGACCGGGCCGAATTATAAACTTTTTTTTACCGACGAATTACCCATTGGTTTGATTTCTTTGTTTTTGTTATTGACAAGAAAATTTGAATATATGTTGCTTTCTTGGCATCTCTGCTAAAAACGTCACAACAAAAAAAAAACAAAACAAAACTATCAACACGCAACACCCAACATAAACATAGCGCAACAAGTAATTAATAAACACTTTGACACCCACTTGATAGCCTGCATCATAAATCAGAAGAACACCACCCGGTCTCAACTGGGGGTGCTGTCCTGCCAGCTCCGCAGCGCAGCAAAGCACAAATCACACATGCTCCACCACAACACAAGGCCAACATCAGCGCACAGCGACAACATCAAAAGCACATTTTGCCACAGTCACAGCCACAACCACCAGCCAGCATTAAAATACGTGGAAAGGACACCCAATGAGGACGACTACGGCGAGGATGGGAAAATGAAATAAATTAATACATCATCACTGATATATAGGATATTATCCATCATATCCAACTCTGCATGGTGTCGCCCGTATGTAGATACTCGTACATCTGGTGCAACCACATAACAAAGACTAACTTTTGGATAACATCATCATCATCGTTGTGCCCATCATCTTTGGGTGTTCTTTGTGTTCATTCTTAACATCTTTTTAAGGTTAAGGCAATGCTTCATTCCATTCTCCATCGTTGTATTCTCTAGCGGCTCACATTGATGTACATATATCGAAAGAAATCTAATCATAATCATCGTGATGAAACTGTTGTTAACTGATGTTGCTCATTGGCGCGTGCTGGTCCCACAAAGTTTCCATTTTTTGCTGTAGAGGTTTGCTTTTGGTTCTTCCAAATGTATCACCACTTTGCCCCTGGTTCGCCTCCGCTTTAGCCTCCAACTCTTTGTTCCAATAGCCAAATGGCAAAACTCAATTACAGGTAACATGTGTAGATAGTTCATCTAATAAAAAATGTATCATCATATTGAAACATTGACGAATTCGTATTGAAGACATCTACTTCTACATGGGAGGAGTGAGTAGACGGCAAAAGACCACAAATAGAAACAACAGCAACAACAACGAACAGGAACGACCGTCATGCTGAAGAAAATCGAATTTCTTTTCACTTCACTGCATATACCGCAAGCATACATGAGCGCGGTATAGGACTCGAAAATTATATTTCAGAATCACCCACAAAAACACCCATACACTCACAGACGTAAACAACTTTTCCCCTTCTTGCACTACTTTGCTCGATTGCGACTCTTATGGAACAAGGTTTAGAGAAGACGAAAGGACGAAAGTCATAAATGAAAAGGAAATCGACCTAGTTAGACACAAGGCAATTCGTCATATACACAAAATTCGATTTCATTTTGAAACTCACATTGGAAGTAAAGGGTGTTTTTTTTGACGTGTAGTTTTCAATCTGGCCACACATTTTTCGCAGTTGATTTTTTTGACAGCTGTCGCTTGATTTATGCTCAGTTTGTTTTGCCATTTCATGAAAAGACTTATTACCGGAACAACGTTTGCAAATCGTGGTGAATGGGCCCAAAACGAGATGGCCACTGATCCTGATTTTTACATAAACATTTTGTTCAGCAATGAAGCTCACTTTTGGTTGAATGGGTGCGTTAATAACCAAAATTGTCGCATTTGGAGTAAAGAAAATCCACAAGTCACTGGTTGGTATGCTCTATGGGCAGAGGGAATCATTGGTATATATTTCTTCAAAAATTAAGCCGGCCATAATGTTACAGTCGTTGGGAAACGCTATAGAGCTATGATTAATGACTTTTCGTGCCTGAATTGTAGGATGTTAATGTTGACGACCTTCGGTTCCAACAAGACGGCGCTAAATGCCTTGCAGCCAACGAAACAAGCAAGCAATTCATTGAAGACAACTTTTGGTGAGCGCATTATCTCGCGTCGTGGGCCCGTGGCGTGGCCTTTAAGATCGAGCGATTTAATACCGCTGGGCTATTTTAAGGGGAGCTTATGTGAAGTTGCTTGTCTACGCAGATAAGCCCGACACGATTGACGCCTTGGGAGATAATATTCGGCGCGTTATTGCTGACATACGCCCCCAAATGCTGCAAAAGTGGTCGAAAATTGTGGCTCTCGGCTGGAATTTATTTGAGCCATCCGCGGCGGCTACTTGCCCGAAATCCTTTTTAAAACATAATGGTAAACCCTTATCTTTATAATAAAGTTAAATTCTTGGTCATAACATTAAACTATAAGTATATGCATTTTATTTCTTCTTGAAACCACACGTCTGAGAAAACACCCTTTATATTCAGGTTTATAATTCGCAAAACTTACACAAAAAATACATACGAGTATTTAGATTCTCGGCAAAATTTGCTTTACTTTGATTACCCATATGTCTATTATAACTTTTGGTTGTTTGTTTTGGTTGTAAGGGCCTTTATAAGAATACATAGAATACCTTTTTAAGGTATTCCATATCTCCATATTTTCAAATGGTCGCTTGTTTTTGGGACTCAAAGGTCTGATACCCAATTTCAGAAAGATGATAAATATAACTCCTAGTTTGGTTTCAAACTAACATCTGCTCTAATTTTAGTGTTGATATTTCCCCTTTTTGGTTCGTTGGTTTTAAGTAGAGCGGTTTAAGGAAGGATCCATATACCCTGAGGGGTATACACCTTAGGCAGTACACGCCTTGCTATGCGCTCTTTGTTTCAGTGGATTTGTCAAGATGTCATAATCACTGATCTTCTAAAATTAATACAATGCACTATTAGCGGCAAAAAATACTTCCCGCCAAGCTAGCTTCAATAAATTTGGTGTGTAGACTTTTAATGATAAAAAAAGGATTTGAGAATTTATGGGCGGGCCACAACCCCTTTTTCCAAAGTAATGGCAAATAGTACTTAATGGCAAGCTAGCTTCACCAAAATGCTAAAACGGACTTCTATGAGAAAAAAACAACTTGAGAAAAAATGGGCGGTCCACGCCCACTGTTAAAAAAAATATTGAATGAAATTCATTTATTTTTTAATTTATAATTTTAAAGAAGTTGCTTGTAGGAAAGTTTTAAAACAAACTCGAAACTACGAATCCACGCATGCAAAAGGCTTATTCCATTTTTCAAAGCTTCGGGCTTCGCTTCAAAATGAGGAGAATCAAAGTTTCTTATAGTTCGAAATTGCTTTGGACCGGCATTGCTGTGCACTTTTAGTTTCTGTCAACACATTTAAGACTTTTCCATCTATTAATGTCATATATAAATTATATTTTACTTTATTTTTTTTCCTGTTAATTAGTGTGTGTTGTAGTGGTTAAAAAGCTGTGACCGGTAGTACCATTGAACCTGTAGCTCAAGATTAGGATCGATTATCCAACATCCATTGTATAAGTACACAATACTTCATCTTGATATGCAGGAATTCTTTTAGCTGTGTGGTCTACCAAACTTTGCTACGATACTTCGACAGAGCTTTCATTCGCTTTGACCGTAGCTCAAAATTAGGATCGATTCTTCAACATCCATTGTATAGGTACACAATACTTCATCTTGATATGCAAGAATTCTTTTAGCTGTGTGGTCTACCAAACTTGCTACGATACCTTGACAGAGCTTTCATTCGCTTTGATTTCACCCGGACTACATTTCAATATGCTCTTATAAACCTTATCATAAGTCGGATAAATACTACTATTGTGTTTTATGTTAAGTTGACGCATATTTTAGTACTGCTGTTTAGTTAATCCGTTTTCTAACAAAAAAACATTAGAGCTTCATTAGGTAATTTCTTGTTGTAGGACAATTTTCAAATCCGTTGAGTGGGATTTTTTGGCAGATATAGAGGCAGAATGAACTAATAATTGCGCATTGTCTCCTTGCTGGAAAGCTAATCTCCTTTTATTTCTTTCGCAACTATCAAAATAAGTCGTTTTTGATCGCCCGATAGCATTAATCTTTTTCCTTATTACTCGTATATTTTCTAAATGCTTTCTCAATTCTGGATTGTTTATCCCATTTTAGTTTAAAAGTTCCCCGCTTTAGTACATATTAATTTACTTAATTCACTGTAAATTTCATATGGAATCTTTCCTTTAATGTTTTTCGAAACATTTCTGTTGTTTCTCAACCAAATCTCAAATATTTCTGCATTTTTGAACCTGAGGGTTTTTACAAATATATTAATAATTCCTTTATTAGCAGTCAAATGCATACACTTTTACCATGACATAAAACTTGAGTTTTTTACAAACAATCACATGTAAATAGTTCCACTGCCACTTCATGATATTTTTAGTTTTACTCCACGAAAAAAGATAAAACTCTTCAAAATTTCACAAAAAATACACACAAAAAAACACCAAAATAAGTACGAAAAACACATTTAGCAAACTATATTTGTATATGTGACGCGCAAAATAGAAAGGGACCTAAGGGTAAAAACTAGTTTTCTTCGGGAGAGCCATTTTAAAGATTTAAATACGTGTATCTTTGGTGTACCATCACTTTCATAAAACGCGCATATCTCTGGGAGGGAACACTTTTGGGGCATGGGATCGGTCTCATTCGATGCTCAGATGTTGTCCACATCAAAAAAAAAATGAAAATTGATTTTGCTTACCCTTAGGTCCCTTTCTCTATGTCACATATAGTAAAAATACTTACCTCGAGTATAAGAGCTAATATTTACAAATTTTTTTTGTACTAGAATATATTTTTAATTTTACAAAAATTGTGCTGCTTCACTTGTAGTAACACGTCTAAAAGGTATGTAAACATTAACAGCTCTTTGTACATAAACAGGGTTGCCACGGGAACATTTGTTTTGTTTTTCCTATCAATATGTTGGGTATTGAACACCATCCAAAAACTGTAAAAATTAAAAGTTGGAAAACTGACTTTTTGCCGCTAAAACCGCAATTTTGGGCACAGTGTAATGGTGCGGTTTGTGGAATCGGACTTTATTTCTTTTGAAATTAGAAAGAGACAATGATCAATCATCCGCAGAGCGAAGGAAACAAATTTTTAGTGGCTAGCGCCTGACATCATCGATATATCCCCACTGACGCGTATATCTAATGGCCGCTGTCTCCTCACGAATCTGAATATGACACTCGTTTTACGATTTGGCTGAATTGTAGGCCCTGATCCATTAGGTCCCTTCAAGCATGGAGCCACCACCACCAACAACCAAAAATCCCAGCAATGTCAATGCCGAACCGGGAAGCATCGGCCTGAGCGGATTGATAATTTTGTATTACTAAATAATTCATTAGATCAATGAAATTTCTTCTTTTATCCAATGAAATAATTTCCTTAATTGAATAGAATTGCTGTGCTTAAATATGCTTCACAGGGGAAAACATTGGATTTTGATTAGTGTAGGTGTTAATTTTTGGCAATATCCGTTATATTCAATATGAGGAATAAAAAGGCTGACGTTCACATACCTTTTCACAAAACCGAAATAACATAATTTGTACATTATTTATTAATGTTAAGCTTTATCTCGCAAAATCTCTCTCCCTCTCTCTCACTTCTCTCTCGCAATTTATTAATAAACAAAAATCATTTTGGCAATACTACGGGAACACAATAAACATGACAGGCCATAATGACGAGACTTCACATAAATTTCCAAATTGTAGATATTTTATTCTGGTTGCAAGTGGCGAGAGGAGGTGTTGGTTGGTTGATTGGTTGATTGGTCTTGGCCAGTCGGTGGGGCTGGTGTGCGGGTCGTTCGGGGTGTTGGCAACATAATGCCTTTCTTCCATTTGTCTTAAATGGTTGTATCTACTAGAACTTTTAGTTTAAGTTGCCGTTGCTCGGTATTGTTAGTTATGATGTGTCTCAGGGACACAAATAAAATTGTAAACTTTGGACATATAAACAAAAACAAAATATAGTAAGAATAAATTTATGTTGAGCGCCGAAAAACTTTTTGTTTCCCGTGTGTTTGCCTCCCAAAATCTGATTTCCACTCGCAAACAATAAAAGATATTTCATTTTCTTCGCCGCCCGTCAGCTTCCTTCGCTCCATTTACTGAGTGGAAATATTGCACAAATACTACTTTTTCGAATGTCGAACAAATATTTAAATATTTAGTGTGCGATTTCAAATTTGAATGCTTTCCGTTTTTCCAAATGTAAATATTTGTTTAATTTTTCCGTTTAAAACGCATACATAAGCCCACGAGCTGCCGGAACAATGTTTGTTTAACTTAACTTAAATAAAATAAAGTTTTTAGTTTTGTGTTCAACATGAAAATGATGTGGCGTTGTGGCTGTTATTTTTCATTCATTTTGCTGTGGCTATTTTACTTTCATCAATTTCCATGAAAATTTTTCATTTATTTACTACCAGCAAATCCGAAACACTGGCAACAGTTTTCGATTTTGTAACACAGTTTTGCTGGCAATTAAAAAAGTTTATCCAATGTTGAAAAATGTTAAAGCGGCAGCAACGAGATTGCAAAAGCAACAGCGGTTATAATCGTTCGGTATATGAAGATTTGCTAGAGTTGCTACTGTACAAATATGTGTGTATTGAAATAATTTATGTTGGATTCGAAATTTTAAATAGATAATAACCCAATGAGCTTTATATCTTTCGAAACCTCACTGGAGAACATGTTTTATGGCTATAATTGAAGTTCTTCATTGTATAAATGAAACAAGTTCATTGTATCAACGAAACGTTTTCATTGTATCAACAAAACTATTTAATTGTATCAATGAACTTTTCCATTGCATCATTAAAACTATTTCTTTGTGTTGATGAAATAAGTTATGTTAGATTCGATATTTTAAGTAGAGGAAAAGCCTAAATCTGCATTCATATTTTTGATGCACCACTGCAGTACATGTTTTAATTGCAATAATTGAAGTTGTTCATTGTATAAATGAAACAATTTCATTGTATCAACGAAACAATTTCATTGTATCAACGAAACAATTTTATTGTATCAACGAAACGTTTTTATTGTATCAACGAAACTTTTTCATTTACCAATGAAACTTTTTAATTGTATCAATGAAACTTTTCCATTGCATCAGTAAAACTATTTGTTTGTATCGATAAGTTAAATCAGGAAAACTATTTTTTTATATCGATAATTATGCTGGAAATTTTAAGCAAATATTAATTACATATTTTACGATGCCTCACTGTTCTTCATTGTATAAATGAAACAATTTCATTGTATCAACGAAATGTTCTCATTTTTATTGTATAATAAAACAATTTGTTAGTATCACTATAACAATTTCATTGAAATATGGAAAATTCTATTACACATCATTACATCTACAGAACTACTTCTTTGCCGCAATGAAGCTATTTCATAAACAATAGTGTTTCTTTGCTTCCAAAAAAATCATTGCATGAATGAAACTTTTTTATTGTACTTACAAAACTATTTAAACTCATTTCTAAAGGTTATTTTTCGTATCAATGATTAGAATGTTCTAATCAAATCGGTGCCATTTCTGGACTTGTACCAGATTGGGTCCTTGGATATAGTGATTTATTATTAAACAATGTCTCCTTTTCTTGACGCACTTGCTGAAACATATTTTCCAATCCCATATCGCCTACCCATCCTGTGTAGGGTGTGCCATGTTGTGCACGACTATCACAATTACCTTCGAAAAAAAAATGATAATCTGTGCTGTTAAAAAAGACTGAAACTGACATTGTCAATGTTCATTTATTCTGTTTTCAAGGAAAACAAAAGTTTCTCTCTCGTATTTTTCGGTGGAACAGAAAAAATTATTTACGTTTTTTCAAGGGGGGAAATTAAAATGAAATCACAGCAATTGTGACTGACCAACGACAGGAACAAAAAAAATGTGGTGGCTGACATGTGTACCATTGACAATAAAGGGCACGAAAAAAATGACCTTACTCGTTTTAAACTTCAAGAGAGTTCCGTTTTTATAGCACATACCTATTCGTACCTTGATTTATGCGAGGGTCAGCTGATGTTACTAGTTAATATATAGGAATCAAAAGAACAATATACTTATATATAAAAAAAATCGGGAGGTGGTGCCAAGATCGTGGCGGCCAAATAAGAAACACTCGCCTTGAGATGAACCAGTCTCTGAATTTTCAATTTTGAGTGTTGCATCGAATGCTGCGAATCAACTTCTTTGGCTTCCTTCCATGATATGACCTACAGTATCAATTATTTAATCGGTGGTACTTCATTTCTGATATCATTTGGAGTGTTTGAAGTACGTAGGTTGCTCGAATGGACAATTATGTCTATCGTTTAGTAGAAAATCATCGTTCTAGAACAGAACGATGATTTTCGAAATAAATTGGCAACGTGCAAGTGTGATTTTGGCGTTCGACTATTCATGATGAAATTGCAAACTAATTGATAGCTTTGCCAGATCAAATTTGTGACCGTTAAATCGCCATTGATAAATGGTTCCTTTATAAATTTGACTATCGCGTTGTACTAAAAATTGGCTACAATTTTAAACAACTACTGTTAATGGGTTTATTGAAAATAAGTACTTGGAAAATGATTTAAAACACACTCACGCAAATGACACAATCTGAGCGTGGATTGAAAAACACAACACATAACTTTGCATGAATTTTGATTACATTTTGCATAATGCCATACGTTAATTTTCCTCTTGTGTCGCTTAAGACAAAAGTTGTGGCCATGCCGCCCCACACAAACGTCTGACGTATGTTAGTTATATGGTTTTGTTGACAATTTTGGAAAAAATACAACCCATTGTTTCTCCAGAATATAATTTTTAAAGTACATAAAAATACTTTAGAATAATTATTAATATATTTTGAGAAAAAAATATGGATGTAATATTTCCGAAAACAAAGCTCAAAAATATTTTTTTTTAAAACAAATTCTTAATAAACGTATAAAATCATTTCAACGACAAATATAGGGTTATTCATCTAGAGGTATTTTTTCAGAACAAAAAAAAAATATAAAAATTCAAATCAAGTGTGAAATCTTTATTGGTAATTTAAAAGGACATTTTGTGGCATTTATTTTTTGAATATAATTTTTCTTCAAATGTTGGCCGCAACTACGTCTCAAGGTTTTTATTCTGAGGGTCTAATTTTGGATGACTCGTTCGAGCATTTCGACCGGTATGGGTTTAATGATATGCGTAATGTTGGCTTCCAAAACCTGAATCGTGGCTGGTTTGTCAGCATAGACTTTAGAATTTACGTTACCCCAAAGAAAAATGTCTAAAGGTGTGATATCACGCGATCTAGGCGGCCAATTCACTTGTCCAAAACGTAAAATTAGCTGCTTTTCGAAGTGACCTCTCAATAGATCCATTGTTTGAGCAGCTGTATGGCAAGTGGCACCGTCCTGTTTAAACCAAGTGTCGTCAAGATTAAAGGCTTCAATTTCAGGTAGCATAAATATCGATTTCATGGCGCGATAGCGAGCACCATTCCAGGTTACGTTCCGGCCATCATCATTTTTGAAAAAATATGCACCGATGATTCCACCAGCTTATAAACCGCACCGAACCGTGGTTTTCTCTGGGTATAATGGCACCTCTTGAACCTCTTCTTGTTGCTTTTCAGCCCAAATGCGGCAATTGTGTTTATTGGCTTTGCCGTTGAGCCAGAAATGGGCCTCATTACTGAACAAAATTTTGGTCGAAAACAGTGGATCTTCCCTTTCTCACCGAACGCTCATTTCCATAATACAGTTGCCAACATTTGAAGGAAATTATTTTCAGAAAATAATGGCACCTCTTGAACCTCTTCTTGTTGGTTTTCAGCCCAAATGCGGCAATTGTGTTTATTGGCTTTGCCGTTGAGCCAGAAATGGACCTCATTACTGAACAAAATTGTGGTCGAAAACAGTGGATCTTCCCTTTCTCACCGAACGCTCATTTCCATAATACAGTTGCCAACATTTGAAGGAAATTATTTTTAGAAAATAAATGCCATAAAATGTCCTTTCAAAATACTAATAAAGATTCCACACTTGATTTGAATTTTTATATATTTTTTTTTGTTCTGAAAAAATACATCTAGATGGATTACCCTATACAATTTATTGCTTTTGTTCTGCTTGTTGCTTGTGATAGGTTCTAGAAAATTTTTTAGTTTCTATTGGATTAAAGATCAATCAAACACAGTTTTAAATCTGGATATGAACTTAGCATTACAATCAATAAAATTGTATTTCTAATAAAATCTTTTATAAATTTAGGAATCCTTATATGGTTGTAGAAGGCATACTTTTGTTGGTTATACTACGGTTACTAGAACCATACTATGATAATAATAAAAAAATTATGTTTTTACCACAGCAATAGTAGGAGGCTTTTCGAATATTGTCATCCAAACCATATTATTTTCTTCCTACATGTGGATGTGAGAATTTTTTTTTTGGAAACTAAGAAAAAGCCCGCCCAAGACCGAGGTGTTTCTAAACAATTTGTTGTGCTGGCCCGGATACAAATTCGAGGTTGTTAATGGAAATTTAGCTGACTTGCCCCTATACTTCCCTCGTACAACACATGTGTAGTACAAGTACGTATAAAATACCCGCCACCACATTAAACCTTAAACAAATTTTGGTCGCTTTTACAAACTTTTCCGACAATTAGCATTTTTTTTGTTCGTTGCCCTGCTTTGCTAACGGTTACTGTCGTAAATGCTAATTATCACCTTTCTTTGTGCCGTTGGTTTTTTAGTGAGATGGAGGGGAAGGTCAGGTTAGTTAGTAGAAGAGCAGAATGAAGACAACTTAGTGCCAACAAGGTTTTCCATTTTTATGATAATGGCTAAGTTTCTTTTGGTAAAGTAAAAATCTATAAAAGAATTTAACATGTTTTCCTGGTTTTTTTGTGCTTGCTTTTATTCGACTCTGAGGTACGCTTTTCACTTGATTCATAAACATACGTATGAATGCTGGTAGGTTGCTCCGATTTGCCTTTGCTATTGTAGTAGTTGTGTTATCCTGACAATTGCTTGGCCGTTCTTTTCAACGTTCTGGCATTTTGACTAACATTCCATATTTTCCGACACATTTACAAAAAGGGAACGGAGAGACGATGGCAGGCTGGCAGGCACACAGAAGCTAGGAGACTAAACAATAAAATCCAATCTGAAATGCACTCTAATGACCTGAAAAGCATAACAATGTACGGCGGTAGTGGTGGAAGTGGCGTTGGTTGGTTGGCTACACCCTCGACCAGGTCCTGGAAAGAATAACAATGTAACGCGGTGTATTGGTGGCTATATAGGTTGGTTAGTAAGTGCTACTCCCTCCTCGTTCAGGACGAGGAGGCAAACTACAGAAACAAAACAGTGGAAAGTATCCCTAACATATATTCCTGGGAGTAATGAACCGACAACAACGAATCAACAAACAAACAAACAGACAGACTAACAACCAACGAACGAGGAGGACAGTAAAAAACGGTCTACTTTGCACCATAACTCTGGGCAAAACACTGTATGTGTGTGTGTAAGACATAAAATGAAATGTCTGAACGTTAAATTTTACATACCGACAAATATGTACTCGCCCATATACCATCATATATATAATGTATTCTTGCAAGTATGGGGTAATCCCATGAAAATATTTGACCTGCAAATTAAAATACCAAAAACCCTCTGTTTAAAATTTTATTAAAAATGCAAATTGGTATTTCGGCACTTGTCCTATGTAAGTGCTCTTCGACGCTAGCCCGTCCATTACGCAACCTTTTCAACCTTGCTTATCGTGCGGGAGTCTTCCCAGCGTGTTGGAAGGTTGCGAACGTCCAGCCAATCCGTAAAAAGGGTGAAGCCAATAATCCTGCGACTTATCGGCCAATCGCGATTTGCTCTGCGCTCCCTAAGGTAATGCAGAGCATGGGTAACCACCATCTTGTGAGGTATCCAGAGGCCAACGACCTGCTTAGTGATCGACAGTATAGCTTCCGTAGAATTCGTTCTACGGGATACCTGATGGGTTTCCTGTCGGATAGCTGGAGTCGGTCTATCCACCAGTTTGGTGAAAGTAAGGTTGTGGCTCTGGGTATCTCAACGGCCTTTGATAGAGTCTGGTAGGGTGCACTCTTATCAAAGCTGATCGCATTTGGTGTTGGTAATACTTTCGTTCGTTTTATATCGAGCTTTCTTAGAGATTGCACTATAAGAGTTGTTGTACACGCAACGAAAAAATATGGTTACTATATGGTCACGGCAACAATAATATGTTCTCTGTATTGTTATTGAATTTCATGTTGACAGTAGTATGATTACGGCAATAATAATATTTTTGAAATGTAACAATAGTATTATTGACAAATTTAGAAATGAAACTATGGTTGCAGCAACAATATAAATATGGGTGGTGCGACAAAATTATTGTTTTTTGGGTTTATGATTATGATTACGGGAATCATACTGTATGATTGTAATTTTTCTTAATTTGTAATTTTGATTTGTTTAATTGAAATTTTTTTTTAATAAAAAAGCTTAAAAAGTAAGCTAAAAACACACCTATTGTTTTAAATTTAATGTATTTATAATTTATTTACTAAATAAGAATTTGTATTGTTGACAACATAAACCAATCCTAATTAATAATTTTGAGGACCATAGTATGGTTGAGTGGGATCATACTATGGTTGCGTGTGAACCATGCTATGATTGTTAGGATCATAATATGGTTGTATGTCAAACATGCTATTGTTGTGAGGATCATAATATGTTTGTGGGGATTATAGTATGGTTATGTGGGATCATACTATGGTTGTGGTCATCATAGTATGGTTGAGAGTTAATCATAAAAGTATGTTTCTGTGTGAATCATAATATTGTTGTGAGGATCATAATATTGTTGTGCCACAACCATATACCCAACAATAGTATGATGCCCTTCGAATAATGTCACCCCAACCATACTGTAGATGGGTTCTCATCCAACCTTACCGCAGGTGTACTACAAGGCTCTGTCCTTTCTTCCTCTTTATTTCTTATTTTCATTGATGACCTGTTGGGTAACACCTGAATCCAATCTACTCGTTTGCGGATGACAGCAACCTCTGTCATTCTTATTTATTCAACCATAGGGCAAGTCTTCAATATATTGAAGACAGAAGGCGTTTTATGGATGAGACACTTGGCCGGGATTTACAGGCCATTTCCTACTGGGGTCGAATGAATAGAGTGGATTTTGTGCTGCTTGTCGTCATTATCTATCGATGGTATGGATGTTGAACAATGCGCTTGATGTTCTGGGCATGAAGATACAATGTGACGGTCGTTGGGCGAGACATGTATTCGAAGTGTCGAAAGAAGTACTCAAGTGTATGGGCTTTCTGAAGGGATGTAAGAAATATTCCACGCCTTCTGATCTTTTCAATATCTATACGACCTATATCAGACCTAAGATGGAATACAACTCCCATATATGGGCAGGTGCGCCAAAATCATCCTTGGAGCTAATTGACCGTGTTCAAAAGAGAACGATGGTGCTGATAGGCGACAGTAGGGTATCCAACTCTATTGTTTCCCTTGAGCATCGTCGGAATGTGGGATGCTTGTCGCTGTTCTATCATTACTTTCACGGTGTGTGCTCCGCTGACATTAGTCGACTTATTCCTGACGTTAGGATGTTCCCCAGGAATACGCGACTTTCCATAAACTCACACCCGTTTGTTATCGATTGGCCAGTCGACCGCACTATACTTATACACTACAGATCAAATTCGTTTTTTGCCCGTACTGTCGTATGTGGAATCGACAAATGTATTTTCCACCAATTACGACATCCGGAAATTCAAGACAAATGTCAATAAACATTACTCCCTCTTTCCTCCCTCTGATCCCTTACTTTCCATCCACCAACACAATGCACTGCACAATAGAGGATATCCATTGAGTGTTGGTCAATAAAAAAAAATAAAAAATAAAAACTTGAGGACATTTTCTTTTCCTTTTTGGGGTTTTATGTACGTACGTATACTAGTTATAGTCATTTTTGTAACTTAGTTAAAATTGCTCCCAAAATATAGGACATGCACAACTGAGAAGAAGAACTGTGCTTTTACTGCACAAAAGCTTTTCGACCAAACCTAAAAACAGACTTTCTTGATTTCCAAAATTTGCTGATTTAAAAATTTGACAAAAAGTTTTTTTCATTAACCGTCATTTAATAATTTGAAGTGTGGGATCACGAATTGGCTTTTTGATCCTTAACAGTTTGGGATTTCTAAAATTTCAATGTAGATATTTGTACATATTTTAAAAAAGTACTCGTATTCTAAATGGAATAAAAAGATGGTTAATTAAAATTTAAATTTGAACACTGAGATCTTAGTTTTGATGTTTAAATTAGGAGTTATTCTGCTTCGAAGTCGAACGATTTTACATCCCATTTGTAACTTTATATCTGGTGACTGGTTTGATATGAGGCCATTTCTTTAGTAGGTTCATTGCTTCAATGAGAATTATAAAGCAACTTTAATCTGTGAAACAAATTTATTGAGTAGACACTTGAATGTTGGATTAAATAAACTATCTTGTTGAATTGTTGCTACTATTTAACTGTAACTTTCTAAATTAAATGCAAATTTGTTTTTTCGCCTTTTTTCAATTAATTGTTTTGAATACTGACTGAGTGTTCCTTACTCTGTTGTCCCTACAACCAGTGTAGAACGTATTTATTTTATATTTTAAATCATATTTTTTTTTATTTTATTCTTGTTCGTGTTTGAGGTATTCAAGTTCAAATATATTAAGTGTGCCCTCAGTCAATATAATTTTTTCTTCTTGCACTTCCCTTGACATGTCCCTCGGTCATATTTCTTTTGTATTGCCATCCGAATACTCGAAATTGTTTCTTTTGAGTTCCTATCACAAAACAATCTTTTGTTCTTCTCCAACAAGCCTCTTTAACTTTTTGGCCCAACAAATTCATATCATCAAATCATCATCATCGTTTCCTAAAGGAAGTGTAACATTCTTCAATGATGGAATTTCCCATATTATGCCAGACAACAACAACAGCAACAAAAACACAAAAGGCAACAAGGACTTTTTTATGCTTTTCTGAACCAACAATCACCGGGTATTGTTTGACTAAAAGTTTGCCATGACGATGACGTTGACACAACTCCACCAGCGACAACAAAAGTTAATGGTTGGTAAAACTGCTCCAGTGGTAAAGTTGCTAACAAAACAAGAAGAAAAAACCAGAGTAGAGCGAACCCTTTTAACGGCAATTGTGTCTCTCTCTACCGGTTCTGTTCCTACATTTCTTCATTTCCTTCTCTCATCGCCACCGAGTTCTCTAATAGTATCGCATTACAAAGCCAACAGAAAATTGTATTATTCGCCTCAGCGTACCCTACACCACATGTTGTACAGGGTATTATGACTAAGTGCGTGCGTTTTCAACATCTGGAGCAATTGAGATAGACCTTAAGTTAAGAATACCGATCGACTTAAAATCACTATCTGTCTGTCCGTCTGTCCATCGCTGTAATAGAAGTACAGGTCTCAGTTATAAACTGATTTCGTTGAAACCTTCTTTATGTTTGGGCCAAGACCACCCCTATTAAAATAAGTGCACATCGGTCCGTATTTTGATATATAAGGTTTTTCCCGATTTCAGAACCTACAGTTCTTAGAGCAACATATTACATCCGATTTCGACCATTTTTAGCACGAAGCGTTACGAGCGACCAACACATTCTGTTTGATTAGACCATATTCGTCAATGTTTTTTTATAACCCTACCGGTAATAATTTTTGGCTCTAGAAGCCACAAACTATACGCGATCATCAGCGACAAATAATTTTCTGTAAAGTATTGACAGACAGAGTAGCTTAATCCTCGGAATATCAGAGTGGTATAGGGTACCTCATAGTCGGGCACGCCCGACTTTAAGTTTTTTTTATACTTTTTTTTTGTTAGTTTTTGTTCTCGCCAACTTTAAACCAGGTCGGATGAAAAAGTCCCGCCCACGCTTTATGTGGAAGGAAATTAATTTTAGCCGCGGTTGTATGCCAGTGCTAATGTCGGCCCATTTCGGCCCTGGCTTCTTTTGCTTAGCTGCCACTGGGTTTTTCGCCCGCTGTGTACTACTTATATATCTCAATGTTTTTCCAGGCTGCGATTGTTTGCCAAACATTTCTACCATCCTGGTATGATGGGTGTGGGGGACGAGAAGGAAAAGCATGAAATTACAAACAAAGTATCATCTTTTTTTGTCTTTCCACCATTTTGCCAGCGTTTTAGGGAAAAGTTATGAATTTTAGATACACACATAGTCTTTTATCCTTCTTCCGCGCGCAACATAAGGTTTGGTGATTGATAAGAGTATTTAAAGGCACACTTAACAATCTTTAATGCAATCACTTCTAATATGTTTCAGTTCATGGCTAAGGCAAAATTTTCATAAAGAATTTAGGAGACAAAATCTACAAGAAAAAAGTGATTGTAATGTGACAAATTTTCTGTAAAAAATTTCTATCTCGTGTCCGCGAAATTTTCTATAACAAAATTTTATCGTATACGAGATATTTTCTTTAATAAGACTGTATCGCATGCGAGAAATTTTCTGTAAGAATATTCTATCACTTGCGAAAAATTTTGTACAAGAAAATTGTATTACTTGCGCGAATTTTCCCTGAGAAAATTTTATCGTATGTGAGAAATGTTCTACAAGAAAATCGTATCGCATGTAAGATATTTTCTAAAAAAAATTAATGCAAACAGTTTTTAATAAGAAAAAATCGCAAAATTTTCTTTAAGAAAATTGTATCGTAGGCGTCAAATTTTCTGTAAAAAATTTCTATCTCATATCCGCGAAATTTTCCATAACAAAATTTCATCGTATACGAGATATTTTCTTTAATAAGATTGTAAAAAGAAATTTTCTATAAGAAAGTTCTATCGCTTGCCAAAAATTTTGTGAAAGAAAATTGTATTGCTTGCGAGAATTTTCCCTGAGAAAATTGCATCGTATGTGAGAAATTTTCTACAAGAAAATTGTATCGCATGTAAGAAATTTTCTACAAGAAAATTGTAAGAAATTTTCTATAAGAAAATTCTAGTACATTTGATGCCAGCGAAATACTTTACTATAAGAATCATTTTTTCGGTTGTTGTTTTTATGGAATACAATTCTATAGGTATTGCGACAATTTTCAAAATAAAGGAAAAACTATCATCCGACAAAAGTCGCATTATTTTTATGTTTTCTTACCTGTTGAGAATATCCTTTTGTATCTTTTCTTCTATTAAATATTCCATGTTGGAAGATCTGGCAACAATGGTATTCAAAAACTTTTCGTTGAAACGCTCAATTTGGGACAACAATGGCCGCTTAGTTGAGGCTTCGTTGCAACATCATCTTTGAATTGTAATTCTCTGTGTTTAGTGTCTCAGCTCATCCTGAGGTTTGTACTGCGGTACTGGTATTTTATGCTTTCTCGCATTCGCTTTCGCCCACTTGCTCCCAATCTCATTTTATCCCAGTTTTCTGCTTTTAATCCCTTCATTGTACTTTTTAATCTCTTCCAAGCCAACAACGGTAGGCTTGCATAACAATTACAGTGGGTCTGTTGGTCGGTCGGTCGGTTGCAGCCGTTCTCTCGCAGTAGCGTTGATTGCTGCTAATGTGTGTGAAGATAAATTTTAAAATTTAACTAGCAGAGACAAAAACCGCCCAGTTAACATGACGCTGTTAGTGAGTTTACAGACGTATGCAGAAGACTTAACAGCGACAATTTGTATATATATCCCGATTTCTGAGAGAGACGGACAAGAAATATAACAAAACATAAAACAATTGTAAACATATTAGAGATTAAGAATATCTAAGAACAATTTCAGAGGTTAAATATTAGGGATTTAAAAGTTAAATTTTAATTTCAAAAATCGGCCAAGGAGGGCCAACCCTAAATAATGGGGGAAAACCAATTGGAACCGCTGATAGTCCTTGCGATTGTGCATTTAATGTTATATTCAGAATATCCCAAAACAATTTCAGAATCGACATTTTTTTGCAATTTTGATTTTTAGGTTAAATTTTAATTTCAAAAATCGGCCAAGGAGGGCCAACCGAAAATAATGGGGGAAAACCAATTGCAACCGCTGATAGTCCTTGCGATTGTGCATTTAATGTTATATTTAGAATATCCTAAAACAATTTCAGAATCGACATTTTTTTGCAATTTTGATTTTTAGGTTAAATTTTAATTTCAAAAATCGGCCAAGGAGGGCCAACCGAAAATAATGGGGGAAAACCAATTGCAACCGCTGATAGTCCACGCGATTGTGCGTTTAATGTTATATTCAGAATATCCCAAAACAATTTCAGAATCGACATTTTTTTGCAATTTTGATTTTTAGGTTAAATTTTAATTTCAAAAATCGGCCAAGGAGGGCCAACCGTAAATAATGGGGGAAAACCAATTGCAACCGCTGATAGTCCTTGCGATTGTGCATTTAATGTTATATTCAGAATATCCCAAAACAATTTCAGAATCGAAATTTTTTTGCATTTTTGATTTTTAGGTTAAATTTTAATTTCAAAAATCGGCCAATGAGGGCCAACCGAAAATAATGGGGGAAAACCAATTGCAACCGCTGATAGTCCACGCGATTGTGCGTTTAATGTTATATTCAGAATATCCCAAAACAATTTCAGAATCGAAATTTTTTTTGCAATTTTGATTTTTAGGTTAAATTTTAATTTCAAAAATCGGCCAATGAGGGCCAACCGAAAATAATGAGGGAAAACCAATTGCAACCGCTGATAGTCCTTGCGATTGTGCATTTAATGTTATATTCAGAATATCCCAAAACAATTTCAGAATCGAATTTTTTTTGCATTTTTGATTTTTAGGTTAAATTTTAATTTCAAAAATCGGCCAATGAGGGCCAACCGAAAATAATGGGGGAAAACCAATTGCAACCGCTGATAGTCCACGCGATTGTGCGTTTAATGTTATATTCAGAATATCCCAAAACAATTTCAGAATCGAAATTTTTTTGCAATATTGATTTTTAGGTTAAATTTTATTTTAAAAATCGGCCAAGGAGGGCCAACCGAAAATAATGGGGGAAAACCAATTGCAACCGCTGATAGTCCTTGCGATTGTGCATTTAATGTTATATTCAGAATATCCCAAAACAATTTCAGAATCGAAATTTTTTTGCATTTTTGATTTTTAGGTTAAATTTTAATTTCAAAAATTAGCCAAGGAGGGCCAACCGATAATAATGGGGGAAAACAAATTAGAACCGCTGATAGTCCTTGCGATTGTGCGTTTAATGTTATATTCAGATTATCCCAAAACAATTTCAGAATCGAATTTTTTTTGCATTTTTGATTTTTAGGTTAAATTTTAATTTCAAAAATTAGCCAAGGAGGGCCAACCGAAAATAATGGGGGAAAACCAATTGCAACCGCTGATAGTCCATGCGATTGTGCGTTTAATGTTATATTCAGAATATCCCAAAACAATTTCAGAATCAAATTTCAAAATCGATTTTTTTTGCATTTTCGATTTTTAGGTCGCAAAATTTGAATTTTAAATAAACATTTTGTTAGTTCTGCTTTTTGTGTTCAAATTTTGGCTATCTAGCATTCTTGTGATCGTGTTTAGGAATTAGTGAGCAAATAAACTGAGAATTTGTTTTCAGTGTTTAATAGACTATTTATTTATTACTTATAAAACATATTTACATGAAAGGTATTCTATAAATATATTAATTATTGTTATTTCATCAATTAGTATTAGTTTTGAGTTTGTATTAATCGAGTTTTGGTTTTCAAAAAGTTTATAAAGAAGACACTGTAGGTGTTAAGCGGCTTTTAAAATGTAAAATTGAAAATAGATATTCATGCTATCCCTTACAAACTAGAAATATTATTTGCTTCGCAAATCTCACATTTAAAAATCGAAAGATTTTTATCTGCGTAATAAAATGTGTAACAACCCTGGCATAATGGTCGGTTGCAATCGCTGCAAATGAGTGTATATTCTCTTGATATATCACCACAATGCAGGCAGACATGCTCCATGCTATCCGAGTATTTAATAAGAGTTTCTTTTATATAAACTCTGTAGGTGCTAGGATCAGTTAACTCGTTTATGTGTTTATTATTTAAAATTCCTTCCACAAAGTAGCAAATAAATACGCCACAACTATAATTATCCCTTTGTAGAGCATGTTGCATACTGTTTATTCTCCACGACGTGACTCCGGATTTTTGAACAAATGTATTAAACAAATATTTAGTTACATCCGCGGAGGTACCAGTTGGATTCAAATAATAAAATATTTTTTCGGCTGTATTTAAATAAACCAAAGTAAAATGATTCTTATGTAATATAGGGATAAATATATTTGCGAATGAATTGAGTGGAAGATTTATTTTATCATCTCTGAAAAAAAAGATGTTACCTTCCTCGCAAGTGGTAGTAAACGAGTTTTGTTCTTTTGGAATTGCAATAACTACGGCAGAATATATATCAACTATTGAGTTATATAGTTTATTGCTTCCCTCAAGACTTTTAAACTCGTTTATGCTTATAGTGATGGGAACAATAGGGAAATACTTCAATTTTGTATAAACATCCGTAAATCTTAATAACACAAATGTTCTTTTTCGTTTAAGTTCCCTTGACAAATTAGTAAAATTTGACAAAACCTTTTGGTAAATAATATTTCTATTGAATTTGGCTTTTACTTTTTTAGGAGTACGTTTCCATACATCCTCTTCTAATGTTATAGTATTTTTTACGGGCTCAGTATTTGCTATATCTTTTTGATGTAGAAATGAATCTTCAATTTCAGCCCATTTTGCACGTATATATATATTGGATTTTCTTATGTAATCAGTTGCTCTAATATTACTTAATCCCTCCAAGGTGCTGTTTTTTAAAATATTAAAATAACCCTCAGCAGGGCTATTGGCTATTCTGGCTTTTGTATCACCAACGAAACTACCCATTAAATTGGTCCAAAGAGGTGTATAAGGGGAATATTTTTTTAAAATAACGTCTGCAAACTCCTCGCAGAAATAAATATTTGGCTCCGTGCTTGTCACAACGCTTTCTCTTACTTTACAATATAATTGAAGACCTTGCAGATAAAAGGGGTTTTTTTTTGTATATGCAATTAATATTTGCATTAATAGGAAAAGTATGGTTCATATCGGGGGTATACTCAATATATTGTTCCGCAATAGAAAATGATTTCTTGAGAGTTTTTAAGGAAGCTTCAACCTGCTTTGTTTTTGTCGGATTTAATAATATTATGAACATATTTTCAATCCAACGGAGAAACTCTTTAATGCTGCTAATGCTAACGGCAATAGCCATGCTAGATAGCCAAAATTTGAACACAAAAAGCAGAACTACCAAAATGTTTATTTAAAATTCAAATTTTGCGACCTAAAAATCGAAAATGCAAAAAAAATCGATTTTGAAATTTGATTCTGAAATTGTTTTGGGATATTCTGAATATAACATTAAACGCACAATCGCATGGACTATCAGCGGTTGCAATTGGTTTTCCCCCATTATTTTCGGTTGGCCCTCCTTGGCCGATTTTTAAAATAAAATTTAACCTAAAAATCAAAATTGCAAAAAAATTTCGATTCTGAAATTGTTTTGGGATATTCTGAATATAACATTAAATGCACAATCGCAAGGACTATCAGCGGTTGCAATTGGTTTTCCCCCATTATTTACGGTTGGCCCTCCTTGGCCGATTTTTGAAATTAAAATTTAACCTAAAAATCAAAATTGCAAAAAAATGTCGATTCTGAAATTGTTTTGGGATATTCTGAATATAACATTAAATGCACAATCGCAAGGACTATCAGCGGTTGCAATTGGTTTTCCCCCATTATTTTCGGTTGGCCCTCCTTGGCCGATTTTTGAAATTAAAATTTAACCTAAAAATCAAAATTGCAAAAAAATGTCGATTCTGAAATTGTTTTGGGATATTCTGAATATAACATTAAATGCACAATCGCAAGGACTATCAGCGGTTCCAATTGGTTTTCCCCCATTATTTAGGGTTGGCCCTCCTTGGCCGATTTTTGAAATTAAAATTTAACTTTTAAATCCCTAATATTTAACCTCTGAAATTGTTCTTAGATATTCTTAATCTCTAATATGTTTACAATTGTTTTATGTTTTGTTATATTTCTTGTCCGTCTCTCTCAGAAATCGGGATATATATACAAATTGTCGCTGTTAAGTCTTCTGCATACGTCTGTAAACCCACTAACAGCGTCATGTTAACTGGGCGGTTTTTGTCTCTGCTAGTTAAATTTTAAAATTTATCTTCACACACATTTGCTGCTAGAGTTATTTTAAAGTCGCGATGTCTGTTTTTAAGTGTTGACAATTTTATTCCATGAAAGTAGAATTTAAAATGGAAAAAAACTATTTTTCTTTTTGTATGTACATTTCTAGACAGACCTTTTACATGCTAGCTAGGCACTGTTGTATTTTGTTAAACTTACATTTCCTTAATAAATTCCATTTCAAATACAGTAGACCCTCACTTTCCCAAAGTATATCGTCGTATCTGCTTTAAGTGCTCCTGCCACATTTTTTACAATAGGCAAAAATTGTGATTTATGCTATGTTATGTTGGCTTTTGCCGGAGATGGGACCGCTATTTTTATTGCATTGCCAGGATAATAAGCTTTAAGAAGGATAATAATGGCAAACAAAAGAAAAGTGCCACACATTTCTCTTTCTTTGGCCGCGAGCAGATAAAAACACCAAACAAAGAAACTTTAAAGGCTTTTTATGAAAAGGAAAAGATTCCTCAACTCCAAACCAAAGAAGTAGAAGCTTTACATACGACGACGCCTGCCTGTGCTTCTGATTTAAAGAAATATATCTTGAAGTATGTTTGCGAGTGAAGGCGATGTTGCAGAGCATCATCGAAAGGAGTGTGTGACATGTGCATTTTCAAAATTGGGTCGCCTTAACAATTTAACGGAGGATAGACATGTGCGTGGCTATGAATGAAACCATCGTCGTCATCCTTCAGACCTCCGCCTCCGGGTAGCAGTAGTCTCTGATGGTTATGCTGCACCTTCAGCGCTTCTCCTCCGTGTACCGGTAGTGTCTGATGGTAATGCTGCTTTGTGCGCATATAAAATACTTATTCTCACACTTTTAAGTGAAAATGTTACAATTGTAATTTTATTCGGTTTGCATAGCAAGAGAGGACGAACAGCAAAAAAGTCCTTTAGAGATTACGATTTTTTTTAAAGAAAAAATGTTTTCATCGTGCTTTCTGGAAATGTTAATCCAAGAAAATAATCGGTGAGAGACATTTTCTTTCAGAAAGTTGTTGAAGAGAAAATTTTTCTTTATGAAAATTGTTTTAAAATAACGTTTTCTTTAAGAAATTTGTCTGAGAGACACTATTTTTTTGTACTTAGGGAGCACCCTTTATGCATTGCATTATTATGTTGGCGATGGAACGAATGTTAATGGGACGGAGGATAAAGGAGCCGATTTTGTTTTTATTAAAATGTGGATAGAACAGTAACAGTAACCGACGTCCAAAAGATTTTAGGAAAGAATAGAATTGGTTCTCCTATTAGCACTAATGACAGGTGAACGTCGTATAGGTATTAAGAAGATCGGATAGAGTGAATGTATGCTTCTTTAGACACTTGTAATACGAGGGTTGCTATATATATTTCTGACCTAGGCAACACTGGCGCCATCTGGCATTCATTGGAAAGTTTGAAATTTTTTTTTAGCATAAACGTCAATCGTGGCAGACGCTCACTCAAAGACGAAGGTCGTGAAGGTCGTACAAAAACGGCCGTTGTGTCAGAGAACATTGATGCCGTGCGTGAACGGATAATGGAAGATCGTCGTGTGACATACCGTCAGATAGACGCATCCTCGGGCATTTCTTCCACCAGCATACATTCGATATTGCATAAACACCTGGCCGTAAAAAAGGTTTGATCTCGTTGGATCCCGCACAATTTGACAAACGCTCAAAAAAAAAGCTCGTGTCGATTGGTGCAAAGAAATTTTGGAAAAATACGATCGCGGTGCTTCAAAAGACGTTTATAAGATCGTCACAGGTAACGAATCATGGATCTGTGCGTATGAGCCCGAAACAAAACAACAATTGACCGTGTGGTCTTCGAAGACGAACCAAATCCAACGAAAGTTGTTCGTGGAAGAAGCACTTCGAAGCAAATGGTCGCCTGTTTCTTCGGCAAAACTGGTCATGTGGCGACTGTTCCGCTTGAGCAACGTAAGACGGTCAATTCTGAGTGGTACAACACAATTTGGTTGACTGAAGCATTTGGAAAAATTCGAAAAACGAACAAATGAAGACGAATCATTGCGCACCATGTCAATGCGAGCTCTCACACATCGGCTCAAACCAGCGCCTTTTTGACCGGCCAAAACGTCGAATTGATGGGTCATCCGCCGAACAGCCCTGACTTGGCACCAAATGACTTCTTTTTATTCCCGCACATGAAGAAAAAAATGCGTGGTCAACGATTTTTTTCGCCAGAAGATGCTGTTGAAGCGTTCAAAAACCATGTTTTGGAGGTGTCTCAATCGGAGTGGAAAAAGTGCTATTATTTACCATGTAGCACAAGAGATCATTATGGAAGGAAAGAACAAGAGGTCATGGAAAATAATAAGGTGCTTACAGTAAGACTCCATGGATAAAAATCGAGAGAAGCTGTCATCGAAAATATCTTAAACTACAACCTAGTCGGTGTATGAAAATTTACCACAGTTAAGCAGGAATGTCATCAATACAACCTATGGCTGAGAAGTCAGTTTCAACGCAGATACCTCAGAAGATGCTGATTAATCAAATTCTCCACGTTATTCGAGAGCGGCGATCTTATATGATTAAGAAGTAATTCGCAGGATATGAAGCTTAGCCCATCCAAAGTATAAATTACGCAATGTTCAAGCAAACCTCGATGAAAACTTCCAAAACACATGCAGTGAGTTTCTATCCGTGCTCGAGGATCTATTTACCATGAGTTTCGCTAGAATCCTTATGACTCCACGTGCCTAAGAAACATCTTATGCATGCCACCTGGCATGCAAGAGTTTGCAGCAAAACATATAGCCAAAAGATCATGATTGTGAACTGGGTCAGTGGACATCTGATGATTCCCCAAAAGATTTTGGAGTGAATAATGCGTTTTTTTTCTGTGAGTGCATTTTGATTTTATTTTTTCCTTTTTATTTTGGAAGACCCGGTTTTAATAAAAGCCTACGCAATTTAATTAATTTTTTCTTCCTTTATATTCTCTGCTCGTAACCCAGAGATATTTTCCTCATATTTATATTCCAATTCCGATATCATAAGAAGTTCTCCATGTTTTTTTTTGTTCTTTTATTGAAACTCATATCAAAGTCTTTAGTTGGCGCTGACACAGTTGGTGCAACACTTGTAACAATTACTCGCATTTTGTACATTTCAATTGTAACATTTGTAGTAAATTCAGGACAGCCAAGCGGATGGATGGACGGACGGACGGACAGGCAGGCAGGCCAAGCCGGGCCAGGCCAGGCTAACAGACAGCATGGCTATAATTGAACAGAAAGCCAAGAGCAGAGTGGAGCAATGTAAAGCAAAGCAAACACATTCTAAGTTGAATATCGCGTGATCCACTTTCAAGACATGATTTCAACCATGGCTGGTTCTTTATTGTATTTGCTTTTGTTTTTCAGTTTTGTTACTGTTTTTTTCTACAATCTGAATGAAATCAGTTGGAAGATATACACATGATATAGTAGTATTCATATGTATGTTGTGTGTTTTATCTCGACGATTTGGTACAAAAGATATACAACGACACAGACATATTCGCTCGTCGTTTGTATTTTAAATTTGTAATATGAGATAGAAATCTATCAACCAAATACAAATTGTTGAATTGTCTAGATGCAATCGTTCATTCAGAATTTAAAAAAAAAAAAACTGGCACACAAAGGGTGATTCCAGTAGGGTTGTTTTATTTGTAAATTCTTTCTTTTTTGGTAATTTTGGAATTCACATTTAAACCAATATGGTTCTATTTCATAGGTTTGATTGTAAATCTCTTATAACGAATTGTGATACATTCAATCATGATAGGATGTTAAATAGGGCTTGTTGAGCGGTAAGACCTCACATCGGTTGAGTCAGTTGCATGGTTGCTATAGGAAAATATGGACTGAAATAGGTCAAATTTTCCCATGGTTTGACGACCGTGAAAAATGTGAGCACGTACAGATTGAGTTTGTGGCTTTAGAGCGGGCAAGACCTTAAATAGAGTATGGGGTTTGTTATGTTATACATTTTCCATAATGAACTATAATAAATTTGAGAAAAATGTGGCATATAGCGTTGCTGGAGCTCATTCGGGGGAACCTCTGTAGCGGGTTCCAAATTATTACTTAGTGTATCAAAAAAGAATGAAGTCAAAATACCTGGGAGGTGGCGGGGCGCCAGTCGAGGACTGGCTGCATGTTCTGTGCGAATGCCCTCTCTATGAGGACATACGTGACCTGGACGCCATGGGCGTTGTGTTCTCTGACGGTCAGTGGGACGTCAGTGGGGTGCTCTCCACTAGCGCATGTCAAGCTAGGATTAGTCAGTTCGCCTGTCAGGCATTCTCTAGGCGCCGTGATGTTGTAGTCGCGTAATCTCGTGTCCGCTGTAACCGGCGGTCGTTCCTTTTGACCAGACGCTTGCTGCTACGGGGGGCTACTAGTCCCCTGGTTACAT
The DNA here is from genome assembly GCA_963513945.1 of Hydrotaea diabolus. Taxonomy (NCBI): domain Eukaryota; kingdom Metazoa; phylum Arthropoda; class Insecta; order Diptera; family Muscidae; genus Hydrotaea; species Hydrotaea diabolus. The sequence goes on from OY740718.1 coordinate 106,183,510, forward strand.
GGGACTGAAACTGGGAGTAACTTGGTTACGGAACCTGACCGGAGGTATACCGGTACCACGGGTGTCTGGGGCTTATGGGGTTTTCTCAAGACTCCACCCAGTCATTACAGGCCCTCGGGCCTTGTTTGTGGTACGGTCGGGCTTAGCCTTAAAATATGGGTGCCGTTCACCGTCGTCGAGCGGAAGAGGTAGAGATAGACCTCGCTCTGAGCGGTGAGGAAAACATGTCCATGTACAGCATAGTTTTAGACCGTAACACCTATATGTGGACACTTGTGTCTGCATATATGCTATCTCATGATCGTGCCTTTAATGATGGGTGACCAGTCCCGCGATGTATGGCTCGCAAACTGGTAGTAGCTCGGCTACGAGGTCTGACCGGAGACTTTAATCTGGTACTACGGGTAGTCAGGAGCCCCCAGAACTGTTGTTTTGGCCTGACTAGTTGGTGCGGCCCTTCGGGGAGTAACGTGGTGGCTGTGGTTTAAACCCAAATCGCGGGGAGAGCTTCGGCTCGGTGTGGAGTTGCATTGCAACCGGGTGCTGTGACCCATAGAACAGCAGAGGTTTTAGATAGGCCTCGGCCCCTAACCAAGGGGGAAGTTGTGTCCATATAACACGCTTCGAATTGGTACCGGCGGGATTGGCCTTAAGAGGCGCTGGCCGTCGCTTGGTAATGGCTCCAGTGCGTCGGCGCACCATGGTTGAAGCTATCACAGCGAGAATCATGTAAAACACTCGGACGCTGAGTACAACAAGAAAACGCTTTTAAAATTTTCCAAACACCTCCAAATACTGGAGTTACGAATAAAAAACCGGGTTTTCAGATCTTACGCACTTATATGCCAGTAAATTGGATGAATATCAATCAATTTTAAGGTTTTTGGCTGATTTGGAAAGAAGAAACTGCGGCCTTTCGAATGGTGTATAAACTTTTAAAATCACACTGAAAAAATCTGTGTGTTTTTCCTATAAACTCATTTTTTTTTAAATTTTTGTAATTTTTTAACTTTTGGATGCGTTTTACACAGAATTTTTTAAAAGGAACCTAACAATTTTTGAACTGAGTAATAAAAAGAGTGATCTTACGAATACAATTCGGTGTTAGAAACTGATTGAGTTATTCAACTTTTGTTATAACAAATAATTATTTGTCGCTTATATCGTAGCTTGCGAAATGGGCTAGTTTGAATTTAATTCTTGGCTTCTAGAGCAGAATGACCTCAATTTGGGTAGAACATTTATGTTGGGGTCCAACCAGAGTAAGTTCCTGGTTGCTCTTAACGTACATTAATAAATTAGATCAGAATCGAATATATTTCTACAAGAGCTGCCGGTTCTATAATAAGGAAGGACCTTTCTATTATAATTAACCTTAGACCTACCTGAACCAATTTCAATAGTTTGTCCTTGGCCCAAATGTAAACTATGCGCAATTCTTCGTTCATACTGGTTCTTTGACTACAATGAAAGATGGACAGACGGACGAACTGACTTCGGTCAATGGGTTTAAATAGTGTTTCTAAATTATTAAGATAAAAAACAAGGGATCTAACTCTTTTCGTTTAAGCTATAACAAACATCGGCACCAGTCCTTATAACGATACAAAAATTAAAAAAAAACCTCTAAATGGATTACTCAGATTTAATTCCACACGTAGATTATCATGCACATTAAAATATTCTACATTGTCTGTTCCCAAGTGGCTATCATGCCATCATTATATGAATGATCCTACACAACCATATTATGATTCGTACAAAATATTACGATCCCATAACTACACTACAATTTATATATACTTTTCAGACATGTTTGTATACTTATCTCTCCCTTCAGTAATTCGGACCAAATTGAGACATTTGCAGAATTCCTAAAATTGTCAATCATACCGTATAAACATTTTATTGTTAACTGTGGTAATAACAGAACAGTGGTGTAACTTTGTATTGGCATCAATAATTTTAATCTAATAGTGAATGGATATTAAGTAGGACACGCATCTCAATCATTCGGTTGATGGACTTTAGATTTAACTTCAATATTCTAGTGAATTCAATATATCGTAATCTTTGGATTTATAATAATGTTTGGTAGTTAAACATTTGACGCTAACATTATATGTTTGCAGCAAGTTGATTACATATGTATGTGCCATTACTCGTAATTATGTTTTCTTGAGTGTTTATTGAAGGGTTCGCTGTTTTCATCCGCATATTATTTTTATTAAAAACTTCTTTATTCGTTATTTCACCCAAATATAATATATTTATAGCATGTTGCTTACAAATTAATGTGTTCAGTTCAATTTGTTTGAAAGGCCGTTATTTTCCTCCGTATTGTTTTGTTTATGTTCGGAGGGACTTTTTTTTCTCTGTGTATTTATTAAAATACTTTTTTACTTTTTGAAACTTTTTGAAGTTCGTGTATTAAATGAGGCTATGACGTCCACACTGTCCGTCCGTTGGACTCGGCATTTATACATTTTTTCCAGTGCTTTTATAAACAATAAATACTATAGAATTAAGTATTAACAAATTTAAAGACAAAAAAAGAATGAAAATACAGACACAAGCCGTACATTCATTGACTAAAGTAATACTGTCCGTCCATGCGTCTCTGTTCGTTCGGTCGCCACACGTGTTTGAAATATTTAAAAATTAGCTATATTCATATTCAAATACGTTATTATGAATTACCAGCAAAGAATGCACTTCAAATTTAGTTTGCCGATTGCTATTCCATATTTATTGTTTGCTAATTGTATTCATATCACCTCCGTTCCATGCCAGCCAGCCACCCGTCGATCCGTCATCCCATCACCCGCGCACCTTTCACGTCCGTTACACAGACCATAACCATTGTCATTTGGGCGATATGGGCCTATTGTTGCCGTAAACCAAAGCAGCAACAATAATAAAGCCTTTTTTATTTTATTTTCCGTAAAATTTTATTGGCAATGCTGTCGTATAGCGTTTGCTTGCCGCCATTATTACCACCTCCTCCATCGCTCCAAAATATCTGTCTATGAGCCCAAATAAGGTTAATTTGCATATTGAATTGAATTTATGAAAATTTTCATTGTACTCGCTAATCATTCCTTTTTTCTTGTTTTATTTGCTGTGTGTGCGTTTTGTTTGGATAATTTGTTTCCTATATCATATAATTAAATCTCATTTGTTTGTTTTTTGTTTGCCTTGTCTTGTTTTGTTCGGTATTCGGTATTATTGTTCCAGGTAAAATATTCAGTACATTTTTTCGCGTACACCTCTTAATTTGTATGTAATCTTTGATTTTAAGAAATTTTAATTTTTTTATAACACTTTGCGACAGTAACAATCTTTGTAAAAGTGGTTCTACTTTTCTTGTAGGTCCTGTCGACTGCGATAAGAATAAGTTTGTGCAATTTATCAACTGACAATTTTCTGTCAGAATTTTTCAGTCAAATTGATGTATAATTTTCATTTAATTCATGTAAAATATTCATCAAATTTATGTATGGAATCCAAGAAATATAGAGCAAAAGCTCCACATCAAATAAAAGAAAATTGTGATCGGTTGGAAAATAATGTTCAAACTCATCAAATTTATGTAAGAATGCATCAAGTTGGGGAACCTTTTTCTCTCTGTACCCTCAATCATAGGAGGGAGCAGTTTGCAATAGCTCTAATATTGATCAGAGAGCATATAATGTATAAATATAATTACTCATCGTTCTAAAACGATTTAACCATGTCTGTCTGCTGAAAGGCTGAAAGCGGTCAAACAAAATGAGCTAGAAAGTTTTAAAGATGATAGCTTATAGGCGTAAGTTGTTTCGAATTTGCAAAATCGAACTGAAGGAAGAAAAGTTTCCCTTTAGGGGACTTAAGGAACCTCTTTTTAATATATTTGTGTATTTTCAAAATCCTCAGGCGACCCGACAAATACATTTTTAAACTTCATTTCATTAGAATAACTAAATACTAGTAATATCACTAAAAAACAACAGCTGTGTTCTTTTCAGGGTACTAGTAAAGGCAAGTAAGCCTTTAATCGCTGAGCAAACAAGTGTAAGTTACGACACTTATTTTTCCAAGAAGAAATTTAACATGACACACCCGGCTCTATAAATAAGTTGGATTTTTGTTTTGTATATAAGTACAAAAAAAAATAATCAAACAAGAAGAGGTCTTATCGACGAAATCATATTGAGTACGTCTGCACGAGATGGGATAACTGAAACTATAAATCACCTGAAACTCATAGTTAAAAGAAATTTATTTTATTTATTTATTTTATTTTATTGATAAATTCAGTTTTATTTTCTGCTTTCGACGAGTTCCTCGATGAACACAGTTGTTGTTTAATTCTCTAGTGTATATAAAGAAAAACAATGATGCCATATTACACACCATTTTTTTGTTGCCAGTTCACAATATTGTAAACTAACTAGGTAACTAAGCCAGTTACCTTAAAAGAACACGGCTAATAATTAACTAAACAACTCTCTAAAGGCCTAACATCAACAGAATATTTTCCTAGATCCAAGTTAATCGTGCAATCTATGGCTTATTCTGAATACCTTATTACACCCAGTGCTTTGCAGAATGTCTCAATGAAATACATTTATTTTCGTTTGGCACTGTCTTGTTTTCCACCATTAACTAAAACCCCTCGTTTTTAATTGGCAATGACTCAGCCAAGCTAATAATACAGATTGTTTGGGTTTTCAATATCTCTATTTAACGCGCCTCACATATCTGTTTTGCTAGTATCTGCACATATGTAGTGAAGTATTTGGTCTGAATTAAATAGGCCGTTGTTGTCACTTTAAGATTTTGTATTTGTTTTTTTGCTATCGTTTTGTTTCTTCTTTCTTATAAAATTGTATGTACAGGCTTTTGTATGGAAATGTATTTACGTAGGGAAGATCCGCAGAAATTGCGAAAAATAATGCCAATCATTTGATTTATGAAGAATTTTCCTATAAAGACGAGTAGATTTTCGTTGATTTTTTTAAACTATTCGAGCAACAAGTAAAAAAAAAGTCGTTATAATCAAAACGTGTGTCATCGAGCCCATTTTACGGTTACATGGTGGCTCTTTCCAGTCGAGTATTCGTGATCCATTTATGGGATTGTTTAAAACACTCAAAGGTCTTTTAGCAAACTTAAGTTTCAAATTCGTTCAAAACATAATCGGACATTTATATTACTCGTGTCGCTTATGTTCGACAAGAATTTAAAATTTTCGATTGCGCCAAAACAATAGTTTGCATGAATTACTCAAAAAGGTAGAGTATTTGTTATACCCTACACTAAGTGTGACTAAGTGTTGATGTTGAAATACCCGAAACTAAAGAAAAGACCCTAAGTTTATTATACAGATTTACTCATTATCATAATATGATACTTACTTACACTTATTTAATTTCCACAACATTAAAAAGCAAGGGAAAACTTCTCTCAAATCAGAGACATGACACAATATAATGCTCATACATATATTGACCGGAACCTATTGTTTAACGTCGGCTCCGAACGGCTAATGCACTATATGTGACGCGCAAAATAGAAATTGACCTAAGGGTCAGGAGAGTCATTTTAAAGATTTAAATACGTGTATCTTTGGTGTACCATCACTTTCTCAAAACGCTCATATCTCTGGGAGGGAACACTTTTAGGGCATGGGATCGGTCTCATTCGATGCTCAGATGTTGTCCACATCAAAAAAAAAAAGTGAAAATTGATTTATTTACCCTTAGGTCCCTTTCTCTATGCGCTGTCACATATAGAGAAGTTTTTTCATAGCTTAGATATACATCTTTTACTAGTAAAGTCGCAGGCATTTACCAGTTGGAAAAATTGTTTGATGTTCTTACCCTGGGTTGAACCTGGGTTTACTGACATGATAGTCATACACACTACCATCACACCACGGCGGTGTAATGGTAGTGAAACCATTAGTCATAATCCGACTATCCAGCTATTATACTATCCATATTTATATAATATAAACATTGCGCATTGTTTAGGATCAAGTCGATTCTATTTAACACGATTAGAACGTAACTACTTTTGATGAAATTGGACCCTATCGGTTCATATTTTCGAAAAGTTGCTATACAAATTACGTCCCTATTTAAGGTTTTGCCTCTATCAATGCTCAAATTAAATTCGTTTATGCTCATTTTGGTATGGTACGTTATAGACGACTAATTAGTAACTCGAAGTTCGACAAGGTCCCTCTCGATTAATATTTCTGCCGCTCTAAAAGCTACAAAATAAAACCGATCTTGGTAAACTTTCACTTGGTACATTACGAGTAGCTAACAATAAGCCATGGTAAATCAGTATTTTATCGGATCATTTTTTCATACAGGTCCCTTCCGACTTGTGGACCTACCGTTCTAGAGCCTAAGATTAAACCTGTTATTGCTCAAATTTCGAGCAACCAATAATAATTTTTCCTGGTTAAACTGTACGATTTCTGCCCATCGTTTCCTATAGCCTCATGCAAAAGACCGTCCTGATTTAAGATCTGCCACTCCTCAAGTCATATTTAACTTTGAATCATGCTCAAATTAATAGTGGTGCCTTATGGAAGATCTATAACCAAATCCAGTAAAATTAGGCTCTATCGGTAGTCTGTTTTTTTATATAGCCCCCATAAGATAGACGTTCCATAAGATTTAAGGTCCTGCCACTCTAATGGCTACATATTTAGTCCGATATCTCTCAAATGTATCATAGTGTGTTGTTAGAGACCCATAACTAACCCTGTTCAAATTAGACTATGCAGGTCTTTGGTCAATGTTCTCATACCGCTCCCTCACAAATGGATGTTTTAAGAACCTGTCGTTCGGTGCTACATTCTACATTCAAAATTGCCATGGTAAAATGTCTCCATTTTTTTCCATATCCGCCTAGCAAAATACACTCCCGATTAGAGGTCCTGTCGCACATATTACATCATATTTTGTTCAAATTGATATAGTGCGCTATTAGAGATTTTTACTTAACGCTGGTGAAATTGGATCATATCAATTCTGGATCCATGTTTTCAAACCCTAAATAAAACTAAAATCGTCTCTACACTTTCAAATGTCATCGATTTCCTTAAATAAGATTTAATTTTCAACATGTTTTTCATTCAATTTCCATGACTATAATATAACTTGTCGTTTCTTCTTCTTTACTTTTAGCTGCCAATATTATTTGAAAAGTCATCCATGGGTACCAGCATATCAAGGTGTCATCACATTTTTTGTGTTAGCCAATTTTACCTTGGCCACTTTTATGGATCCAGGTGTTATACCAAAGGGTAAACAAACAAACCATTCTTATTCAATCTGAAACCCAACTCCAATGTTCAAATTTAAAATTTCCTATCTCTAAACAGCTTCCCCCGATGAGGATCGCGAAGAGGAACTGCGTGCTCCTCTCTATAAAAATGCTGAAATCAATGGCATCACTGTGAAAATGAAATGGTGTGTCACCTGCAAATTCTATCGACCGCCAAGATGTTCACACTGTTCTGTGTGCAATCATTGTATAGAGGTAAGTGCATCCCATTACTGCCACCATCCAGCCGCCCAAGCAGCTTCCTTTCAATTACTAGTTTGTACCTTGTCTTTGTCTGTACTCTGTGATTTGTAATTGTGTCTCATGTGGTTGTTGTACGTTTTTTTTTTGTATTTTTCTTGCAGACATTTGATCATCATTGTCCTTGGGTGAACAATTGCATTGGACGACGTAATTATAGATTTTTCTTTTTCTTTTTGGTTTCCTTATCGATACACATGTTGAGCATATTTTCTTTATGCTTATTTTATGTATTAAAAATTATGCCAAATATAAGGCATACAGCACCAATAGTATCGTAAGTATTTCATATTTTTTAATTGTACTTATATACTCCTTAAACCACTCTGAAGACCTTTGGATAGTATTACCGATCAGAATGCTTAAGTTTTTTAGCTCCAACTTAAGTTGGTTCTACATTTTGTTGCTAGTCTTTGTGTCGTTACGAAATATATTCCATCACTTTAGCTTTTGGAGAGTGCTCTTCTCAGTTCGATTTGTCGAGGATATACGGACCTTCTCCAGCGTTATTGCGGAATTTTAATGCACTTAACAACGTCAGTATCTGTATATAGGTCGTTTAGCTCAGGTTTCATTTAACGCCTATGGACATGTTACCCCTTAAAATCTCCGTTTGAAAAACCGGCGGGAATCCTATAAAATCCGATAAAATCAGTGAGCTATGCAGGATAGTATTGTTATGCTCAATAACCGGGACCTGCAGTTTTTTAGTCGGCATTGAATACCTAATAATAAAATATCGACGGCATTAATGATTCAATTGACTTTAAAAACTAACAGATATTGGTTGGTGTCCGGGTTGAAAATCGTAGGTTGAAATTTGTGCCTATACTACCTCACGGGAAAAAAGTCTCTGCACAGCCTTCATAGCAAGCTTCACAACAGCAAATACTTAAAAGTCTTCACTACATATTATTCGGATCCGTTTGGAATTACTTTATCAAGTCGGTGACTTTGGAGGAAAGTGCTTATTTGTAGGTTACTTAATATTGAAAAATATTGAAAAAATATTATTCTGCAGGGATTTGAACATAGAACACTTCGGTCAGTAGACGCAGATACTTATCCATGCGGCACAGCACTGAAAAAAATTTTTTATACGAGGGCTGCTATATATATTTCTGGCCTAATAATAAATATGCGAAAGTCGTCTGGCCATAGCTAGGTCAAAAATTGTGCAAGAGAAAAATCTTTGCCTGTATATTTGCAACACAAATGTCACGCGCAAAATAGAAAGGGACCTTAGGGTAAAAACCAGTTTTGTTCAGGAGAGCCATTTAAAGATTTAAATACGTGTATCTTTGGTGTACCTTCACTTTCATAAAGCGCGCATATCTCTGGGAGGGAACACTTTTGGGGCATGGGATCGGTCTCATTCGATACTCAGATGTTGTCCACATCAAAATAAAAGTGACAATTGATTTTTTTTACCCTTAGGCCCCTTTCTCTATGCACTGTCACAAATGCTTAAGGTGTATTTTCCGAAAGTCGTCTAGATTACGAGTTATAGCTCATCAAAGCTAGCAACTAGTTTTACTCCATTTTAAGGGCTAAAAGTCGTGACGGACTGGCCGGTTTCCATCCGATTGAAAAAATGTTTGCACGGCTATTATTTCTGATCCCCAATATGCTAGAAAATAAGCGGGGAGTGGAACTTTTTGTTTTTATTGTCGCTCTATTGACCACGCATTTTTTTTCTTGATGTGCGGGAATAAAAAGAAGTCATTGGGTGCCAAGTCAGGGCTGTACGGCGGATGACCCATCAATTAGAAGTTTTGGCGGCCAATGTGTGAGAGCTTGCATTGTCATGGTGCACAATGATTCGTCTTCACTTGTTCGTTTTTCGAATTTCTCCGAAGACTTCAGGCAAACAAATTGTGGTGTACCACTCAGAATTGACCGTCCTACGTTGCTCAAGCGGAACAGTCGTCACATGACCAGTTTTGCCGAAGAAACATGCGATTATTTGCTTCGAAGTGCTTCTTCCACGAACAATTTTCGTTGGATTTGGCTTATCTTCGAAGATCCACACGGTCGATTGTTGTTTTGTTTCGGGCACATACGCATAGATCCATGATTCGTCACCTGTGATGATCTTATAACCGTCCTTTGAAGCACCGCGATCGTATTTTTTCAAAATTTCTTTGCACCAATCGACACGAGCCTTTTTTTGAGCGATCGTCAAATTGTGCGGGATCCAACGAGAAAAAACCTTTTTTACGGCCAGGTGTTCATGCAATATCGAATGTATGCTGGTGGAAGAAAATCCCACGGATGCCTCTATCTCATGGTATGTCACACGACGATCTTCCATTATCCGTTCACGCACGGCATCAATGTTCTCTGGCACAACGACCGGTTATGGACGACCTTCGTCTCTGAGCGAGCGTCGGCTACGATTAAATTCATTAAAGCAGTTTTTCACAGTGCTATAGGGTGGTGCTTCATCACCATACAAATATTTAAGTTCATCAATGCACTCTTGTCGTGATAATCCACGTCGAAAGTTGTGAAAAATGATCGCACGAAAATGTTCACGAGTTAAGTCCATTTGTTTGCCCAATTGATTGTTTCAAGTCACTGTTAACATCACAAATGATGGTCGTACGTCAAAATGTTCTGAGTACGTTTATGTTAAAAAATGCCAAACTTTCCAATGGAAATGTCAGATGGCGCCAGGCTACACTTAGTGTTTAAAACAAACGGTTCATAAAAAAAATGGCAAAATTGTCTGTACACAAAATCCTTTATTTTATTTTTGTACAATGCTGAAAAATGATCTCGTTAGCGACCCCTCAAGTGAGTTGCCAATTAAACGAGGCCACGCGTTATTAAAATCTCGGTGGTTCTGTGTCGCTCACGAGTCACAGTAAACGTGTAATCCACAAATTGGATCGGTCATGATAAATTGTTTTAAAAACATACGTATGTGTTTTTTATAGAAAATTTTTTTGAATCTTACTCGTAAAACCCTCCGTTGAAAAACGTAAATGTTTTTATTCGGGTTTAAATCTTGGGTCACTTGAATGATAGTGGAGCCCATTAACCAGCACTACACGGAGGACGTCAAAGTGCATCCTGTAAATGTATAAAAATTAAGGTTTGAAGGAATTTTTACCTGAATCTTAATCGTAAAACCCACAGTTGAAAAATGTTAAATGTTTTTATTCGAGTTTAAATCTTGGGTCACTTGTATGATAGTTGAGCACATTAACCATTACTACCCGGTGGACCTTTAAACGCATCCTATAAATGTATACAAATTCAGGTTTGAATAAAAGAAAACCGAATAAATTTAAATAACCACAAAATAATTTCCAAAGGTCTTTAAAAGTGAAAGAGAGTATCCTCTGTTACTTATTAAAAATATTTTTATTTAATGTAATTTACCTTTTTCTGTTTCTTCCCGTTTTAATAATATTTTTAGTATGGTTTTAATGGGTATTGTAACGATATTAGCGATACCCATTTTCGGTTTGACCGGCTTTCATATGGTTTTGGTATCCAGAGGTCGCACCACAAACGAACAGGTGACAGGTAAATTCAAAGGTGGATATAATCCATTTTCCCGAGGTTGCTGGCATAATTGCTGCTACACGCAATTCGGACCACAATATCCAAGGTGAGTACGAACCACAACAAAATGGTAGTGTTTACAACGCCCGCTCGCACCCCCTACCCCAGATTAATGCGAATCATTTTATTTTTATTATCTGAACAAATCTCACTGATCCTCTTATAACACTTTTACACATTTATTTACTTCCGTTTAATCGTCCTGGCGCTGACATCGTCCCGTTGGTAATGTTGGCTGCGGTTGGTGTTGATGTTGGTCTGACATGGCAGTCTTCTCAAACCCGATAAGTATGCAGCACGTCGTTCACATAAAGAAAATCAAGCCATTAGCACGATAACCACTGAACGTGATTCAAACAATCAACAGAATTCGGGCAGTGTACGCGGCAGCAGCGGTGGCGGTAAATCTGGCGGTGCCGGTGGTGCTGGCGGCGGTGGCGGCATGCCGTCGACAAATGCCCAGCATTCGCCGCATGGAATGCCTCGCAATTATTACGATAGGGACCAGCGTCATACACAGGTAAAGACTTATACGGACCAGGGCAATGGTTTTAATCAGCGGTCGGGCAGCACAACGCTTTATAGTAAGGTGGGTAAATTGTGTAATTTAAAGAAAAAAACAAAAAACAACCCCTTCCCCTTGTAACGTAAAAACAAATGCATTTTCCGTTCTGTTATTGTTGTGTTCTATACTTGTAATGTTCGTTAACTTTGATTTGATTCTTAATTCCCGTATTGGTCGTACCTAATTTTTTTTTTTTAATTTTTTCTTACATTGTACTATTGTATTTTTAAGCCATGGTATTTTACTCCTTTCGTTTCTACTGTTTCTCCACTCACTTTATTGTATGTATTTGATAGTATTGTATGTACAGTGTATATATAGTAGTAGTATGTAATATAAAATATTTATTATTCCATGGTCCATAGTGGCAGACCAACCACCATATCGGTTTGTCTGCCTGTACTTTTCTTGTTTTCTAATTTCTCTATGATTTACTTTTTTGTTGTCTGGATATAGAGCTTGCCTTGTTTGTATTTTTTCTTTTTGTTATTTCTGATCCCTGAAAGGAATTACAAAAAATAATATCGTACAATGAACGATTTTCATTAGTCTGCAGGCATTTCTATCCACTCCTGTTAAGTGCAGCGCACTTTGTTGCTATTTGTTGTTTTTTTTATTTCCTCCCCTTGTTCTCGACCATACAGACGGCTGGGATGCTAGTATTCCTATCTAAGCTTCAAATTTCCAAAAAAAAAATGCTTAAATAGAGTGTAGGGATAAATTATAATTTGATGGTTCAACATCCAAATGTTATTGCATTAAATGATAATAATTAACAGGAGTGATTAATTTTACATGCGGGAATACCCTCTAAGGCGAAAGGCAAAAAAAACACTATAAACTTTTAAATTTCTAGAAAAAAATCTGGAAAATAATCGGCGTTTGATTCATATATACAAAAAGTTTTAAATAAATTATAATTCATAAATTAATATTTATAAAAACTTACAAGAGGCTTAAATAATATTTTTATAAAGAAGTCACGCATTTATACGAGGGCGACCGCAAAACTAACTGGCCTGGCACATTTTCTGTTTTACTAGCAACTTTTTGTTTTTTAAAAGCAATCTTTTATAAGCCATCTGTCAAAATTTCCGAAATATTTAATGATTATTTTCTTTGTTACAGGTGATTGAAGTAAACAAGTTTTATAATTTTTGAAAAATGGAAAATAAAAATTTTCGTGCGGTAATTAAACACTTTTATATGAAAGGTTATACGCCACAATTAATCAAAGATGAATTGGATTCTGTTCATGGTGATAATGCACCATCATACTCCACCGTGAAATCCTGGGTTCAACAATTTAAAATGGGTCGTTCAAGTACGGAAGATGAACAACGCTCTGGAAGACCGAAAACTGCTACTACCATTGAAAACATTAGAAAAATATTTAATGAAGTGACTAAAGATAGACGAAAAAAGCTCAGAGAACTTGCTGATATTGTTAAAATACACGAAAAACAAGTTTGGAGTATTTTACATGATGAATTCCACATGAAAAAGCTTTCCGCGAAAAAGGTGCCGCGTTTGTTGACTTTGCCCCAAAAAATCGTCCGTTGGACCAATTCCGAGGAGCTTTTAGCGATTTATCAGCGTAATCCAATAGAGTTCCTGCGCCAATTCATAACTGTTGATGAAATATGGATCCATCACTATATCCAAGAATGCAAAGAACAGTCAAAACAATGGATAGAAGCTGGTAATAGTGATCCCAAGAAGGCGAAAACGGTTAAGTCAGCAGGAAAAGTAATGGCCACAGTATTTTTGGATGCAAGGGGTAGAATATTTACTGATTATCTTGAGAAAGGAAAAACTATAAATAGTGAATATTATTGTGCATTATTGGATCGGTTGAGTGAAGAAATCAAGATAAAACGCCCGCATTTAGAAAAAAACAGTTTTTTTTTCACCAAGATAATGCTCCTTCACACACTGCATTTTAAACTCAACAAAAACTGGCCGAATTACGGTTTGAAATTGCTCCGCATCCACCATATAGTCCAGATTTAGCTCCTTCTGATTATTTCTTGTTTCCAAATTTAAAAAAAATTCTCGGTGGCAAAAAATTTTCGTCCTATAGCGAGGCTATTGCTGAAACTGAGGCATATTTTGAAGGTCTTGAAAAATCTTATTTTTCGGATGGAATTAAAAAACTTGAAAAACGTTTGATGAAGTGTATTGAGTTGGACGGAGATTATGTTGAAAAATAAATAATAATAATTCCAAAAAAAAAACGGTTCTTTTTATGTTAGGCCAGTTACTTTTGCGGTCGCCCTCGTATATGGATTCATTAATTGTTATTGTGATTGCATGTTGTGCCGGTGTGTGTACCAGCATAAATAAGAACAGAAATCCGGCTGTAATCAGAACATCCACGCCTATATACTTATACATTATCGTCAATGTTTTGATTATTGCGATTATACTTATACATTATCGTCAATGTTTTGATTATTGCGAAGATCGGGTGCCATCAAAGATTATTTTATGTTTCCATTTCATATTAATTCTTTCAAATTTAATAATAATTATCGAGTCATCAGTTCTTTACTAAATCAATAGAAGATTGAGCTGTGTGAACCCTATTTTGCTTATGTAGCGGCATCCCCAGATGGGACATTAGCTATATTGACTCAACATTGTGCACGAATCAATCTCATAACCAATGAAATAAGAAAATTTTGACAGTTCGTTCGCTTTTAATTATTCAAAGTACTTTGATCACATTGCCGCCTTCGTCACAACTTAAAAATAAATGCACAGTCCATGGGACTAACATTAACAGCTCACTCCGACCTCTATTTAGGTTTTTAGCATTTCTCCCATTTATAATTTGTTTTCTTTGCAAATCCATTTTTTTTAACTTGATTGTCTAAAATATTCCAAACGTCATAAACAAATTTATATTTAATTAAGAAATTTATTTTGTTTATTTGATCCAAATCGTTCCATAAATACAAAAAATGTAAATGTACTTGGTAGGGACATAAATACTGTTACACACGTTTTATGCTGTAAAATAAAAAGTACTGAATGTTTTTGGACCAAAAATTTTTTAATATATTTATTGATGTAAATTGTATCCAAAAAGAGTATACTTTTTCGAGATGTCCGCCTTTTACATACGCCCTAAGTCTCACTGGCCAATCGTCAATAGCTTCACGAACCTCGTCCATTGGAAAATTGGCCACAGCTCGAACCAAAGCAGTCTTAAGAGATCCAATGTTGGGGTATCATTTGTGGCAAGCCTTGTCCTCTCAAACCGTCCACAATTAGTAATCCAATGGGATCAAATCTGGACTGTCTGAGGGTCATTCTTCAGGGAAATGAACGCTGGCAATTTGTTTCGAAGCCAGGCCCGGGACGTTTTAGCCTTATGGGCCGGCGCAGAATCCTGCTGGAAAGTCCATGGCTGGTTTTGGAACAGAAAATTGTTAAGAGGCTTCTCAACAGCTTCCAAAACGGTTTCTTGGTAAACTTTGGCCGATGTTTTGACTCCTTGTTCGCAGAAATGCAGGTCAGTGACCCCACCATAAGAGACACCCCACCAAACCATGACTGAAGCTGGGTGATGACCCTTTTCCACCCTTGGGATCAGTTCAGATGCTTCCTTAGATGACCGCGCATACTCTCTATCATTTTGCTTGTTAAATTTTTCCGGAACGGTAACAATTTTTTCATCGGTGAACAACATATTTCTGTGCAAGTTATCAGCGTGCTTCACCAAAAGACTTTTTCTTTTTTCAATCCTATTTTTTTTAAAGCTGCAGTCAGTAAATGTCCGGTACGTCGTTTGAAAGCCCCAAATCCCATGTCTTTTTTAATGATTCGACTCATGGACTTTTGCGTGATATTCATCTCACGGGCCATGATTTTCTGTTTTCGGAGCGGATCTCTCAATTCTTGATTTAACGGTTTTGATGACATGCGGTGTTCAAACAGAGCGTGGGCGGCCCGACCGGTAGCGGTCTTCTACATCTCCAGTCTCCTCAAACAGTTTTATGCATCGGTAGACGAACAGGATAATCCCTAGTGGCCGGAGCGTTTTGAAAATATCGTATTTTTTCATTTTACACTTGAAAAGCGCTATTACAGCGATACGGTTATCTGACCACTCCATGATGAAAGTTGAAACAATTTTAAAATCCCGTTACAGACTAACGCTATTGAGGTTAGCTTTCAAAACCCATATGACATAAACAGGGTATGTTCAGTTCTACTATTGAAATGGGTGTGTTCCATGTTGTAACAGTATTTATGTCCCTACTAAGCATAGAAGGCAGCGCAACCTATCGGGACCCAACTTAAGAGAAAACGTCCGTCAGACAAAGCTCACATATTACCCAAATTTGGGGTTGGTCGGTGAAGCTGTACTCGAGCTTTAGGCGCTCGTACATTGAACATTACGTTTTTATATACGAGTAGTATTAATTCAAAACCTTTCGTAACTTTTTAAAAATATGGCCCAACGATTTTAAATTATTACCTTAGAGATGTTTCAACCGTATTTTTTTCCGCTAGTAAAATAAAACACTCCTAATATATCTTAGACGATGTTAGGTTAGAAGAACCACGATAGATCGTTCATAAATCTCAGCAAATTTTCAAGAGTCTTGCAAGAGTCTTTAATTAAGTGTTCCCTCTGGTACCAACGTCTACTTTTCTGGTGGAACGGAAATATACACAACAGGCCATTCACTTTCTCCATCTCTCCTTTATCTACCTGTCGATTTTTTGGTCTTTGTCCAGACTTAATTACGCGCTTCGTTGTTTAAATCCAACAAGGCGTTGATTATATTTCTGTTCAGTTTAGCCCTAAACATACATTATTAATATTGTTATGTTTTAGTGAAAATAGGGGACACTTTCCTCAACATTACTGTATCCGAATTGAATTATTGCCTTCTTATTTCACCAGCCGTTGCAAATTTTCAAAAAGAGTCACAAAGGGAGTCAACTTCTTAATAAAAACAAAGAGCTCCAAAAGGTCAGATCGAGAAATTAATCTTTTTAAAGTATATGTTATTTTGTCTGTGATCTGTCTGGCTCTGTCGAAAACTTGAACAACGTTGGGTAATAAAGTCAAAGCTGTGTATACCAAACATTGCGTTCTTTTAAAACGTATTTTTGGCCGAAATAAGTCACCCATAGCGCTGTACAGGATTGTGTAATAAGTTCGTGAGACTGGCCTGCTAGTAGGTAGAACTCACGGTACTGGTAGTCGTACGGTAGCTAGCATCCGTAGCCAGGAGTGTGCGTCTCAGTTCAGAAATATCAATTCGTCATCGGTCCTATTAACTCAAGATTTCACTTATTTACCAATATTTCCCTTTAGAACTTTTTCTTATTGCATTATCCAGACTCCGAAGCAATTATTTAACACTAATTATCGTTCCCGTTTTTAACGTTGTTTTCATCATATGTGACAGCGCATAGAGAAAGGGACCTTAGGGTAAAAAAAATCAATTTTCATTTTTTTTTCTTTTTTTGATGTGGACAACATCTGAGCATCGAATGAGACCGATCCCATGCCCCAAAAGTGTTCCCTTCCAGAGATATGCGCGTTTTATAAAAGTGAAGTCGACGATTCTAAGCGCAAATATAAAGGGACCTAATCTTTAAAATGGCTCTCCTGAACAAATCTTTTCATCAACTTTTCACTTTTTTTTGATGTGTACAACCTCTGAGCATTGAATGAGACCGATCCCATGCCCCAAAAGTGTTCTCTCCCAGAGATATGCGCGTTTTTTGAAAGTGAAGTCGACGATTCTAAGCGCAAATAGAAAGGGATCTAATCTTTAAAATGGCTCTCCTGAACAAAACTGGGTTTTAACCTTAGGTCCCTTTCTATTTTGCGCGTCACATATGATGATATTTTCACGTCAATTAAAGGCAAACAAAGCCTTAAATATTTTTTGGGAAATGTTGACCTAGACCGAAAAGAAGTATTCAGCCGGCTTTTTTAAAAGACTTGTTTGTTGCAATCTTTTTAAATAGAAGAACATTTCTCACCCCAATAAAAGGTCACAACTTTGGCATTTTTTATATGATGTGACATATGAGCATTTCGAAACAAATAATGGAAAATGTGTCAATATTCAATAATTCAATGCACATACATGTGTACATTAGAGTGCCTCAAAGAAAATCTTTCAAATGTACCTCTAAAGCGACCAGTAGGCTACATCTACATATCAGTAGGGAACAACCAGTTTCAAAAGACCTCTTAAAGTCACGTCACGTCACTCGTATACTAGACTTTTTACTTTTAAATACATGAATTATCAAACATAATGGAAAAAGGAATGTGTTTGATTAAATCAATCAAAGTATGGCTTAGACCCGTGCATAAGTCCTAGAGTTTAGTCCAATTATGTTGTATATTTTTCAGGCGACTTTCAACATATTTTTATAACCTTGTGTATTTTTCCGATACTACTACTCATTTCTGTGACTTCCCAAACAAAAAATTACTTTTTTCTATGTGTCTACCAGCACTAAGTGCATTACCAGAGGTCTTTTTTGGAAGCGTCCAAAATTTCTCACTTATTTGTATCTGGTCCTAATTAACATATGGAGAGCAAAGATGTATTAAGTCAATTTACTAAGTAATACTGAAGACAGGCTTCCAAAATACACTGAAATAGAGTTTTGTTTACTTTCGGTCATTTATGTTATTACTACCGCCGAACGCGGCTATAACGATCTCAAAGAAACCGTATAATTTGGTTCGTTAGAGACGTAGTAAAATCTTACAAATTTGATGTTTACTATAAATTGTTTCCCAACTTCAGAAATGCTTTGCAGTTTGTTGATTTTCTGTATATAACTTCTTTGAAGGCCATTGGCGATAAAATGCAAAGAAATTATATTTATTTCATTAGTTCCTTTCCGACGTTTCGTTGGAGTTTTCCAACTTCAGGTATGAAATTAATTGGAATCTGTCACCGATAAAAAGAAATAAGTGGAAACTAGTTACAAAAACATGATACTTGACATTATGAAAAAAATCTTCTACAATTTCACATTTAAGCGATTATAATCGATTTTTAAACCCGAAAAAAAACATCACGACAACCTTTTTTTTTGAATATAATTGTGAAAAAATGAAATTTTGCAATGGTGTAGTTAACATTTGTGTTGTCTTTATCTTCCTTTCTATTTATTGCACATTTTCTTCAGTTTGGTATCTACCGAAAGACAATTTCTTTAAATTTTCCTTATATCCGACATTTTCTGTTCTGTCGAATTGTAAATAGATGACTATTTGTTTACCTAAAATGAAACAGCTGCTAATCAATAATAAAGTTTGCCATGAGTATTGTTTAGAGAATTTTTGAGTTCGTCATATACGTAAAAAAAATCAGTGACATTTCGCAATAGGAGTTTTCAAATTTGTTCGATATAAAAAGCTGATGCTATTTTATAGCCACAGAAAAATCGAAGCAAAATCGTTCGCTATAGTTGGTGTGTTGTTTTTCTTTAATATTGATTCGGGAAAATAGCAACACTAAGTGTTGTGACTTCAAAAAATCAATTTGGCAAAAAAAATGGAATTAACTCGTGAACATTTTTGTGCGATCATTTTTCACAACTTTCGACATAGATTATCACGACAAGAGTGCATCGATGAACTTAACTCTTAGTATGGCGATGAAGCACCACCATCCGATAGCACTGTGAAAAACTGGTTTAATGAATTCAATCGTGGCCGATGCTCGCTCAAAGACGAAGGTCGTCTAAAAACGGCGTTGTGCCAGAGAACATTGATGGCGTGCGTGAACTGATAATGCAAGATCGTCATGTGACATACCGTGAGATAGAGGCATTCTTGGGCATATCTTCCACCAGCATACATTCGATATTGCGTGAACGCCTGGCGAACGCGGTGCTTCAAAAGATCATCACAGGTGACGAATCGTGGATCTATGCGTATGAGCCCGAAACAAAACAGCAATCGACCGTGTGGGTCTTCGAAGACGACCATATCCAACGAAAGTTGTTAGTGGAAGAAGCACTTCGAAGCAAATGGTCGCCTGTTTTTTCGGCAAAACTGGTCATGTGGCGACTGTCCCGCTTAAGCAACGTAGGACGGTCAATTCTGAGTAGTACACCCCAATTTGTTTGCCTGAAGTCTTTGGAGAAATTCGAAAACGAACAGGAGAAGACGAATCATTGTGTACCATGACAATGCGAGCTCTCACACATCGGCTCAAACCAGTGCCTTTTTGACCGGCCAAAACGTCGAATTGATGGGTCATCCGCCGTACAGCCTTGACTTGGCACCCAGTGACTTCTTTTTATTCCCGCATATCAAGAAAAAATGTGTGGTTAACGATTTTCGTCGCCAGAAGATGCTGTTGAAGCGTTCAAAAACCATGTTTTGGAGGTGTCTCAATCGGAGTGGAAAAAGTGCTTCGACAATTGGGTTGAGCGCATGCAAAAGTGTATAAATCACGCTTTGAAAAACAATAAATTCAATGATAAATATTCTTACTTTCATTATTAGGTCGGAAATATATAGCAGCCCTCGTAGTAGCCTTAAATCTGAAATAAAGTACAAAATACATGATGTACTAAATTTCATTTAATCTAATCTTAAATTTCATGAAAATCTTTCGAAAAAGTCGAAAAAATAGCCCGAACTCTTTATATTTCGAGTGTAAAATAATTTTCAAAAATATTTTAAAGCATAAATAATTAATTGGAGCAAAGTTTAGTATGTTATTCAGGGAAAATTCCATTTGAAAATATGCTTTGATTCTGGACCAGCCCAGGAATGCATCCAGCTTAAGCCGAAATGTTTTGGGAATCACTTTAAAACATATCAATCTTTATTTATAGAGAGGAAATATTTGCAACTTTTGTTTTTGTTTCATACAAGTTGAGGCACTCTAGTATACTTACACACTAACGTTTGAATGTGTGTGAACATCTGAGCTTGAAGACGAAATAGTTTCATCCCCAAGGACGATAGAAGACACACATTTTTGTTTTGCAAGTTGATATTTCTTTCAATCGACTGATTTTCAATTATAAAGCCTCTTTGTCGCTCTCTCTCTCTCTTTCTCTCTTTTCTGTCCCTTTAATTGTCAACTATCCTTTGACGAGAAGAAGATATCACATGGATTTTATCTGTAGATTCGTATGTCCTTGCACAATTTTCTTTCTTTTTGTTTTTTATTAGACACCTACTACCTCTTGTATTTATTATCTTTTGTATTCCACCACTCTCAGTTTGTCTTTGAGTTTTCTTCTGGTTGCATTTTTTTCATTCGGTTGTGGCTTTTCTTTTTAGCAATTTTACTAAGTGCATGATAGATTGGCTATTCCTTTTTTGCTTTAGAAGCTTTGCACTTGTAGTTCTGGTCTTTTTCTACTCGTACTCGTACTTTTATCTGTATTTCGAATATGCAAAAAAAAACAAAAAAAAGAACAAAGTTTTTTTTGTTCAATGGCCCAAAAAACCGCTGAAGCTTAAGTGTCCTATAGCTGCCAAAAAACAAAACAAGTAACTACAGCTTTATTATGATCTATGTTATTGTTATATACTTATGTACTATGTACATATGTACTCTTATCTATGTATATAAGTTATGTTTATTAATAATTAAAATTATTTATTAACTTAAGTTTAGTTCTTACTTTCGATTTGTGTATTTTTATTGTTATTATTATTTTGTAATGTTACATAGATGTGTATTTAAAGTGATTAAATTGAGCCAAGAGTTATAGTTTAGATAAACAAATATTAGCCCTCTAAGTATAAAATAATGATGCCTATGCTGGGCATACTAAAGTAAATGTGACAAATGGTGGTTTGCATCTGAAAAATACTTAATGTTTTTGCTCGTTCATTTGTAAAACTTATTGATTTCGTTTGTAAAAATTTTGGCCGCGGGAGTAAAATGCAGTAAGAAAGTGTAGTCGTGCAGGGTCACTATTCGATACTCTACGACACTCCAGAATATTGAAGACACCATGCTAAAACTTAGCTGCGATAAGAGTAGAATTCCACGCGATTCGGTCTTGTGGGTTATAGAAGACTCCTCTGGTCTTGTTGGATTTGATCTTTCCAACAGATCTAAAGTCGGCCCCTTCTGCTTGCGTTTATGATTTCACTGTCAGTGCCGAAGCAAAGACCCTAGCCGAGGCGGCCCAAATTGAGGGCGCACATTTATTTCCGTAGTACTACGCCGCCCCGATGCCTTTGGCTCAAATCGACTTAAAATCAGCCGCTGAGGCTTAAGACATAATGGGTAGTCCAACTTAAACGCATGATGTTAATTGTACGAGGGCTGCTATATATATTTCTGGCCTAATAATGAAAATGCGAATATTTATCATTTAAATTTTTTTTCATTGTTTTTCCAGCATGATGTATACACTTTTGCATGCGCTCAAACCAATTGTCGAATCACTTTTTCCACTCCGATTGAGACACCTCTAAAACATGGTTTTTGAACGCTTCAACAGCATCTTCTGGCGACGAAAATCGTTGACCACACATTTTTTTCTTGATGTGCGGGAATAAAAAGAAGTTATTGGGTGCCAAGTCAGGGCTGTACGGCGGATGACCCATCAATTCGACGTTTTGGCCGGTCAAAAAGGCACTGCTTTGAGCCGATGTGTGAGAGCTCGCATTGTCATGGCATACAATGATTCGTCTTCTCCTGTTCGTTTTCGAATTTCTCCGAAGACTTCAGGCAAACAAATTGGGGTGTACCACTCAGAATTGACCGTCCTACGTTGCTCAAGCGGAACAGTCGCCACATGACCAGTTTTGCCGAAGAAACAGGCGACCATTTGCTTCGAAGTGCTTCTTCCACGAACAAACTTCGTTGGATTTGGCTCGTCTTCGAAGAACCACACGGTCGATTGCTGTTTTGTTTCGGGCTCAAACGCATAGTTCCATGATTCGTCACCTAGTCATGGATCTTTTGAAGAAGAATCGCGTCTTTTGAAGAACCGCGATTGTATTTTTTCAAAATTTCTTTGCACCAATCGACACGAGCCTTTTTTTGAGCGATTGTCAAATTGTGCCGGATCCAAGGAGAACAAACCTTTTTAACGGCCAGGTGTTCATGCAATATCGAATGTATGCTGATGGAAGAAATGCCCAAGGATGCCCCTATCTCACGGTATGTCACATGACGATCTTGCATTATCAGTTCACGCACGGCATCAGTGTTCTCTGGCACAACGGCCGTTTTTGGATGACTTTCACGACCTTCGTCTTTGAGCGAGCGTCGGTCACAATTGAATTCATTAAACCAGTTTTTCACAGTGCTATAGAATGGTGCTTCATCATACAAAGATTTAAGTTCATCGATGCACTCTTGTCGGTATAATCCACGTCGAAAGTTGTGAAAAATAATCGCACGAAATGCCAAATTGATTTTTTCAAGTCACTGTAAACAACACAAATGAGGTCGTGCGTCAAAACGTTCTGATTACGTTTATGCTAAAAAATGTCAAACTTTCCAATGGAAATGTCAGACGACGCCAGGCAACACTTAGTGTTGCCTTGGCCAGAAAAATATATAGCAACCCTCGTAAATAACACAAAAAGTTTTCCGAAAATTATCTTGATATTTTTTAGATAGAAAAATCTAGGACAGCGATGTGTAAAACAAAATATCGACCAAATGATTGCCACCGCATTTGTCTATCGAATGGTCCATATTTCTAATGACTCTGAGACTAATGGAGGTTCAATGTCGTTAATGTGCCAAATTATCTCATGTTTTAGCTCTTGAATTGTTCTTGACGTACACTTTTTCTTTAAAAAATCCCCAAAGTAATAAAAAATTAACATCGGCACAATGTTAGATAACACGGCCATTGAATTTCTCGCGCAAGTAGCACCATTCGGTTGAAACCACATATCGTCCAGGTCCATATTCTCAATTGCTGGCTGCAAAAAGTCCGTTATCTTACGATAGCGAACACAATTGACAGTAACTGCTTGGCCGACCTCATTTTCAAAGAAGTACAGCCCGATGGCAGAACGAACTGGGCGCAGGTGTTTTCACATTTCCTACAGACCCGGTTTGCTAAAATTTGCGCACAATTCTTCCAATTGTGGACACATTTGGTCGATTATTCTGACAAAAAAACGACGAAGGGGACAAAATGCATTTCGATTTCAACGCCCAGTTTCGTAAAAGGTTTAAAAAATCTTAACGCGCCGCTAAATTGTGAAACAAAGAAATGTCAAAATATGTTGGCCAAACAACTTTACATTAAGGTGTGACTCACAATTAACATCTTGCAGTTGGGTTGGAACACCCTTTTGAAGGACTTTTGTATTCTATTTGCTTTACAGAGCAGAATAAGGTCAGTAGCTGGAATTTAATTCTTTGGCATTTATTTTTTGAAAATTATGCCTATCAAATGTTGGCCGCGGCTACGTCTCAGATGGTCCATCCGTTGAGTCAAATTTTCGATGACTCGTTCGAGCATTTCGACTGATAACTGGCGAATGGCATGCGTGATGTTTTGCTTCAAGGCCTGAATCGAAGCGGGCTTGTCCGCATAAACTTTAGACTTTACATATCCCCACAGGAAAAGGTCTAACGGCCAATCTTGGTGGCCAATCGACCGGCCGCCCAAAACGTGAAATTATCTGCTCACCGAAGTGTTCTCTCAATAAATCCATTGATTGGTGCGATGTGTGGGAAGTGGCGCCGTCTTGTTGAAACCAGATGTCGCCGAGATCACGAGCTTCAATTTCAGGCATCAAATAGTCGGTTATCATGGCACGATAACGGTCGCCATTGACGGTTACGTTCTCACCGGCATCTTTTCTGAAGAAATATGGACCGATGATTCCACCGGCCACAAACCACACCAAACCGTTGTTTTTTCTGGATGAAGTGGCAGCTCTTGAACCTCTTCTGGTTGCTGTTCGCCCCAAATGCGACAATTTTGCTTGTTTACATACCCATTGAGCCAGAAATAGGACTCATCGCTGAACAAAATTTGGCTCGAAAACGTCGGAGCCCATAGAGTGAAGCGATGTCGCTTGGGAACGTCGGGCGGCTTCAGTTCTTGCACAAGCTGTATTTTGTACGCTTTAAATTTAAGAACTCGACGTAAAATGCGACAAGTCAAGTCGTTCCATACGTCAGTTCGAGTTGCTGCGAACGGCGCCGAATCGACTCTCCACGGTCCTGGTGTACACTCTCAGCTATGTCCGCTACATTTTCATCACTGCGTGCTGGGCGTGGTCTATTCGGTCGAATATTATCCAATAATGGATGCTGGGTCTCAAGATGGGTGATGATGTTGCGAATAGTACGCTCAGTAGGCCGATTATGTTCATTTGGCCGTGAAAAAAATTTGTTCTCGTTGGATCCCACATAATTTGACGAATTCTCAAAGAAAGCCTCATATGGATTGGTGCAAAGGGATGTTAAAAAAGTTTAACTGCGGTAGCTCAAAGGCAATGTATAAAATTGTCACAGGTGACGAATCATGGATCTATGCATATGAACCCGAAACAAAACAGCAATCAACCGTATGGGTCTGACAAGACGAGCCAAATCACCAAAGGTTGTTCGTGAAAGAAGTACATCGAAGCAAATGATTGCGTTTTTTTCGGTATAACCGGCCATGTTGCCACAGTGCCTTTAGTGAAACGTAGGAGTGGTATACAACCACCTGTTTGGCAACAGTGTTCGATGAAATGAGGAAGATAATAAGAGAAGCCGGATCATTTCGATCTTGCCTTTATACGCTATGCACTAACAATAGAGGGTTCTTCTCTCTATAAAAGGTGTGTTTTATTTAACAAGTGAAAAACGTTTTTTGAACAAAGTATAGGATGATCCATCTAGAAGTATTTTTTCAGAACAAAAATAATATAAAAATTCAAATCAAGTATGGAATCTTTATTGGTAACTTGAAAGGACATTTTATGACATTTATTTTTTGAAAATAATTGCCTTCAAACGTTGGCAACTGTATTACGGAAATAAACGTTCGGTGAGAAACGGGAAGATCCGCTGTTTTCGACCAAAAATTTGTTCAGTGATGAGGCCTATTTCTGGCTCAACGGCAAAGTCAATAAACAAAATTACCGCATATAGGCTGAAGAGCAACAAGAAGAGGTTCAAGAGGTTTATAAGCTGGTGGGATCATCGGTGCATATTTTTTCAAAAATGATGAATGTCGGAACGTAACCGTGAATGGTGCCCACTATCGCGCCATGATATCGATCTTTATGCTACATGGAATTGAAGCCCGTAATCTTGACGACACTTGGTTTCAACAGGACGGTGCCACTTGCCATACAGCTGCTCAAAAAATGGATCTATTGAGAGGTCATTTCGAAAAGCAGCTAATTTCGCATTTTGGACAGGTGAGTTGGCCGCCCACGTAAAGTCCAAAGTCTATGCTGACAAACAAGCTACGATTCAGGTTTGGAAGCCAAAATTACGCGAACGAGTCATCCAAAAAAAACAAAAACAATTCAATTTCATTTAAACAAAACATCAATATCAAATAAAAAAAAATCGGGCAAGGTCTATATAACAACCTAACGTAATAAATGTGCAAAAGAGCCAACTGAAAATCTGTTCTTGGGCCTATTGGATTCATGAGCAGGATTCTAAATTTACCTAGATTTTAAAAATTATGTCATGTTTTTATTTGTGGAAAATTATATTTTTTTGTTCTACGTTCGGGGTCGCCAACCCAAATTTAAAATAAAAACTATTTTTGACTTTGTAAGAAAATTTAATTATTTGATTTCCATTGGGTCCCCAGACCATTTGTATGGGGTCTATATCCAAAAAATATCCATCGCGATATCCTACACTAAATTTAATCGGAACTAATGTAGTTCTTCTAGAGTGTCTGTATCTTAAATTGAGGCGACCTTAGTTCTGTGACTAAAATAGACTGTGGACCAGTATTACCCACTTTTATCAATCATCTGTTACTGATCAATCGAAATGAACTCTGTCATAGTACATCAAGATTGGATGTAATATGACATATGGCTAAAGTCATAATATCCGTTTAATATATGTGTGGGAGTTATAACTTAATATGAACCGACTTTCTTCAATTTCAATAGCGTATGTCCTTTTAGGAAAAAGCTTACTTCTGCCAAATTTCATCAAGAATGGACCTTTCAACCTAATATCGAATCTGAAACCAAATTTTGCTTGTTGTGTGCTTGTGCTAGAATGCAGTACATAATCCTCAGAACAAGAATGGGCATATCTTTTAAAAAAAGTTGCAAAAAATAGTAACGCTGCTTATGATTGCTAATAGGTCGACTTCTCCAGCAGAAAAGTCATCCGTCAGCTGACTTCTATTTCTTAAAGTACATACTATTATTTGGTTCCGCAGTTTAAAAAGAGTTTTCGGGCATCATTTCTACTCCTCATTCTCCCCAAAACTAAATTTCTAGTTTCCGTTTAAAATCTCTTGGTGCTACACACTGCTACGTTGCGTTATGGGTAGTACTCTTTGCTGTTAAAGCATTTTATACCTCTCAACATACAATGGGTTTCGAGGTAGCGAAATCCATAATCTCCATGTGTCTTCAGAATTGAGAGCTAGAGACATTGACGCTACAGTTTAACCGAAAGTTTTTGTTCCGGTGGTCAGACGGACGGACATGGCACGATGTTTCTATGTCCGTCCAATCGATAGTCAATCTTTTGTTGGACTGAATATTTAGGTCAAATAAAAGCCTTACCCATGACCTGTTTATTGTTTGAGCACTTCCATATGGACGAATAAATAAAGTTAATCTTCAACTAAAAATTTTAGTTTTTGTTTTTCTCCAATTTTAACTTTGAACTTTTTTTCTACTCCTTGGATCTTAGAGGGTTAATATATTTCAAGTTTTACAGCTATTAACTATAAGCATATACATAAATATCTGTACATCTTATTAGAGAAAATACTTTATCCATTGATTTAAACAAAATTAATATTTCCTAAAGTATTTGATGGTGTTTGTTTACGTTGAGGTTTATTTATAGCACCGTTACCAAAAAAAATAGTAGAGACAAAAATAAATTTAAATTGATTTTTTTTGTTTTAATTCACATAGTTTTTTCACTTGAGTTCCTGTTTTGTACGATACTCTGATCAAAGATTATTTTTTTTTGGCACTGATTTATTTCAGTTTTTTGCATGCGATGTTTATTTGGAATTGTATTTTTTTGTTTGCTCTTTTTCTTTGGCTCACAATTTTAGTTTAGTTTTTGTTGTTTTTTCTTGCGTTTCGTTTATTTTTTGCTGCTGCTAGTATTTTAGATAGTATTTTATAATAATTGATATTAAAATTTAACAAAAATTGGTCAAATTCAAAACAATCTCAAACTGTACACCTTTTGTGAAAGCACCGTACAATCAAAGACAGGTAAACTGTTTATTTTTCTAAATAAAAATTATTTAATTTGTTTTGTTTTTCATTATATTTTCAAATAAATAAAAGTGAAACTCATTTGAATTAACTTTCCCTTCTTCATAATATACTATTTGTCAATTGTTATTTTATTGCAGTCAAATTATTTCAAATTATATATTTGCAGTAAAGTTTCAAATATTGTTTTCATAACGATTTTCTAAACTATTCATATACAAATGCATTGTTAGTTGTTATCGATTATTTAAGTTTTTAGTTTTACAATTCAATCACCAATTTTGCATTTAGTTAGAGTAAGCATATTTAAGTAATTTGTTTTGACTTTCTTTCTGATATTTTATCATAATTTCAATTAATTAAGGTTATGAATCTGCAAAGATTCGAAACTACAGTTTTCTTTAAAAATTAACACAAAAGGATTGTATTTTTTCAAGGACTCAACATTTGAACTTTTTTCGGTTTATCATTCTAGTTCACCAAAGGTGGTGTGGGCAGTTTTCCGTATTTCAGTGATCATTTCATCTAGAAATGTCGCAATATAATCTCCTGTGATTTTTTGTGTTAATATATTCGTTGAGTATTTCATTTTCGGTGGCATCAAAATCTTTCACGTTAGCTCTTATTCACCTTAGATATTATTTCAAAAATGCCTTTAAGGGGATATTTCAAAAATAATCTTAATTCAAAAAGTGTTTTTATTAAAAGTATTTTACGAATTAAAAGTAGTTTGTTTTGAAAAATCTAAATGTCGGCCGCTTCTCACGATTAACTGCTCACGTTTATTTTGAATTTTTTTATCTTGGTATGCATTTCAATCGATCAAATTTTATCATCGCAATTCAAATAAGTCTGTACAAAATATCCCTTCCCTAAGAAATAACAGTTAGACGGGACGAAATCTATATAATTTCATTTGCCCATTTCCACATTAATTGTCAAAGATTTGTTGTCGAAGTAGACAGCAATTGGAAGTATCCTCGTATCTAACTGAAGTGGAATTTTATGGGACAGGCGCGTCCGTTGTTCAAGAAGATATTCCTTGCAATCACATATTCTTTTATATTGAATGTGTAAAACTTGATTTAAATCGAAGGACCGAAGTACATGCTTGACTTGTGCAACATTTTATTGTTCTATTGAACAAGAAAAATTTCCATTGTTCTCACCATTTTTTTTTATAAAATTGCATGATATGCAATTCCTTTAATCATACACAGGCTTTTAATCGGTTATACTAATAGAATATGGTCAAATTAACTAACAAACGCAACTAATTATGATTACAAAAAAATTAGGTATGTGTAAATAATTGGTGACGTCAGCCAATTATTTGTAAAAGCCGACAAAATAGTTGTATTAGTTCAGGTTGTTGTTGTTGTAGCGGCATACAGTGCCTGGGTAACAGCCCTTGGCTGCAGAATTCCTCTTTCGGGTCGATCCGGTGCATAGAACCGGCTGTCGTGAGGCCGTAGTTCAGGTAATTATTTGTGCCGCTGACAGAACGCAAGAAGAAAAGATTAGTTTCATCAACCAAAATATTTGCCAGCCGAGTATTGCAGTTTCATATACTACTAAGTTTACTTCAGTTCAACTGGTTGTTGATTGGAGTACTGCAATTTTAACAAATGGAACTACCGCATCTTTCATTTCATTGTAAAATATTGCGTAAGTAGCTAGACGAGCTTCGGTTTCTAAAATCCCTTCGCAATGTCTGTCCACAGAATAGTTGCCCGAACTAAGTACTAATAGTCGTTTCAAAGTCGTCCTTATTTGGATTTCGGAACCTTTGGGGTTTTGTTTTAGAAACAAGCGAGCTAATGATTTCACAAGTAATAGATTTGCTTTACGGAGTCCGTCGCACCACCGCTAATAAAACTAATGTATTTAAGGTAACTAAGTAATGTAGACCGGTAAAATGTTACATGTCAAAAAATCGTCGCTGAAGCTGTGGCATTAAAAAATTACAAATATCTAAGAAACCGCCCTGCTATATATTCCGACGTTTCTATAAACAATAGTTACGTCAAGCGGTTTTTGTAAGGACAAATCTTTTATAATTCGGTATGTAAATGGTCGTTTTTGGCTCCTTGGCTTCATTATAAATCCGGCCGCAATCTCAGCCAAATTTCTAAAATAAGTTCTAATTAAGATTTGTAGTAAAACCAACATTACGATAATTGAAGTATTCATATATCCGTATTTATCGGTGGACTACATGAGTCAAAACGTTTAACAACGATGCCTTTTTAGAGATATAAAGTTTCTCTTAACTAACAGTCCGCATTTAAAGCATGTTTCGTCCACCAACAAATTATGATTTGTTAAGCGTGTGATTTTGTCCCTAAAGGAACGGTTTTTTCCCTGTGCCAATTCTGGCCAATAGCTTAAGACCATCAGCTATCATTATGAATCTTCAGGGTTTTAATACGTTTGCCCACAACCTTTCTTTCAACAGACATACGGACGATCGTGCAGATGGACATGGCTAGATAGTCTTAGAATCTTAATGGCGAACAACTTATTTGAATGTAATGAGAAACATGTCGTGGGACGTGCATTTTAAATAGCGTCCTTTTAATGTTAGGCGGACCCAAAAAGGTATACAAATGTGTGCTGAAATTGGACAGATTATGTAGATGTAACTAGAAAATATTTATTTTTAAATATGATTTCGCGTATTTAAGGTCTTAAGCGAAGTAAAAGTTAATAAGGAGAATTTATTTTATAATTAAAGTTTGTTCTATGAAAAGAAAATTTCAGTGCACGAACTAAAGTTCAACTGTACTGACGCTATACTTGACGTACACACAACCCCAATCAGCCTGTTAGCAAAGAAAACGGTTGAGACAAAGACCCAGTTCTCTTTGTGTAGCGCGCATAATTAATTCTGGGAGATTTAATTATATGAGTGAAAAATGAAACTGGAAATAAAATTCGGTTATGCCAACAAATTTAAAAGTTTTTCTATTTTTGACACCAAAATCCTGAACTAAATTTCAATGTTTGTCCTTTTTTGACAAGTTGGTACCTTTTTCGGAAAGTGTTGTATTGCAGCTTTTTGTGTGGAGACCTTATTCGACCCTTGAAAGTAAAAAATAGAGGCATATGAATGTCTCTACTAAGAGCCATATTCTAGAAGTAGATTTCGTCACTTACTTTTCAACTACGACAAAGAGATTTAATTGGCAAAAGCTTGGGAAAAACTATATCTATGTTGGCACATTTTAAGCAAGATTGAAGTAGACATTACAAACAGAGAAAAATTAAAACTGCAAAATATTCTTGTCTTGACTAGGTAAACAATATGGATACTTGGGTCTCCAAAAAATATTGCTAAACTTATTCTTCAGATTCTTAAGTATTGCCTACCTAGATTATGACCACCTATTTACGATTTAAGTTTATCTTTAATTAGGGATGCATTGATTTTTTATTTGATTTTAGTTACATACAAGTATTTCCACTCCAAATCAGAATTCAGACTAATTCATGTTTTACTTTTCATAAAATACTTTTATGTTGTTTTTTTTATAATTAATGTCTTTTATTACGTCATTTCTCTATATGTATGTACTTTATATAAGGGCTTTAAAAATTTCTTTAAATTATCCCGTATGTTTGTTTGTATGTATTTCATCTGGACATAGTTATCACCTGGTCGCGAGTGTTCCGATACGGACATGGAACCGGGAGCATCGCAAAGTCAAGATTGTGAGCCCACGCCACCATTGCAACGACACAATTCGACAAATTTCTTTTTGCCACAAATGGAAAATGTCAATGGAACAATATCAACGGGGCAGGGTAACGCTGGCCAAAGTAACGGTGGCGGAGATTCACCACGGCATATGCGCATGTATCATCCCAGGCATAGTCCTTTGGCCAGACAAAGGTAAGTGCAACTTAGTAGAATTAATTTGTTGACATTTTTTTAAATTTGTTTTTATTTTTACTTTTGTTTGAGTAGGGGCTTAGATCCACAGCGTGGCTTTAATGATGCCATGTCGCCCGATCATACAAATCATATAAGCCAACAGCAGCAACAAGCACAAAATCGCACGGGGACAACGGCTACACCCACCATGCAGCAACGCATCAAACCGTTAGGTGTAGCCACACCACTAGTTATGGCTAGCCCAGTTAGAAGGTAAGTTTTTCTCATTCAAGTCTTACCGTGCACCCAACCAACCACCACAACTTATTTATGTACCTACTGTAATATCTATTTTTTCCAACCAACACCACCTACCTATACACCAAAACCAAAATAATTTTCTTTTTACAACTATTTTGCTTTATTTTTTTTAATTCTTTTTGTTTTGATTTATTCTGCAAAATTTTTCCACCTACAAAAATGTCCTCTATTAATATCAACAAAATATTAAAAAAAAAACAATTTACCAACACCTAAAATTATAATACCTTACCTTTTATCCTGCATTATTCAAAAAAAAAAAAAAAAAAACTACACGCATTTTAATAACAAATCAAAAAAAAATTGAAACAAACCAAAAAATCAATTAAAAGATGGACATAGCTGGAGTTTGCCACGTTTTCTTTGTGCCAAACCAATCGGTAATTAACAAAAAACAAATTTTACACGGCATTTTCTCTCAGTGTGTGTTGTTTGCAGGCCAATCCAAAGAAAAAATTAAAACAGTTGTGCAAATGTTTGGTTCTGTTAACCATTTGTTAAACTAGTTTGATAAACGCACCACCTTAAAATATGCTTCAGTAGTAGTTATTCTGTGTATACTTTTAATAGATAGAGTAATTGCAACCACAACAACAGCAAATCTAACCAACCAAGTATAGTTTTCCACAAATTTAAAATTGTTTCTTTCATTTGTTGTTAGTGCGTGCATTGGAATACCTTAAATTACTTTTTATTTGTTTTCATTTCTATAGCCTTAATTTAGACTTTATGCAAACAATTGTTGCATATTTTTGGGCACACATGATGTTTTGATTTTCGTTACATCTGTACTTTTAGGCGTTCTGATATAGCTTTGTCGACATTAACTAACCTAGGAACATTTAAATTATCAAAAGTCTTGTACTAGCGACTTTCCTTTAAAAAACCTTTTGTCAAATCAGAATAAAAACGCGCGATCAATAAATATGGGGAAATGGTAATAAATGTGGTCTTTTACGGAAGTATAAATCATAAAAAAAACAGTAAGAAAAGCCGTGTTGTGACATTTTGAATATTTAATCTATAATGTAACAATTTTAAATGTGAGATACATTTTGGCTAACAAACTATTTGGAGTACACCTAATCCTGTTTTTACACGGTCTTTTTTTACACTATTTTGAAATAACACGGTCGACAGAAATAAACTTATCCTGCTTTTACACGTTTTTCTAAATAGCAGGAAAACACTTATCCTGTTTTTACACGTTTTTTTAGACGGAAATAAAATCTATTTTGAATTTAACTGTGATTTTATCTACATATGCATAGTTTTTTCTCTCTTCAGCATTGCCAGTTAATAATGAAGTTTTGCCACTGTTTCCACAAGGAACTGCCATTCAAATATTATTTTTCCGTATATTTTTTAAATATGGCAACACAATGTGATTTTGACATTTCATTGCAAATAATACCGATAGGTAGGGGAGCTGTGAAATTTCAATCAGATCTACAATCCTGTATGGCTCGATACAAGGAACTGTACAAAGAACTCTCCAAAGTAGGATCGCAACGTACTATAACTGAATTTGCTATTAAAATAAATAAACCTGTGCCTGAAACAAGTTCTGATATGCAGTTACCAATGAACGCAGTTGAAGATGTGGACGTAGAACTGAACAATTCTACGGACGAAACAGATATTGCTCCAACGCAGCAGAAAAGAATGCGCTTACATTCAGAAACTAATACCGAATAGAATTTACCCTTATACCATTTTTTATATTTCTATACAACTTTTTTATGTTCCTTGCATAGGAGATTTTTTTGTTTTTAAATTGGATTTTTATTGCTTAAAAACTTTAAAATGATTTTATTTTTTAAGTTCCTTTATATAAAATTAGTTCCTTTATATAATATGTGAAATAAAATGGACATGGTATACTGAAGAATAAAATTTATGTTTATTTTACCGAATTATGTATTAATTTTCGTAGGCTTTCTTGGGTTGCTGAACCAATCTAACATTTTTCCATTAAGTAGTGTCTTTATTTACACGATATTTTCTGGAACACATGTACCGTGCAAAAACAGGATGTATTTCAAACAAATGCTTTCCAACAGATTAACACATTTTCAAGGTGGAAATTAAGTTTAAAACATTTTGTATTCTCCTTATTATTTTAATCTTAATGCAAAGGTTATCATAACGGCAGACGGCGCATTTTTTCTGCAAACGGAGCAATTGGTTCTTATCTACGACATAGAAACATCTAGAATATGCAGCTCCTGCAAACAGACTTTAAGGCACAGAATCATTAGCGTCGGATCACATAGTAGATTAAAGGTCCGATTTCAATGAAAGCTAATCAAATTCAAGACATTAGTTCAGATCTAGAAATACATACTTGTATATAATTATTTAGAATCCTTTAAGTGATGTCATACTAAGGTCTGTGCAAGGCATGACCGAAACACCACCAATTTAACTTTCTGAATTTCGGTGTCTATCGATAACTAATCAGTCCCGCCCATAACCTATATCGGTTTTATTTGTAATATTCGCGGTAGGCATCTTTTATGAAGCCCTATAGTGATATACATACTCGTATAATGCTACCGATGATGCTTCCTAAATAGTAGACTGTTTCGACGTCTTTGAAATCAAAGATTCCATTTGACATTTAGAAAGTAATCTAAGATGCGTTTATATGCGTTTTATTTCTTCTTGAAAACTACACGTCAAAAAAACATCCTATATTTATAATTTATGTCATCAGTTACATTTCTGAATTTTTCTACGGATTGATTACATTCAGAATATTCCATTTGAAATTTAAAATATTCAATTTAAAATTCAGAATATATGTAATTTGGAATCTTCTACTTCAAAATCACAAAAAAATTCTTTATAAAATTCAGAAATTACCCATTGAAAGCTACGAATTGAAATTCAAGTATTAAATTTTAAATTCAAATGAATTTTAATTTCAAATGAATGTTTTGAAGTATGTATTTTCAAATTCAATTGGTGTTTTCTATTAGCTGAATTTCAAATATAATATTCTGAATTCATAACGAAATATTTTGAATATGAAATTTATTAACATTTGCTAAAGTACCATATATGGACACTTTTAATAATGACAATAAGCCATTATCGTTTGAAATGTTCGAGTCGTAGCTTACTTTTAATTTTCCGGATAAGTGTAACTAAATATTTCATTTGACCTCTGTCAAGGCACGTCCTTCTGTATTTCAGCTTCAGCTCGATGCGGTACATATGTTTTGGTCCAATGTTTTGCCAGTTTTTTACTTCTGTGAAAAAACAAAAATGAAAAAAAAATCACTAAACAGTGCATACTTTTTTTACTTACCTTTTTAAAAATTTAAAACTGTCTTGAAAAAAAAATTCCATTGCCACATTTATACCATTTCCCCTGAAAGTTACTGACAGTATGTCGTTCTTTGTTTGTTAGGTTACACCATGTTAATAAAATCATCGCGTTTAAGTTTATAGGTGCTTTATAATTCAATTGTTAAAATCGTTTAAAACTTCTACTCGGGAATGTTTAGAAATTTAGTCAAAAATATAGCATAATTTTAGGTTATACCATATACGACGAATGTATGTAAGTTTCTAGCATATTTTAAGTTATTTATTTTAAAACTTTCTCATTACCACCAGTTATATTTTTTATTTGTTTTCTATATTTATATTTAAAAAACAACTATTTTCCTCTTTATTTTTTTAAGCCAAAAATGATCAACAAATACTTTGTAAAATATTTCTATAAGAAAATGAGCGAAAGAAAGCGAGAGAGTGCGCGCACACAACACACCTTAACTCACCCTGTATCGATTTTGTAAATCACATCCTTTAATTAAGCACCTAGACTTACAACAGAAAACTGAGACAATTCTAAGTTTATTTCTTCTTCTGTTTTGTAAAAAAAAATACTCCGTCCATTGTTTAAAAACAACTTTTGTTTCGTACTAAACATTCGTCTACTGTTATTATTATTACTACTACTACTCTACCTCTACTTTTTCAACTACTCCTATTTATTTTTCACCCAAAATAATGGAGGTGAGTTTATTTTTTTTTCTTTATATTATTTTTTTTCCAAGTAAACCAAAAGAAAGCACTTCTGAACTTACTATAAACCATTTTTCCTGTTTACTTTATTCAAGTATCATCATGTTTACATCACCCTCTACAGATGTTGCTATTTGTTCTCGTTTCTCATACTATTTCGATAAATCGTTCATTTTATATATTTGGAAAAGTTTTAAAATTGATCATTTGTTTTTGTCAATACAATTCTTTCGAGAAGGGTTTAATCTAAATTATTAAAATAATAAACATCTCTCAATTCGTAAACATGTATGACGTTGATTTTGCCTCAATCTAGTGATTCGTTCGTTCTTGTCAGTTATCCATATTGCTTTCCGTCACATTTTTTCATATTCATCTGATAAATTTAAGTTATTTTTATTAAAATCTTTAGATATTCTTAAGGGCGTTGTTAATAGCTATTAGTGCCACCTAAAAGTATGCAATAAATTGATTGAATAATTGTTGCAAACTACATTTATTTTGTTTAAATTTATATATTCGATTAGTTTAATTTTATCGCTTAAAAGAAAATACGAATTTACATCGTTCCGTTAGTATTTTTTATTTATTTGTATTTTATTTTTTATTTATTTGTATTTTATTTTTTATTTATTGTATATATATACCATCGTAATCCAACGGATTTCCACTTCCAATTTCCATACAAATTGTAATATACTAAAATACAAAATCCCGTGAAAATGGACTTCAATTGTATATGCGAATTGGACGTTAAAACAATTAGAAAGCAATTGAAATTCTGTTAGAATTGCATAAATATCACAAAAGGAGTTTTTGTTTCGTATGTTTCAATAAAACTGCTCACATAACATTTTTTCCCACACGGACTTCTTAAATGTGAAATGTTTCGGCTCTGGGATTCAATTATGGTTAGCTTAATCCCGTTGCCTTTTTTTAGTTTATGGGCCAACAAAATTAGTTATGACTTTTCCATTGTTTAGATAATAATAACTCAATAGCGTCATCACGGATGAAGTGAAAATATTGAAACTACCCAGTAAACCAAAATTTCCGACAATGTCTGATATCAGACAGTTCTGAACAATATCTGAACGTTACGAATTCTGTTCGATTTGTCTGAGGATTTTTTTTTAGAGAAGTAGTTTAGAACTTTTGTCAACCCTCTCATATGTTTTTCGTTACGAACTCGGTGAGAAATCGGAACATTTTGCCGATTGTCGTGCAGAATTCTGACCGAATTCTGAATGTTTGGTTTGCTGGGTAACTGCATTGGGTAAATAAGAAACGCCTTTCTTATTTAAGAGTGCAAACCAACGCGATTATGTAATCTGTTATATGAGTGAACCATGTTCACTTTGATGCGCAGCTTTAGAAGGCCATTTTAAACCAAAACATGAATTTTACAGTGTTCATAACAAATTCTACAGTGTTCATAATGTTGTACTTCATTATAATTAATATAAGGGCGATTAACACTGGTCTCTAGCAAAGAACTTGATCCCAGCGGTACAAGTAAAAAACACGAGCAGTGCATCGGTTTTTTAATAATTGTTCAACGGTTAAGGAACGAATGCTTTTACTGTACCTGATTTCTCAAATGGCCACCTGTTCACCAAAACGAAAAACTTGCCAAACTACTTTAATCATACGCAATTTCTCTTCTATGTATAGATTGACGATTATTTTGACTGCTCTAAAATATAACCTACCAAGCGTACAATCCCACGAAATGCTGCTTTAGGTCGATCCATTACTTGGAACCAGCGGTCGTGGCTTTGTGGTGGTCCAACGGTTTGTCTTTGAATTTTAAGAAAAAAAAGAAGAAAAAGAAAAAAAAAATATTCAGTACTTTTAATATCACAAGATTTTGACAAGAGCTATTGCCCAACACACTTACTTTTATTTATTTATATGTTCACTTCTTTTAGAAACATTCAAAATGCATAACAGCAACGAGTTTGTGTCCTTCGTTAACAACACAGATTGCTCGGAAGACATATAATGGAGATTTGGCATCAATGTCCACCAGGGTAGCTAGTATTTGGTGACGAAAAAATTTTTTTTTTGGAAAAAACCTAGAAAAGGCTAAAAATTCGCAACAAAAAAAACTCAATATAGGTACACAAAATCCTTTTTTTTGATATCTTGTTCGACGAATTCGCCGATACATTTTAACTACAATTCAACTTTGAAAAATTGAAACATTTAAAAATCCAAAACGGAGAACTTACTTGTTCAACTAAAGGCTATTTACTTGAAATTTTATTTTTTTATGAAGAAAACAGCACTCTGAGGTGATTTACACTCACGGTAAAAATATTCCTTGGTCTTTCGCCATCTTTTAAAACAAATCACTTCAATACATTTGTGGACTATTACTAAGCAAACAGTATTTTTCTTTTCCGAACATTTACAATTTTTCAGATAGTTCTTTGAGTTAACATCAACCAGCTAGCAAATTGGAATGCTGCTTTGAAGGGAAAAAGGGATTTTTTGTAGTTTGAAAACTATACGTGACCATATTTTCCGTTTTCTTACGGAACGGAATTTAAAATATGGGAATATCAAATACAATTTTAGGGAATCAACGCTGACCAATAGTGATGTAAAGCCGACTTCTTATATCTATTAACAAAACACTTTATTTGTATTTTCTTTATAAAACTATTTGAAAAAAAGCTAAATAATTTCTTAAAAATTCTACAAAAAGAGATTAAAGCTAAATCCGAAATCCATCCATCCAAACCATTAATTGGCAACGCTGCTGTCCACTGACATCTACAAAAACATTACTCTTTTCAACACCGTACCGCTCTTATCAGCAAAACAAGCGGTGTTTGAAAAAACGCTTAATTTACAGAAACCAAAACAATTTTATATTTTATTGGGGAATTTTTAGCTTGTCAACTAAAAGATAGTTTTTTAAGACATCATGCGTATTATTTGTTAGTAAATTATACGCTGGTACAGTCGAAAAATTGCAAAATCGAAACAACAATTTGAACTAATCTGACAATTTTATATAAAATGTACTCCGTTTAAGTGAAAAAACACATAGATGTTTCGTTGAGATGGATACATTTCTATATCAATACTTGCACATTGCTAGTGTTCATCAGCATACTCTGACAGATAGTCATGCGTACCTTAGCGGCGGTACCAAATTTACTGCCATGTATTGATCTTTTCAATAAAAATTGCAATTTCTTCGAACTTTATTATTGCTCGTCGTAAACTCCAGAGATGATCTAGATGATCAAATGCATGATACCCGTCAAAGGAACTAAGATAAGACCCCAAAACATTGTATGACGATACGAGTAACTTATAGTAAAAGGCTATATTCGATTGTAAATTGGCAAAAACGGCCCAGGGGGAAAAAACTTTGCCTTCAAGGGACGAAAAAGAACAATTTTTTTTAGTAATATCCTCAACATATCACAATTATTTGTGAGCGAACCATGGCTTCGGGTCTGTGACACAAAAAAGCGGTATAAAGGGTATTTTTTTTCAGACGTTTGGTTTTCAATAAAAAATAAAACGCATATTATTTAATGTTATGGCCAAGAATTTAGCTTTTTTATAAAGATAAGGGTTTGTCATTATGTTTTAATTGCGCCGAATATTCTCTTCCAAGGCATCAATCGTGTCGGCCTTATCTGCGTAGACAAGCAACTTCACATAGCCCCACAAAAAATAATCCAGCGGTGTTAAATCGCACGATCTTGGAGGTCACGCCACAGGCCCCCAACGCGAGATAATGCGCTCGCCTAAAGTTTCCTGTAATAAATTTATTGTTTCGTTGAATATATATTGTCGAAAACAAACGACGTCCTCATCAACATCCTCCAATTCAAAAAAATCATTAATCATAGCGTTCCCCATTGACTGTAACATTATGGCCGGCTCAATGATTCCCTCTTTTTATAGAGCACACCAAACAGGGACTTTGAGGATGTAACGGCTTGTGGGTTTTTTTTAACAAATGCAACAATTTTGGTTATTAACGTACCCATTCAACCAAAAGTGAGCTTCATCGCTGAAAAAAAATTTCTTGTAAAAATCAGGATCGGTGGCCATCTCGTTTTGGGCCCATTCACCACGATTTGCAAACGTTGTTTCAAAGTTAGTCTATTCATTTTGAAA
Organism: Hydrotaea diabolus; assembly: GCA_963513945.1. Taxonomy (NCBI): domain Eukaryota; kingdom Metazoa; phylum Arthropoda; class Insecta; order Diptera; family Muscidae; genus Hydrotaea; species Hydrotaea diabolus. The sequence continues at coordinate 106,224,016 of OY740718.1, forward strand.
TGGCAAACTAAACTGAGTATAAATCAAGTGACAGCTGCCAAAAAGACCAACTTCGAAAAAGTGAGGCCAGATTGAAAACACCCGTTATATGGTTCTTAGAAACGTTTACTAATAATCATGGACACGTGGTCATTTGCAATTCGATTAGAACATTTTTTACTTGGGGTCGGACTCATTAACCCATGGGCCTCTACAAAGGGGCGTTATGATCAAAGGAAGTCACCACTAGTAATGCAAACTTCACTACTAATCCAAATATGGATTTAAGTTGCAGATTTGTTTGAGCATGAGCATGAGGCTAAGAATTACGGCATGAAGTGCCCAAAAAACGAAACTTATGGTCAAAAATGTGATTACTAATCAATGCGGACTTATGGTTACTTAATCCAATTATGGAGTTATTTTAAAAAATTTCAGCAACTGCATCTCGTTTCCATGAGCTTTAATGCCAAATCTACGGTGGGGAGTATGTAAGATTAGGACTGGCCGAATTTGTACTTCTTTAAAAAACTAAAAAAACAACCGGGTTGATTGTGCCTTGGATTATGCTTCAATGGAAATAAGAAAATTTTAAAAAAATAAAACTTAGTTGACGAAAAACATACTAAAAAGGAAAAATAAACAAACAGACTCAAAACTGGAAAAAAGAAAAAAAGAAGCATAGCAAATATCACATTATGGAACGGAAAGGCCAATTATACAGCACTCCCATTGATACGATGGAACAAGAATACAGCAATATTGGTCTAGAGGCAGCCGAACAAAAAGAACAAAATCAATTACACAATCAGACATTGACCACTAAATGGAAGCAAGCTGGACCAATCGGAAAGAATGAGTTTGTCCACGTAGATTGGAGTTCTGCATGTCCAAAGTTTGATATTCTAAAGAATGCTTTTAAAGAAGACAAAAATATCAAGCCAGAAACTACATATTTTCATAAATTATATTCGAATGACTCTATGGGAAGTGTACCATCTACGAACAACAACCAACGCAGACGATCACCACCACTTTATAAAAAACGGCCTAGCGAAGTCAATGACGACAACACCGAATATTTGGACAAAAATTCTAGCCGCAGGCGTAAATTATTATCTGACCTACCAAGCCCAAATAAAACGAGCACGAACTATAACGTCAACAATTCGCCACATGCTTCCAACGATTCACCACGTTCGAATGATTCCTCTCTACATTCGATTGATGAGACTTTTGTAAAAGAAACTGTGCTTTGTAATTCATCAAAAATATCATCAGCCAATGTTTCAGCTGAGGACAGTAGAAATGCTAATCATGCGCTCATTAAAAATGTCGCTTATCAAGCCAGGGAAAAGCAACGTCCTCAAACTGCAAGCGAGGAAATTAACTTTATAATGCTATTTGGACTTTTTACAGGACTTCTTATTTCGAAGGCATTGCAATATTTGCAGTTGTATTTCTGTTGGTCCCTAAAGCAAGTTGATCAGCTGCGTTACGCTCTGTTGGGCTCCCTGTCCATATGGGAATTCTTAAATATGGACAATAATGGCCGTTTTCACAGACGTACTAAAGTAATTTTGCTGCCTTTTATATTGGCCTGTAGTTTGTTATATGGTCTAACAGAATTGTTACAGTTTTCAGTACGAATTCTGTTGACCACCGCTCCCTTGTGCTTGATCAATTTCGTTCACAAATTGTATTAATGATAAAAGCAAATAGAAAGGTGGCGTACGCCATTGGGAAATATGTTAATCTGTTAGATTTTATATTTTGGTTTGAAATGTAATAAATTGTCATTGTTTTTTGTTAGAGTTACCTACAATAAAATACTTATGTATATCCATACTTAATGGATGTTCTCAAACTTAAAGGGTTTAAGTGGCGGTCATGTTTAAATTTAACGCGCTTCGATATTGTGCACGTGACCTCCAGTGGGCTATACCAGCGTTTACTTTACAAGACTTGGTCTTCCGCCTAAACCTTTTCTCGAAATAATTGCTTCATTTACTTGCGCCATATAAATCTCGGGCGGTATGATCGTGTTGTATGGCGTAATTTTGGTTCGTCGAGAGAAGCATTTATTCTTTAGCTGTTTGTAATGCCATAATATCACTTATTACCTGGTATATTATTTTCAGACTGACGTCATTTTCTTTGTTGATAGACGAATAGAAGGTATAGACGAAAACGTTGAACAACACGAAATTGCAACTGCATGCATTTACTTTGTGAGAATGTTACCTCGACATTCTTTTTGTAGATGCAATCATCAGCATTATCTGACCGATACAAACCCAATCTTTGCCGACTCTTTTTATATACTACACGCAGAGAAAAGATATGGTTACTATATGGTCACGGCAACAATAGTATGTTCTCTGCAGTAAAAGTATGGTCGTCGCAACCATAGTATTGTTTTTTGAATTTGATTGTTGAAATGTAACAAAAGTATTGTAGCCAAATTTAAAAATGAAAATATGGTTGTAGCAACAATATAAATATGGTTGGTGGGACAAAAGTATTATTTTCGTGGGTTTTATGTTAACAATAACATAATTACGGCAATCATACCGGTAAAACCTTAATTTTTTTTTTAATTTGACAATGTTATTTTTACGATTTTTACGCAATAATAGTAACAAAAATTATATTTTAAAAAAAAATACGGATTAGTATAACTAAAATATTTTTAATAAATGATATTCTTTTACTGTTAAATCAATCACTCCTATTGTTACATAACGTACTTAATAAAATTCTTTATTGTTGAATAACAACGTATTCTAGTCTTTACAAACAATTTTGGGGATCATAGTATGGTTGTGCGTAAGTCATACAATGGTTGTGAGGATCATACTATGGTTGTACGTTAAACAAAATATGGTTATAAGGATCATAATATTGTTGTGGAGATCATAGTATGGTTGAATGTGAATTATAATATGGTTGTGGGGATCATAGTATGGTTGTGTGTGAATGATTCTATTGTTATGAGGACCATAATATTGTTATGGGGATCATAGTATGGCTGTCTGTGAACCATACTATTGTTGTGATGATTATAATATTGTTGTGCCACAACCATATAACCAACAATATTATGGTGCTTTTCAAATATTGTTACCCCAACCATACTTTTTTTCTGCGTGTAGAAAAGAAAGAAGTCACTGATCTTCCTATACGAGGGTTGTTATATAAAGTTCTGGCCTATGCAACACTAACTGTTGCCGGGCGCCATCTGACATTTCCATTGGAAAGTTTGACATTTTTTAGCATAAAAGTACTCAGAACGTACGACCGTCATTTGTGCTGTTTACAGTGACTTAAAAAAATCAATTTGGCAAAAAATCGATTTAACTCGGGAACATTTTCGTGCAATCATTTTTCACAACTTTCGACGTGGATTATTTCGACAAGAGTGCATTGATGGTGATGAAGCACCATCCTTTAGCACTGTGAAAAACTGGTTTAATAAGATCAATCGTGGCCGACGCTCGCTCAAAGACGAAGGTCGTCCAAAAACGGCCGTTATGCCAGAGAACATTGATGCCGTGCGTGAACTGATAATGCAAGATCGTCATGTGACATACCGTGAGATAGAGGCATCCTTGGGCAATCATTGACAATCGCTCAAAAAAGGCTCGTGCCAATTGGTGCAAAGAAATTCGAAAAAAAATACGATCGCGGTGCTTCAAAAGACGTTTATAAAATCGTCACAGGTGACGAATCATGGATCTATACGTATGAGCCCGAAACAAAACAGCAATCGACAGTGTGGGTCTTCGAAGACTGTTGCGCTTGAGCAACGTAGGAGGTCAATTCTGAGTGGTACACCACTTTTGATGCCTGAAGTCTTCGGAATAACGAACAAGAGAAGACGAATCATTGTACACCATGACAATGCGAGCTCTCAAAACATCGTCTCAAACCAGCGCTTTTTTGACCGGCCAAAACGTCGAATTGAAGGGGGTTCCGCCGTACAGCCCTGACTTGGCACCCAATGACTTCTTTTTATCCCCGCAAATCATGAAAAAATGCGTGGTCAACGATTGACGTCGCCACGGTTGTGGACACAACCCGCGCGATAGTGTTTTTATGAGCAGGGCACAGCGAGCTAAGATTCCAGTCACCATACATGCTTTCTTTTAATCAAATTGTGCAAATAAGTTGGCCCATGTCTTTGCCAAAGGATGCCTCCAACCTTAAACAACTCAGCCGCTAGAGAATCGGCTTCTGCAACCATATTTTTTATGGTGCGCAACTTCAGTCTTGACTTCATCAGTCATCAATAGTTGGTACTGGTTCGATTTAACCAACAGAATCTTGAGACAACAATAGGTTCGAAATATGTTAACTTCATATACTCACAACACTTGCTGTCTCCGTCATAAAAAAAATTGTATTGCTGCGGGAGTTCGTCCAAATTTCCAAGACGTTTGCGACAGTTTCTAGTCCTATCTCATAAATTTCTTATTTGACCTAAATCGTTAATGGTCTGTTTGTATAACACCTGTCCTTCACGATACCCTAAACAAGTCTAACGGCCTCAAATCGGCTAATTGGCCCCGATGTGGCTAATTGTGGCATCGCCGAGATGATTACCGAACTTGGCGGGCAAAAGATCGATTGTGCATGATCTGTGCGGTATGGTGCGCCATCCAGCTGAAACTGAAGATCGTCCATGTTTTAACCAACGGCCACATAAATGACGTTTTAGCTGAATTAAAAAAATGGACCAAACATGCCGTTGCTTAAAAAATAACACCAAACTGTGACTGTCTTCTCGACGATGTCGTGCAGATATTTATTCTGGTACCCATATACTGTAGTTTTGCTTGTTGTTGTTTTTGTAGCGGCAACTGTGTGCCGGGTTGACAGCCCTTGGCCAAAGAATTGCTGTTCGGGTCAATCCGATTCATAGAACCGGCTGTCGTGGGATTCAGTTTAGTTTTGCTTGTTAAAACCGCCGCCGATTTGTTAAAAAAGTGTAAATTTTTATTTATTACATTTTATTTGTTAAAATAAACTTTAAACATTATTCATGTCTAAAGTCGAGTCCAAATGTACTCGACTCTTTAAGAACTCAGCCTAGATACCTTTGAAGTATTAGCCTCTATGCAGTCTAAGTACTAAAACGGCTACAAGAAATTAATTTTTCATTTTTTTTATAAGAATCTAGTAACTCATGACTTTCTCTTTAGACATGATCAAAATTGTCACTTTGACTTAATTATTTCGGTATTGCTATCCAATCATAGTAATCGAGGCTAATCAGTTCTACATCGAATGGCATATTTTTTTAATTTGTTGACCAATACACGCGACATCAACTGGATTTGGACCAAATCCGGGAGTTCCTTTGTATGGGGGGTCTATCAGAAAGTGCTCCGATTTGGACCAAATTCAATAGCGTCCGTCCTTGTCCCAATATATTACCACATGCCAAGTTTCATCAAGATCGGTGCATAAATGCGACCTGTACTTTGATTACAAGAATAGATGGACATCTTTACATCCAGCCAGCCAGCCGACCAGCCAGCCAGCCGACCAGCCAGCCAGCCGACCAGCCAGCCAGCCGACCAGCCAGCCAGCCGGCCAGCCAGCCAGCCGCCCAGCCAGCCAGACAGACATGGCTAGATCGACTCAAAATGTAATTCTGAGCAACTTTCTCTCTGGTCCCGGTATTCTAACTCGATTCCTTCGATGTGTTACAAACGCAAGCACTAAGCCATTATACCCCATACCACTATGTGGTGCGGGTATAAAAAATATCAGTAATAGCACTGAGAATGGTTACAGCAAATTGACTAAGGGGTCTTAAATGCACTTACACTTCGTGACACATTTAAAAGTGACGTAATTTGTATAAATCGTTGACACGCTTTGTGGAAACAATGTCCGTCTTATTCGCTATACTTAGAAGCCGACTTATTTAAGTCGTATCAGAGTTATTTTAGAAACTACTTTTGAAATTCTTTTTTCTTTTGGACAATTTGTGACCTAAGAAGTACCCATTTATACCATTAAGATTGGTAGTCAGAATATACTTAGTAGGGACATAAATACTGTTACAACATTGAACATAACCATTTCAATAGTAGAACTGAACATACCCCGTTAATGTCATATGGGTTTTGAAAGCTAACCTCAATAGCGTTAGTCTGTAACGGGATTTTAAAATTGTTTCAACTTTCATCATGGAGTGGTCAGATAATGAGAACCGTATCGCTGTAATAGCGCTTTTTAAGTGTGAAATGAAAACAAACGATATTTTCAAAACGCTCCGGCCACTAGGGATTAGCCGCATGTTCGTCCACCGATGCATAAAACTGTTTCAGGAGACTGGAGATGTAAAAGACCGCCACAGGTCGGGCCGCCCACGCTCTGTTCGAACACCTCATGTCATCAAAGCCGTTAAATCAAGAATTCACAGAAATCAGCTCCGAAAACAGAAAATAATGGCCCGTGAGATAAATATCACGCAAAAGTCCATGAGTAGAATCATTAAAAAAGAATTGAGACTTGGGCCTTTCAAACGACGTAGCGGACATTTATTGACTGCAGCTTTAAAAAAATAGGATTGAAAAATGCAAACGTCTTTTGGTGAAGCACGCTGATAACTTGCACAGAAAAATTTTGTTCACCGATGAAAAAATGTTTACCGTTCAGGAAAAATTTAAAAAGCAAAATGATGAAGTGTATGCGCGGTCATCTAAGGAAGCATCTGAACTGATCCTAAGGGTGGAAATGGGTCATAACCCAGCTTCAGTCAACGGCCGTTTTTGGACGACCTTCGTCTTTGAGCGAGCGACGGCCACGATTGAATTTATTAAACCAGTTTTTCACAGTGCTACAGGATGGTGCTTCAACGCCATACAAAGATTTAAGTCCATCGATGCACTCTTGTCGTGATAATCCACGCCAAAAATTGTAAAAAATGATCGCACGAAAATGTTTACGAGTTAATTCCATTTTTTTTGCCAAATTGTTTTTTTTTTAGTCACTGTGTGTTGCCTTGGCCAGAAATATATAGCAACCCTCGTATGTCATCTCATGACCGATTTTTGCTCTACAGCCGTTTGCTAAAGCTTATAGATAATCAGAGGTGTTACTCACCAAGGGGGTGATTTATAATTTTTAACGTATGTTTTTTTTTATTTGAGAAGAGGAAATGTGTAATTCATGATAATACATAATCTGCAAAAACGTAGGGGAAACTCGTAGTTCGTACTTGTCTAGATTTTTTATGTGAAGTTATTAACATGCAAATTACTTCAAAGGGAAATCAAAAATTGTGTACAATTTTCACTGCAGTTTCTCTAAGTGTTGTATTTTTTTATATTGAGTTTGACACATTTTCACATAAAAAGTCGATCTTAGGTCTGGACTTTAGAGCGAAACCGTTATTACTCCTTGTGATAAGTATTCCGCCGTAATGCAATCTATGTTGAAAGATTAGGTGTTATCGGATGGAAGGTGGACCAATAGTAGTCACTAGTTTAAAGTATGTTCTTATCACTTTTTATATTATATTTGCATTATATATATTTTCTAACGAATTAAGAAAACACCTTTAAGTTTTAAAAGTATTATTAAGTATTATTTTCATTAAGTAGCAGATGCGAAAAATAGAAAAAGTATTAAATTAAAATGCAATGCTATAATTTCAACATTTTGAACGCCTAAAGACAAAGACAAGTACTGTAAGCTTTAGTAGTAATCAAACGTAGTGTCCATTCTTGCATCACTTCATGGCCAGGCTCCCAACTGCCACATCTTGCAAACTCATCGTTCACGCTGACAAAATCGTAATTCTTATACATCTGCATTCCCCTAGATTCACATCGCTATCCTTACAATCAGTTGGTATTCGCCACTTCACCAAACATTGATTGATTGATAACTTTATTTTATTCGTTTCTTTCGTTTTGTTTGGTTTTCGATTCTATTCTAAGTGTCTGCACTGCTTCTTCTTTATCCGATTAACAAAAAAAAAGAACTAACTACTCGTACTAACCCAAAATAAAAATGTATGGCGCGAAGCTTTCTTTTTATCCTCTGTTGATATGTCATATCTTTTAATGGCTTTGTTTTTTCTTTTCAAAAAAAAACAGTTTCCTATGAAAGACAGCATACAAATCAAATAATGAGTGATTCGATTTTATTTGTTGTATCGTTTTAATCTTAAATCTAGATCGAATCCGGGTACACCAACTCAGCCAAGAAGACCTGATTTCATAGGGTTGAATCAACAGCAGCAGCAACAACTAGCGAATCCACAGAATCCAACGCAATCATATTACGAATATACAACAAATGTTGGTCCGGTAGGAGCAGCGTCAACATCAACGGGGCTACCTCCGCAACATCCGCAGTTACCAACAATACAGCAGCAACAGCAAATGTTATTGCAGCAACAGCGTGCCATTATGCAACAACAACAGCAGCAAGGTAAGCAACGTTATTAACAAAGTAGTCTAAATGAATATCAAAACAATTTCCTTATCTTTTCTTAATTTTATTAAGGGGCTATTAATATACAACAACAACATGCTGCAGCATTGGCCCAACAGCCCTATGGCGGCAGTCCACAACGTCGCTTCCTCTCCGAAGGAGAACTGGTACGCCAGAGTAGCGGTGCTGGTGAGTTATCATATGCCCGCTCTAACAATACCGTGGACAATATACGTGAATTGGCTGGCAGTCCACAGCGTGGTGTCTACATGTGGAAAGATACGTCTCCGGGTTTTCAGGGTAGCACTGGTGGTGGTGGTGGAATAGGCATGGTGATGCCGCCGTCATCATCGATCGGAACTGTTGGCAGCAGTGCGGGCACTATGCCAACAAGTATGCAACATCATAGTACGGGCGGGCCTCAATACATCACGACACAGCAAGGCCATCCTCTTATACTGAACCACTCGCGCATGCAGCCTGGTGTTGTGCACGATTTCCAACAGCAGCAACCACATGCTGTATTCCATCGTTCGAATCCAACTAGTCCTACAACATTACCCTCGGCTTCAACAACAGCATCGGCACCGGCGTATATGTTACGTTATGGTGGCGGTACCGCTACTGTTTCCTCGCAATCCCAGCCTCAGCCCCTTGCTAGTTATAGTCAGGCATTGGGCAGCGGCGGTAATCCCGTTGCTCCATCTGTTGTGACTGGTTCACAAGGCTATCAGCCCAAAATACATGGCGGTGTTCCCGTCTTTCCCCCCAATCCCCAAGGCATGCCGTCAGCTAATACACAACCCTCGCCTCAGATTAAACGCAAACAAACTCCCACCCGACCCATGTCCTTTGTGAGAGCACTCGAAATGACCGATTCTATGGAAATGCAAACGCTCGAGCAGCAGCAACAGCAACAACAACACCATCATCAACACCAGCAACAACAGCAACAGCAGCCAAATCGCAACAACGGTGCCATTATAACGGGTCAAGGTGGCATCCAGCCACACTTGATGGGTGGCGGACGGGCCAATACCAACACACCCACACCAGATCGTGCCAGTATTTACGATATGAATTACGAAATTTCAGTATAACCCGTACTGGTACCGGTCGTTGTAGCTCCACCCGCCCCTTCAACGGCCCTGCACAACGCCTATGGTCGTAAAAAACTAATGGCGTCGAACAACATAGGCGGTGTCTGCACCTTGAACAAGAAATCACTTGTCGTCAGCAGCAGTACCAGTAGTAGCGGCAGTGGTGGCAGTGTTATTGTTGGTGTTGCCGCTGTTGCAGCAGCAGCTACAGTCCCTGCAGAGCCGGCTGCCTACGCTTCCGTGGCTGTGGTAAATGCCAACTCTACAAATGGCACAAGTAGCCTTAGTGTAAGACAACCAAACAAAAGAAAATTTTCCACTTTCTTCTAAGAAAAACACGCCGAATGAAGTGGAGAAGTTGAAAATCAAAATACGCACTCACTTAGCAGTCTGGCATATAATTCTCCACCCCCCCCCCCCTCCCCTTTGGCGCCTGGCCTACACTACTACTGATCTTATACTAACTCAATGTCGCTTCGATGCTGCTCTCCAGAAATAAAATAATAAAAAAAAACCAACCAACCTCCCATAAAACAAATGTTGTATATAAATATTTTAGACTTAAGTTTAACAAATTATGGCGATTTTTTATTTAAAGAACAAATGTGAAGCAAACCTCCATCTGTACAACCATTTGCAAAGTTAATTATGTATTTGAACAATCTATCCTAACTAATCACAACAAATCCCATTTTTCACATCCTCCTCGGTTAAATTTCATACCTAAGGCCGAATTGTTAGTCGTGTGTGTGGTGATTAATTTAAATTTGTATGCGAGAATTTTTAACAGGGCTTTAGAATATTTTAATTAATAGTGTACGACTACCGAGGCCGTATACAATCATCTTTTTTTTGATTTCAAATATATTTAAATTGTTCATATGAGCGGATCTATTCGACATTGATTGATTTTTTATATCTCTCAAGCCCAATTGGAATTGTTTTTGAGTTCATTTTTGAGAGGCTGTCAACCTGAACGAACATTTTTCTGCATAATCTAGTCGTTATTTGCAGTGGGCAGAAGTTTAATTTGTTGTCGATCGATGTGAAGAAATCTGTATTTTTAAAAAAGACAAGTTATTGTTGATTTTTAATTGCTGGTAAAGGCTAGAAGCAAAATTATTTTGCAATGAAGATTATTTAATCAGCGACTACATGAAACAATATTAAAATACATGAGCAGTCGTTGACGAACTTTTTTTAATTCTGAATGGTTTTTAGATCTCCTTGAAATATGTAGTATATATGTTTGATATCGTATATAATTCAATTACTTCTCAGTATAGGGAGGAAGTTATCTGTATATATTGAAAACTATTTCAACATATCGTTTTTATTTGTTGCATGCTAGTTTTAAAATATATATCTCGCTGTTACTAAACAACGAATCTAAATTCAGAAACTATTTTACATTTCTTTTCAATTTCGATTCACCATTGTGAGATTTCAAAGTGCTAATTTCTCAACAGTTTTGTTAATGTCTGATTTTTGTTTCTTTGCACGTTATCCTTAAATTTTTCCGTTACTTATTCAAAATGTAAAAAAGCGAAAATAGCGAATATTTTAACCGTCCAATTTACACTCTAAAACACTTGTAAAGGGGACGTTTTATATGAAATTTCTATTGTTTTCGAAGATTTTAGAAACTTTTTCCTGGTTCCTTGTTAACTTTCGCGTGTGACAGGATAGAGAATTTTTTAATCTTGTGAGACAGACATCTAAACTTTAGATGTTTCTTTCCATCTCTTTGCAGACACGTTAGTGACTAAGTACGGAATATATTAATCGGCTATTAATATTTCTTATACTTGAATTGAAGGTTTTTTTTTTTAAAATGATAAGATGTTTTCTGTTTCCAACTCCCTATAAACTTCTCAAGACGCTCTTGCAGGTATGTGAGTGACAAAACTTAGAATATTTCATTCCAACTCCTTATCATCCCTATAAGCTGTTCTTACAGCAACGCAACAAAATAGACTATGTTTTAATCACCTTTGCACCTTCCTCTTTAAGCGAAGCAAATTTTATATCAAATTTTAAACGTTTTTAAATAGTTTTGAAGTCCTACGTCCTCCTGCAGAAACGTGAATTATAAAATCTATGCAGTTGTGTTTTGTTTTACATTTATTAAGTTTTCAAAAACTTTGACTGTACAAGTTAAATATTGAAATATGTGTTTCTCTTTTAATTAAAAAAACTGCAAACAAGGCATGTTTTTTTTTTTTAAATTAATATTTAACATATATACATACATATAAGATCAATGGATTAAATTGAATCAAAATTTTGCAAAAAAAAATGTTACTGATAGCTCGTTCAGTTTAAGAAACATGTTGAAAACGAAACTAGATTTGACCGACCAATATTAAAGCACGAAAGCCTGCTTTTCATTAAAACACTATTTTACCAACTAGCCATATGCGCAAAATTATTATATGCATATATTATTTTTATCCGATGATTTTTATTTAGCTAGAAAATTTATAAACAAATTTTAAAGGAAATTTTATCGTATCAAATAAAAAACGCCAAATGTTTGATCTTCCCCTGGCATAGTGTGCAAACTTGAAAACATATCGTCTGTATGCAGGTTAGTTGTTGTTGTAGCGGCACATAGTACCGGGTGACAGCCCTTGGCCGAAGAATTCCTCCTTTGGGACGATCCGGTGCTTAGAAACGGCTGTCGTGGGATCGCTTTAGTCTTCAGGTGCAGGTTAGTCTTCAAGGTCGCTGAATAAAAATAGATCTTCGTCAATTCTTTCTCAAAGCCTTCATGTTATTTATGTGTACGAACTTATTAGTCTAAAATTAAAAAGTAATTTTTGAGTCTCCCAGCTTAGATTTGCCTTATGCTGCCTGAGACTGAATATTATTTGTTAAATAGATGCAGCTTAGATCATGTCGTCGGTATACTACGTAAATTTGCCAACTTCATTTGGACAACTTCGAGCTAAAACAAATTTAGCTCGGATTTTTAGGCGATACATTTTTCTACTAGGAAGAAAATCTCTCTTAAGCTACGGAGAAAAGTATATTTGGCCATTCAAAGAAAGTAAAGAAAATATGAGTTAACCAAATGAAGCTGGTCAATTTACGGCCACGATATTATGGATAATACGTACCAATACCCTTGGCAAGTATTTATACGACTAGACTTTAAACGACTTTTTAAAGAAACACTCAGCACTATCATTAAACAGAATTTATTTTACTTGGAATTTGCTTTTCTTTCGGAACGATTAAATTGTTGACATTATTGTTTTGCTTTTTTGTTGTTTATTCAATTCCTTATCAACATTTTTGGTATGTGCAATACTTCCATACTTTACCAAGCAGTTACAATGGAAACTCTTAAATTTCGTCACCTCGATTAACAGTTTAACTAAATTTTCTCTCCACTAAAACCATGAGGAATATTTTAATCAGATGGTTTTTTGCAATGCAATTTGGAATTAAACTTTTGAAAGACTAGAATTTGCGCTAAATTTGTGTGAAAAATATATAAAATATATTATTTTCCTACATTTAATAAACCATCATAGGTTCTATGCTGGTTTGAATACAGAACAGCATAATGAAAAAAACTTTTAAATGTTATAATCATGACTGAGATCAAAACGTTAAAATAAAGTTAATATTTCCTCATAGAGCAAAATTTCTTTGATTTGTACCAAGTTATTTTTCGAAGTTTACGAAAACTGCATATGCCAGTTTCAAATTTTCTGAAATTAAACTTTATTAGTTTTTGTGGCCATTTTAGAAAATGTTAATTGTTCTTTGTCATGGCCATAAACTGTTTTAAAAAATGTTATCAGATTCTTCACCACCATCGACCAACAACACTCTTTAGCTGTGAAATGTTGTGCCATCTCCCGTTTTGTATATTAATACAGAAAAATATACCTACCAATTCATATAATTATCTATATTTTAATTCTTAAAAACGAAATCAATCAAAAATTAGAAATATTTCCTTTATCTTCCTTATCTATATGAAAATATATACATATATATACATAATTTTATTTAAAAACACTATAAAACTATTTAATTACAGTTTTTTTTTTGCTTTAATCATTTAACTTATAAGCATTTATTAGTAATTCATTTTTATGTTTATTATTATCCTTTGAAGTTGTTCTATTAATTTTAAGTTATTTTTTACATAATTGAATTCTTATTTAAGTTTTTATTTAAAATGAAAAACAAAAAAATGTAAGTAGTTTTTTTTCTTTAAATTATTATTTTGTAATACCAATGTGTTTTTATTACTAAAGTTAATATATTAAACTTAATATATTTTAAGAATATTTATATATATTTAAAATTATAAATACATTTTTATTTAATTTTTTTCTTGTGTATAAATTTCAATTTTGAATCCATCCATTTTCAATTTCATCGTTTAAATTGAGAAACACAAAGCGAAAAATGTAAATCCTCCACATCTTGTCTTGTGTACCCAGTGAAAAAAGGACGTATTTTTTGTTATAAAGTAACCGAAAAAAAAACAAATTAAACGAATGAAAAATACAATAAAATCACATATGAAACTGTTCAAAATGCCAACTAAACGTCCTCGATGTATTTGTTCTTTGCTTCTTGTTAAATATCATCAAATTGAAATGTTGCTAAGATAGTTATTTTTATTTGTAATTATCTTGGTAATATCCCTCATATTCATAAAAACGTACAGTAGGTTTGAAAGGTAAATCTTCGGTATATTATTACGAATATGTCCCTTAATACTTTTTTAGTTATTGATGCCTTACGTATTCATTCTATTCATCAAATTCTTAGCGATTCGTTAAAAGATCTTTCTGAAAGGGAAGTCACTAAAAACGTTTGTTTGGAGAATTTTTACTCGCATAAATTTTCAAGTTTGAAGAAGACAATTGCTGAAGTTTGTAAAGTTAAAGCTCTATATCAAACATTAAAAAAATATATTTTTGACATTCTCTTCCAAGTGTTTTTGACAGTAAAGCGATCAATTTATTTGTTGTTGACCAAGCGGCTATATTAACATTTTCAAAACAAAAATCATAATAAAACTGAACAATTCGCTTTATATAAGTAGTGCAATTAAGACACATTTACAAGGCTAACCTTTAAGTACAACAAATGCAAACTTTCAATAACAATTGGAATTTTTAAAAATTCAAATTTGCAAATTTTTTATATTTCTTCAGCAACAATTTATAAGCTTCGTTTACACAGTAAAAAAATATAAAAATAAATAAAAACAGTTGATTTATTCTACTACCTGGTAAATGTGTGTTGGTTGTAATACGATTATCAGTTGAAGTAGGTTAAACATCTTTAAAAAATTGTAAATTCCGTTTTTTTCTAAAGACTTAAAGCAGATATATCAATAGACTTGAGTGAGATAGAACTGGAAATGAAATCAAAAATGTTGCCCACACTGTAGATGTTGTATAATTCCAAATACTAACAGAACTCATTGTGCATAAAAATGTAATATTTCAAGCTTTTGTAAATTCGTATGAATAAAAATGTTGACTGCCCAACACAAAACGCTTCTTAATGTCAAAATATGTTTACACAGACTCATGCCAATTTATATCAACACAATACAGCGTTCTGAACGGGTGGCGCCTGACTAAACGCTACATTAAAATCAAATGTTTATCAGGGCTGTCATAGAAACCATGTCGGTTTTGCTAATTGTCGTTTTTGCAAACCAATGTTGGTTTTATTTGGTGTCATGAAACTAAGTTGGTTTTGCCCATTTCGAATGTAAATAAAACCAATGTTTGAATCAGCTGTGGCTGATAAAACCAATAACATTTGTTTTCTTGACACCAAAGCATTTCTTCTTATCATTTTCAAAAGCAATAGTGACAACATTGGTTTCTATGACAGCCCTGTATATTCGCATATAGCCTATTTTATCTTAATTTCGTTTTTCTGAGAAAATTATTTCGTGAGTGTATGCGAATGTCGCAATACGAATTTTCACTACCCCATATGAAATGCATGTAATACTGTTTTTTTAAACAAAAAGCTTCATTTGTTTCGTCAAAATAAGACGATCAAGTTTATTTTGTAAAAAGAAAAAAACATTAAAAATTTAAAATAAAAAAGATTGTTGTTCTGCAAATTGTTTGGCTTGTCAGATAAAAATTGTGTGTAAGCATACTCGTAGTACTGAGATTGCAAATTTTAGCGAACAACAAACTTTCATAAAAAATTTTGAGCAAAATGATGGCGAATAAATTTTGCCAAAGTGGTGGTGAGTTCGTATAACGAAATGTCAAAATAATGTTGCGAAAAACATTAAAAGAAAAAAAACATTAAAAATTTAAAATAAAAAAGATTGTTGTTCTGCAAATTGTTTGGCTTGTCAGATAAAATTTGTGTGTAAGCATACTCGTAGTACGGAGATTGCAAATTTTAGCGAACAACAAACTTTCATAAAAAATTTTGAGCAAAATGATGGCGAATAAATTTTGCCAAAGTGGTGGTGAGTTCGTCTAACGAAATGTCAAAATAATATTGCGAATAACATTTGCTAAAACGTTCATATGTTAATAAGTCGTATCAAATTTGATTGCATTCAATTAAAGTTGTGTTTAAATTTGTTAAAAATCTTATTGAAACACTGATTTGGTTTCGCAACATCCCGTGGTACAATAATTGACTGTCGATGAGGGTTGTCATTCTAGACTTTCACTGAGTTTGATGAACAAAAAATGATAAGCAACAGTCATTTATTCTATTGCGGAAACTAAATCAGGGTTCACATTTCAATTTATACAAGTAAAAACTTTTGCGTTTTCTACTTTCAAAAATCGTATGTAAATTAATTCAATGTTGACATCATTTGATTTGAAACAATATACATGTACACTAGGCTGGTTCATAAAAATACTTTTTTTTGGAGAATTTGAAAATAGTGTTCTATTGTACGAGGTCTGCTATATATATTTTTCTGGCCTAATAATGAAAATGCGAATATTAATCATCAAATATGGTTTTATTGTTTTTTAGAGTTATTCTCCAGCATGATTTATACACTTGCATGCGCTCAAACCAATTGTCGAAGCACTTTTTCCACTCCGATTGAGACACCTACAAAACATGGGTTTTGAACGCTTTAACTTCATCTTCTGGCGACGAAAATCTTTGACCACGCATTTTTTTCTAAATGAACGGGAATAAAATGAAGTCATTGGGTGCCAAGGGCTGTACGGCGGATGACCCATCAATTCGACGTTTTGGCCGGTCAAAAAGGCGCTGGTTTGAGCCGGTGTATGAGAGCTCGCATTGTCATGGTGCACAATCATTCGTCTTCTCTTGTTCGTTTTTTGAATTTCTCCGAAGACTTCAGGCAAACAAATTGTGGCGTACCACTCAGAATTGACCGTTCTACGTTGCTCAAGCGGAACAATTGACACATGACCAGTTTCGCCGAAGAAACAGGCGACCATTTGCTTCGAAGTGCTTCTTCCACTAACAACTTTCGCTGGATTTGGCTAGTCACGGAAGAAATGCCCAAGGATACCTCTATCTTACGGTATGTCACATGACGATCTTGCATTATCAGTTCACGCACGTCATCAAGGTTCTCTGGCATAACGGCCGTTTTTGGACGACCTTCATGACCTTCGTCTTTGAGCGAGCGTCGGCCACGATTGAATTCATTAAACCAGTTTTTCACAGTGCTATAGGATGGTGCTTCATCGCCATACAATGATTTAAGTTCATCGATGCACTCTTGTTGTGATAATCCACGTCGAAAGTTGTGAAAAATTAACGCACGAAAATGTTCACGAGTAAATTCCATTATTTTTGGCAAATTGATTTTTTCAAGTCACTGTAAAGAACAGAAATGATTGTCGTACGTCAAAACGTTCTGAGTACGTTAATGTTATAAAATGTCAAACTTTCCAATGGAAATGTCAGATGGCGCCAGAAATATATACAGCAACCCTCGTAGCATTAATAGTGGTAAAGAATATCAATACGCATTAGAGTACCGTTAAACTTTGCATTGATTTATTTTTATGATTTCTGTTTTTATGATACTGATACCCAGATACTGAAATTTATAAGCTGTTTGATTCATCTTTAATTTTTGTTCAAATTTTTATCGGAAATTAGAATGTAGCGTTAATAAAAAAAACGTTCATCAATTATTTTGCAATTCAATTACTTATACTTATATATTTCATTTTATTTTTAAACAAATGCAAAGTATCGCAAGTGTTACAGAATAACGGTTTGCAGCACTGAATTCACCGTACTTTAAAGCCACTTTATAGAAATTTCCTAAGGGGTCATACAATACGAGTATTTTCGATTTGATGATCCGGCCTAATGTACATTCTTTCACAAAAGAAGCAAAATGTTGCTAGCAACATTATGTTGACTACTACTTTGGCAACATTCTCTTGACGTCAGTTAGAATTTTATTTTTTTATGCTTTTTGACAGTTGTTCCCCCAAAGAGACGACACAGTACCAGGATTGAAGTCAGCCTATTTTTTTCGTCTACTGAATAAATTCGTCTTATAAGGACGAAATTGTGGAAACTGAAATAACGAAGTCATATGAAAATGCCATAACAAAAATTTTAAAAATAATTAATTCTCTGTACGTGTTAAAATGAGAAGGTATTTTTTAGTAAATGGTGTATTTTCTCTAAAGTACTGTTAGCTTAACCAAACTGTTCTCTTGGGTCTTTTCGTATGCCAATTTACATACAAAATGTAATTGATTCCTGACTTAAGTTACGAAAATTGTAATTTTGTTTGCATATGCGAATCCGTATTAAGGACTGTAAACCAAAAACTTGTAAAATTCGACCAATTAATTTTATCCTATGTCAATTTCGTACAAATTGTAATGATTAAAAGATAATGCCTCAATCGCATAAACAATTCAAATCCACCCTCACTGGATTTTGTAATAAAAATCTATTACAGTTTGTGTGGGAATTGACAGACGGTGTATTTCGTTTTCAAGCTTGGTATTAGGTTCGTTCACGTGAAAAAACGCTAATTGTCTGAAAAATGACTCAACACAAACATATAACTTGTTTCCCATGGTAATCAAAAAAATTGTAGAGTTGTTTACAATGGCCCAGTACCATTGGATTCCATTTTTTTTATATGAAGTTTGACACATTTTCACATGAAAAGCCGTACTTAATACCAGGCTTCATATACGAATGCTGTACAACGGAATTAGATTATCGCCCAAGTGCCGATTATATTAAAAAGGCGTACTACATTCCGAGAGAAACCACACATATCAAAAGTCCAGAAATATGCGATTTCAAAGATGCATATTTTTCCTAACATAAAAAATGTCAGTCGTCATTTCCAAGTACAGACGAGAATCAACAATTGAAAGGAATCGTTTTTTTATTTTGTAAAATAATTTGAAAGTTTGTTATTGCTAAAAAGGTTTGAAAAAAACAAAAACAAAAAGTTCGACATTCTAATTGCCAGAAATTGCTCAAAAGGAACTTGCACTGCAATTTCACAGTTTTTTTTTATATTTTGAGTTTGACATATTTTCACCGGCTTGGCAAAAACAAATTTCTTGAATTTGAAAGCTGTTCTTTCCAACATCATGGAAAATATGTCTTGGATTTGTTATAAAAAAGAAGTAGAAACAATTTTGTACTGAATGACTTTATACAATTTATATGCACTAATTGCAGATAACTTTACAGTAAAATCTTTTTTTTTCATTCTTTGTTCTTCGGTCAGTCGAACGTAAAAGTATTACGATCATCGTTACACCATTTTTTAAAGCAAATTGTCAATCAAAAAAAGAAAATAATAATACCTAATTAGAAAATAATACAATTTAAGCAATAATAAAAGAACACAGTTGAAATCAATTCTGGGAATTCAAAAACAAAAAATATCGGCCGTAACTAAAATAATTTATATCGCAAATGATAGCCAAAATTTAATGAAATCCTCTTGATTTCATTCGTAGCTGCAAATGCGACAAAATGTGATTTTCAAGTCGTAAGAACAATAGGCACGTTTTCTTTTTGGTGCTCGGTTATTAAGCGAGTAAGTGGTCACTAAGGCGAAACCTTTAGCTACAACAATAGAAGAACAACAAACAATTTGTTTTTGTAGTATACAACGAAGATTTTTAAATGTTCAGAGAAATTTTAAACTTAAATATCATCAAATGTTTGCAAAATTAAACCTAACAGCTTTGCCTACAAACACAATACAAAAATCAGCTAATTGTCGACACTAACTGCTTTATTATACTATATTTTGAAATATGTACTAGTTATTCTTTAAAATAAATTTGCGTTCTTGATTGGAACGAAATAAAACAGTCGTTTAAGCAATACACACGGACGACATTTTCTGGTCATTTATTGATTATTAAATTATCCAATCAAATGTAAAAATGTTTTTTCAAAATATACGTAATGTTCTGCTTAAATTTGTCTGTTGTTGGTAATTATCTCAAGAGCAGTAGACCTAAAATGTGCAAAAGATAATTATTTACAAAAAGGGACATTTTAAATAGACTAAACATTTTTGGTGAATTGTCTGCTACATTTTTATTTTCATTTAGAAACACTTCCATTAAATATGTCGGTTTCTAAAGCCATGTAAGAGTAACATCGCAATATAACAAAGAGGATTGCCAAACACCTCCATAATTTCAATCCTAGTTTAGTCTTCATATTGAAAGACGCCATCAAAAAAACAATCATTTCATTGATGTGTAAATTGAAAAAATGTATAATGTTTGTAATATTTTAGAAAAAGAAGAAGGAAAACAAAATACGGCTTTAAAACTTAGTTATGTATTTAACTAAACAAAACAATTAGTTAATTAAATATTAATTTTTTAAACATAAAGAGAAAAGTTAAAAAAGGAATAAAATGGAAAAACACATACACACAAAAGAATTCCATTCGATTTTACTCTAAAGCTAAATTTTAGTAATGTTCAAATTAAATCGATTTTTATGTTATGAACAA
Source organism: Hydrotaea diabolus (assembly GCA_963513945.1). Classification (NCBI taxonomy): domain Eukaryota; kingdom Metazoa; phylum Arthropoda; class Insecta; order Diptera; family Muscidae; genus Hydrotaea; species Hydrotaea diabolus. The sequence continues at coordinate 106,244,545 of OY740718.1, forward strand.
AAATTCAAAAGAGAAAGAAAGAAATATTTATGTATATTGAAACCAGAACAAATATCAAGTTGAAAATCCAATCACTAGATTTTTTTATACCAAAAACAAAGAAAAGTTGTTTAAAAAGAGAAAACAGAAAATGTCAGTTTTTTTTAACAAGGAAGGTTGAAGAAAAAGTTATCAAGCTAAGATAAAATAAATGTGTATACATGTATTTTTGTGTAATTTTATAAATATTTTTGTATGTAAAACAACTAAAGTAATTATAATAAACAACTAAACAAATGAAATAGAACATTTCAAAAAAAGAATGCTTAATGAAAGAAGAAAAAAGAACAAGTACGAAAAACATTATACAAAAATTCTTTTATCCCAAAAGCCATACTACATTAGATATATTAAACAAACTATATTGTTTTATTTTTCGTATCATATACATTAAGGGCACAAGGGTGATTTATCAATTCAATCTCAGATATAAATCCAATTTTATAGAAAGTCTTTCTTATATTTTTTATTGCAACATAGTGGAAAAAAGAAATTAATGAAATTTTATTAGAAAACAATATTTTATTAGCACGCTTGATTATATATTCAAAAATAATAAATTTTAATTTTCAACGTTAATTCCAATTCTTATTTAGGAATGGACAGAGAAATCATCAAAACAACCAATTAAATTTGCATCTAATATTCAAATTAAAGCAGCCACTCCATAATCGCCTTAATGTGCCCTCTTTGTATATGCATACATTTATACGACTTAAGTTTCAAAATTTTGTATTAAATTTAGCAACAACTAAATTAAAATAATACCGAAAATTAAACAAAAAAGAAAAATTTAAATTGCGTATAAGAGGGTAGTTACAAACAAAACAATATTACAAAAAAAAAGAAGAAGAAAAAAATCATTATCTCTAATCATTTTAAGATTGTGTATAATTTTATAGTAAAAAATACTTACTAGGTATGCAAATAAGTAAGCAAAGAAGAAAACAAAAATAAACTCTATTATTAACTATTTATCAGAAGCATAATGTAAGGGAAACTATTGTAAATTATTTATTGGAAAATAAAACGAAAAAGAATAATACTAAAAAAAAAATAAATATAATTAAAAGAAAAAATAAAATAAAATGAAAATTTTTTGAAAGAATTTGAGAAAGTTGTCTTAAATAAATGTAGTCATGTCAATGAAAAAAACGTATAAAAAAACACAAGTTGCTAACAATCGTATCGCTAATGTTGAAAGGGGAGCCAGATGGATAAAGCGTTTTTATTGTCCCAGTCAAAATATTATATTTGGTGTACATTATCTTACTTTGACAAGGGCGTTGTTGAACCAAAGTCATAAGATTTTCGTGGTAGCACTTATTAAAGCCAATTTTGGGTTAAACACTAGTACATGTGCATTTTATTGACATTTAAAAATATTCACTCCTGAATAAAATGATTTTTGAATGAGTAGCAACTGAATTAATTTTACTCTTTATATTTGAGTTATCAATTTGGGCAATTTTGAAAGGCATTCTTCTCTTTTGTCTAGATTTTTTAACCTGGGCCTTTTGTTTTTGTATTGAAATGAAGAGAGTTTGACAGCCGAAGTTCAATCCGATTTTTAAATGAGTATCAACTATGTTACACGATTATGGATGGGAAAAGTGTTGAATCTTTTTAGTTTCATACGTTCGAATTAGAGTTAGCAAAAGAAAGGGCAAACGTAAACTTTTATTTTTTTTACGTTTATTGAGCAATGGAATATTTATTCTAACTCTTACAGCTTACATTTCTTTGCTAGTTAGTCTAGATTACATAGCCTTCCTCTACCTCCTATTAACGATCAAACTCGCAACCTTTGTTAGTTTAATTGATGTTCAGGCAGAAGAACATTAAGATATTGTTAATGTGTACTACTAAATGAATTGCAGTACTACCTCTAGGCAGTTATCCTTCAGTTATTTATTGAAAATGTTCTTTTTTCCTAAAATAGAAAAATATAAAAAGCAGTAATTTCTAAAACAAACACCCGACTTTTAATGTCTATAGCTCAAAATAAACTTTGAATCCTTGGCTACAATATTAATACACAATAATAATTTTCATCAATAACTCAAAAATGTTTATAAGATCAAAAGTTATAGACTGTTAGCCGGTGAAAATTGATTTTGAACCACAGCGCAACGCAAAATTCTGGCCCGGTATATATGTACTTATTAGGCACATAAATACTGTTACAACATTGAACATACCCATTCAATAGTAGAACTGAACATACTCCGTCAGTGTCATATGGGGTTTGAAAGCGGGATTTTAAAATTGTTTCAACTTTAATCATGGATTGGTCAGATAATGTGAACCGTATCGCCGTAATAGTATATGATTGATTAAGATTATGGGCCACTTTGCTGTCCTTGGTCGTTTCAAGCGGGAAAAATAGGACCTTTATAGGACCTTAAAAGTCTTTAAAATTGTTTTTTAAAAAATGTATTTGTTCTTCAAAAAATTTCCTACCAAAGTGTTCAAATATCATTTCCCTGGTTGTCCTAACACTACTTTCAATTAAACTTTTCTCCATTTTTTTACAAAAATATTAATTATTTATTTAATAAAACCAGTCCATAGTAAAAAATAGTATTCAATTAATTTTGATGCTATTAATGATTATAATTTTTTATTAAATTTATATTTTTATGGATGCTTCTTTTCTGCCCCTGAAAATACACAGTATTCCCCTGTAAAATTTAATATTCGCTAAAATTCCAAAACAATCCTGATTTCAAGAAACTCAAATATGATTGAACATTACTTGAATTGGGTGCACGTCTTATAGTTTTTTCGTTAACAGTCTTATTATTAAATTAAATATTAAATTCTGCAAAAAAATCGAATGCCAAAAATAATGTCGAAATTGGCCCATAATCTCAGAATTACCCATATCGAAATTGGGAATATGGATAAAACAAACGAAGATGGAAAGCATATGCCATATATGTATGTATATTGATTTTATTTTAATCGGATTTCGGCCGTCCACTTCCATACAAAATGTAATAGATTTCGTGCCGAAATCGAATGACCTTGAATTTCATTTGTATATGCGAGTAAGGCATTATGATACCCTTCAGCAAACTTTAAAAATGCATGCCACGTTCGCATATATAATTAAAATCTTAATTTCATATTAGGACCTTTAACAATTTGTAGTTGACAGCCGAAATCCAATCAAAATGAAATAGGTAGATTTCGGCAGTATATGCGGATTTCGTATTACACCGGATCAATTTATCAATTAGAAAAATAAACATTTATTTTTTCTCTTCCACATGAACGCCATACAAATTCGTCGATAAGACCTCTTGTCATTTGACACTTTATGAATTTGACAGCTTTGTTTACACATCATAAAAAACAGCTGTGTTTTCAAATAGCAAACTGTTGTTTGTTGTCAAACTGGTCGGTCGTTCTTTAAAATAAAAACTTTCAAAGTGCGCGAAAAACAATTGTAAAACATTTGCCTAATTAGGACTTTAAAATAATGTCTACTACTTTGAGAGAAGGTGCCCACATGTTTCTTGGCACATGAATGTATGTAAGTACCCTTAATCCATCATTAAACTGGCAGTATTTTAATTAGCAACTGTGGGCAGTGACTATAATTCTCAAACCGTTTCTGCTGTAATTTCCCGGACCTAATTAAGATCTAGATCTATTACCGGGTGGCCCAAATGAAACTGAAGTGTTCACCAAAAATGTAACAAAGAAGTTCCATTTTAGCTGTTTGCGCAGTGGCTCTATCTTGCCGGAACCATATGTTGGGATGATTCACAACTTGCGGGCGCAAAAAATCATAGTCCTATACAGAGCCCCGTTAATGAATTCTTCTTGACCCTAATCATTTTCAAAAAATTTTGAACCGATAACTTAATCTACCATAATACCGCACCAAACTGTACACTAACACAGATCCGTGTTCCTCAAAACGGAAGACTAAGTTCCAGACTTGCCAGAAGACAATTTTGTCGCGTTGCTGTGCTTCATACATATGTAGCCATCATACGAGTATATCTCCATAAAATACTTTGCGAGGGTTGCTATATATATTTCTGGCCTAGGCAACACTAAGTGTTGTTTTCAGTGACTTGAAAAAATCAGTTTGGCAAAAAAAAATAGAATTAACTTGTGAATTATCACGACAAGAGTGCATCGATGAACTTAAATCTTTGTATGGCGATGAAGCAGCATCCTATAGCTGTTTTAATGGATTCAATCGTGGCCGACGCTCGCTCGTTGTGCCAGAGAACATTGATGCCGTGCGTGAACTGATAATGCAAGATCGTCATGTGTCATACCGTCAGATAGAGGCATCCTTGGGCATTTCTTTCACCAGCATACATTCGATATTGCATGAACGCCTGGCCGTAAAAAATGGTTGTTATCGTTGGATGCCGCACAATTTGACAATCGCTCAAAAAAAAGGCTCGTGTCGATTGGTGCAAAGAAATTTTGAAAAAATACGATCGCGGTATTTTAAGACTTTTATAAGATATTTTTATAGGGTCTACGGGTATGAGCCCGAAACAAAACAACAATCGACCGTGGGGGTCTTCGAAGACGAGCCAAATCCAACGAAAGTTGTTCCCGGAAGAAGCACTTCGAAGCAAATGTCGACTGTTTCTTCGGGAAAACTGGTCATGTGGCGACTGTTTCGATTAAGCAACGTAGGACGGTCATTTCTGAGTGGTACACCACAATTTCTTTACTAAAGACTTCGGAGAAAATGAAAAAACGAACCAGAAAAGACGAATCATTGTGCACCATGACAACACGAGCTCTCACGCATCGGCTCAAACCAGGTCCTTTTTGACCGGCCAAAACGTCGAATTGATGGGTCATCCGCCGTACAATATGCGTGGTCAACGATTTTCGTCGCCAGAAGATGCTGTTGAAGCGTTCAGAAACCATGTTTTGGAGGTGTCTCAATCAGAGTGGAAAAGGTGCTTCGACAATTGGTTTGAGCGCATGCGAAAGTGTATAAATCAAGCTGGAGAATACTTTCAAAAACAATAACACCATTTTTGATAAATATTCGCATTTTCATTATTAGGCCAGAAATATATACATATATACCAGCCCTCGTATAACCTGCAAATGGAAAAACTATTAAAACCAAAAAAGGTAATGACTATTTTTAACCCGTTAGTCTTGTTTGGGCCTCCCCGTATATACTTATATAAATAGATCAGATTTTTTCAAGGATAGAAGTTTCGACATTTCATTGTTTCTAGCCCAGAACGTGATGAAATGGATTTTGGACATGAGAATTGTTTGCGTTTGGTTATTAGGCCGGCCGCACACTGGATACGAATTTAAAACGTACGTAAACGTACGATTCTGGTCGTACGAATTGAGTGCGCGCACTGAATACGTTTTTCTGCGTTAAATGTAGGAAGTTTTTTCAGTGAGACCGTATTCGTGAAAGTTTCTTCAGTGCGCTATGAATAATATTAATCTGTATCACGTAGATGATAACTTGGATCACTTTGATCCCATAAACATTTCTGGTCGAACATCAAGTTAATAAACTTCTCGACATCCATTTTCTTCCACTTTTTTCTTTCTTTTTTTATTTTTTTCACTTTTTCTTTCTTTCAACTTTTCAACGAGCACGTGCGAATACGTATAAAAATCCAAACAAGTTGGGATTGCATTCGTACATCTGAACTGCATGTACGTATACGCAAGGTTTATGTATAGAAGGTTACGCCATCCCAGCCCCTTCCCTTTTCTGTTTTTGACGTTTGTCACCAATGACGTCACGCAAACTTTGTTCCTATTGGCTAAAAATTTCGAGCTAACAGCTGATAATATTTGTTTATTCATAACAGTGGGACAATTGACTATTTTTGCCATCAATTTGCAATTATTTTCCAAACATTTGGCCACTGCACACTTCATTTTTACTATTTTGTTTTTTTCTCCTATTTTTGTCACACTTCTATGGATTAAAAACACAAACTAAATGTTTCTAATCAAACAATAAAAATGTTACTTATACACATACTCACATATTTTTTACTGTTGGTTTTCATACATTTGCCCACTGCACACTTAATGTTTACGTTTCGATTTGTTGTTTTATTTCTTCACAAATCTGACAAAGTGATTTCAGCTGTAGGGTTGCCAACTCACTGCAATATGTACATTTTTCACATGAAATCTTAGCTTTGTTAACTAAAAGTAGGCAGACATAGAGCTGGCAACCCACTTCTTTTTGATGTTTGTCACCAACTACGTCACCTAACGGCAATTTTTGCTGATGGCGTAACCTTGTATTTATAAATCTTGCGTATACGTACGACTAATTCGCATACAGTGTGCGCGGTTTCATAGTACTTCTTATGTTTGGATCGTTCGTGCGTGTTCGGACGATTCAAATTCGTACGAATTCGCATCCAGTGTGCGGCCGGCCTTAAACTCCAAGCTTTGGTCACTCATAATGTAACATGCAAATGTCCAGCACAGTTGTGTTCAACTTATGGCTTCTAATGATGCAGGACTTTAAATCGGGAGGAACGTTTGTATGGGGGCTATTCGAAAACATAGACCGGTATCGGATGATCGTTGCTTCTGAGCTGCAGATTATGATACCAAACCTCGAACTGATATGGACCACTTTCAAAAGTCTTCATCCTCAACAATGTCCAGAAATTTGGAGGAAAGAAGGACAGACGGGCATCGCTCAATGAAATCAGATAGTGATTATAAATCGATCGATATACTTAAAAAAGGGATCTGTGCATTCCTTTAAGCACTAAGACATAATACTGTCTGATGGAGGGATAAAACTAATCATGTTTTCTCTGTGTGCTTCTCTTTCACTTGTGCATTTTTCTTGGGATAGAATTCATCTCTTTTCTGTTTCTTATTTAACTAAAGGGTAAATTCTTAGAACATCGATAACCAGAATGCGAAATTTTCGGGGGCGCGCTAGTAACAGAGTAGTCGCAAAAAACATTTATTAAACTTGCTTCTTATTACAGAAGGACCTAGAGACAAGTAATACAAGGGCTGCTAAATATATCTCTGGCCTAATAATGAAAATGCGAATATTTATCATCAAAAATGGTTTTATTGTTTTTCTCCCGCATAATTTATATACTTTTGCATGCGCTCAAAACAATTGTCTAAGCACTTTTTCCACTCCGATTCAGACACCACCATAACATGGTTTTTGAACGCTTCAACAACATCTTCTGGCGACGAAAATCGTTGACCAAGCATTTATTTCTTGATGTGCGGGAATAAAAAGAAGTCATTGGGTGCCAAGTCAGGGCTGTACGGCGGCACTCCGATTCAGACACCACCAAAACATGGTTTTTGAACGCTTCAACAACATCTTCTGGCGACGAAAATCGTTGACCAAGCATTTATTTCTTGATGTGCGGGAATAAAAAGAAGTCATTGGGTGCCAAGTCAGGGCTGTACGGCGGCACTCCGATTCAGACACCACCAAAACATGGTTTTTGAACGCTTCAACAACATCTTCTGGCGACGAAAATCGTTGACCAAGCATTTATTTCTTGATGTGCGGGAATAAAAAGAAGTCATTGGGTGCCAAGTCAGGGCTGTACGGCGGATGACCCATCCATTCGACGTTTTGGCCGGTCAAAAAGGCGTTGGTTTGAGCCGATGCGTGAGAGCTCGCATTGTCATGGTACACAATTCGTCTTCTCTTGTTCGTTTTTCAAATTTCTCCGAAGACTTCAGGCAAACAAATTGTGGTGTGCCATTCAGAATTGACCGTCCTACGTTGCTCAAGTGGAACAGTCGCCACATGACCAGTTTTGCCGAAGAAACTAGCGACCATTAGCTTCGAAGTGCTTCTTCCACGAACAACTTCCGTTGGAATTGGCTCGTCTTCGAAGACCCATACAGTCGATTGCTGTTTTGTTTCGGGCTCATACGCATAGATCCTTCGTCTTTGAGCGAGCGTCGGCCACGATTGAATTCATTAAACCAGTTTTTCACAGTACTATTGGATGGTGTTTCATCGCCATATAAAGATTTAAGTTCTCTTGTCGTGATAATCCACGCCGAAAGTTGTGAAAAATGCTCGCCCGAAAATGTTCACGTACGTTCTGATTACGTTTATGCTAAAAAATGTCAAACTTTCCAATGGAAATGTAAGATGGCGCCAGACAACACTTAGTGTTGGGTAGGTCAGAATTATATATAGCATCTCGCGTTCAAGTTAAAAAAGTCGTTAAGTTTGGCCAGGCCAAACTCTTTTATACTCTCCACCATTGATTGAGTTGTAGTACGACATTGACAGGATTTTGGTATTTGGTCGTTGGCGGTTGGTCCATGTTTGACAGAATTACATTTTTGGAGTCCGCTGAACTATTGTCCTATTCAGTTTTGTGGAGAAAATTTCATTGTTTTTGACAACCAATATGTTTTTTGTTGAAGGGGTCCCGAAAGGGTCATTGGGAGCCCGTAGATTCAGTCAAATAGTCATAACTTTGAAACAGTAGGACCTCTGGTCTTCGTTTAGGTAATTTTGAAAAGATAAAAAAGGTAGGGAGAGAGAAAAAAAAACAAAAAAAATCCGACCACTGGTTCAGAACGAAGCAATTTTACCCTAATACCCTCCGAACACCAATCCGAAAATTTTCAAACCGCTGCCATTTCGCCCCCTTGCATTTTCGGGCATGGTCGTAGATGGACATGTTTTCATGAAATGAGCCAAGAAATACGCTGGTGAAATTTGTTCAGTCGTGAATGAATCACCCTGTAAAATGGTCCAAGTTTATAAGTACATAGGTTCATGTTTTAAAGAACATATTTTTTGGTACCCAGGGACCTTTTACCCATTACCCAAAGTCAATGACTTTGATGAATATAAAAAAATAATGTGCTATTAATTTTAATTGTTTTTTAAACCCATATATCCATAGTTTAAGGTGACCGATTTTTGAGACCCTAGGGCCCATAAGTTCAAGTTCCAAATTGGCACAAATCCTAAATATGGGTACATATATCGGCTTAGATTTTTACGACGATCAATAATTTATATACATATACTTTATAGGGTCGCAGATAAGTACGAGGGCGACCGCAAAGGTAACTGGCCTAAAATAAAAAGAACCGTTTTGTTGGAATTATTATTATTTATTTTTCAACATAATCTCCTTCCAACTCAATACACTTCATCAAACGATTTTCAAGTTTTTTAATTCCATCCGAAAAATAAGATTTTTCAAGACCTTCAAAATATGCCTCAGTTTCAGCAATAACCTCGCTATTGGACGAAATTTTTTTGCCACCGAGAATTTTATTTTTAAATTTGGAAACAAGAAATAATCAGAAGGAGCTAAATCTGGACTATATTGTGGATGCGGAGCAATTTCAAATCGTAATTCGGCCAGTTTTTGTTGAGTTAAAAATGCAGTGTGCGAAGGAGCATTATCTTGATGAAAAATAACTTTTTTTCTAAATGCAGTCGTTTTATCTTGATTTCTTCACTCAACCGATCCAATAATGCACAATAATATTCACTATTTATAGTTTTTCCTTTCTCAAGATAATCAATGAATATTATACCCCTTGCATCCCAAAATACTGTGGCCATTACTTTTCCTGCTGACTTAACAGTTTTCGCCTTCTTGGGACCACTATTACCAGCTTCTATCCATTGTTTTGACTGTTCTTTGTATTCTGGGATATAGTGATGGCTCCATATTTCATCAACAGTTATGAATTGGCGCAAGAACTCTATTGGATTACGCTGATAAATCGCTAAAAGCTCCTCGGAATTGGTCCAACGGACGATTTTTTGGGGCAAAGTCAACAAACGCGGCACCTTTTTCGCGGAAAGCTTTTTCATGTGGAATTCATCATGTAAAATACTCCAAACTTGTTTTTCGTGTATTTTAACAATATCAGCAAGTTCTCTGAGCTTTATTCGTCTATCTTTAGTCACTTCATTAAATATTTTTCTAATGTTTTCAATAGTAGTAGCAGTTTTCGGTCTTACAGAGCGTTGTTCATCTTCCGTACTTGAACGACCCATTTTAAATTGTTGAACCCAGGATTTCCCGGTGGAGTATGATGGTGCATTATCACCATGAACAGAATCCAATTCATCTTTGATTAATTGTGGCGTATAACCTTTCATATAAAAGAGTTTAATTACCGCACGAAACTCTTTATTTTCCATTTTTCAAAAATTATAAAACTTTTTTACTTCAATCTCCTGTAACAAAGAAAATAATCATTAAATATTTCGGAAATTTTGACAGATGGCTTATAAAAGATTGCCTTTAAAAAACAAAAAAAAAGTTGCTAGTAAAACAGAAAATGTGCCAGGCCAGATAGTTTTGCGGTCGCCCTCGTACTCGTATAAACTTATAATCAACAGTCGGATGAGACGAACATACTTACTACTTAATACTTATAATCAGTGTCCTGCTGTTTAACTCCGATTGGCTAATGCACTTTATAGCGAGATCTTTACATGGCTTAGAGATAAATCTCTATTCGCCTGTATTTTGGAGGTGGAAACCCGCCGCTGAAAAATTGTTAGATGCTTTCACCTGGATTTATACCCGGGATTACTGCATGATAGTCGTGCACTATCGTCGCACCACGGTCACGCGATTTTTATATAATACCCTAAACCAACCTACAAAAGAGAAGATTCATCGTCGCTTAACGGAACATTGGATATATATAAGTACTTAAGTAATATGACTTTTCAAGTGAAGAGAGTCTAATGAGAACATGGTTACAACTCGCACATAAAAGGCAGGGAAACAAATCGCCAGGGACTAGGCCACTTAAAACGCTATATGCTAATTTTGAGCAAGTCTGGATGTAAATGAGACTTGTAGGTTAAAAGGACCTCACTTACCAGTACTATGGTAACTTACGCATAGCATTTGAAAACATGAACCGATTGGGTCTACTTTCTCATGGGTAATTTATGGAACTCATACAACAAACTCGCATTTGGCTAGATCGATTAAAAATGTGGCCTGTGTAGTGGTATGATCTAAAGCCGGACAAGACCACTGTATAGGGACAATAATTCAGGTTGGACTAATATTCGGTAGGCTTTATTTTATATCACACATAACGTATTTTGCTACATTTTAATAAGATTGAATTTGGTATACGACAGAATCTAACCTTTCTATAGGGGCTGCATGGAAACATTGAACTATGCTGTCCACTCTAGGTTGAAAGCCACTTAAACGTTGTGGGCAAAATTGCAAAAGGATCCAAAAAAAAATTATAGTAGAACAGCAAGACCTCAAATCGAGAGTCCTTTTTATAACCGATATGGCCTAATTTTAACAGAGTAAAACAAATTACTGGTTCCGCGTGACGTACGAGTACCATGCACAATTTTATCAAGTTGGATTAAATTTGTAGCTTTACTAAATTTGAATTAGATCGAAAATGTGACTTCTAGAGGGGCAGGACTGTTTAAAATGGGAGGACCTTCGTTTAGGGCTTATTCGAAATCTTGAATCCATTAGGTCTTATTTCATTGGTATATGGAATTTGGTCCGAATCAGATGTAATATGTGGTTCTGCAGCTGAGGCACTGAAATCGGTTAATACCAAACTTACTTAGTTCTCTAAAATCGGTAAGTACCTAACATACTTAGTTCCCTTAAACATCATATGAAGGAACAAACAAGAAGTTTTGCCAAAATCAACGAGTTGTGCAATAAAATTTGTTACAGTCCTGAACCTGAAAAGTTTCGTCAAAAAGGGGTCATGTGTTTTTGCGATCTGTTCTTTGATTACAAAGATAGATGGACAGATGTGCGGACAGCTCTTAATGAAGTCAGATATTTGTGGTCTCTGTTATTTTCTTTTTGGCGATACAATCATTAGAATAAAGTCTTAATACCCTGTACCACAGTGTGGTTTAGGTTTATAAAACGTCAGTCTTATTAGGCTAATAAATCAAGTATTTAAAGGGATAATAACCACAAATGTACTGCGATTAGTACGTATTAAATGCAATCATGCCAATTTTGTTTAGTACGTTTTGAGCGACCAACTTAGTGAAATTTAGCCATATCGAGAGATTATTAACTATCCCTCATACTAAAATCTTTTCGATTTAAATCTCTGTCGCTCTAAACGTCTAATTACTCGTACAGGGTTAGCGATTAAACATTTTAAATTTGAATCGGCTGTAAAAACAAGTACTGATAATTTTTTCAAATTTCTGGTTTTATTGGAAAGGTCGAACTTTGTTATTTAATAATGGAACACAATTTTATTCATATGACTACCACAACTGGCTCGGCAGTACCTTATCCGATCAACCCAATTTTTCAGTACATTTTCAATTGTCGGGTCGAATCTCTCAAATGGCAAATTGGATTTTATGTTTTATCGCTTAAATTGTCTCTGGATGCTTTGCGTAACATTTATCCTTTATGGCTCCCACAGAAAATAATCCAGTGGGCTCGAATGCGGGCAATTGACATCACAATTTCGGCTGATTATTCGATTTTTAAAAAGCATTGTGTGACATGTGGCCCCGTCTTGTTGAAACCGAATGTCGTCCATGTGGTCCTCTTGATTTATTGGAAACAAAAACTCGTAGAGCATGGCGCGGTAACGTTTACCGATGACAGTATCGGCGGCTCATTGCTCATTTTCGAAAAAATGGACCAATAATGCCGCCTGCCCAAAATCCACACCAAACAGTGACTAGTTGTATATACCTTGGCTTCTGAATAGTCACGTGTAGGTCCTAATGAGCTTCATCTGAAAACACGATTTTTCGGTAAAGTTCTTCATCTTCTGCCAAACAATCTTTAGCCCAATGGGCGAAAACGCATCGGAGGGTGTTCTATTATTTAATGACAAAGGGCATTCTTTCCAATAAATCCGGAAAAGTGAAAAAGTTATCAGTACCATTTTTTACAGCTGATTCAAATTTAAAATGTAAATCGTCGACCCTATATAAAATCACACACAGAGGCGATTCAAGAGAATTGTAGGATACTTGGTAGTCTACACTGCCCGACAGAGAAATATTTGAAACGATATTTTACACATATATTGTGGTATAAGTAAAAACTTCCCTAGCAAGCGAAAAATAGGCATAAGTCATAACTAAGTTGGTGTGTATTTCCCTCTTTATTTAGTTATTGTGTATCTATATATTCAGTTATGCATTCTTGGCTCTCCGACAATCTCGACATTATCCTCATCCTTGTCAACGCCATAGTGCAGCTCATAGCCACGCTGATAAGCCCACGACATACGATTGGAGGTGAAATATATGCCCAAATTTCCTTTACGATCAATGCTTATAACACCGGCTGTTTGATTGAAACGGTAAGTCATCTGTTCCAATATCTGAGCGGTGGCATCCTGGGCAGTCATGCCGAAATGCTCAATAAGGGCCAATATTCTCGAAGCAACATTGTAACGCATTATTGTTTCGCCGCTGCCGGTAGCAGAAATGCATCCGGATTCATTATCGGCATATGTACCACCACCTAGAATAGGAGAGTCACCAATACGGCCGGGCATTTTACCCGTTATTCCGCCCGTGGAAGTGGCAGCTGCCACATTGCCGAAGGCATCAATAGCCACAGCACCTACTGTGCCCGGAGATCCAAATATTTTATCCCCAACCTGTCTTGATTGTACATAGCTGACATTTAGACTATTCTTGTAATCCTCTAAAGCTTTTTTGGCATTCTCTGTCACTAATGAGCCAGCGGATAATAATTCAAAACCATCTTCAATAGCATAGGACATAGCACCCTCTCCCGCCAAGTATTTGTGCTTAGTCTTATCCATAACACTTCTAGCCAATGATATGGGATGTAGAATATCTCTCACAATGGAAACGCAGCCGGCATTTAAATCAGCTCCATTCATAATGGCTGCATCCATTTCCACATTTCCTTCCCAGTTGAGAACACTGCCGTAACCGGAATTAAACTGTCCGTCAGCCTCTAAAGCCTGAACCGCCTGCTGTACTGCTTCGACTACATTGCCGGTATTCTTGAGTGTCTCATAGCCTATGCGAGCTGCTAATTTTACACCTTGTTTTTTGTCGGGTATCGATGCATCACTGACATCACCAGCTCCGCCGTGCACCAAAAGTGTGGGGACTATATCTTGAGACTGTTGATAAGAAAAAATATGTTAATAGATAAGGAATGGAGATTTTAGATGAAATGTTTAAGTAAAGCAGCTAAATAAAATATTGTTAAGCCTTGTTCGGACCGGACATTTTAATGTCCTTGTCCTGGACATCGCTATGCAAATTGTGAATAGTCGGAACGAGAGGATTTCAATATGCCATTCAGAACTAGTACAATAGTTAAGTCATTTGCTAACAAAATGATAACTAATCCATATTATCTTATTATTGTGATTGAATTAACTGCAGTAGTACAATGAAATCGATAATACAAGGGCATATCTATAATTCTGTGACATTTAAAAAAAACATTTTTTTTGCGAAAAAAAAATTATTTTTCAACAAAATCTTTTTTTAGCTCAATACACTTAGGCCAAAGTTTCTCCAATTGTTGTATTCCTTCCAAAAAAGGCATTTTCGAGGTCATTAAAATAGGCATTTGTTTGAACAATAATTTCATCGTTGGAGCTGAATCTCTTTCTTTGGGTTTGGAAATAGGAAATAGTCACTGGGGGCTAAATCCGGAGAATATGGCGGATGAGATACCAATTTGTAACCCCATTCATGCAATTTTGCAATTGAGACGGCACACGTGTGAACCCGTGCATTGCCTTAATAAAAAAGTGTATTATCTTGGCCATATGTTGTCGTTTTTGTTTAAATCCTCGTTTAATCGATCCAATAAGTTGGCATAAAGTCGCCGATTATTGTTTTTCCCATTTGAAGGTAATCGTTGTGGATTATCCCGCGTGCATCCCAAAAAACTGTGGCAACACCTTATTGCCCGACAAAGTCACCTTGGCCTTCTTCGGAGCCGGTTCACCCGGAGAAACCCATTGTTTAGACTGCTGATGCATCCATGTCTCATCCACTGTTACAAAACGCCTCAAAAACTCATTCGAAGTGCGGTTAAACAACTCAAAACAATCCTTTGAAGTTGTCACGATTACGTTTATGGTCAATTGAGAGCAAACGCGGCACTGCTTTTGCAGACAGCTTTTTTAAACCCAGATGATCATGTAGAATCTAAAAAAAAACACTGCCATATGAAATGCGTATGGCATCAACAATCTCACTTACTTTTACTCTTCAATCGGCACATATCATATCTCAGATTTGGTTTCGACATTTTCGGGTGTATTGACCTATATTGGCCGTCCAGAACGTTCAGCGTAATTTTTACTTGTGCGACCACAACAAAAATCAGTAAACCACTTTTTTACCATTGAAATCGATGGTGCAGAGTTCCCATAGTATTTAGCAAGCTTTTCCCTGGTTTAATTGACTGTTTTTTTTCGCGAAAAATAATGTTTAATGAGCACTCAAATTCTCATTTTTCCATTTTTAACAAAATCCACGAGGTTGTATGTTTTGAACAGCTGTTAAACACAAAATAAATGACGGAACTCTCTCAAAATTTTACAGTAGTTGTTAAAAAGATAGTACTTGATGGGAACAGTGTTGCATTTCATATATAACTCGTATAATTTTAAGGTAAACATTACTTAATTTGCATATAGAACTGAAGTCCAAATTTATCGGACTTCTACAAATCTATTACAATTTGTATAAAAACTGACAGCCGACATCAGATTAAAATTTTAACTGAAGGATTTCATTTGTATAAGCAAATGTCTTATAAGGAAAGTACTTACCAATGCAAATGCCACGAGAATTAAAGTCACCAAAACAGTCTGCAAAAAGAAAAAAAATTATTTGACATTGAATTATCTATCAATTTAGATTACTATGACCACCTGTTGAAAGCAAAGACGATAAACTGTAGAAGATGGCCGAAATGCTCCTTCTTTGCAATATCGTACAGAAACAGTCGAATGTGAACAATCACAAAAACGCTAGAAATTCCAAATTGAAACACAGAAAATACTAAATTCGCACAATTTAAACACAAAAATCAGCATTCCCAAAACAATTGATACTCATCTTGTGTTTTTTTCATTTCTGGTAAAGGCTTACTTCGTACATCTCATACATCTCAAAGGAGTCTCAAATTTGCTCATTTCATCTCATTATCATTGTTAATATATATCCTTTGGACATTTTCGTAAGAGCTATACTAAATTGACGATGATCATTTTAAGTTTTCCTTTGCATTTCTCTATACGAATCAGATATAAAAATGTTGTGATCGCTTTTAAAACCAACTCTGTCTGTCAATCAGTTTTTATTTGTCCATGTGTTTTGGAAATCACTAAATGCCCTTATGAGTTGTGTCCATACACATAAAAAGGTTTGAATTGTTTTCACTATTACGAATTATTTCAGTATTTCAGTTGAAATGTAATATTGGTAAAGCCGGAAATTAAACACATCAATTAATAGTATCATTTTGTTTCATGACTAATAAAAGGAAATAATTTGTATTTATCCAAATCCTGCTTTTGCAAATAAATTGGTAATTTTATTGTCTTGTTTTCATACTTTAAAAATCGCCATTATCCGGTTTTATTGTGGGTACTGGGCAGCCGAAACGTAGCGTTCACTGCAATCAACAACAAGTTACTGAACTATAAAACTCGTACTGTCGTTTGGAATTGAATATGTTCACCATAATTTTCTGATTTCGGCAAAAGATAACAAATCTTTAAGGTTTTATAATCGCAGTTGAATTTTATCTAATCGATATATTAAAAAGTTATTAAAATATAATTTTCAATTTCTGTAGCCGGACATGCAGTCAATGGAAAAAATATACGTACAACCTACGATTTTCGTGATATGGCATTTGCAAGTTAAAACGTTATTCTGAATTGGTCGGAATTAAGTAGCTCACAGGCATAAGGGGTTTTTTCTACGCAGTCGTTGGGTAGACATGACGTTCTGTAACATTTTATTTGTTTACTTGCATTCTTAGCCTAAATTTCCGAGCACACTGTTTTATTAACTAAAAAATATACGCGGTAAAAAAAAGGCAGCAGGTGTACAACAACACATTTTAATCTCAGGCAATTTTTGTATAAGGAAATGTTAGTAATTTATATTTAACATTAATCAATTTAAAAAAAATTTTCTAATCTTTGGGTAAACATTTGCAATTTGAATACTAATACGAGGTCTGCTATATATATTTCTGGCCTAATACTGAAAATGGGAATATTTATCATCAAAAATGGTTGTTTTTAAAATATTCTCCAGCATGATTACACTTTTTCATTAGCTCAAACCAATTGTCGATGCACTTTTTCCACTCCAATGGAGACACCTCCAAAACATGGTTTTTGAACGCTTCAACAGCATCTTCTGGCGACGAAAATCGTTGACACGCATTTTTTCTTGATGTGCGGGAATAAAAAGAAATCTTTGGGTGCCAAGTCAGGGCTGTGTGGCAGATGACCCATCAATTCGACGTTTTGGCCGGTCAAAAACGCGCTGGTTTGAGCCGATGTGTGAGAGCTCGCATTGTCATGGTGCACAATGATTCGTCTTATTTTGTTCGTTTTTCGTAATTCTCCGAATACTACAGGCAAACAAATTGTGGTGTACCAATCAGAATTGACCTTCCTACGTTGCTAAAGCGAAACAGTCGCCACATGACCAGTTAAGTCGAAGAAACAGGGGACCATTTGCCTCGAAGTGTTTCTTCCACAACTTTCGTTGGATTTGGCTTGTCTTTGAAGACCCACACGGTCGATTGCTGTTTTGTTTTGGGCTTCTACGCATCGATCCATAATTCTTCACCGATGACGATCTTATAAACATCTTTTGAAGCACCGCGTTCGTATTTTTTTTAAAATTTCTTTTCACCAATCGACACGAGCCTTTTTTTGAGCGATTGTCAAATTGTGCGGGATCCAACCAGCACAAACCTTTTTTACGGCCAGGTGTTCATGCAATATCGCATGTATGCTGGTGGAAGGATGCCTCTATCTTACGGTATGTCACATGACGATCTTGCATTATCAGTTCACGCACGGCATCAATGTTCTCTGGCACAACGGCCTTTTAGGACGACCTTCGTCTTTGAGCGAGCGTCGGCCACGATTGAATTCATTAAACCAGTTTTTCACAGTGCTATAGGATGGTGCTCCATCGCCATACAATGATTTAAGTTCATCGATGCACTCTTGTCGTGATAATCCACGTCGAAAGTTGTGAAAAATGATCGCACGAAAATGTTCACGAGTTAATTCCATTTTTTTGCGAAATTGATTTTTTTAAGTCACTGTTAACAACACTAATGATGGTCGTACGTCAAAACGTTCTGAGTACGTTTATGCTAAAAAAATTCAAGTTTTTGAATGGAGATGTCAGATGGCGCCAGGCAACACTTACTGTTGCCTAGGCCTGAAATATATATAGCAACCCTTGTATCAACTTGTAAATGAAAAGCAACCAGTAGATAAAAAGGTTTTTATTAGTTTCATCAAAGGAAAAAAATGATCACACGAACAAAAACAACTCCTTTTCTCAGATAAATTCGACAGATGGTTGCCAACTTTATTTTTTTTTATTAGTACCCTTTTTATTGATTTTTAGTATATGTGACGCGAAAAATAGAAAGGGACCTAAGGCTAAAAACCAGTTTTGTTCAGGAGAGCCATTTTAAAGATTTAAATACTACGTGTATCTTTGGTGTACCATCACTTTCATAAAACGCGCATATCTCTGGGAGGGAACACTTTTGGGGCATGGGATCGGTCTCATTCGATGCTCAGTTGTTGTCCACATCAAAAAAAAAGTGAAAATTGGTTTTTTTACCCTTAGGTCCCTTTCTCTATGTGCTGTCACATATATTACCAAAATCTTATGAGTTCATATAGCGAGGTGTGTCATGTTCGATTAATTGTTGGAAAAATAAGTGTGTTAACTCTTATTCGGTTATTTTGCGACTTCTAAAGGGTGGTAAAATTTTAAGGATCGATGTTGATTTTTAATAAAACACAAATTATTGTCCTTTCTTTAAATTATGATAATATTGGTATGGTTCAATTATGTATGGAACAAAATATTTGCCAAATGATCGCAGCGACCTCGGCGGCACACCTCCATCCGATGGTCCAAATTTTCGATGACGCTGAGGCATAATTGAGGTTCTATGCCGTTAATTTGCCGAATTATCTCATCCTCATCCTTGCCAGCTTTCTAAATAACTTTAACGCGTTGCTCGCTTGTGTATCTTTCCATGGTTCAAATTGAGTTAGTGAGTAATTCACATTCAACATGTGGTTCACATTCAACATCGGCCCTTAATAATTAACCACCCTTTAACAATTTACCCTATAACAATTTGCACAGCCGACTTACAAAGATTTTCATTCATATATGGTCTTATTCGCACATACAATTAAAATCCACATTCGTCGATTTTAAAATAATGATAATAAAATGCGATGAGTGCCGTATATGAATTCACTGCCGAAATCCCATTTAAATGCAATCTTGTGGAATTCATTTCTACAGGGTGGGCAAAAAGTTACCATGGGTTAGTTACCATTTTCAGATTATATAAACAACACTTGGAGAATAAATAATGGAAAGATCCACAACTGAACAAAGAACCAGAATTATAAAATGTTATTATTTAAATCAACGATCAATTATTTTAACGCAAACGCATGAGTGATGAATTTCATTTAATAAGCAAAACTGTAGGTTCTGGGCTTCCGAAAATCCAAGAGCCAATTGCACCCCATGAGGTGTACAGTCTGGTGTGGGATCACATCTGCAAATATCATTCGGCCTTACTTCTTCGAGAATGAAGATGGAAGTGCTGTAACGGTAAATGAAGAGGAGTATTGGTTGAAAACAGACCTGAGATGTGGTTTCAGCAGGACCGAGCCACTGGCACAATGGCACTTTTAAGTCAATTTTTGGAGAGCAAAAATCCCAAAAATCAGAAAGTTGTTTGACCAGTGCGACCAGATGCTCTAAAACGGGCCCATCATTGCGAAGCTGAAAACGGATGTCATTTAAGTGACATTATATTTTATACTTAGAGAAAAAAATTCATTTTGTATATTATAAAGGGTGATCCATCTAGAGGTATTTGTTCAGAACAAATAAAAAATTTAGAAATTTAAATCAAACTTGGATTCTTTATTCGTAATTTGAAAGGATATTTTATGGCATTTATTTTTTGAATATAATTTCCTTTAAATGTTGACAACTGTATTATGAACGGGAAGATCCGCTGTTTTCGACCAATAAAGATCCCGCACTTGATTTGAATATTTATATTTTTTTGTTCTAAAAATATACCTCTAGATGGATCACCCCATATATGTAACCCCATGGTAACTTTAGGCTTAAAACTAGTTTAGTAACACCAAATTTGTACCATCGATGGAAAAAAAACGGCGCTTCAGGCGTATAATTCAGATATTGAGCCATATCTGTGAAACTTTTCCTTTATTATTAAGCAATATGGGTATCGTTGGAAAATCCATTCCATTGATACATACATATATTCGATCTGTTAACCCATTAAAAAGCAGTAGCAACATTTTTTAATTTCACGACCTGTTACTAAAAATGCCTCAAAACTGGAAATCGCTTATTTTTAAGTATGTATTTATCGATCTAGTTTTGTAGCCAACACATTAACCTTTCATTTAACGTTTTTTTTTGAAGTTTTAACCCTTCTAGAATAGGAAATAAAGCTCTATTAAAAAAATTAAAAGTATCAAATAATTTTTCGACTGCTGCGCTATTTCCAGTTAAAAAACATTTATAAAGATTTTATAACTTTTATTTATTATACATAGTTTTAACCCTTCTAGGACAGAAGATAACACCCTTTATTAAAAAAATGAATCGCGCGATTTTTTTCAAATAATTTTTCGCTTGCGGCGCTTTTTTAAGCTTAACCATCTCTTATTTCAACATTTTATTCCTGTTTTCATGGATTTCTTAATGATTTTCACGTATTTCTTACCTCCAAATCTATCCATCAGCAACATTTTCTAGTGTTACAAGCTTCAGATGATGGCCTGCCTTTTAGGCAGAAATATTTCCCCTGTTTTGGTATTAAACCTATTCCCTTAAAATATTTATTGTTCGAGCAGGGATGGCCCCTCTATCTTCATCTCTGCACAATTTTCGCAATTTCCTACTGTTTTTTATACCCTCCACCATACAATGGAGGGTATATTAGTTTTGTCATTCTGTCTGTAACACCTTGAAATAATCATCGGAGACCCAACAAAGTATATATATTCTTGATCCTCGTAAAATTCTAAGACGATCTAGCCATGTTTGTGCCAAATTTCAGGGAGCTGAAATTTGGCACAAACATGTGTAGTTAACCTAGCATGGTTGGTATTGAAAATGGGCTATATAGCTCTACGGGAAGTTGGTATTGGAGACCCTCAATCGACACTACCTCATAAAAATTAGTTTTTTATTTGGAAATATCCGTCCAGTTTCTTGAGCAAAATCACTGAAATTTTAGAAATAATAATCTCTATATAGGCGCTATCTTCTATATAAAAATGGTTTAGATTGGACCACCATTTCTTGTACTTCCCACACAAACGGTCTCATGGGCTTTGAGAAATAATATGACGATAACTCACCACAAGCTTGACCTATCGAAATGAAATTATGCACATAAAGATTTCTATATAGAACACACTTCCGCACCAAATTTGGTTTTATTTGGGAATCTGGTGGAGGGTATCCTAAGTTCGGCACAGCCAAACTTAACATTTTTTACTTGTTCATATTCATTTTACTACACTTTCAACGAGTTTTCTAGAATGAAACTTTTCTCAGTTATTAAAAGAAATGTTACCACAGCAATATCGTCTGCAAATGTTGCCATATTGTTAGAAAATGGTAAGATCGATAATTCCATACCGAAAGAAGAACTATGAAAATATTGTCCAAATTTTGAGCAAAAACTGAAACTAAAATGCCAATATCTCCGGCATTTAAAGGGCTAAGTTCCAAATTAAAGTACCAAATGAAAGTTACTTTAATTTGATGTGTACCAAATGAGAGGAACTTTGATGTCGCAGATATATCCAGTTGTAGGTTGAGTCATTAGGTTTAATGTATTGAATACAGACAGTAGCGTACAAAATAAAAATTGCGTTGCCAAATAAAAATAAAAGTGGCCATCCTAATAACAGCTGTAAAAATGTAATAGATTACGCATGACGAAAAAATAAAAATCAAAAGAAAAAGGTAGAACCACAACAAAATAAACAATCAGAATTTAATTGGACTTTTCATTGGGAAGGTCACTTAAATATTAGTTGGGTTAAAAACAAATACGAAGATTTAAAGACGATTCCACAGAAGTACAAGTAAGCTTGGTGTCTCACTAAATACAAAGGTCAAAACAACTCCTCGGAGAACGGAGAAGAACACGAACAGCAACTACAAAAGGTAAACAAAGATCGAAAATAAACATCAAAGAAAAGAAGAAGATAATCTTTATTGTCAGTCTATCGTTGATGGATCGGTTGTTCTGTTTCTAACTAGGTACATTAGGTGTTATTTTTCAGTGGAATACTTCAATTATTTGGTGATTTTTATTGTAAGAGTGTGTAAATTATACTGAGTGAAGTGCTTCACTTCCATACCAAATAATGGGTCGTGTATTTTTGGAACATTTAGGTGGCATTCGTTTGTTCAACTGTGCCCAGTGTCAAACCAATCTCACCAACCGTAACCAGCTGATAAGCACCCGATTTACAGGAGCCACCGGTAAGTTCAATTTCCGCGTATCTCGTATCATTTGAGTTTACATTAATTGTGCCATTTCATTTCATCTTCTTTATGCTCCATTGGCGACTGTAATGATGGGCTTCACTATCTTCGTGTTGGCTATTGATTACGTCAATATAGGCCGCGCGTATCTCTTTAAGCGTGTGGTCAACTTAACATTTAGCAATGTTCAGGAGCGGGTCATGCTGACGGGTCGCCACATGGTACGCGATGTAATGTGTAAAAACTGCACTGCCAAATTGGGCTGGATGTATGAGTATGCCACAGATGACGCACAAAAGTAAGTAGAATGAAAGAAAGCGTTTGTCGTGAGATGCATACATATGCCACTTTTTCAGCAAGCTTATGAACACAAATTTGTTTTGAAAGTTCTTTTGAGATCAAAATCCGTTAGCTTTAATAATTTAAATACTGTAAAGCATAAAGAGGCATAGGCCTTTCTTTGCCCTACACCTCAAAGTGGTACGGGGTAGTATGACTTAGCTCTGATATTTCAACACACTGAAGGAGGAAGACAGACTTAATATTAACTACTCAGTAGGGACATAAATACAATAATACTACTATTGTATCCAAAAAGAATCTACTTATTCGAAATGTCCTCCTTTTGCCTTTACACACGCCTTAACCGTCAATAGCTGCACGAACCTCGTCCATTGGAAAATTGACCACAGCTTGAACCAAAGCAGTCTTTAGAGATCCAATGTTGGAGTATCTTTTGTGACAAACCTTGTCCTCTAAAACCGTCCACAATTTGTAATCTAATGGGTTCAAATCTGGACTGCCTGAGGGCCATTCATCAGAGGAAATGAACTCTGGCAAATTGTTTCGAAGCCAGGCCTGGGACGTTTTAGCCTCATGGGCCGGCGCAGAATCCTACTGGAAAGTCTATGGCTGGTTTTGGAACAGGGAATTGTTAAGAGGCTTCACAACAACTTCCAAAACGGTTTCCTGGTAAACTTTGGCCGATGTTTTGACTCCTTGTTCGCAGAAATGCAGGTCAGTGACCCCATCTTAAGAGACACCCCACCAAACCATGACTGAAGCTGGGTGATTACCCTTTTCCACCCTTGGGATCAGTTTAAATGCTTCCTTAGATGACCGCGCATACACTCTATCATTTAGCTCGTTTAATTTTTCCTGAACAGTAAACATTTTTTCATCGGTGAACAAAATTTTTCTGTGCAAGTTATTAGCGTGCTTCACCAAAAACGTTTGCATTTTTCAATCCTATTTTTTTAAAGCTGCAGTCAATAAATGCCCGGTACGTCGTTTGAAAGCCCCCAGTCCCTGGTCTTTAATGATTCGACTCATGGACTTTTGCGTGATATTCATCTCATGGGCCATGATTTGGATTTCTGTGAATTCTTGATTTAACGGTTTTGATGACATGCGGTGTTCGAACAGAGCCTGGGCGGCCCGACCGGTGGCGGTCTTTTATATCTCCAGTCTCCTCAAACAGTTTTATGCATCGGTAGACGAACATGCGGCTACTCCCTAGTGGCCGGGGCGTTTTGAAGCGCCCCCGAGCTAAAAATATCGCTTTTTTCATTTCACACTTGAAAATCATTATTACAGCGATACGGTTCTCATTATTTGACCACTCTATGATGAAAGTTGAAACAATTTTAAAATCCCGTTACAGACTAACGCTATTGAGGTTAGCTTTCAAAACCCATGTGACGTTAACTGGGTATGTTCAGTTCTACTATTGAAATGGGTGTGTTCAATGTTGTAATAGTATTTATGTCCCTACTAAGTATATCGATCGATTCAGAATCGCAAACTGATTCCATTGAGCGTTGTCCATCGTGTCAATTGTAATCAAAGTACTAATATAAGTACAGGCCTGAGTTATAATCGGATTTCAAATAAAAAAGAAGGTACATGCTTCAAGTTTGAGCCAAGGACGAACCCTATTGAAATTGGTACACATCCAATTTTTTTTTAATATAAAACGTAGTTTTTTCATTATTTCAGAACCTACAGCTCTAAAAAGAACATATGCTTCCGATGTCGACAAAATTTCACAGAGTACTCGTACGAGAGTGACTAACAGCCTTCTTTCGTTGAATTTGACCATATTGATCCATGTTTTTGAATAGCTCCCAAACAAAGTTTCCTTGCGATTTTAGGTCCTGCGTCTCTGGAAGACATAAATGAAACCCGATAACGCCCAAATTGTACCAATTGACCATTATGGGGGACAGGAAATAACCTGTATTGAAAATGGGCTATGAAGGTTTATATTTTCGTATAATCCCTATGCAAAGGTGCTTCCCGATTTCAGAACATACAGCTCCTAAAGCCACAATTACCAGCAAACAAATTAAATTACACCATATAGGTACACGTTTTCGAATAGCTCCCCCAATATAGGTCTCTCCTTATATGAGGTCATGCACTGCATTACGCCAAAATTCTGCATGGAACTGGACCCCCACATAGGTCCATGTTTTAAAATAGCCCTCATACAAAGATAAAACCCAATACAAAATTCCGCAGCTCTAGCAGCCACAAATCATTCGCAATCACGCTCAATTTTTTTTTAATGGAAAAATAATCAAAACGATGTCAATTTTTACAGTCACTAAGAATGGCCGCTGCATTGTACATTAGAAAAATATTCGAAATTTTGGGTTAATACACTTTTGTCGAAAAAAGCTTTATATAAAATGGACAATTATTGTTTGGAATTCTAGTTAACAAAATTAAAATACTGCCTTTTTAATAGCTCATGTATAAGTATTTTCGGTAACGAATGTTTGCACAAAGGCATATTTATCAAGGTAGTCTAAGTCAGCTGTCCGAATTAATTTGTTCGACCCAGAATATCGTGGATTGTGGTTACATCTTACTTACTTCTCTTACAATATAGAAAAAAGAACAAACAGGTTACTTTTCTGAAATCAGTGAGCTGTGCACGATGTTGTTATTATACTCAACTAGGGGGCCTACTATTTAATGTCAGCTCCGAACGGCAAATGCATTTTATAAAGAAGTTTTTACATGACTAACGCGATATGTAGCTGCTTTAAAATTTTACTGATATTTTTACGGAAAAATAAAAAGTTAAATTTATCTGGATAGTTTCTCGAGTTAAATGCTGAAGGCGGATAAAATGTGTACTCGTAAACATTTCATAAATGTTTTCTAAGAGGCTACAGGGACGACTGGACACGCACTCAAATCCAGAGTGTTGTAGCACTCTGGATTTGAGTACGACCAAATTTATCATCAGGTTTTTAAATATAAGGATAGATTTCAATATAATATAAGGAAGATTTCAAAACTGATATTTAATTCCTATTTACTAGGATTGGAAATAAGTCGCTTTTAACGTACTATGCTACGAGTGTAGATCCGTGACTTTTTCTTCCATCGTAGTTATATGAAATGCAACACTGCTCCCATCAAGTACCATCTGTTAATAGACTACTATCAAAGTTCCGTCATTTAGTTTGTGTTTAACAGCTGTTCAAAACATACAACCTCGTGGAATTTGTTAAAAATGGAAAAATGTGAATTTTGAGTGCTCAATTAAACATTATTTTTTTGCGGAAAAAACCGTCAATCAAAGCTTGATAAATACTATGGGAACCCTGCACCACCGATTACAATGGTAAAAAAGTACAAATGACACTGGTTTATTGACAAAATCACTAAGCCAGAATTAAGCTTTAACGTTGAAGATGATTTTTCTATGAAATTCTGGATTTTCGTGAAACTTTGCCAGAGCCCAATCGGAGAAGTTTCGGCGTTTCAAATGATCAAGAGGCTTTAGTTCTTGAGTCAGTTTGGTCTTATAAGGATGAAGGCCAAGATCTTTTAGCAAAATACGCCACAGTGTTTTAGAGATTCCCAAACGACGTGTAATCGACTGATTTGGTTCATTTTAAACGGATACATTTACGGCTGCGATATTTTCATTGCTTCGAGTGATAAGGTGTCTTTTTGGCGCCGGAACATCCAAAAGTAAACATTTGGATCCAAATTTATCCACCATAGCAAATTGAAGTAGGCATTTTTAAAGCTGCGACAATCGACTCAGAATTACGGTAGGAATGATTTCCAAACGTTGCTCGTAAATGAACTTTACCATGATGAAATGTTGACTTCGACTAACGTTTTGATACTGAAAGATCATTAAAAATGTTTGAGGGTGTGTTGACATAAAGATACGAAATTGTTATGTTCTATTGGGAAACACGTTACTATCCTTCACAAACTAATGGTGACTCTGCTGCTATCAAAATAAAAAGTATCTCGGAAACAGAACACTGATGAAACCTAAAATGATACATGTAATGCATAACTTTCCAATCGCATAATTGTTCAAAGAATAGTATCATAAAGAATCGACGGGGTCAGGATTTTACTATTTGGAGTGTATTTATTTCCGACCGAAATTTAACACCATGAAAGATTGGGCCATCTTAGCCGTATACTCTTACACAATAAAACAAGATGCACTTTCAATCCCAATTCTTATCGCGAAAAGAACGAAATTTCGGGATCGTGATCGCATAAAACAATAAGCATACAATTACGCTAGGAAGGGCTCAGGAACATTGGGTATAACGAACATTTTACAAATATGTTTAGCTCGTTTGTTTTATTTCGGTCTGTTGCTTTTACACATTGAACAGGGATTAACCGGCTCAAGACCTCTTGCTTCTATATTTAAATAGAAGACAAGTTTTTAACAAAACGGCAAAGTGACATTGATTTTCGTGGCTGCACACTGCTTTTATCACCCGAAATCATGATAAAAGTAGTGTGCAGCCACGAAAATCAATGTCACCCTGCCATTTTGTTAAAAACTTGTCTTCTATTTAAATATATAGAAACAAAAGGTCTTGAGCCGATTAATAATCCCTGTTCAATTTTACAAATAATAATGCAAATTGTATATTTACTATATTTTTTCAATGAACTGGGAAATATGTAAAATAGACTAATGTTTGAATTTTACAAAGCTGCAAGATAACTCAATACGGATGCCGGAAATAAATCCTATAAATACAAAATGCGATCATTAACAATCCATTTACTTTAGTTTGATGTAGACTCCCTTGGTCTTGTTTTTGTTCTTCAAACTGTAAAAAAGGAGTTGCCAGCTGCACGAATATTATCTTACGGTATTTTGGCCCATTTCCGTACAATGTCCGTTTACTTCAGCGAACCCATACTGGCGTATTTTTTAGTGCTCATCTTGCTATTCAAAACGACCCAAATGAAAAAGTTTATCGGATTTGCATCTGTCAAATTTCAAAGCCATTGTGTTGACGAAATTTAGTGTGGAAGAAGGTTTTCTATGAGGCGGTGCGGTCTTCTTGGAATGTCATTGGCCTACGACCGAAATATATGCGTGCCTACGACTCTAAAGCAGCTTTCAAAAAAATTGCATCGAAACATCTGCGACAGCTGCTCATATAATTACTTGAGATGGAATATTACTTTGGGTAACTCTTAGAAGAATTCAATTTTCGTCAGTTAGGTTTACAGATTATTTTCAAAGTTTATGAACTGCTCAATAGAAACATTTTTTTTCAATGTATGGAAATTCGCCAAGTTCGTACAAGCGTAACAACTCCTCTGCTCTTTCGAGCCAATTTTTTTATTGCTTTGGTGTAAGATCGTGTGCCTTTTGGAACTGCTTCAATCGGATGATTTTAGTTCTTTGGCCATTTGATTACTACTACGACATGGATTCCGTTGATTTTGATATAGCGGAAAGTATCGCTTTGCCAGTATTGTCAACGTGAAGTTGGTAATACTTCAATTACCCAGCCCTGTAGAAGCACAGTTGGTATCAGTGCATTGTTAGGGGAAATCTTCGTCTTCCTTGAGAACTCTGCTGTTATGTTTTTTCTGGACTTAAAATAACGCCTATTTGCCAACACGCTCCTTCGTTTAATATCGGGTGATTAATCTAGAGGTATTTTTTCAAAATAAAAAAAATACAGAAATTCAAATCAAGTGTGGAATCTTTATTTTTTATTCGAAATTACACTTTATGCTATTTTTTTTATATAATTTCCTCCAAATGTTGGCCGTAACTACACCTCAGGCTGTCCATTCTGTGGGTCCTATTTGGGATGACTCGTTCAAGCATTTCGACCGGTATGTCATCAATGACACACACTGTGGTTTTCGCCGTGTATGTCATTTCATGATGAAATGGCAAACAATAATGAAAAAATATAGTTGATCACAACTGACGCGTAATCTGTAAAAAAAGCCACTCTTTATAAATGCTGACTTCTTCTACAACCTCGACGTTGCACTGCCGGCCGAAACGACTGCAACTCCCAAGCAGTTGCCGTCTTGTTCTCATTGACTACAAGAACCATTTAAAAACGACTTTAATTCAATTTCCTTTACAACTCGCTCTAAACTTCTGAAAATGTCAATTTCGTCTGCATACGATGAAAGGGTGTCTTGGTGTTAATTAAGCCCGTTTTATTAACCTTTGCATTTTCCAAGATTTTCTGCATTAAGATGTACGATCATCTGCCTCCCGCGTGTTTGTGCTTCTTTTACACTGTATAGATTTATAGTATTTTATACGCAATGGTTCGGGAACCTTTTCCGCGATAGTTGCCGCCAGCGGTCTTGTCTTTCTTTTTGTAAATTGGACATAGTACGTTAAGGTTCAATCGTCGTGCATGCCCGGTCTTTAAGATAGTGCAAGCAACCTTATGCATGAACTTTATTAGCTCGTCTCTTCGGTCTTACCTAGCTATTGCAGCTATTGACGATTGGCCAGTGCGACATAAGGCGTGTGTAAAAGCAAAAGGCGGACATTTCGAATATGTAGATCCATACATCAATGGTTCAAGGCCAATTTTCCAATGGACCGAGGTTCGTGCAGCTTTTGACGATTGGCGAGTGCGACTTAAGGCGTGTGTAAAGACAAATGGCGGACATATCGAATAAGTAGATTCTTTTTGGATCAATAAATATATTAAAAAATATTTGGTCCAAAAACATTCAGTACTTTTTATTTTACAGCATAAAACGTGTGTAACAGCATTTATACCCCTACCAAGTATAAAGCTTCGTCGGTGTTTCTTCGGCTCTAGTGACTTTCTTTTTCTTAAGAATTAACATTTTTCGAGTATTTTTATAGTCTAATAAATAGAATCGTTTCCCTGTATTGTTTCGTGTTTTTTAAACCAGGCGACCCGCATGTGGTTAAAGGAAGTGCTAGGGTATGTTCAACGATTTGGTACTGTTGATTAATCTAAGAAGTCTGCGGCACGCTATCAACCTCGCCAAGTAATCTGTAAGAAAGATAACTCGTCGTTCCTGTACTCTTGAGCTGTTAATTGAATCTCTCAATTTGTCATAATCCAACGGTTTGAACATTTTAAGATTCGGTTTTGAAGATAACAACAACCTCGAATGATTTTTGCAACTTATCTGAAAAAAATCAGCAGATGCGGTTCAATATTGGATATTAAAACGAGTATATCGGTACAATATTATAGACAGTAACGAAACCGAAATCGCTATACCCTATAAGCGTAACTTTGCCTTCGAGATATTTAGATAATACAAAACAGTTTTTAGGACTCCCAGAATTCTAACTCCTTTTTCTATACATGAGTCTCTTGCTTTTTGTTTTATTTCTTCAACTAATTTCCTTAAATGGTATCAAAATGACTTCCTCTAAAAACGGGCAACCCATTCAATCTAACACAACATGTTCGGCTAAAAGATGGATTTCGTTAGATGAGAAAAAGTGTCCGTTCTTTTTGAAGCAATAAAGTTATTCATCAAAAGTCGCTGGTCCTTTTAAGCCAACAGCAAGCGGTTCACAGCAGTAAATCAAGAAGGAATATTGTTAGTGGCCATAGTGTCGATTATCGAGGATAAGTAGTATTTGATCTTTCACAACTCACTGATGTAAGAAAAGTCCCGGGTTTCTTTCTTAATTGGATGTTGAAGAAAATGTGCATGCATATACAGCGTGATTCACCAAAAGAAGATTGCATTTTTTAATCCTATTTTTTAAATCTGCAGTCAATAAATGTCCGGTACGTCGTTTAAAACCCCCATGGCTTTTTTAATGATTCGACTCATGGCCTTTTTCTGTTTTCGGAGCGGATTTCTGTGAATTCTTGATTTAACGGCTTTGATGACATGTGGTGTTCGAACAGATCGTGGGCGGCGCGACCGGTGGCGGTCTATTACATCTCCAGTCTCCTCAAACAGTTTTATGCATCGGTAGACGAACATGCGGCTAATCCCTAGTGACCGGAACGTTTTGAAAATGTCGCTTTTTTCATTTCACACTTGATAGGCGCTATTACAGCGATACGGTTCTCATTATCTGACCACTCCATGATGAAAGTTGAAACAATTTTAAAATCCCGTTACAGACTAACGCTATTGAGGTTAGCTTTCAAAGCCCATATGACATCAGTTCTACTATTGAAATGGGTGTGTTCAATGTTACAGTATCTATGTCCCTACTTAGTATATTTTATGTATAACAAAATTATTTATAGTGAAGTTTTTGTAATTAATTTCTATGCTATTCTGTTTCTATCTTTTCCATAGATACAAAGAAGGGCGAGTCATTTTGGAATATGCACTAATAAGTGAAGTCGAGGGATTCCCCGAAAGTTCGACACCAACTCATTAATCAACTATCGATGCTTTAAACAAAATCTCCCTACCAACCATTAACATCTCCTCACTAATACTTAATTTACTAAGTGATTTAATATTAATTTAATTTGATATAATAACGATGGTCTTTAAATAGAGTATAGTGAAAAAATCAACCAATACCACTAGAATCTAACAAAAAATATATTCTGGTTTGTGATAGAAAATGATTTCGGATATTAATATAATAATGTTTTGGAGGACAATATGAGTTTGTCCTTGACACTATAGAAGTGTGAATAACTTTGGATTTATTCGCAAAATATTCAGAAAATAGTCGCTTGATATCTCAAATCGATATCCATCACATACCGAATTGTTTCTTAAATTATTAATTATGCCTTTAAACCAAATTAATTGAATTTTAAAGTATTCTTTTGCAAATGTTCTCTTTATTCTATAATTAAATTGTATTAGTTTTTAGTTGTAGTCAAGAATTATGTTCTCTTTTAAAGGAGGCTACTCCCACGGCTTCGATTAGTTTTTAAAATCCCTTTTTACTCTTAACATTTTTCAAAAACATTTAGACATTTTCTTTTAAAAATAAATTATCTCCTTGTTTTTGGAATTCTTTAAAATTTTATTGAAATGCAAAACCAAACCTTGTTTTATTAATAACAAAAGTTCCATTTTTTTACAAAAGAATAAAAGGAAACGATAGTTTAACAACTTTTTAGGTAACAGGTTGAGAATGTGAATGCCGGCAGTTGGCCGTTTCTTTCTTTTCTCTAGTTATGCTCTATACTCTATGGCCTACTGCAAGTGTTTACAGTTTACCCGTTTTTTGTGCCATCGCCAATGCATTTTCATTGGCAATCATTTGGAACTCTTGGAATCTTTGGGAAATCCTTTGATTCATCTTTAAGTACTTTTCCATGCAATTCAAAGAGCACTTTTCCTGCAAATAGGGAGGTAAAGAGGAAATGACATTTACAACAATTCTCGTGGATGAATGGCCAGCACACATACCTCAGTATCCTTCACTGTTCTCGAAGTAAAATCCCGCACACAATCTGTGAAGCACATTTCCGAAAGTTTATTGTACGACATCAAAAAGTCTGTGAACTAAAAGACGAACAACAAAAATGTCATGATTGCAAAAAAATTGGAGAATTTTAATCTTCTACCGACCGTTTTCATTTGCTCCTTATCTAGCGAGTCCAATGTGGCATTGTTTGCTTCGATTGCTGCCATTTTTATCGTGGATCTTTATGCAGATTTTTATTGATAATTTATAAAATGATTTACAATAAATATTTACAATTCCTTTGGTTGCTTTATGTTGTAATCGTCTTCTTTGAGGAAAAAGCGTGTGTCAACAGAGATAACAGCTGTTTGGCCGCCGCCATCAACAACTCTGTTTTAGTTACGTATAATCTATTACAATATTTCAGTGTTCTAAAGTGATTGAAGAGACGCTCATGAAATTTACGGTTATTTTATCAGACAAATAAAGAAAAAATGCTGTCAAATATTTTATTTTCATTCGAAAAATGTTAAACGCAAGCTTTTAATAATAATTGATCCGTGTGTGTAAAATTATTAACGGAAAAAATGTGAATTGGCGAGCAAAAATGTGTCTACTTACCCTTCGTTGTATGCAAATGTACCAAATCTGGTTTCGATCTGAAAGGTAAGTTGACAGGTTAAGAGACGGGAGAAAGGAGACACTTTATTTCATGGTCTATGGATATGACATGACTGGCGGAACATTGAACCTGTCTTCTAATTATTCCACTTTAATGAAAATTTAAACGGATTATTCGCATTGCATCCTTGTAGCTGCATGTCGCCATGTGACACGTATGTGTGTTCCAGGTGTACTGCAGGAGCCCCTATTGGTAATACAGTTTTCAGTTTTATATACTAATGTGCAGTTTCGCGTGGGTGACGGAAATTTAAAGAAATGCATACCGTTCTCTTGAGAATATACCAGAGGGGCCTGCGTATATTTATATAAATTTGTGGACTTTAATTTACTTACCGAACAGCTTTAATTTATTTGAAGTATCTTCTACAGAGAGAACAATGGTTTTCAAATTTCGGATGTATGTATGTATATATGTATATCGAATCAGAACCAAATTGGTACCCTTAGAACATCTCTCTATTGGTATAGGTGTGTATATATGAATCCAATCTGATAAGCCATTGCGAAAAAATTGGACATTTTCAACTTTTAATTTGGATTTTTATAAAAGTAGCGTGGGAACTTATGGATGCATTTCTTCAAAATGGTATTTTATTTGGAACATCAGGAAAGTCAAAAAAGTATTTTCGTACCTTCAACATGTCCACCCATTTAATTTGACGCATTAACCAGTATATGTGACGCGCAAAATAGAAAGGATCTAAGGTTTAAAACCAGTTTTGTTTAGGAGAGCCATTTTAGAGATTAGGTCCCTTTCTATTTGCGCTTAGAATCGTCGACTTCACTTTCATAAAACGCGCATATCTCTGGGAGGGATCACTTTTGGGGCATGGGATCGGTCTCATTCGATGCTCAGATGTTGTCCACATCAAAAAAAAAAGTGAAAAGTTGATGAAAAGTTTTGTTCAGGAGAGCCATTTTAAAGATTAGGCCCCTTTTTATTTGCGCTTAGAATCGTCGACTTCACTTTCATAAAACGCGTATATCTCTGGGAGGGAACACTTTGGGCATGGGATCGGTCTCATTCGATGCTCAGATGTTGTCCACATCAAATAAAGAAAAAAAAGAAAATTGATTTTTTTACCCTTAGGTTCCTTTCTCTATGCGCTGTCACATATAGGTACATTGGAGAATCTTTGGGTTTGTGTTCAGTTTGTGATCATTCTCAAGGGGCGTAATGTGCCGATTCTCTAGATTGGGCCTCTCTATAAGTCCGGGAGATAATTTTCATTAAGGCAAACAAAGAATACCCCACGGGCATTCTTATATGGATGATAATTATACCCCCAAGCATTGAATGGAGTGTCTGCTAAATGTGTTTACCTTTAGGTACAAATTGTACCTGGGATAAAAGTAGACTATTCTGAGTATTGTGTTCCGGAATCCCGGGAATTGGCTCGGAATATCGCAGGTCCGAACTAATGGTTGGGTTTTAAAAATAAGCTTAAAGTACCCCTTACTCTGTTGTTGTAACAACAATATATATAAGTAGTATATATAGTAAGTCCTGATCTATGGGAGATATGCTTCGCAAAGGAAACTCGCCATTTTCATGAGTCCAAAGAGACATGGGCGTTAGCTGACAGGACTTGGGCGGATAGCTAAGGAGGTGCAACACATCATGTTGTACCTGATGGCAAACGTCCAGAACGCTTAATACGAATTGGGGTGGCTGCACCATCCAGATCTCAGCTGAGCCATAATCTCGCCCGTCTGCCGAGGTAGCATTGTTGATGTAACAGCAATATATTTTATTTTGAAGTCCAGTTCGTCTATAGGGGAGCTGCTTCGATATCCCGGCGGAGGAAACGCGCCATTTGACCAGGATGCGTCCACAAATACCTTGGTGTCAGCTCCGGACAGTGGGTAAGGTGCAGCACGTCACGTGGTCCCTGATGGCAGGCGGCAGAGATGTCCAGAACATTAGCATCAATTCGTGGCCAATACTAACTGAGGCGACTGCACCAATGCTCCCCTAGCACTACATTCACTCTATAGCTGTATACTGCTGCTGCTACTTCATCAGCGTGAATGTCATTCATACCTACCTGATAGTTTTGACGATTTATAGCACTCCTTTTTATCGCTTGACCTCTCCCTCTTGATCATTAATTATACCTAATCTGCGTCGGCGTAGGCATCCTATCCATGCGATGGTGGCTGGGATGACAACTGCGAAGACAACAAAAGATTGTGTCTGCGCACGGTAAGAACCTGCGTCTGCTCTTGTAAATGGTCATCAGAACACATGAGAAGTCAACTTGTTGATTTTCTCAGGGCGGGAAGTCTAAATTTTCTTGCACTAAGTCGTACTCAAGATCGCCGACCACACCGGCGCTGCGTAGTTCGCTGCAGAGCAACCTATCGCTTTGTATGAGGTCAACAAAGATTCTTCGTCATCTCCCCGACTACTGCTGGCTAGTGACTTCAGGCAAAACAAAAATAACATAGTTCGCTTCAAAACTGGTTTGGCTCGGTTTGCATCCCTGAGTAAAATCATTCTAAGATCAATTTTAAGATTCAAGATTCTATTTATTGAGACTTATATAAATATTTAAAAGATAACATGGCTAAAAACTATTATATAGGGTGATCCATCACAAAAAAAATATAATAATTCAAATCAAATGTGGAATCTTTATTGTTAATTTGAAAGGACATATTATGGCATTTATTTTTTAAAAATAATTACCTTCAATTGTTGGCCGCAACTACGCCTCGGGGTTGCTATTCTGAGGGTCTAATTTTGGATGACTCGATCGAGAATTTCGATCGGTAAGGCTTTAATGACACGCGTAATGTTGTCTTCCAAAACCTGAATCCCACCTATATTATTATTTTATTTTTTTTTATAATTTGGGTTTCAGCTTTTGTGTAAAGAAATGTTTTTTTTTCAAAAATTAACTAAGATCAAATTTATTTGTAATATTTTTAAGTGTCAAGTTTAAATTAAATACATTTGGTAAACTTGTAATTAGATTTAATCGGATATTGCCGAGAATATTATGAAAGTTCAGTATAATTTATCGTTTAACGCACCAAAGCCTGCGTTTTTTGTCTGTTTAGTAGCGGTAAAAATATACGCAGCGAAAAAAATGCGCAAGTTGCGTACGCAATTTCCATATTTGCCTCTTCATGTAAAGATATGCCAAACTTTATAACAAAATTGCAGCAAAAATAATTCTTTTTACATGTAGTATCTGGACATTTGGGTACTCAAATAAAGAACATTTTGTAACCAATCCAAATATGAAATTACTCTAAAGATTTGTCAGAAATGGAGGGTAGAACTGGTTGGATCTAATTATATATCACAATTTTTCGGATTAGATGAGGTCTTATTAGATCTGGTGCAAGATATAACAAGATCAAATAATATCTACACTTTTAACAAAAATAGTCTGTTGCGTCATTAGTTGGTCGGAGTTACATGCACTAAAACATTTTAAGCGCTAAAAATGCACCATAGAATTCAAAAATACCATAAATTATGTACTCGTATCAGAAAATTGGAAAATATGCAGTAAAAAAAAATAGTTTTAAATAGTGAGAAGTAATTAATTTCGTCTCAAAAAATTTTACACGTTACACTGATGGTAGAACTAGGTAAACTTTTAAAAGAAGCAAGCTAGTCATTTTTCTATTTTCTGCACAAACTTATATCAGGAACATCTGCAATTTACACCATCTTCTGGAATTGTTTTAAGTACGCCAAATATTTTATTTTAATATCATTATTTATTTTCATTTCCGTGGATTATAAATAAAACCCTTTTATGGCATGAACAGATTTTTCTGGTTCAAGACCTTTTTATTTTCGGGTCCTGACAATACTAGTTTTCCCAGATGCAAACTGGAACATTGGAAACTTTGAAATTTTTTAGCATAACTTCACATAGAAGGTTTTGTCATTTGAGGGCGAATTGTTTTGTTTACAGTGTGTTGAAAAATTCATCTCAGTCAAAAAATGGAATTATCTCGTGAACATTTTCGTGCGATGAATTTTTACGATGTTTCGCGTGGGTTATCGAGACAAGAGTATTAAAATCAACTTGTTTCGACTTTTGGCGATAAAGCACCATCAAAAACCACTGTTAATCGCTGGTACCAGGAGTTCAGTCTCGGACTCCGCTAGCTCCAGATGAATTTCGTGAAGGACGTCAAACTTCGGTCACTTTGCCAGAAACCTTCGATGCTGTGCGTGAACTGATTCAGCAATACCGACAAGTGACATGAGGTGAGCCGTGAGATTGAGGCATCCTTGAGCAATAGTATGACAAGCATCAATAAGATATTGCATGTTCATTTAGCCGTGAAAAATAATTGTTCTCGTTGGATCCCACATAATTTGACGAATGCTCAAAAAAAGGCTCGTATGGATTGGTGCAAAGAGATGTTGGAAAAGTATAACTGCGGTAGCTCAAAGGCGGTGTATAACATTGTAACAGGTGACAAATCATGGATGTATGCATATGAATCTGAAACAAAACAGCAATCGAAAGTATGGATCCAAATCCAACAAAAGTTTGGAAGAAGTACATGGCAGCAAATGATTGCGTTTTTTCGGTATAACCGGCCATGTTGCCACAGTGGAACGTAGGACAGTCAATTCTGAGTGGAATACAACCATCTGTTTGCCATTAATGTTCGAAGAAATGAGGAATGATAACAAGATAAGACGGATCATTTTGCATCACGACAATGCGAGCTCTCACACATTAGCTGAAACGATGAGCTATTTGACCACTCAAGATGTCGAATTGATGTGCCATCCACCGTACAGCCCTGACTTCTTCTTATTCCAATGACTTCTTCTTATTCCCTAGCATCAAGATGGTCAACGTTTTTCATCGCCCGAAGCAGCTGCTGAGGCGTTCAAAAATCATGTTTTGGAGGTGTCTCTATCGGAGTGGAAAAAGTGCTTCGAAAATTGGTTTGCAAAAGTGTATTAATCTTAATGGAGAATATTTTGAAAAACAATTAAAACATTTTCAATGATAAATTATTGTGCTTTTATTGCCGGACCCGAAATATAAAAAGCAACCCTCGTATTTTCGCTGCTAGCTCTAATCCATTCGAGTACGTTTTTAAAACAGACATTTAGCAGTAGTGTTTCTTGCAATGCCCATAATTATTATTTTCTGTTTTATTTTTTCTCTTAAGTCTGCTTCTTAGTTCGGCTCATGTAAAAACATAAATCGCCTAAAAAATAATAATGGTGTTTTTGTTGAGGGTCGATAACTAAGACTGGATTTGAAACGCCTCAAGCATTTTTGACCAAAAATTGCCAAATTTCTTCATGACTGCTGCACTCGACTCTCTTTAGTACTTAGCCTAGACAGGCTAATATTTGATGTTACTGCTATAACACATTATTATACCCGCACCACATAGTGGTATGGGGTATAATGGCTTAGTGCTTGCGTTTGTAACACATCGAAGGAATCGAGTTAGAATACCGGGACCAGAGAGAAAGTTGCTCAGAATTACATTTTGAGTCGATCTAGCCATGTCTGTCTGGCTGGCTGGGCGGCTGGCTGGCTGGCTGGATGTAAAGATGTCCATCTATTCTTGTAATCAAAGTACAGGTCGCATTTATGCACCGATCTTGATGAAACTTGGCATGTGGTAATATATTGGGACAAGGACGGACGCTATTGATTTTGGTCCAAATCGGAGCACTTTCTGATAAACCCCCCATACAAAGGAACTCCCGGATTTGGTCCAAATCCAGTTGATGTCGCGTGTATTGGTCAACAAATTAAAAAAATATGCCATTCGATGTAGAACTGACCACAAAATGTAAAAAAAATAGTTGGACCCGCCTCTCGGACCTACGGGGCCTTCAGAACCCAAAAAATGGACCCATGATTTTAAATATAAGTGTGACCCCTTAAATGAAAGGAAATTATCTTACAATTTTAAATACAGAAAAAAATTCGACCTGTTTGGGCCCCAGGGTCCATTAGGAGGGTCCAAAAGTTTCGGTTTACCCGGATTTTAGTGTGACCCCTCAAATGACAGGGAATTGCCTCAGGACTTTAAATATGTCAAGCCAAATGATTTATCTCGTCCGTGGGAGGGCACAGGGTCCGAAAACAAGGTATGAAAATGTGGACCAACTATAATTGTTATACCCTCACCACATAGTAGTATGGGGTATAAAGGCTTAGTGCTTGCGTGATAGATACAGATAGAAATAGCGACGAGTGCTTTCGATTAACAGGAGACTTAATCACATTTATAGTGGTGCG
The DNA here is from genome assembly GCA_963513945.1 of Hydrotaea diabolus. Taxonomy (NCBI): domain Eukaryota; kingdom Metazoa; phylum Arthropoda; class Insecta; order Diptera; family Muscidae; genus Hydrotaea; species Hydrotaea diabolus. Next base: position 106,284,008 of record OY740718.1, read on the forward strand.
GGTATCATAGAGTCGGCCACGCCCGACTATAGCACTTACTTACTTGTTTTTATTTTATTTTTGTTTTAAGTGTCGAGTGCCATTGCCTAAATACACTAACCAAGTTTACACATTTTTCGTTCTCAAATAACTTAACTACTGAGGTTTCGAGGTTTAACAAAAAACATGTGCTTTGTTTCCTAAGGGAATTAAAAGAGTTTTTACAATTGTGTGCAGTGTGCCCGGTATTTATCAAAAACAATCTTCTTTGCAATTCCATGGATTTTTTTATGGGGTTTGACACATTTTCACATAAAATGAACATCTTAGTCCCCGAATTGCCGCAGTTATCCGCAACTTAAATGCTGGTCACAAACCAACAATAATACTTATAGACTATATCAAAATAGATTTTTTGAAAAAGGAAATCACTCCAAAAGTTATTACATCTCGTTTTTTGTCATATGGGGAAGGCAAAGTAAGCCAGCGAAGATAAAGCGAACACAACACCGTAGACGCCGATTTCCAGTACCTACAGAGAAAAATTACCTTACATTCACCATAAAACTTACAATTGCCGTGTTCTCTTGGAAATTCGCTTATGAGGTCACAAACGAGATAACACACGATTGTACAAGAATAGAAAATTGATTTTGGTCAGAGAAAACCATGCAATATGCGTTAATCCCCGCTTGTTTTAAATTACCATTTTGGGGAAGAAAGTTATTCAAGAATAACCTTTAGTGAGTTAAAGCTAGCTCGGTTATTGTTTACTTATAGTATTTCTTAAATAACATATTTTTGAACACGGATTAACCGGCTCAAGACCTCTTGCATCTATATTTAAATAGAGGACAAGTTTTCAACACATAACAAATTTTCAAATAAACGATTTATAATGCATAAAGCCAATAAGCCAATTTGTACAGTTTTAATGTTATCGACTTTGCGACCACTTACTCTTTTAATAAGCGAGTTCCAACTGAACACGTATAATATTATTCTATACCAATTTTCATCTCCTCTTTTTACTTTTTCAGATAATTTTTTATGATATGCCTTTACATATGAAGAAGCCTTTAAATTGGTTCCTGTTTGTTTCTTAAGGAACAGGCGGGGAACCTCCTTTATAATTTCTATACCTACAAACTGACTGGAACCAACTGTCTAAAGCCGACCCCATGCGTGCTTCCATCCAATTATAGTGAAGTATTTCCATGGATTTTCTACATAAAAGGTTCCCGGCGTTACGGGGTGAACCGCTTATAAAAAATGTCAGGTGTTATTTTTTTGGATTTAAAAACTGGGTTGTGCGGAAGTCACAATATATACTACCGGCCGGCTACAATATTCTAATCTATTCAGCCAAAGAGGTAATATACCTGACTATACCCTTTTTGTTGAACTCGTAATTTCATTTAACTCTCGTTATTTCATTTTAAGCAGGCAGCAAACCAAACGTCCAACCAGAACATCGTCGCTGCTGAATTCATGTGAGAATTTTTTATACGCCGCTGCAGTGTAAGTATAATGCAAACAAAATTTTAAACTCATTATAACTTACATGTAGTATGATTTATATACCTTATGATGGTAATATGATTTATATGAAACGCCCGAAATCCACAACGCACACATTCTGTGAGGAATTCAAAAACAAACATGGTTATTAAAATATTTGCACCATGTCAAAATGCACATTAAAATGATTAATAATAAAACATAGAAATTATTGTAAAACAGAAATATTCGCATCTAAAAAGTCCCCATTAACAAACACGCTACGAATCGTCGGTATTCTCAAAATAAACATTTCACATACTTTCGTTCTGGCCCAGCATCCATCACCAATAGACGATGATGTACTTGTGTTGTTGTTGTTGCCGGTTGCAAAGTGTGAATGACTTTGAAACAGCCGAACGTCATCATCAGTATCAGCATCATCAAAAAATAAAACAGCAACGAAAGGAATTCGCAAACAAATTATTTTGTAAGAAATATTGCAAAATAATGTCATGTTACTACGAGGGTGGCAGAAGAAATTGTTAGGACAAAACCCTTGTTAGGTTAGATCTGATAATGTGTTGTTTTAGACAATTTTGAAGCCCTATTCTTGATTTAAGCTAAATTCAATTTTATTTTATATTTATAATAACAAACTTTAAGTTTTCTATAAATTATGTTGTTGTCCGGCCACTACGATGTTGTCCTTCAAGCCGATGAGGTAGTTCAGTCAAAGGAAATAAAAATCCATAGAGGAAAAGTCCAGAACTGCGATGCTAGATAAGGGAGCACTTTTTTAAGGGACATTTGATTTGGTTTAGATATCGAAAGAACGGGTATTCCACTGGTACTGGAGAAGAAGTCTTATACTTGTAATAGCCTTTATTACATGTCAATGTTCAATTAGGGCGAAGACTACAAAATGCAATAGCAATTCTCAAAAATTCTGCATGATATAAGGGGAATAGGATGTGGTGGAGTAGACGGACTAAACATTTTTGCCATATCCGTTCGTCCGGTTGACTTAAAACGATAAAGCTACCAATCACTTTAAACTTTTGCACACGTTTACAAAAGAATTATAGGTTTTTTTTAAAAGGGTCATATTGTCACACAATTTCTGGTACCTCCCATACAATTGTACCATTTTCCCACTTCTGGTATTCCTTTAATACCTTTAGCTATTGTTGTTATCATTCAGAAACTCAGTACTTACATACGAGGGTTGCTATATATTTTTCTAGCCTAGGCAACACTAAGTGTTGCCTGGCACCATCTGACTTTTCCATTTGAAATTTTGACATTTTTTAGTATAAACATACTCAGAACGTTTTGACGTACGACCATCATTTGTGTTGTTTACAGTGACTTGAACTAATCAATTTGGCAAAAAAAAATGTAATTAACTCGTGAACTTTTCGTGATATCATTTTTCACAACTTTCGACGTGGATTATCACGACAAGAGTGCATCGATGAACTTATAAATTTGTATGGCGATAAAGCACCATCCTATAGCACTGTAAAAAACTGGTTTAATGAATTTAATTGTGCCCGACGCTCGCTCAAAGACGAAGGTCGTCCAAAAACGACCGTTGTGCCAGAGAGAACTGATACAACATCGTCATGTGACATACCGTTAGATAGAGGCATCCTGGGGCATTTCTTCCACCAGCATACATTCGATATTGCATGGCCGTAAAAAAGGTTTATTCTCGTTGGATCCCCCACAATTTGGCAATCGCTCAAAAAAAGGCTCGTGTCGATTGGTGCAAAGAAATTTTGAAAAAATACGATCGCGGTGCTTCAAAAGACGTTTATAAGATTGTCACAGGTGACGATTAATGGATCTATGCTTATGAGCCCGAAACAAAACAGCAATCGACCGTGTGGGTTTCTAAAGACGAGCCAAATTCAACAAAAGTTGTTCGTGGTCGCCGTTACTTCGGCAAAACTGGTCATGTGGCGACTGTTCTGCTTGAGCAACGTAGGCATTCAATTCTGAGTGGTAAACCACAATTTATTTGCCTGAAATCTTCGGAGAAGTTCGAAAAACGAACAAGAGAAGACGAATCATTGTGCACCATGACAATGCGAGCTCTCACACATTGGCTCAAACCAGCGCCTTTTTGACCGGCCAAAACGTCGAATTGATGGGTCATCCGCCGAACAGCCCTGACTTGGCACCCAACGACTTCTTTTTATTCCCGCACATCAAAAAAAATCCGTGGTCAACGATTTTCGTCGCCAGAAGATGCTGTTGAAGCGTTCAAAAGCCAGGTTTTGGAGGTGTCTCAATCGGAGTGGAAAAAGTGCTTCGACAATTGGTTTGAGCGCATGCAAAAGTGTATAAATCATGCTGGAGAATACCTTGAAAAACAATTAAACCATTTTTGATGATAAATATTCGCATTTTCATTATTAGGCCAGAAATATATATACCATACAAATGTTCCATTTTCGCACTTTTGGTATGCCTTTAATATTTTTAACAACACTAGTGAAACTCAATACTTACAATATGAGTTGCAAGATTATCTGGATGACGAAAATTGGAACACTTACGACATTCCCTGGGCATAGAATAGAATGCATATAAAGTTATCCATAATAAGCCTTTGGGGTTAAATGGTTAGTGTGTACGACCTCTTCACAAGCCAATCCATATTTAAATCCGTGTAAGAACATCTCTCGAGTAAGCGATTATTCCCTAAGCCATATAAAACCGTTAAACAGTAGTATAAAAATCCTAGTGTACACGGTTCATTGAATCCTGGGTTAAAGTTCTCCGTTTTTCCCGTATTGGGATATTGAAGGAGGAAAATACTCTTGCAACTTTCACTTAAATTTAGCATTCCACAATATTTAATCTATTCTACCAAACCAAACGGTTCTATACAAATGAGCCTTTATTTTGTGGGAAGCGCAAAATTGTTGAGAATGTGGAACATTGAAATATGTATTTTCAATACATGTCTGTTGCAATTGGGAAAGGCGCCCTTTGCCTACTTGTCATCTTGGTAAATTTAGAAATAACATTGCACAAAAATACGGAAAATTGGAATGTAATGCATGCCTATTTAATGTCTCCTTTGCATGTGGATCACCGACTGAAGTTACTTAACTTGCTAATACAGGGTGCGGCAAAAGTCACGAAGGGGTTTAAAACAATCATAATTTATTTAATTTTTAATTTAAAATTATTTTTCTTACAAAATAATAAAATATATCTGTAGATTTTTTTAAAATTGATGTGCGAAAGATTACGTCACGTAAGTGACGAATCAGAGTATCTGGCTGCAACGCTCTTTTTTCGGCCCGAATATTCTCCTACAGCTGTTCAGGGGTTCTGGGTTTATTGATATACACCCTCTCCTTTAAATATCCCCAAAGAAAATAATCAGGTGCTGCTAAATCTGGCAAACGGGCAGGCAAACTCAATGCTGAATTTTTGGAAATTAAACAAGCAGTGTGTGCAGTGCCTCCATCTTGTTGGAACCACATCTCTGGATCGTCGGAAAGATCTGGCCTAAACAAATTTTGGAGCATATCTTGGTATCGCTCGCCATTTACAGTTACAGCATTGCAATTGTTATCTTCGAAAAAGAATGGTCCAATAATTCTTTGGAACGTAATTGCGCACCATACTGTACTTTTAATCGGATGTAATTGTCGCTGATAAAGCACCCTTGGGTTCTCAGTACCCCATATTCAGCAGTTCTGTTTGTTTACAAAACTATTTAAGTGGAAATGGGTTTCATCTCTCATTATCAGATAATGTATGAATTCATTATGTTCTCTGGCCAATTTTTGAAAGCGAAGTGCATAAATTATTCGTTCTTGGGGATCTCCAGGCTTTAAGTGTTGCAGCAACTGCACCTTGTATGGAAAAAAAGTAAATTTCTCCTTAATATTCTGCGTAAAGACCTATCAGACATTTGCAGCTGAGCAGAGCGCCTTCGAGTTTATGTTTCAGAATTCTCCTCAATACGTTCCTGAACACGTTCAATATTTCCTTTAATTACAGAACGTGGCTACATCACTGAGCCTTGTTCCCGAAAACGCGCCACTAAGAGTCTACAAGTCCGAAAATAAAAAGGGGGGACAAATTACATTAGAATAGTTATTAATTTTTCAAACCCCTTCGCGACTTTTGCCGCTCCCTGTACATACAGTGAGTTTTTAAAGTCTGATAGAAATTCTGCGAGACCTCTTTCCACAACAAGTTATTTCATGAAATGGTAATGTTGATTGGGCTCCACGGTCGCCTGATTTGGCTTCTTTTTGTGGGGATATCTGAAAAGCAAGGTTTATGCAAACAAACTAGAAATGCTTGAGCAACTCAAGCAAAATGTTCGTGATGAAATTAATAAAATACCGCCGGAAATATGTAAGAATGTAATGAAAAATATGCTCAAAAGTGCTCGCATTTGTGAGGCTAACAGAGGCGGACATTTATCTGATATTGTAATCCATACATAATTGCCGACATTAAAAAAACGTTATCAATATAAGATCCTTTCTCATTCATTTAATCAAAAATTATAAACATCCAAATTAGTATACCTTCCCGATGGACACATTGTAGATGGCTTACTATAGAAAGGGCGCAACTAAATCAATCTTTCGAAAACTCAATTCAATTTCAAAATATTTATCAAACAAAGTCGGTAAAGGGCTAAACGCATAAAAATGTTTTTTTTACTTAGTAGGGACATAAATACTGTTACACATGTTTAATGCTGTAAAATTAAAAGTACTGAATTTTTTTGGACCTAATATTTTTTAATATATTTATTGATGTATATTGCATCCAAAAAGAATCTACTTATTCGAAATGTCCGCCTTTGGCTTAAGTCGCACTGGCCAATCGTCAATAGCTGCATGAACCTCGTCCATTGGAAAATTGGCCACAGCCCGATCCAAAGCAGTCTTAAGAGATCCAATGTTGGGGTATCTTTTGTGACAAACCTTGTCCTCTAAAACCGTCCACAATTTGTAAGCCAATCGGTTCAAATCTGCACTGCCTGAGAGCCATTCTTCAGAGGAAATGAACGCTGGCAAATTGTTTCGAAGCCAGGCCTGTGACGATTTAGCCTTATGGGCCGGCGCAGAATCCTGCTGGAAAGTCCATGGCTGGTTTTGGAACAGGGAATTGTTAAGAGGCTTCACAACAGCTTCCAGCAAAACGGTTTATTGGTAAACTTCTGCCGATGTTTTGACTCCTTGTTCGCAGAAATGCAGGTCAGTGACCCCATCGTAAGAGACACCACACCAAACCATGACTGAAGCTGGGTAATTACCCTTTTCCACCCTTGGGATCAGTTCAGATGCTTCCTTAGATGACCGCGCATACACTCTATCATTTTGATTGTTAAATTTTTCCGGAACGGTAACAATTTTTTCATCGGTGAACAACATATTTCTGTGCAAGTTATCAGCGTGCTTCACCAAAAGACTTTTTCTTTTTTCAATCCTATTTTTTTTAAAGCTGCAGTCAGTAAATGTCCGGTACGTCGTTTGAAAGCCCCAAATCCCATGTCTTTTTTAATGATTCGACTCATGGACTTTTGCGTGATATTCATCTCACGGGCCATGATTTTCTGTTTTCGGAGCGGATTTCTGTGAATTGTTGATTTAACGGCTTTGATGACATGCGGTGTTCGAACAGAGCGTGGGTGGCCCGACCGGTAAGGGTCTTTTACATCTCCAGTCTCCTCAAACAGTTTTATGCATCGGTAGACGAATAGGCTAATCCCTAGTGGCCGGAGCGTTTTGAAAATATCGTTTTTTTTTCATTTCACACTTGAAAAGCGCTATTACAGCGATACGGTTCTCATTATCTGACAACTCCATGATGGAAGTTGAAGCAATTTTAAAATCCCGTTACAGACTAACGCTATTGAGATTAACTTACAAAATCCATATGACATTAACGGGGTATGTTCAGTTCTACTATTGAAATGGGTGTGTTCAATGTTGTAAGAGTACGAGGGCGACCGCAAAAGTAACTGCCCTAACATAAAAAGAACCGTTTTTTTGGAACTATTATTATTTATTTTTCAACATAATCTCCTTCCAACTCAATACACTTCATCTAACGTTTTTCAAGTTTTTTAATTCCATCCGAAAAATACGATTTTTCAAGACCTTCAAAATATGCCTCAGTTTCAGCAATAACCTCGCTATTGGACGAAAATTTTTTGCCACCGAGAATTTTTTTTTAAATTTTGAAACAACAAATAATCAGAAGGAGCTAAATCTGGACTATATGGTGGATGCGGAGCAATTTCAAATAGTAATTCTTTCAGTTTTTGTTGAGTTAAAAATGCAGTGTGTGAAGGAGCATTATGAAAAATATTTTTTTTTTCTAAATGCGGTCGTTTTATCTTGATTTCTTCACTCAACCGATCCAATAATGCACAATAATATTCACTATTTATAGTTTTTCCTATTATACCCCTTGCATCCCAAAATACTGTGGCTGCTGACTTAACCGTTTTCGCCTTCTTGGGACCACTATTACCAGCTTCTATCCATTGTTTTGACTGTTCTTTGCATTCTGTGATGTAGTGATGGATCCATGATTCATCAACAGTTATGAATCGGCGCAAGAACTCTATTGGATTACGCCGATAAATCGCTAAAAGCTCCTCGGAATTGGTCCAACAGACGATTTTTTGGGGCAAAGTCAACAAACGCGGCAGCATTCTTGCGGATAGCTTTTTCATGTGAAGTTCATCATGTAAAATACTCCAAACTTGTTTTTCGTGTATTTTAACAATATCAGCAAGTTCTCTGAGCTTTATTCGTCATTCTTTAGTCACTTCATTAAATATTTTTCTAATGTTTTCAATAGTAGTAGCAGTTTTCGGTCTTCCAGAGCGTTGTTCATCTTCCGTACTTGAACGACCCATTTAAAATTGTTGAACCCAGGATTTCACGGTGGAGTATGATGGTGCATTCTCACCATGAACAGAATCCAATTCATCTTTGATTAATTGTGGCGTATAACCTTTCATATAAAAGTGTTTAATTACCGCACGAAAATTTTTATTTTCCATTTTTCAAAAATTATAAAACTTGTTTACTTCAATCACTTGTAACAAAGAAAATAATCATTAAATATTTCGGAAATTTTGACAGATGGCTTATAAAAGATTGCTTTTAAAAAACAAAAAAAAAACAAAAAGTTGCTAGTAAAACAGAAAATGTGCCAGGCCAGTTAGTTTTGCGGTCGCCCTCGTATTTATGTCCCTACTAAGTATACTCGTATACGAGTATATAGTTCTACCTGTTATTCTGGTTTCTTTACATTATTTTGGTACAGGTTCGGGCACACTCAAGCTTTTTTGTTACGCTGGGTTTTTCTTAATTTCCGGGTTTTCGGCCTGAAAACCACTTAAATATGTGTTGAAAAATTAAAAAGGTAATGATATTGCATTGTCGCATAGAAAAGCCCTGTCATCTTTTTTTGTTTGGTTTGGAAATTTTTCTCAAAGGTTATTCGAATGTCGTTGAAAATTTTGCAGCGTTAAAAAAAAGCTACAGTGTGTTTGAGCCTGAAAGAAACGAGAAATCAACTTATGCCATTTATAAATTAAACCATTGAAATGTAACGAAAATTATGGGTTCGTTCTGATGATTTTAACAATGTTTCATGTCAAGATATGGGTTTAATAGATTAAATTGATGCAATCACGACGGATGTAAAGCCAGTTAGACACTGTGCTGCATAGTTCATTAAGCTCAGCGTATACAGAGCTTAATGGATTATGGATTTTTGGTTACCTGCCAAACTTTACGCACAACTCTCGTTATTTGTATATAAATCCCACGAAGGAAAAGAGCGTGAATAAAACATTACATGAAAAATGCGGATGCGATGCCGCCGTTTGTGTAAAAAAAGCACTAATAGACGCCGCCGCCTTTCGCTATCAACTACACAAACATCACCGGCGCAGAACACACCGACCGAATACCGGCGCAATATCACCAACATCATAACTCAACGGCATTCTTTGGCGATGTGATGTGCCGCCGCCTAATCCATCTCGACCAAAAACTATTCTCGACCGATTTCTTTAATGGGAACGAGTTGTACTTAGCCCGGAGGGAATTGTTGTCGTCGCTCTTGGGTGCGTGTGTTTGTCGCCCAAAATTGTGGCCGTTCTAAATAGAATTGTATTCAAAATAGTTGCGATATTTTTTGCGCGCGCGAATTCACTTAAAAAGATTTATAATTTCAATGCTGAAAGCACGTTACGGCATGTAAGCATTCAGGAATTCAGAACAAGTCACTCACTTTGCGCTGTGCAAAATCCGTGCAAATCGGTGTTTTTTGTGAGATGACACGGCAAAGAAATGGCCCAGGCCTTCCAAATAGAAGGCTTTTTAGTGCCTTTAAAATAGAAACATACATTCATGCTTATCTTGCTTAAAGGGACTGCGTTGCAGTTTGGGTTGCCACTTTATTGTGACTAAACGATGACCACCTGCCACGACGCACCTTCGATTAATAATCTTTAAAAATATCGAAAAACCATCGCTCACAAATGTTAAATAGTCCTAACATGCTAGTTTTTTTTTTTAAAAAATATTTAAAACGTAGTAAAAATGAAACTTAGTAATGAATGTTTTTAGATTAATTCAGGTCATAATTGGACAAAAAAGCGTGGCATGCAACTCTTAAATACGAGTAAATATTATGGGCACTATGCCTCCATCGGTTTCAATGGTAAAAAAAGTGGTTTACTGACTTTCGTTGTGGCCGCACAAGAACAAATGACGCTGAACGTTCTGGACGGCTAATCAATACACCCAAAAATGTCGATAAAATCTACGATATAGTGTTGGCCGATCGAAGAAAAAGGTATTAGGCGAACTTTTTATGGCTTATCTGTAGGCTGGGACTATTTTTTGCACAGTCTCCCCGGTAAAATCCAAACTGGATTACTTTAAAAGCGTAGTCTGATCAACAATAATTTTGCAAGCAATCAAATTGGTTGCCACATTGATATTCTAAGCCCAGGGATCGTACCAGCTGAGTATTGGAAACGACTTCAACTTGGAATACCAAATATTGAGAATATCGATTTTTGACAACAACGCCTTATGGAAAACAAAACTACACTAGGCGACGACGTCTTTGTTTGCGCCCAAACCTTAATATGTTTGCGGCAATGGTCCCAAACATGCATAACATATTATGCTGAAACACAAACAATTTGTAGGCAAACATATTTTTTCCTCCGTGTAGAGGACCAAGCACTTCTGACAACTCGGCAAACAGGCTGTTGATTACATTTATACCAAGGTTAAACTAGCATGGAGTTTGACCGACAAATGAAAGTTGGAAGGGCTCTGAGGACTAAACTAGACACGAAAAAATCATCTGGATAATAACAAAAGTGATGTCAGAGTGATCGTTAGAAAGATGACAAGGAAATAACAGGTGGGATTGGTCATATACTGTCGCCTGTGTTACGATGAGGAGGAGGTTGAGGCTGTGTAGGTGCTCGCCCTATAAACCTAACCTGACTTAAGAGCACTCAGGGAAGTTCTGATAGAAAGTGTTGTATGCAGTATTGATATTTATACTACGGCCTTGATTTATTCTTCAGCTTAGCTACTATAGGGGAATCCATCTAGAGGCATTTTTTCAGAACAAAAAAAATATAATGATTCAAATCATGTGTGGAATCTTTATTGGTAATTTTAAAGAACATTTTATGGCATTTATTTTTTGAAAATGATTTCCTTCAAATGGTGGCAACTGTATTATGGAAATGAGCGTCCGTTGAGAAACGGGAAGATCCGCTGTTTTCGACCAAAATTTTGTTCAGTGGTGAGGCTTATTTCTGGCTCAACGGCAAAGTCAATAAACAAAATTGCCGCATTTGGGCTGAAGAGCAACAAGAAGAGGTTCCAGTGGTGTTATTATACCCAGAGAAAACCACGGTTTATAAGCTGGTGGAATCATCGGTGCATATTGTTTCAAAAATGATGATGGCCGGAACGTAACCGTGAATGGTGCTCGCTATCGCGCCATGATATCGATCTTTACCTGAAATTAAAGCTCGCAACCTTGACGACACTTGGTTTCAACAGGACGATGCAACTTGCCATACAGCTGCTCAAACAATGGATCTATTGAGAGGTCTTTTCAAAAAACAGCTAATTTCACGTTTTGGACAGGTGAGTTGGCCGCCTAGGTCGAGTGATATCACATCTTTAGCCTTTTTTCTTTGTGGTTACGTATAGTCCAAAGTCTATGCTGGCAAATCAGCTACGATTCAGGTTTTGGAAGCCAACATTACGCGTGACATTAAAGTCATACCGGTCGAAATTCTCGAACGAGTCACCCAAAATTGGACCCTCAGAATGGAAACCTGAGGCGTAGTTTCGGCCAACATTTGAATGAAATTATGTTCAAAAAATAAATGCCGTAAAATGTCCTTTCAAATTACGAATAAAGATTCCACACTTGATTTAAATTTTTATATTTTTTTTGTTCTGAAAAAATACCTCTAGTTAGATCACCCTTTATATATAAAAAACCTGCTTTGATGAAATGAGTCTCCCGACCGCATTTAGAATAGTGTTTGAAATTTTTTAATACTCAAAATGAGAAGACTAGTGACAGGCTCTTGAAACTCACGGAGTAAACGAGTTTATTTAAATGTACTCGTACGTAGATTTTCTGGAGTTCTAAGAATATCTTGGAGTATATCGATGAAATTTCTCTCGAGGTGTAGAATGTAGTACATTAAACAGTAAACATTAAAAAGATACATTCTGAAGATGTATTGTCGTAAATATGTGGTTTAAAGTAGCCAAAACCCAGAAGAGTCTTTCAGTAACTAGCATGAACTTTGAATGAAAAGTCTGCAGACAGTAAACGGGGCCCGCTAACAGAAGGATTTCTTAAAATTTTTTCCACCACTGCTGGGCGGTGGCGTGTCGCCGGGTTCTGCATAATTCTCTTTGCACTTTTTGCATTTAATTGAATTTATGTTACACACTCATACTCGTATTTGTTGTAGTTCTGTGATCCCAATTTAGTTTTGAACAAATATACTCGTGTGTATCATCTTGGCGTTATGTGCGGATTATATTTTCATATTTTAGAAAAATAAAATCGAATATTTCAGCGTCTATTTTGGTCTTTCGTATTTTAAAATTTTAACAAACATTGATGATAAATCTATTGAGGTGCACTCATGATGCTTGCGTATGCTCTTCTCTTCTCGGTTAAACATACCGCCCCTTTAGCTTGTTTACTTACGACACTAAAATATTTTCAAAATTGTTCATTTGTATAGGATAAAGTGCAACTAATCAACTTGGCGCTTGTCATCAAATGGACCATTTTTATGTTAAAATGCACTTAGACTTTCTAGATTTAAACATGAACTTTAGTTTAATTTCTTATTAATCTTTTGATGATAAGAACTCCAGAAAACTGCGCTTTCTTCAAATTGATCCTGAAAACCGAGCATAATCATAGTAGAATATCGTTGATGTTAAAATGCACGCATACGAGTAGATGCACGTTATGTATATTGATGTTTACAATAATGTTGATCTACAGTTGGCCAATTAACATAAAACGTTGATTAAAAAACCGTAATTTTTCAAAACTCAGTTTTCGGTTTAAACGAAAAAAATTTTAAGAAACCGGTTTTCAATTTTTATTTCCTTAAGAAACCGGTTACACCGGGGTTTCCAAACAAAAAAAACATATGCTGCTAAAGCAAATAGGAAGTATTTACATTTTAAATTAATTATATGTGACAGCGCATAGAGAAGGGGACCTAAGGGTAAACAAATCAATTTTCACTTTTTTTTCTTTTTTTGATGTGGACAACATCTGAGCATCGAATGAGACCGATCCCATGCCCCAAAAGTGTTCCCTCCCAGAGATATGCGCGTTTTATGAAAGTGAAGTCGACGATTCTAAAGGCAAATAGAAAGGGACCTAATCTTTAAAATGGCTCTCCTGAACAAAACTGGTTTTTACCCTTAGGTCCCTTTCTATTTTGCGCGTCACATATGATAATTGGCATGTTTCAGAGCACTTCCGAAAGTATTTCGGCTGGACCCGTTTTAAAACACCACGCGGGATAATCCACATCGATTACTTTCAAAAGGGAAAAGCAATAAACGGCGAATATTATGCCAACTTATTGGACCGATTTAACGAGGATTTAAAAAAACGACTCCATATGGCCAAGAAAACAGTATTTTTTATCAAGATAATGCACGTGTGCAGTCTTAATGGCACAATTGCATGAATTGGGTTATGAATTGGTACCTCACCCGCCTGATCTCCGGATTTACCCCCAGCGACTATTTTCTATTTCCATACCAAAAGAAATGGCTCGTTGGAAAGATTTTCAGCTTCAGCGGTCTAAATCGAATGCTATATGCGGCTTTTAGAGCTGTTGGTTCTGAAATAGGATATTGCGGTTCATAAACCTTTTCAATAAAACCAGAAATTTGAAAAAACTAGCAGTACTTTTTTTATAGCCGACTCAAATTTAAAATGTTAAATCGCCCATCATGTACATGAATTCCATAGCGATATCAGCGCTTATAGATCTTTTAAACCTCTAATACTTACATATACTATAGCATCAAAGGGTCCACAAAATGAAGACATTTTGTGGTTCCTTTCTGTGAAACGTTAGCTGTGTTCGTTGCAAGTTGCTAAATAGCAGTTGTGTTGAAGTTACTCGGAAAGCAAGCGAGTTGGCCTCAACAATATAAGTAAGAGTGACCATACTTATTTGTTTAACAAAAAATCTAATATGACACACCCTGCTTTATAAAAACGTGTTTTTTATGTATGCAAAAAAATAATCAAACAAGAAAATGACTAAATGGCAAATTAGTATTAACTTCGTTTGCACGATATGGTATAAGTTAAACTATAAATAAACTCAAACTGATAGTTCAAAGACATTTCACATATGTTTGCAAACAAATGTGTAGCCATTAATTGAATTATTGCATTTTATTGAGTTTTTTATTTGTTTTTAATTTTTGTATGCTTTTGACGAAATTCGCCGATGAACACTCTTGTTGTTTAATAGCACTGTGCGACAGCCACAATCGGTTTGGGATGAAACCACCGGGGAAAGTTATATCGGTCAAAAAAAGGTCATACGTGTCCCAGCGTTTCGTTGGGTCTCATCTAGGAATCGAGATATATCGATTTGAAGTTAGTAAGTATCGTATAGGGGAATTTGTCACGTTTTTGGCTCTTTTGTTTGGCATAACTTGAGAACCACTCGTCCGACTTAGCTGAAATAAATTTTAAAAGACCAAGAATTACAATTCCCTTAATCCGATTTGGATTTTTTATGAATTAAAAAAAAAAAAAATTTTAATTTTTAGGCAAAAATATTTTTTTTTTTTTTTTATACATTTATTTATAATTGCGAAACTGTTGCTTAAGTAGGAAAACGGTTTAAGAACAGATTAGAGGAATTGTAATTCTTAATTTTTCTAAATTTGTTTCAGCTAAATCGGACGAGTGGTTCTCGAGTTATGTCAAACAAAAGAGCCTAAAACGTGACAAATTCCCCTATACGATACTTACTAACTTCAAATCGATATATCTCGATTCCTAGATGAGACCCAGCGAAACGCTGGAACACGTATGACTTTTTTTTTACCAATATAACTTTCCCCGGTGGTTTCATTCCAAACCAATCACTGATCCTTACCATTTGTCGCAGAGTGTAGTCTATGGTGTATTTATATAATTTTAATTTGGTTCAATGTTGCCAAATTACCATATTACTACGAGTAACTAGGTAAGTAAGCTGGTTACTTTAAAAGAACACGGCTATTGTTTCTCCGAATAATCTCTAATTTGTTCTATGTATGTTTTCGTCTACATATTTCTACTAAAATATAAAAACAACACACATGTAATGAAGATAATTTGCTCATCACCACCAAGAAACCACAGGAAAAGTCAGCGAGCCTTGTGACGACGGCGCCTTCTCGTTATAAACGCGTTGACAGCATGTCCGGCTGCAGACATGATGACAAAAAATAAGATTAAGTCAGAAGAGAAAAATCTCCCCCACTTGCACATTGTGGACTGAGATTTTAAAAAGATTTCTTTATTTTGCCTTATTGCTTCTTCTGTTTTTCTACAATTTGCGAAAATTCCGATGTTCTTGCTGGCATTGTTGGTGTAAGTTGTCTTTCGGTCGGTCTGCACCATCCGTCGGTTGGCGTTGCATCGCAACCGAACAGAACCAAATAGAAACATAAACATGCAGATTTTTAAAGCAAAAGATAAAACTGAAACATCAACAATAAATATACACGTAATTACTTATACACGTCCGTCCTGAGCGCGCTCTCTCAAGCTGTCTGTCTGATCTGTCTTCCACTTTGCACGCTGTTACAACCAACAACCGGAACAAGCTACTTAACACTGCGCAAAGTATGTGCAAGTATATAGTATTATTGATTATACGCACTTTACTAGCTAGCCTCTGATACACTCGAAGAAAAATGTAATCTTCCAGGAATTATTACTTATCTATTGAATTATTGAATTATCTACATACTTATATATTTAACCCAGTATTTTCCAGATACAACGATGAGCACGGGTAGCTTAATAACAAAATCTAGAGAGTTAACGGACTTACAATGGATCCCGGGAATACTCCTGCGTATTTGAAGATTTCATAGAATACCGGCAACAGATCTTTGAGACATAAAGAGGCAGGACTCCATGGGACACCTTGGTGCGATGGTAAGTGTGCACGACTTCAATACATGTGAAGGAACATCTAAAAAAATCAGAGGTGTGTTTCCACCTCATAAATGCCGGCGACTTAAACAAATGCATAAGATGTTCGCAGCCGGCGTTAAACAGTAGGTCCCGGTCAGTTGATTTAAGTTTCCCCTTGTTCTTTAATGGGATGTTGTGGGAATGAAGTAGGAAGGTAAGGGTCTAGTGGCAGTTACAAACATGACACTCTCTTTTTAGACATTAATGACTTTAATGGGATGTTGTGGGAATATAGTAGGAAGGTAAGGGTCTAGTGGCAGTTACAAAAATTACACTAAGCTTTTTAGACTGATAGAAATCTCTTGCATGCTGTTTCTTCCTAAGAGGGCTTAGAATACCTAATATTCGGTACTGCTTGATTTCTCAAAAATACCAAAAGTTCTTAGTGTGATATTCAGGAGAACTGCTCCAAGCTTTAACCGACTTGAACCAGATGAACATGGATAAGTAAACTGGAGACGGGTTCAATATATACGAGTTCCAGATATGCGAGATAAATCGACTGGATGACAGCTGCAGTGTTATTCGATTGAGATACTAACTATAGACATAGTAGCGCAATTTCTGTGACCTGCCAAGTAGCAAAGTTGTTAATTTCTATGTGGGACAGTAGCCTCTTCTCGGGCGGCCTCTACTCAGGCAGCTTTAAAAAGCCATACAGTTATACCTGGTAACCAAAATAGAAAAACTAGAGTATAAAGCGGTTGGATTAGAGAAAACAGTATGTAGATAATGTTGTATTAATGCTACAGTGGCTGTCACTTCAGCCAAAACGACTGATATTAATCTTATTTAGAGAGCTCAGACCTTACGCCAGCTATTGCTCAAGGCTAACACTTGGATTGTCAGGAAATGAGAAGTATGAGGTCGCCAGATCTCTATGGACTCAACTAAACAGTATTAGAATTAAAATAAGTGCGAAGTTCGGGTGCTCTTAGGAATCAACAAGGGACACTATAATGTGTGGGCAATCATTTTCAGAGAATTATTTTAATATTTTCTATTATGATAGAAGTATCTATGACATCACTTATGAAACAAAATATAGGCCAAATGCTCGCAACGTCTTCGGTGGCATACCTCTATTCGATGGTCCATATCTCAATGACTCTGAGGTGCCGAATTATGTCATCCTTTACCTTTTTAAATGTTCTTGGCTTATTGATGTACACTTTTTCTTTTAAATATCTCCAAAGAAAGAAGTTCAACGGTGTCAAATTACACGATCGAGTCGGCCAATTAGCCGTTGACTTCTTGGCTGTGTGGCAAGTGGCACCATCCTGTTGGAATCACATACCGTCCAGGTCCATATCCTCAATTTCTGGCCACAAGAATTCCGTTATCATCTCGCGATAGCGTACACCATTCACGGTAACTGCTTGGCCGACCTCATTTTCGAAAAAGTACGGCCCGATCGGCTTTTAAACAATCACTCGAGGATTTTAATTTGCCCAAATGCGGCAATTCTGCTTGTTAACGAATCCACTGTGGACACATTTGCACGATTATGCTCACCATCTTTTACAAGACTTAAGAAAAAACAAACATTTTTAAAATAAAAGTCACAAAAAATTAGTTCTATGGTAACTATACAGGGTGAT
The DNA here is from genome assembly GCA_963513945.1 of Hydrotaea diabolus. Classification (NCBI taxonomy): domain Eukaryota; kingdom Metazoa; phylum Arthropoda; class Insecta; order Diptera; family Muscidae; genus Hydrotaea; species Hydrotaea diabolus. The sequence continues at coordinate 106,301,914 of OY740718.1, forward strand.
TTTTTTACGACTAGGCAAATTTCAAACGTATTAAGCTAGGGCCCTAAAATTTTGGTTGATAATGGCTTATGCTGGTTTTGGACTTTACATGGGCTTAACATTTTCATTTAAAGGACTAAATGTGCCTTGAAAAAAGTATTTTTTTTGGGTATTCAACAAACAAATAATAATTTAATGTGGTATAAAAGGCTGGTATTAGATGAGTAAAAACGGCATATCTTTTGGACTTTCCTCTTATTTTTTAGACGCTTTTTAGAAGCCATGCGACTTTTACTGCCACTTTTTTTAAATTTTTTTTGCTACTTTCCATAACTCGAAATGTGTGTATGCTTTTAAAACATATGCGGTTGCTCCGGGCAAAAGACCACCCTCTAAGAAAACCGGCACGAAAACGAAACGTTGGCGAAGTCATTTTTTGCCTAAAGCCAGCTTCCTACAGAATAAAAAACGTCTCAAAATGTAAGCTTGACATCTATAAAAATCTTTCTAAGCTATGGTAAAACTATTTTATTTGTAGGAATAAATGGCGCTAATGGACAAGTTCAAGTGATAACATAGACGAGACCAACGAAAACATCCATACAATTTTAGAGGGACCTTTCCAAAACAAACAACAAGAGATGTCGCGTACAAACCCTAAGATAAAAAAATAAAAAAAAATAATTCTAATATTTATTTTATTTATTTCAGAATCCGTTGTGAAGTGGACCTGAAAAGAAATGCTTTCATATCCCAGATAAATGAATCAAACCCGCTGTGCCTTATAAAGGAGAGAATTTTCCTAAATGATTTGTTTTGGCAATTAAATAAAAGCAAAAGTCTTCACAGAAAATATGAAAAGTAGAAGCAATCGTATAATGCAGCCACTTGTGGAAATGAAGCAACTGCTGCGTAAAAGACCGCCCCTTCAGATAACAAGAAGCTAAGATATGTTAGGACACCTGTAAACGTAAGTATTCAAACTTTGCCTTCGTGAAATAAAAATAATTATCAGTTTCTTAATGTAAGCCTTTTAATATTTGTTTTTTAAAACCACTTCCAGATAAATGAACCATGCCTATTGTGCCCTATTAAAGGGAGACTTAACTAATGAATTAATGCCATCGCATTTATATGACTGCAAAAGGCTTCATAGGAAATATGAATGATAGACAATTGAACATAGTGAGGATGATCTTTTTCTATAAACCTATTAAAAGGCAACAAAGTACATCGATTGCGCTGGCTAACTCGTGAATGGTTCAGAAGGCGATCGATGAAAATTACCACGAAATACACTGAATATACCGAGGACGCGGTGGAGGAATACAAGCCACAGGAAGCATTTATAAGACCAAAGAAAATAATTTCCTATAAACCCCAGGATCAACAATATTTATGTTGTGGATGCAATCCATGTAAGTGAAACGATAAAATCCATAAATTTCTACAGTTAAACACTGACATTGGATAAGAAACCAGTTGTAGCAAAATGTTTTGTCGGGTATCTATGATACAGCAATTTCGGTAGCAACTGTCATCTCTGCTACTAACACAATTTCCAAAACAACTCTGCGTATTTCAATTGACAAGTTTTTAATTTCGCAAAACTTTGAAGTTCTGATAATAAGCAAGACATTGTTAACATATCAAGAGGTGGCTAACGGATACTATGGACCGATATGTTCTAATTTAACCGGGCTTTGTTTCAGATCTCTCACAGCGCACTATGCTAAGTTAGAGCCAGGTCAAATTCAGCATGCAGTTCTATATCTGGAAGAATCTTTGTGTGAGTGCCATATGAAAACATGAAACGAGAAGGGCCTTTTTCACAAGACTTTGCTGTAGGTTACTCATAACGCACTATTTGTATATTGTGCAAATTCAGTTGTAAAGTGTAGCTAGGAAATCAAATAAGGGGTGTCAATGTTGCCTATAGCCGAAATACATAGGGCTATAGGCAACATTGACCTATACTTTCACTATTTCACTAGAGTTAGTTTTAAATCACTCGAGTATACCATACTAAATATAAGCAAGGTCGGACATAATCTGTAGATTTTAGAGCAAACGAAACTCAACTCTGGAGCAGCTTTTGTGTGAGGGCTATTTAAAAACATGGGTAGATAACGTCCAATTTTACCAGCGATGATTTCGGTCACTATATTTGGGTATTTATTATGTACCGTATAAAGTAAAGCTGCAGATTCTGAAATCGAGAAGGGCCCTTGTATAATATGGTCAAATTTTTTATGATCTTTTCTATCTGCACCCTCCTATAACGCATATTGTATTCTCGTAACTTGGCTCTACTTTTAACATTATTGCAATAGTGCCTAATTAAGAATACTTTTTTGATTGCAACAAAAAAGATAAATTTAAAATCAATTTTTTTAAAGTAAAGAAAAATGATTTTTTTCGTTTAATTTAAAAAAGCAACCATGATTTATCATGGCTCAGGAGCTTACTGGTAACAGCGTCAAAGAAGCGATAACAAGAATGAAGTTTTTGAGATCGATGTTTTAAAACTGAGTCGCTTTCTCTCGGCTACGATACCTACGAGGGCGACCGCAAAACTAACTGGCCTGGCACATTTTCTGTTTTACTAGCAACATATAGGAAAATAAAGAGTTTCGTGCGGTAATTAAACACTTTTATATGAAAGGTTATACGCCACAATTAATCAAAGATGAATTGGATTCTGTTCATGGTGATAATGCACCATCATACTCCACCGTGAAATCCTGGGATCAACAATTAAAATGGGTCGTTCAAGTACGGAAGATGAACAACGCTCTGGAATACCGAAAACTGCTACTACTATTGAAAACATTAGAAAAATATTTAATGAAGTGACTAAAGATAGACGAATAAAGCTCAGAGAACTTGCTGATATTGTTAAAATACACGAAAAACAAGTTTGGAGTATTTTACATGATGAACTCCACATGAAAAAACTATCCGCAAGATGGGTGCCGCGTTTGTTGACTTTGCCCCAAAAAATCGTCCGTTGGACCAATTCCGAGGAGCTTTTAGCGATTTATCAGCGTAATCCAATAGAGTTCTTGCGCCGATTCATAACTGTTGATGAAACATGGATCCATCACTACATCCCAGAATACAAAGAACAGTCAAAACGATGGATAGAAGCTGGTAAAAGTGGTCCCAAGAAGGCGAAAACTGTTAAGTCAGCAGGAAAAGTAATGGCCACAGTATTTTGGGATGCAAGTGGTATAATATTTATTGATTATCTTGAGAAAGGAAAAACTATAAATAGTGAATATTATTGTGCATTATTGGATCGGTTGAGTGAAGAAATTAAGATAAAACGACAGCATTTAGAAAAAAAAAGTTCTTTTTCATCAAGATAATGCTCCTTCACACACTGCATTTTTAACTCAACAAAAACTGTCCGAATTACGATTTGAAATTGCTTCGCATCCACCGTATAGTCCAGATTTAGCTCCTTCTGATTATTTCTTGTTTCTACATTTAAAAAAAATTCTCGGTGGCAAAAAATGTTCGTCCAATAGCGAGGTTATTGCTGAAACTGAGGCATATTTTGAAGGTCTTGGAAAATCTTATTTTTCGGATGGAATTAAAAAACTTGAAAAACGTTTGATGAAGAGTATTGAGTTGGAAGGAGATTATGTTGAAAAATAAATAATAATAACTCCAAAAAAAAACGGTTCTTTTTATGTTAGGCCAGTTACTTTTGCGGTCGCCCTCGTACATTCGTTCGTCAGATCGCCACGTAAGAAGGGGAGGGGCCGTGAATAAGTTGCGTACAGCTGTTGCGGCAGATGCCGATTATGCAGCACTAACTTGGGAAAAAAGTTTGCATTACACAGTATAACATTTTTCAGGTGATTGATTGAATCGGAATGTTTATTTTCATGTAAAATAAAGAATCAATAAAAAAGTCATCAAGGTTTTTTCCAAAGAATTTTGTGCATATCTCAAGCAAATTTTGGAAATTCATACCTTCACTTAATTGTGCATAAAAGCGAAACGCGTAAATCGATTTTCTTGATCCATGTCTCATTTTGTTCATTAGTTATGTAACTTTACGTGCAAGTAATAGGACTTGACACTTTTTACCGTTTTGTATTTTTTATGAATCAATCTTTAATTTTTTAGGCAAAAAATATTTTTTTTCTTCATTCATTTATTAATAACTGAGAAACGTTGTATGAACAGCTTGAGGGAATTGTAATTCTTAATTTTTTAAAATTTGTTTCTCAAGTTATGACAAACAAAAGAGCCTCGACCGGTGGCGGTCTTTTACATCTCTAGTGTCCTCAAACGGTTTTATGCATCGGTAGACGAACATGCGGCTATCCCTAGTGGCCGGAGCGGTTTGAAAATATCGTTTTTTCATTTCACACTTGAAAAGCGCTATTACAGCGATACGGTTCTCATTATCTGACCACTCCATGATGAAAGTTGAAACAATTTTAAAATCCCGTTACAGACTTACGCTATTGAGGTTAGCTTTCAAAACTCATATGTGACGCGCAAAATAGAAAGGGACCTAAGGGTAAAAACCAGTTTTGTTCAGGAGAGCCATTTTAAAGATTTAAATACATGTATCTTTGGTGTATCATCACTTTCATAAAACGCGCATATCTCTGGGAGGGTACACTTTTGGGGCATGGGATCGGTCTCATTCGATGCTCAGATGTTGTCCACATCAAAAAAAAAAAGTGCAAATTGATTTTTTTACCCTTAGGTCCCTTTCTCTATGCGCTGTCACATATGACATTAACGGGGTATGTTCAGTTCTACTATTGAAATGGGTGTGTTCAATGTTGTAAAAATATTTATGTCCCTACTAAGTATATTAAAAGTGATTGATTACCCACTGCTCATCAGATCATTGATACTTACCTCTTTGAAACCAATACCGGCCAGATGTGACCGTTTTTCTTTGAGTGTCGTTAAGCACTTTGCACAATATTATATGAGGAATTAAGAACAAACACTGTTTTCATAGAAATAAATTCAAATGGGGAGTTGCATGTACCAACCAGCAGCCAGCAACCGACAAAAATACAATTTTTGCACAGAATCTTGTTTATTTTCGCAATAAATTCTTAAAATGCCTCCGTAGATTTTCCACTGAAACGAAAAAATATATGCATTTCGTCGCCATGAAAAACCTGATGCAGTTGTTGGTTGTTGCAAGAACTCAACACTCCACAAGTGTGGCGAGCGAGGTGCGTACACACATTTGTACACATGTTTCCTTTAATTAGCATTGCAGCAGCACTTCACTTTTGCTTTTGTTTGCCAGAAAATCAAACATTTTTCATGTGCGCTACTTGCTGTTGTTTTCTGTAGCGAATTCTTGAAAACAATTGCACTTTCTTTTCTTTTTGGTTTCATTTTCTATATTTGAGGTTAATGCTCTCGATTTCTATTTTTGATGCAATTTCTAAATGTCAAATGAATTGCTTTCGGCTGGTGCCACAGCTTTTTGTTGTTGTGATCGCCACCACCAGCAGCCAGTTCTCTGAAATGTATGACCCTGAACCCTTTAACAAAAGCATAGCTCTTTCGCTACCAGACGGGCGAGTTAACGAACGCACAGCAGACAATTTTCAAGTTTAAGAAACTTGGCGTCAACATGCATCCAAATGTAGTCTGTTATTGACCTCTTCGAACTGGGAAAAGAAAATTGTTGGGTTTTTTTCAAATAGTTAAATTTTAGCGGGGATTTAATTTTTAGAACTTGTGCCCTCACATTTTGTGACTATTGGTATTTTCGGTTTGGAAACATTCTGTTTCTTTATCAAAATATTGGCCACATGATATCAAAATATTGAAATTATTTTCAGAGTCGAATCGGACTCTATGCTCACTCTTAGGAAAAATCACTTACGATTTTCATGCAATCAATATTTTTTTGACAAAATTAAACTTAATATGATTAAGAGTGCCTGACCGAAGGTGGTTTGCTAGGTCGATATTCGGCCAAAGGCTGATGCTGATGCCGAATGTGAGACATTTATTTTTTTTATCAATTTATTTCATAAATAAACTTATAAAATATGGTTAAAATGCGCTGGATCATGTGATCATGCAAAATAGAAAGGGACCTAAGGGTAAAAACCAGTTTTGTTCAGGAGAGCCATTTTAAAGATTTAAATACGTGTATCTTTGGTGTACCATCACTTTCTCAAATCGCTCATATCTCTGGGAGGGAACACTTTTAGGGCATGGGATCGGTCTCATTCGATGCGCAGATGTTGTCCAAATCAAAAAAAGAGAAAATTGATTTTTTTACCCTTAGGTCCCTTTCTCTATGCGCTGTCACATATGCACCTATAGGTGGTTTTAACTTAATGTTTACAAAAAAAAGATGTCACAATTTTATACAATACGAGTATTATATGGTAAATTATGTAATTAGAATATATACGAGAGTTGCTATATATATTTTTGGCCTAGACAACACTATGCGCCATCTGACGTGTCCATTGGAAAGTTTGACATTTTTTAGCATAAACGTATTCGGAACGTTTTGACGTACGACCACCATTTGTGTTGTTTACAGTGACTTGAAAAAATCATTTTGGCAAAAAAATGAAAATAACTCGTGAACATTTTCGATAAGAGTGCATCGATGAACTTAAATCTTTGTATGGCGATGAAGCACCATCCTATAGCACTGTGAAAAACTGGTTTAATGAATTCAATCGTGACCGACGCTCGCTCGAAGACGAAGGTCGTCATGTGACATACCGTGAGATAGAGGCATCCCTGGGAATTCCTTCCATCAGCATACATTCGATATTGCATGAACACCTGGCCGTAAAAAAGGTTTGATCTCATTGGATCCGGCACAATTTGACAATCGCTTAAAAAAAGGCTCGTGTCGATTGGTGCAAAGAAGTTTTGAAAAAATACGATCGCGGTGCTTCAAAAGACGTTTATAAGACCGACACAGGTGACGAATCATGAATCTATGCGTATAAGCCCGAAACAATACAGCAATCGACAGTGTGGGTCATCGAAGTTGAGCCAAATCCAACGAAAATTGTTCGTGGAAGAAGCACTTCGAAGCAAATAGTCGCCTGTTTCTTCGGCAAAACTGGTCATGTGGCGACTTTTCCGCTTGAACAACGTAGGACGGTCAATTCTGAGTGGTACACCACAATTTTTCTGCCTGAAGTCTTCGGAGAACGATCGAAAAACAAACAAGAGAAGACGAATCATTGTGCACCATGACAACGCGAGCTCTCACGCATCGGCTCAAACCAGCATCTTTTTGACCGGCCAAAACGTCGAATTGATGGGTCATCCGCCGTACTTAGCACCCAATGACTTCCTTTCTATTCCCGCACATCAAGAAAAAAAATGAATGGTCAACGATTTTCGTCGCCAGAAGATGCTGTTGAAGCGTTCAAAAAACATGTTTTGGGGGTGTCTCAATCGGAGTGGAAAAAGTGCTTCGACAATTGGTTTGAGCACATGCAAAAGTGTATAAATCAAGCTGGAGAATACTTTGAAAAAGAATAAAACCATTTTTGATGATAAATATTCGCATTCTCATTATTAGGCCAGAAATATATATAGCAACCATCGTACAAAGATTTTTTTAATTTCAAAAATGTTCAAAAATGTTGTATGAATATTTAGATTCAAGAGTGCCATGTATTAAAAGAGAATTTTGAATTCTTTGAATCATATTTTCAGTAGAACAGTCGAGAATCTTTGCGATATGTTCGTCGATCCTCGATGTCGGGCATTCAGATAGTATGTGTGATACAGAAAGGAAGTCGTTACAAAATTGGCATCTGGTTGGTGTTGCAGTAGGTCTTGTTTACTTGAACAGACGAGCTAGAAATATGCAATCAGATCTACTGAGGTGTTAGGTGTAGTTTGTTCTATTTTTTGAAGGGTTGACTGTTTTCAGGAATGCATCCGAGCGTTAGTGGATTTTGCGATATGTCTAAGTTGAAGTTATTACTTATGGAAATGAGGGTGGTTCAGATACGAGAGAGAGATGGTGAGCCTGCTTGGTGGACTCGTCTACTCGCTAGTTACCGTCAATGCTAATGTGGGAATGGGGGGACCCACATGATTAAAGCGTTAACCTCAAATGCGCAAAATAAGACGAAATCAAGGACTCCTTTGCGGTTGGCTGGTATGGTAACACTAGGGCTGTCACGTTTACGTCTTTCCCAGCAGGCCTGATGCGTATGTGATAGCTGATACTCGTATCACAGCAGCCAGTTAAGCTAAGAAAACGCAAATTCTGTCTGGCAAGCAGCATTCACTAATACGAGTACGTTCAAATAGAAAATTGATATTTGTTTTACAACGGAATAGGAGATGGCTATTCCATCAAAAGATCCACCCCATACAAGATCGTCTGTGGGTTGTAAGATGAAATCCTATCAGCCAAGAGAGTCTTGTAGACGTGTGGGTCTGTGATGGTCTTGTTGTAGAAGCTTAGACTGTCGTCAAGTTTGTTTGAATTTGTAGTAGGAAGTCTACGTGGTATAGCAATACTGTAATCAGAAAGAAGTAGTAGGATTTAAGCTATAGAGAAAGATATTGTAGTACGTGTAGCTTTTGGATCCCAAAAGGTATAGTGGAGGCCATCGCAAGGTACAGTTAAGGCTCTTAAGGCCAGATTAATTGAAAATTTCTCGTGTAGATGGTTAATGCAGAAAAATCTAGCCTAGGCTATTGAAGATGTTATTGGTGTTAATCTTAGAAGGCCTGATACGGTACGGAAGCATTTGTTAGTGGCCACATCTGTTTTAGCCATATTGGCTTAAGATGTCCAGCTGTAAATTGTTATTCCATGATAGAGAACTCCAATTGCAAGATAATTGCGGATTGCAGTGTCCATGTGGGGACCTTTTCTTCTGGAGCAAATGAGTCTCAATAAATTATTGACCTTACATAGCTTGGCTATGTCATGTTTAATGTGCTCGTTCCATAACAATGTGAGACATTTTTTTTAACATTTTTTGTATTTTTTTTTGTTTTTCATTTAAAATGTCTAAAAATCTTATAATAGATAGAAACTTTCATAAAGCTGATGGCAGAATGCGTGCTCAAAGCGGAGCCGAGCCGAACTTATTTCATGCTTATATAAAATTTGGGGATGGCAGAGTGAACGCTTAAATCGGCGCTGAATCTGCACTGCTTTTACTGTTTCTGCTGTGCGTTTTGTGTTTTTTTATATTTTTTATTTATGAATGTTGTTTTGTAGTTGATATTTGTTAATAATGTCATTAATTAATTAATTTAATAATGGAAATTTCTAATTAATCTGAACTATAAACAAATAGTTAATTATAAATATGATTGATCAAATTTAAATAATATTGTTTAATATTCAAAAAAATTGTCAAACAAAACAGAGAGAATTAATTCAACATCATCAAAACGTCAAGAACCATTTACAAATTACAAACAACTCATATCTTTACACATACAACAAATATCAGCACTAATCAACACGAAAAAGCGCTTCAAAACAGTTTTGTTCCATTCAATCAGCGTTCAGCTCGGCTCGGCGCGCACTCTGCCATCCCGACGCTGATTTCTACTAATTTGTATGTACACAGTTTTAAGAATTTCAATCAGCTTTTAGCTCCGCTCGGCTCGGCTCGGCTCAGCTTTGAGCGCGCACTCTGCCATCAGCCTAAGTCGAATTATTTTAAGGGCAAGGACATCTAGAGTCAGTAATGTAAGCAGGCAATATATATAACTCGAGCTTTCATAACTTTAATTTCTCTACGATTCGTTGGTTGCGTATAAAATTGAATTTTTTAAATATTTTGGGAATGTCCTTATACAAGCCTATAGCACAGTGTTAGGGGAATCCTTAAAGAATATAAGAAATACAGTGTCATAAACAATTTAACTGGCTTTTTATTCCCATAAAAAGTAAAAATTTTGCTAAAAATTGCAGTTTTTCAAGTATTAGGAACTGCATGAGCCAAAAAGAATTAATAATTGTCCAGTTTTTTAAACATGAAAAACATTTTGTAGGTTACTTCTAAGTCAAAGTCTTCGTAAGTCGATTTTTTTAGAATAATTTTAGTTCGAGTTATGGAAGTTTTACTACACATTCCGTCATCATCTTTATTGAACCTTATAACTAGGGATTGGAATTCGAAGCAAATGCATATTTGTTGTCTTTTGAAAGAAACTTCGACTGAATATCTTCGCGAATCAGAGATTTTGCATTAAATGACCATATATTTGTTTCTGCTGTATTTTAGTTAAAGAAAAACTTTTAATGCATACATAAATGCATAATACCGCATTTTATTCATTATTTTGTAAAAAATCAATAAAAATATGTACATACATTCATACCGCACTTGTTTAACGAGAAGGTTTTACCTCAAAATTTAGAAATTTCAGTAGTAAGAAAACGTCTGCCAGTGGTCTAATCAACCCAATGTGAAAATCTTCCGTTGATATCTTTACTCCTTCATCAGAAAGACATGACTCTCTCAACATTTTAGACTACTTCAAAAGTTGAAAATTTCATATAATATCCATTTTTTAACAAGTACACAGTATCGCATCTATTCATACATGTGTTTCGACAATTTTTTATTTAATCTTGAAAATCATGCTAAAAATTACTAGTTTTTCAAAACTAAGAAAAATTGGTCTTAAAATTAGAGAAAACAATTTATCGCATGTTTAAAGGAATCCTAGATTGTTTTCTACAATACATTAAGTTTTACTTTTGTTAGTAATAATATGGTGTTCATTTTTCTGGAGCTTTCATGTTTAAGAATGATCACGTTTCCGCGGCTTTTCGGCTTTATATAGGCCAATCTGATTTTGTCCCTAATAGTAGTAGCAACAGTAGTTTTGTCTGTCAGTTCCTCTGTAGCTTTTTGAACGATTAAAATAGATTGTCGCAATTTTTCCTTTTTTCTTTACTGAATCTGGCTGGAAATGTCTATCTTAACCTAATTATTCCGCTTTAATTAATTCATACTGTAGACTGTACAGTAGGGTGGAGTGAAAACATGCTTTTTTTATAATTTGAAAAAGTTAACCTCGGAAAGAGATGTAGTCTGGGGTCCTAAAGAGGGGAAAAATAAAGAAAAAAATTTAAAAAAAATTTTAGGGGTCGCGCCACTCCCTAGAAATTTGGAAATTATCGCTATTTTGGCGTTGATTTTAGAAAAATCCTAAAAATTAACGACTTAACTTATTCGAAATTTAAAAGTTTGAGCTTGTTCAGTGCCCAAACAAAAGTATTTGAGGCAAATATGAGGATAATCGACTAATATTTGTAGCTTTGGTGGCGATTTCATTGTTCAGTCAATTTTCTGAAGAAGGGACGATTTGACTTATTTTACTTTTTGAAATTTTTGAACAATGAGAAAATTTTTTTTAAATTTTTTCATGCCCTTATTTCATTGTTTACGCTATTGCAAACATTTATTGACATAAAACTTTTTAGGATTTTTCTAAAATCAACGCCAAAATAGCGATAATTTCCAAATTTCTAGGGAGTGGCGCGACCCCTAAAAATTTTTTTCTTTATTTTTCCCCTCATTAGGACCCCAGACTACATCTCTTTCCGAGGTTAACTTTTTTTTTTTGAATTTCACTCCACCCTACTGTACAGCTGTTTCTAAACCCGCCAAGGTATTTCTTCAGCAGTCTTTGGCAACGATTACTTCGGCAACAAATCAAATGACTTATAGAGGAGACTCATTTTAATTAATGAGAATTACCCTTTGCGTATAGTCTTCGAACTGTGCGTAGAGCAATCTTCAAAGCGCAATATCATTTCCACCAATTCCTAAGTTTAAGCTAAGTTTAAAAAAGAAATTAAAGGAATTTATTTTTCTATGCTAAACAAATGCAAATACTCGTATACATATTTGAATTTTTTTTTGCGCAAAATATTTAAGGTAATACAAATTCATTGTGGGATTCTTTAAATTTTTAAAAATCGTAAATTTTGGCGTTTGTACTTAAAAATGTCGTCAATCGTCCTTGGGTTAAATTATACTAATAACATTGTAAAAATGGCGATAACTCATCATAATTGGCAGTCCTTGGTGTTAAAACCAATGACAAATGCTAAGAAAAATGCATTAAATCATAATTGAAACGCGAAAATCCCACTACACTTAAATCGTGCGATTTAAAAATCGCAAACGTTCAGAAGTCCTGCGGATCTCATCTCCTGCAAATGTCATAACTCCTGTAAGCGATGCAAATCGATCTATTAAAAATATTTTGATTCATGGGTAAAATATTGGATACAAATACTTTGAGTTTATTTAAATTCAACAGAAAAATGAGTTCAATCAAATCAGTTGCGTTTGTTGATTTATTTCAATGGATATTGAATGCACAGCGTAAGAAAATAAAACTAGTGTGCTTGTAGTCCGACTTATATTTTAAAAATGTTTTCAAGTGTGGCAATGCTACTCGTATGTAACCCCGCTTTCATGCCGTGACTATTCACAATAACCATATTGAAAGTGTTGCTTTCAGTGGTTGGCAACTCCATGAGAAATTCAATGCTGCCCCAATGTTGTTCAAGCGCATACTTACACTGTCCTTTTTACAATAATAAATAAAATAATTTAAGTAATGAATAAAAGTAGATAATTTGCCATGCAGAAACAAATGTGCAAATACATATCAATGCGTGTGTAATTGTATTCTGCTTTGCCTCGTTTACTTAACAAAGTCGTTGGTACGTTGTCGACGCCGTTGCGTACGCAAAGTGTTCTCAGCGCCTTTGCAGTCTTGCGGGTTTGCTTTGCTTTTACGATTCGTCAGTCCATTTTCAAAAGTCGAGTTGTATGCACGCGTCGTCGTAACGTTGTTTGTAAATTAAAAATTATTATTTTTTTGAAATTCTCCTCTTTCCTCTGTGTGTCACAGTGTGTTTGTTGTCGTTGTGCGTACAAATGTTTGTCTCGATGAGATTATTAAGTTAAAACGAATTGTAACGAATGAATTTAAAGTTTTTAATTTTTTACGCTTAAAATACTGCTGTCTGCCGTGTTTAAAGAAGAAATAAAAAAAATCAGTCAGCAGTCTCCTCTCCTTGTTGGTTTGAGGAGAATACGGCAAGAAGAAAAATTAAAACGAAGCAGAAGAAGTGAATAAATGTGAGTGTGAGTTGTTTAAAGAAGTATTTTTTGACAACACAAATTGATGTATATTTTTAAGCACAATTTAAAAAGAAATTTAACAATACCCGATTAAGAAAGAAACAGAAAAAGCAGGAGGAGAGTTAAAAAGTGTATTTAGAAATTGAACGAGCATCTTAAAGGAAACCAAAAACCAACTTCGTTGTATGTTTTTTCACAAAACAGGCCAATAAAAAAATAATTCATTCGAGTGTGTTTGTTTATTGCTGCAGTCTCTTTGAGTGTATGTCGTCGTCTCCCAAAAGAAAACTTGTTTTCTCGCGTTGTGCCGTGAAAAAAACGTTGAAAGTGAAAATATTTTTTGGTTAAAAAAGTGAATTGAAAGCAGTTAATTTTAAGAAACATAAAAATTTAACAAAATCGATATTTAATGTAAAAAATTTGAAAAAAAAATCAAGCAAAATTCGGAATTGTATAATTCTTTAAGTCCACTTGAAGTGTTTTTCTTTGCAAAGTTTACGTTTCACAATTTTACTGTTGAGTGTGTTTTGTTTTCTCTCTCCCTTCTGCACGACTCCCTTTTGATAAGGCTCTCTCTGTCTAGCACTCCGCTCAAGTACACATATTACTTACAACAACAACGTGTATTTGATTGTAGTAAAAACAACAACAATTTAACTAACACCAACAGGAGAAAAGTGTAAATAGCAGACGAAGAAGAGGAAGAACAAGCAGTAGCAACAGAACAAAGTGGGCAAATGTCAAACAGAAAAAAATTAGCAGCTTGATTTGATTTCCTTTCAGAGCTGGCTATGGCAGCTGTTCTATGCTGTTCCCTGCCGAAGTAAAAATGTTGTTGCTTTTAATAACCGTTCCCATTGAGTGCGTGTGTGACCAAAAAACGAAATAAATAAAACATCAAAAAACTCGAATCAAAACAAACCTTAAACAAAAATTGTTTTTATGCTCTCCTCCGCATAATTTCCTTAGTTTTTCATTTGTTTTGTGTGTTTAATGTGTTGGAATTCCAATCTAATCATATTTTTCTTTTCATTATTGCTTTTTAGTGTCTTGAAAGTGAAAATTCCCCCATACAAAGTCAAATTTTTATGTTATTCCGAAATTGATCAGAAGAAAGATATAAGTGTTTTGAAACGATATTTCCCTCCCACGAAAAAAACGGGAAAAATTACATTTGCCATTTGAAGTTGCCCAGTAATCCGCCAAGTTGAGAAATTAAATCGGAATTACCAACGAGAAAATTACAAAAACATGTTTGCTGAAGGCATATTTCCCATAGGCGATGGTCTGTTGGACATCGATGAGGAGCGCCTCAAAGGTCTGCTGGTTCCCGAAGATATCAACGAATGTTATGACGTTGAACAAACACCATTTGCAAGGTAAGTTAGAAAATCAAATTATTCATTTTTAATTCCAAATTTTTATTTTGGAAATAATATTAATTAGGAAGCAGAAGAATATTACAACTCTTTTAAAAGATTTCCACTCTTGTTCATAATAAAAACTTCAATAGATTTGAAGAACCTTTTTATCAAGAAAATTTGAATATAATTATAATATAATTAATATTTTCTAAATTTAAACCCGGATTATTACTTGTTCTCATTAAAGAATATAGGCCATATGTATTATTTGCAAAAGATTTAACGTTCAAATTTTCTTCATAAAAATGATATTTAAGTTTCAGCTAGTTTCGCTTTTTATTTCAACTAAACATGGACTTATGCAATTATTGTTTTTTGAAAAATAAATGATTTAGGTGCTTTTCTTGCTGTCCTCCTTTAGCTAATTTTCCTTCACTTATTTTAGAAAAGGTTTTGTATGATAATTCTGTATTTCTTTGTCGTTTTCCTTAAAATTTAACTAGTTTACTTTTTCATTTGAAATAAATAAAGACTCATGCTGTTCTCAATTTTGTTTCAAATTGTTTTTGTCTCAAATTTGTTCTATTTTCGCTTTTCGTTTTAAAGAAAAACTTTCTGAATGCAATGTTTGTTATAAAACCACTTTTTCTCTTAACCTCCTTTTCACTTCTCCTTCCGTTCTGCCTTGTTGTTGCCCCAAAAGTTCATTTCCCTCAATTTCGTTTTCGGGATATATAACTTTGTCCTAATTTGCTTTTTGTTGTCCATAAAATTTTCATTTTTGTTGTCCCATTCCCATTCTCGATGTTGTTGTTGTTAGTTGACATATATTTTCCATTCTCTGTGCGTGGCACTGCGTTTTTGATGTCGCAGGATACACAAAAAATGTGTTCTTCATTTCATCATAGCCAGCCTTTTGTTTGTTGTAAAGGAATTCGAAAGTGGTCATATTTGGTTGCTTTTTATTCTTAAATTTTAGGAAGAACTGTAAATTTCAGAAGTGTTTGTGTGGTTTTGTCTTTCACCACAGGTGCTGTTCCATGTATTTGGTACCTGTTAATTGGATAGAAGGATTTGATGTCTACCTGTGAATTGCGAAAGAAACCAAGTGTTGTTTTAGTTGCGATTAAAATTATAAATTCACTAAAGCAGAGAGTCGTGAATATTTTAACAAACGAGTTGAGCAAACGATGAAAGATTTTTACAGTGGATACAGATTTCCCCTGTATGCCGTTTTTTAGGCACCTATGCGACATATTTTTTTGTTTATCAATTTTGTTAATGAATTAATGAGGTATAGAGGGCCTTTATTTAATCGGACCACTCACGTTGTAAAGGGTACAAACGCATTTATTTTGCAATTGTTTGAAAACAATTGAATTTACTTTCGCAAAGGAGCACTTCAAAATATCTTAGTGACTAGAAAGAAAGTGACTTACATGATAACAAATATAGCCCAAACTACTAAATTCTAATAAAAATTCTTGAATTTTATGGCTTTAGTTTCTGAAACAAATATTACTTCTTATTGTTAAAGGTTTGTTTGTTTTTTTGATATCGTTTGTAAAAATAAGAGCAACGCCATGTAAGTTTTTAGTTTTGTTTTTAAGGCTGAAAAGTACAAGTCAGTGTTAATTATCATGTGTGTTTAAATTAATAATAAAAACTGATTGAATTAATTTATATTTGTTTTATTACATTCCAACAAATAAATATCAACGCATTTTAAATCATTATAATGCAATTTTATGAAAAAAATTAAATTTAAAAGTAGTAGCCTGTGAGACTACATGTCCCTTATAGTGTTCTCAATTTGTCACGTCCCTAGTTAAAGGTTAAAATAATTGCCTAAGCAAGTGCAGAAATGTTGAATTTTTTTCAAGTCTAGAATAGTTAACAAAATATTGCACACAGCGTTACCGTTGTGCGACTAAAGTGGTAATTTGACCCTTTTTGGAAGCCATGCGACTTTTTTGCCCTTTTTTATAAATCCCCTTTTTTTTTGCCACTTTTTTAAATTTTTGATACTTCCACAACTCGAAATGTGTGTATTGCTCTTAAAAGATACGCGTATTTTTTATTTCCGAGGTTAAGGGTTGCTCCGGGGAAAAAAAGTACTATAATTTATTTGGTTACAACCTGGCGCTTACGCTAGGCATTATGGGTACTCGTAGTAGTGTATCAGAGCATCTACGAGTATATGTGTATTGCACACAGGAGGCGAAGAGAACCTCCAAACAGTCCTGACGCACAGCTCTGAAACGCACATATTACATCCATTCTGGAGAAAATATGGCACATTTCATTAGGATTGATCAGTAAGTGAAAATGCTTTGTAGAATAGCCCGCGCAACAGTGTGCTTTTAGGGTAAAAATGCCAATAATTCGGAACATTTGTAAAATGTATTCAGTAAGCCGTAAATGAGCCGCGGATGTCATGGTACTTTCGATCCCGAAAATGTATCAAAAAAGTTCTATTGTATCATCTTCTGCAACCTTGATTTGAGGTGGCCTAAAAATCCGGAACAATCATTCAAGGACATATGGGTACTAAAGTTTAAAATTTTACAACTAACCCAAAGAATCCATATAAAATTATTTTTAAAATCTGGATAAATTAAGAACCCGGTTCATGACTTCTAGGAGCCCAGAAGCCTAGTTTCAGTTGGCTCATTTGCGCATCCAGTAGAGCAGTGTATAATCTGCCATGCCCGACTTTTGATGGATTTTTTTATACGCAAGAGAATATTAAATTTGTCGTTTCGTTTGCAGCACCACCAAATATTGATCGGATACCCTATAAAGTATATATAATCTTGATTGTCGTAAAACTCTGACAAAATCTAGACATGTCCGTCCGCGTGTTTTCTGAAAGCACGATATCGTTCAAACGGATCAACCTAGTTTTCAGAAATTTTGCATGATGCAGGTTTATGGTCACAAGCTGTTTGGGATTGTAAATGGGCGAAATCGGCCCAGGGGGAAAACGTTTTTACCTTTTTAAATACCTCAAAAAAGTGCTAAGCTGCTGAAAGGCTAGGCTCAGATGGCCTGCATGGATAATGGTACTAAAATTAAAGCAAATTTTGCTACATTACATACATTATAGTGGAGGGTACATGAGGATCAGAAATTGAATTGTGTTTTAGTTTAAATGTATATTTTACCTCTGATTTAATGGAACTTATTATATTCAAATTTTAAGGATTCTATCCTATACTAACCTTATATGCAAATGCAGTTTCTTCACAATAAGAAGCAGAAGTTTTTTTTTTTTTGCTTTAAACTTCTGCTTCTATCCCAAAATCTAAAAAAGTTCTGCAACCTTATAGGGCAACATTTTAAAAAAACGAATTTGTCTTAAGTTGACGCCAACACGGCGTTAAATCCGGAATTTTAATTTAAATTTTAAAAGAGACCGAAAACAAAACTTTGAATTCAAAAGCAGTTATATTTGATATTCTATTCGCTTGATTCGGCGGTAAGAAGTCAGGAGAGAACGATTACGAATTCTGTTTTGGAAACAGTTTTAAAAATGTTGGAACATTTCTTTTAAAATTCATGAACACAAACTGAAAGATTACTCCCACTTTATCTTTTCCATTTCAGTCAATTTATTTGACACAAAGGACACAGAAAATTTGGCTTGAACATTTTTTTAAATGTAAATTTAGGAGTCATTATAATTGCCAGAGATCTATTAATAATTTGTATACAACATCTTACTTATATTTGTTGCCACAAGGTTGTTCTACAAACGAAAAAGTACTTCGAATAATGCACAAATTTAGACTTTAGTTTTGTTATATTCCAGCTTGGAAATTAATTAGAAAATGTTAGGGAGTGATAGGGTGATGGCAGAGTGTCCGCCGAGCCGAGCTGATAGAATGGAAGAGAACTGATTTAAAGTGTTTTTTCGAGCTGATTGTGGCTGATATTTGATTGTATGTGTACCCAGTAAACCAAATTTGCCGACAATGTCTGATATCAGACAATTATGAACAATATCTGAACTCTATTGAGTATTCTTACCGAAATCGTTACGAATTCTGTTCGATTTGTCTGAGGATTTTTTTTCAGAGAAGTAATTCAGAATTTTTGTCAATCCTCTCATATGTTTTTCGTTACGAACTCGGTAAGAAATTCTGACCGAATTCTACACGTTTGGTTTGCTGGGAAGTTGTTTGTAATTTGTAAATGGTTCTTGACGTTTTGAAATAATTCTCTCTGTTTTGTTTAAACATTTTTCGAATATTGAACAAAATTATTTAAATTTGATCAATCATATTTATAATTAACTGATTATTTATAGTTAAGATTAATCAGAAATTTCAATTATTAGATTTATTAATAAATCACATTACTGATTGACGCAAATTTTGACTAACAAAGATCAACTACATAATAAAATTTATAAAAAATATATAAAAAAAAAACACAAAACACACAGCAAAAACAGTGCCGTTTCAGCGCCGATTTCAGCATTCACTGCCATCCCCAAATTTCATATAAGCATAAAATAAGTTTGGCTCGGTTCCACTTTGAGAGCGCCTTAGTCTACACAGCATATGTTTTAAATTTGCTTACCTTAAATTTAAAAAAATGTGATTAATAGAGTTTTAGGAAAGAGCACTAAAGAATATAAAATCCTGGTACAAAAGGTCGATTACGTGAAAAAACGGTTTTGCTTAGATTTTATAAATGTAAATAATATGCATTAGATTATTTTCCAGGAAAATTAAAAAAAAAAAAAAAAAAACATTTCAGTTTCGTACAGTGTGCTCGATATTGATAAAAGCAAATTTCACTGCAATTTCCCAGATTTTTTTATGTGGAGTCTAAGACGTGTTCACATGAAAGGTCGATCTTAGTAACAGGCTTTAGACGTTACACGATTTTATTGATTTTTCGTATCCCTATTTTACTTGATCATTCGAACGTGTTTATTTGGATATTGTAACACAAAATACTATTCCTCCTTAATAAGCTATATAAAGATTAAGCGCTTGAAATGTTGCACAAATTTCGAACAGTACTCGTACCGTTTTATTAAATTTATTTAAAACTTTTGATCAAAATTACTATGGCCAAGTATGTAAACTAACAACTTTTGTAACCATGGCTGTTGTATGATATATTCTATGTAAGAGAAATCAAATTTATGAACCTCAGGCAGTCAAATTTGGAAAATTATTAGTAGGGTCTATCGCTTAGATATCTTCCTAAATTGCGAAAACAAAGCTTTGATGATGCTTTTTACAAAATACTTTGCTACGCATGGTAAATAATATTTCAAAATCAACTGTAGAAAAACATAGCATTACAAATACGGCCGATTTAGAAGGAAAAAGACAGATTTCTTAAAAGTTTAGTGCATTTAAAGAAATAGCTTTTAAAAAATATTAGGATGAACAAGAATGAAACTAAAATGTTAAATTTCAACATGAATATTACCGACTGACAGTATGCAATTTTTATAAACTTTAACACCAATCTTGTTGATATTTCTTAACCGTTTTCCTAAAAAAATAAAAATAATCGCATGTCTAAAATAAACATTTTTTAAATAGAGCATAAGTTATACTAAATAATGTCAAGCTTATACCACGAGTTTTTATATATTCATAACTCCTAATTGTATGGTTCCGGATATGACTATACAAAAATGAGACAATATATTGTTTGCCAATGCTTACAAGTAGAAATTGAAATTTTAGTTTGCTGCAAATGTTCATGTAAACTACAAGTCTCCTCATAATTTATAAAAATTATCTCGTGAGTATGCTGTACTTTTTTTATATATTGTAATTTTTTTTATTTTCAGTAACTTTTATAATGGTAGCTTTCGCTGAAGTAAACAAAGTGAATAAATAAGTAAATTAACCTAAAATAATTTATTTAGAAGTTTGTATATCAATTATAATTTAAATAATTTTAAACAAATTATTAAGGTTCTAATTTTTATATGAAGAAAACATTGGAAATAGGAAAAATACAAGGGCTCCCGAAAAAAAAACAAATTTATGTATTTATGAAAAGTCATGATAAAGAATTTGTTTAAGTTGATATTTTTTCAGTTCTGGGTAACTCTGTAGAGTTTTTATATAATTATAGTATATGGTAGCACTTAATATTGGGGTTTTAATTAAATAAATATACGACATATCGACAGTTTATATTCAATATCCTCTACCTAAAAAAACACAATTGTTCAGTAGAGCCAAATAACCGTTTATATCCCTAATTTTTTAGAACATTACAAAAATAAACCAACTTTTAGAAGATAAAAAAATTAAAAAAATAGTCCCTAATTATATGAAGAGATAGAGGGTATTGCATTCAGAAAAAATAAGTGTGTAAGATATAGAAACTACAAAAATGACCATAAAATCCGAATTTTTGTTTTTTATATTATTTCCAAATTAGTACCATAGATGCGCCTTATTTAACCAAATATTTTAACATCAAAATCTCATTTTTGCACAAATTGAAGATGGAGGGTTTTGAATATAAGCTCTCGATATACTTTTTGAATTATAAGAAACTTATAGCCATTTCAAAATTTAAAACTAACAGTTTTCTTGCTTACTTTCTTGCTGCCATCTATTTGTCGGATTTCTTTGGAATAAGGTCTTTGAAAACTGAAATGGCCCCTAGGGTCGCATTCTTAAAGATCTACGAAAGGTTTCAAATTTAAATCCACTTTATTAAAATGTAAAATTGATATTAAAAATATTTTGCTGCTATTCAAATCTACCACGTTTCGTTTCGATTCGCAACAAGCTTCTCTTATTTTCTATTTTAATTCGTTTCCAACCCCTTGGCCTTCATTCAACTCTTTGCAAATTTGATTGTATCGCAAACAACCCTAGTAGTGAATAAATTGCAATTTAACTACAAACAAAATCTATGGTCTGTCGAACGAAGAAGACAACCAAATTCCAAAATACCAGAAATAATTTCAAATAAAAAATCTAAAGTGATACAAAACGAATTCTTTCCGTTTTCGTTTAGTTTCAAACTTTTTTTAACACACAAAAGAAGGCAAACAAAAATTTGAAACAAGTTTTTGGTTTTTCGTTTCGTTTTCTTCTTATTTTTTGCAGTAAAATTGTCAGTTGTTATTTCTATAGACTTTTCAACAGACTCTAATGGACAAAATGCGTCTTCTTTGGCGTCGCTGCAGAGACAGCGCACAGACGGACTAAATTCACATTTTTCTTTTATCAGGCAAAAGCCTCAATCCGAAAACATAGACAGCCGGTGCTGCTAGGCCACCAAATCAGGCACAGGCAGGCACAGTCAGACAGGCAGACCAATGAAATGACGAACAGACGGACGGTGCCAAGTATTAGTCCGCATTTCAGCTGGATGGAGGCAAAGAAAAAACAAAAAACTAAACTTCTTTCAAGTTTTATTTCTTTTTCTTTTGCTGTTGTTGTTTTTGTGTTGGTTTTATAATTTGATGGCGAGTCTTAGAAAATGAAACGTTTTTTACTTGATTGCTGTAGAGTGGCATGATTTTATTTAACAATTTTTTTTCGTATATTTTTCAAAGTCCTTTGCTTGGTTTTGAAAGCTTGTCTCTGTTTCTGAAAGCTCCTCATATTGTAGACATACAATTTTGTGTACTCGTCGTCGTCGCCGTTGTACGTTTGATTGTTAGCCGGGGTCCATCACATCTTTTACTTTCTTTTGGTCATGAAAAATCTTTGCTATCCTCTTGTGAATTGTGCAAAGGAATTTGCTCTGGCTGGCGTTCGGGTTTTAAGCTCCATTGTGTTTTTCGTTATGTTTTGGCCAAAACAAGACAGACTTGTCTGATTGCTGGTGATCGTAATGTTTGTGGTATGTGAGGGGGCATAGTTGGGGGTGGTATGATGAGTGTCGTTGATTTGTTAGTCCTTATAATAAAGAAATAATTTTTTGCAGATCGACAGTTAACCGAAGAAAATTCTTTTGGAACTATTGAGCCTACGTATTTAAGGGCGGTGGGCCTAGACCATGTCAAGTTGTTTTAGGTAACAGTTGTCCTATCTTCCTATACAGATCTTTATCAGGGAAACTGAGATTTGTTGATTGAGTTTAATCTTAGGAGCATGGAATAGGTACAGATGCAAAAACCACTGGTTTAAAATTTGTTTTCTCGACTCCTTCTCTTATCAGTACAATAGTCCATTACCTCTAGTAGTACCATTACCCAACCATTTCTATTCAGGCGATCAGTACTACTCTTTATTTGTGAAGCGCAAAATAATAAAAAATAGGTAAAAACCAGTTTTGTTCAGGAGAGCCATTTTAAAGATTTAAATACGTGTATCTTTGGTGTACGATCACTTTCATAAAACGCGCATATCTCTGGGAGGGAACACTCTTGGGGCATGGGATCGGTCTCATTCGATGCTCAGATGTTGTCCACATCAAAAAAAAGTGAAAATTGATTTTTTTACTCTAAGGCCCCTTTTTCTATGCGCTCATATCATGTCACATATGCTAAGTGCGCGATTATTACACAAGTAACCCAATAACAAATCCTATTAAATACACTAGACAATTGTAGCATCACCCAACTTTACAACGAAAGCACCAGTAACTTTGCGTTTAAAAGATGCCTCTTTAAATCTTTGTGAAGGTGTCCTCTATAAAAACTACCGGCTTAAAATGGTAGTTCTAGTTCAGCGGAAACATAGAGAAATGTTTTTTTTTTTTTAATATTTAGGCAGAGTGTTCCGTACTGTAGGTTCGCAAATGGAAAACGGGATAAGCATAGACCGATCATCTATAATGCTCGATGCGTCCTTGCTATATTTTCAACATTAAAAAATGGAACATTATTCTGTGATTCAGTGAGCTGAAATAGGTTAATTAACAAACAACACTGTGCTTGAATTGAGATTTTATTTTAAGCGACAAGCAGGCATCCCTTAATTTAAACTTATTCGGCTACCTTGAAAGGCGCTAAACCTATTTCTAGATTAGCTCCATAAAAAAGCAAGCGAGTAAAAATTTTTAGTTTTATTTAGCTCGCGTTTTATTTCTGTCTTTTGCTTTAACACATTGAACACGCTCCTTTTGCATTTTTATTTAAATAGAACACAAGTTTTAAACAGAATGGCAAAGTGACATTGATTTTCGTGGGTGCACACTGATTTTATCGCTACTGCGGGTCCATGACGACCTTCATCCGAAAGCTTCGCAGCATTTGTTGAAAGGAAAACCGAACTCTTTAAGACCTGGTTCTCACCAAACGTATGATAACTACTGTCACTCTTCAAGTGTTCTATAAACACTTGACCACGAAAGTACAATTCACCTTTACCAACTCTTCAGAGACTTCACATTCAGAGCCACCTATAGATCCTCTTTTACAACGTGTGATGTTAGAAGAGTTTAGTTTATGTACTGGGGCTTTGCTTTTAGACACCTCGTTACAAATCGTATCTGATCATACCTCTCTCGTAGCAAACACTAAACAAAAATTCCAAATGTCAACCATTTCAGAATTTTTCAAAAGCCATGTTAGCTGTCATTATTAGCAAATACAAAAAAAAAACGCAATGCATTTCAAGCCATATACACAAAACACTTTACTCCGTTAGAATGAGTCACATGCCTACGTAGGTTTACATCTAAAGGCTTTAATTAAAAGTCTATTCACTAAATAACAGCAAAAACAACAACGCCACAGCCCAATAATTAAATATTTCAAAAAAAAATGTATTATACAACAACAAACAGAAATAAAAACACAATTCATAGAGGAAGCCAAGAACACAGAATTATGAAATCTTGTTGAAGCTAAAGACAATTTGATTACAGCCGAGTGGACGGGTGGACAAACGAACAGATTGGAGAACCACACTAAGCTGCTCTAAGAGTTGGTGTTGACAATGTGCCCACTGCAAATTTCCATTTCCATTTGACTCCAACATCAAATTTCTTCTACCACTTCCCTAAAGAACAAAACGACCAAAGATAACGTCTGAAATCGCCAAACGAAAAGAGTTTTTTTTCATGGCATGTCAGCATTTGTAACTCAAGATTACTTAGTAGCTGTACTAAGACAAATTAGATCATAATTATTTTTGATTTATTTATAATTGAAACTGCAAAAAGAAAAATACAACACAAATTATGATCGAGAGACCGAGGGTTGCTTGACTTACCTTCGCTTGGCTACCCACTGTGGAGCTAGTCATTTTTATTTTTGTCTTATGTACTCGTACGAGTATAATTGTTCTCGTTAGATATGCCTAATGATTGTTTGGTTGACCGATTTCTTATCATGCCGGCAGGGTATCATCACCATCATTATGTTGTAAATACCAGAAATTCTTGAAATGTCTTGCTTTACTTTTCTAGATTAACTAAAAATGTGTTCCCGTTCCCAGCCTTATCTTGTTTTCTTTGGAGAGTAGAATAACTCACAAGATAAATGGTTTGCATAATTGTTTTGACTCAGTTGGTTCTAGCATTTATTCCTACCGTGTAAACATGATCTGAAAATCAAAGTAAACTTTTTCCCTCGAAACGCAAGCGACCTACTGCATAATGCTATCCGAAACGCTAGTTTTTTTTTAATCAATAAACTTATACATGTTAGTTTAAAGATTTATTATTTAACCTAAAGTCTCCTACTACTACGTGTTTTGGAATTTCGTCTCTGAAAGATGTAAGGTGTCTTTACCGAGATTTGAACGTGGGTTTACTTGCGTTATAGTCCTGTACGCTTACCATCACACTACAGTGGCCCAGATTTAGTGGGACTTATTGAAAGGACTGCAATGTTTATTTAATTTGCCCGAAGAAAAATCGTTTAGAACTATTGAGCCTACGTATTTATAGATTGTGAGCCTAGACCAAAGCAGTTCCATAGTCCATTACCTCTAGTAGTACCATTACCCATCACACCACTTACCATCACACCACGGTGGCCCAGATTTAGCGGGACTTATAGAAAGGAGTGCAATATTTATTAAATTTGTAATTGGAGTTTAATTCAGTTTTATTATAAAACTGATGTTTATTGTGCGCCAAATAGACGATTTTTTAATTGCAAGGCAAATAATTATGGGAAAGAATTATATTCCTGATGGGGGTAAATTAGATAAAGGTGTTTTAAAACCTTATTTAGGTTATAGCTTTGCGATACTTTATAATTTAAAACGATGAAGTACTTGTATATACTTGTTCGTCTTTAACGATTTCTACTGACAGCAAGCCTCTTATAAAAACATGGTTTTTGAACGAAAATCGTTTTCCACGCATTTTTTTTCTTGTTGTGCAGTAAAAAAAAACGAAGTCATTGGGTGCCAAGTCAGGGCTGTACGGCAGATGACCCATCAATACGACTTTTTGGCCGGTCAAAAAGGAGCTGGTTTGGGCCAATGTGTGAGTGCTCGCATTGTCATGGTGCACAATAATTCCTCTTCTCTTGTTCGTTTTACTAAGAATTGACCTCCTACGTTGCTCAAGCGGAACAATCGCCAGCGACCAGTTTTGTCGAAGAAATAGGTGACCATTTGTTTCGAAGCGCTTCTTTTACGAACAACTTTTGTTGGATTTGGCTCGTCTATGAAGACCCATACGGTCGATTGCTGTTTTGTTTCGGTCTCATACGCATAGATTCATGATTCGCCACCTGTGACGATGTTACTATAAACGTCTTTTGAAGCACCGCGATCGTATTTTTTCAAAATTTCTTTGCACTCTATAGGCTAACTACTTTACACCTCCGCCTTCATGCTTCACCGTCTTAAAAGCATTTTTTAGGTCCAACGCTTCATTAGGCTTTTTTGACCCTTCACGGCGTTAAAAACTTGCAAATATTTTAAAATCCGATTAGTCAAAAAAAATTACCTTATCCTAAAACTCAAACTCTTTATTTTGATGCTCTTAAGCGATGTCTAGTCTCCTCTTTTTGTGAACATTATTAGCGAATAGTTATTTTCTTGCAACATATGATTTGTGTCAGCCTTACTGGGGCTCTCTACCAAACACAACAGAAAAGATTACGCCAAGCACTCAAAAAAAAAACGCATGGCACTTTTAAAAGAGACAAAATAGCCAAAAAAAACAGTGTCTTATTGTCAATGGATTTAGTTTGACTTTTCAAAGAATTGTCACAGTCGAATTGTCTAAACATATTTCGAAACGCAGTATTAGTGATACCGAAAATGTGCATAACTTTATTTGCAAGGTCCAAAAATAAATTAAACCTCTGTTTTTAAGTACAATGTGTCGATTTGTGGCTAGCCCTAAAGTTTAAAAGGTTTTACGACTCAGAATCTGCATTTTGTTAGATACTTAAGAAATATAGTACAACACATCGAAACAATAATATATAGCACTCACTGTCTTTCAGTTTTTGAGATGTTCCCCATTCGTTCCTAAATGGGATGTTGACGGATATTCTCTACTCACCGTTCTTAAAATAAAAAGTTTATCAAATTTTTTAAAAAAAAAAAGACGTTTCTCTTCAGTTTAGTATTTAAATTTTCTGGTCAAAACAATAACATAGCTATTCTTGATTTTTTTAATTTTCAATGTAATTACGTCACTAATTCCAGTTTTCTAAACCTAAATCAATGAACATAGGGGAAAGAAAAAAGGTGCACGACTATCCAGAACTTTTAAAAGTTAAAGAAAGAAAGACTGAACAAAACCTCAAAACAAAGACAAACAAACAGTTAACTACAAGAAGAAACAAATGTTAAAATAAATAAACAAAATACAATAGTTAATAATAATAAAAACAAAAACAATAATAACCACAAAATATTCAAAATGCGTCATATTCAACGAATAAAGAAATACCTACGATTTTTTTGTTTTTATCTAATTTGATATTCATTAAACGTTTGCCTTTTTTGTTGTTACTTCGTTCGTGTTCTCCTATCTTCGTCGTTCTTTAGAGTGGAAGAAGTTTTACTAACCAAAAGGGAAAAACGGTGACACGGAGAATAGTGGAGTACAGGGGGCCCAGATCGGCAGAGGGAGGAAGGCGACAAAAAAAAACAAAAATAGAAATAAAATAAATTGAAATAAGATAAGAATCGACCTCAAACAGTAAAGTGCGGCGAAAAGAATGGAAAAAGACTTCAAATGCTTGCATGCATGCTTATGGCACATACTCGTACTCTACTCACCTATGGCTGAGGTACTCTCTCAGAATATACACGTTATGGATTGGGTAGATACTTTACGGGGAAAAGAGCTTTAACAGTTAATAACATGACAATGATAAGCTTAAAACAAAATAATAAAAGAAGCTATGCCGTAAAATAAATCGTGTCGTTTTTGACTTGATATAACTCGATGAGGTGGAGTGAGTGTGAGTGCTATTGTGGTGGCAGCATGGTACCACGTTTTCCCGAGAAAAATAACTACTACTGGCACACACGAAAAACGTTCAAAAACTAGAGGCCGTTGAATTGTACCACTGTTAGGCTTAAAAGATTAAACGTTTTTGAGGTAAACGAAAATACACTCTTCTGATTGAATTATGAAAGAAATTGTTTCCAATTTATGGTTTCGACCTTGTCTTGTCATTATTTATGAAATATAACATCATACACGGGATATCCTACAGCTTACATTAGTTTGTAACGAGTTAAACCAGTATCTATACTTGAAGCGTTGACGAGCGGTTCAACTACTCAGGCGATCCATAGTGGGTCCATTGAGATTGTCCTTTGTCTGCGATAAAATACGTTTCAAGCTCTGTGGGAAGCTGAAATTGAGCCACGACAGATCGTTTTATAAACTCTGCAAATATCCATCTTGCATGAGAATAACTCTTCCAGATTTCAAGAAAGTACTTTCCCAGACAACTATGCTGTCTTTTTTGGAAGGACATATCCCCAAATGGTGCTCCACTGTTTTTGTCTCCTTATCCTTACACAGGCGGCAATATTTGCTATTTTATAGTTATTTACATTGCTCTACCAGAACAACTACGAGTACTCTGATATTATTTCTGTTGTTTTCCCAACAGTTGGTGACCGAACGAAGGTGTGTTTTTTAGGCCGAAGACAAACCGAACTCCGGCCAATGTTTCACCAATTGGCCGATGCCGAATGTGACACAAATGTTACTGCAATTTGTTTTGTATATTTTTTTATTTGTCATTCAAAGTGTCCAAAAATGTCCGTATTAAACTAAAAAAAGACTTATTGGCGGTGCTGGGCATGTACTTTGTTGCCACCAACTTCAAATCTTAGAACGGACTTGAATTCCAATATACGGAAATTTTAATGGACATTGGACTTAAATGCGTATTTTTGTATAGTCTTGAATCTTGACATATAATTTAATACAATTTATCCATGTATTTAATAAAAATCCATAAGGGCCAATAATATTTATTATATTACATAGTAGAGTATCCTAAGTTATCAATTCAATTCTGATTACAGAAAGATTTAGATTCTAAATAAGGAGAAGAGCCACATATCTTCTAAATTGACAGACCTCTCATATTACTTCTCGTATTTTTGTAGTCTCCCGTATCATTGTAGTTAGTTTTGCCATTAATACAAAGGAAACTTTGTTGTGGGAAATTATAAATAGAATATTCTCCATGCTTTGCTCTTTTGAATCAAACATTTGGCCATAAATATTGCCAAGGCCGAATTTTGGCGATTATTTTACCTTTGCCGAAGCCGATTAACCGTTCGGGCTGCACCAGAAGGATTTTGGTTCTGTTCCTGCCTAGTTTGGGCCACAGATCGCTAGCAACCTTATATATGTTGGCCCTAGTCTAAACTTGGTTAAAGTTGGCATAAAACCACATTTCTAGCACGTCAGGGCTCATATCCTATGGGTTAGATCTTTATGAATTAACTTTCAATGGTTTATCAGCTCATTGCCGTCTAGGGCTCGACCACATCTGGACGGATGTTCACTTTGAATCAGTAAAGGTGTGAGGATTTTTTGCATAACCCCAATGACTTCTTGATCAATTCCTATCACCAAAATATGACATCCACGTCTGGAAAAATGCTCGTTCAAACCTGATAGAGTCAGTATTAAGAGATTTTTTATGTATCGATACTTTTCATGTGATACTTTTCTATCCGATACTTTTGAATACCGATTACCATGACCTCTGTTTTGATGCCAAATAATTTCAAAAACATATTCTTTTTTCTCTTGAAAACATTTGTTACATATTTTGGGAAGCCGTTGGAATTTGTATTATGAAAAATGTAGTCAATCAGGGCTGTCGTAGAAACCATGTCGGTTTTGCTAATGGCCGTTTTTGCAAACCAATGTTGGTTTCATTTGGTGTCATGAAGCCAAGTTGGTTTTGTGCATTTTGAATGTAAATAAAACCAAAGTTCGAATCAGCTGTTGCTGATAAAACCGATTACATTAGTTTTCATGACACCAAAGTATTTTTTCTTATCGTTTTCAAAACCAATAGTAGTGACAACATTGGTTTCTTTGACAGCTCTGAATATTTTTAGGAACCATTGAAATATTGCCTTTGCGTATAATCGATTTTTTCAAATCTTTCGAAGAGTCTTGCCATATAAACTCGATTTTAAATTTGATATGGTACTCTTCTTTTTGCAGGCGATTCTATACAAATACGTTTGCTATCGGGTTATTAATTTTCGATATTGTTGGGATATCGATTCTTTTCGTTCAAGTATTTGAATTCAAAGACGATAAATTGTACAAGATGGGCGGGCGTCCGTAGTGCTCAAACTCTCGCTGGTTATTTTTCCACATTCGTTTCTACACAACCACTAGAACGCTTAAAAGTCAAAATTGAAACACACAATCGATATTGTTGGGATATCGATTCTTTTCGTTCAAGTATTTGAATTCAAAGACGATAAATTGTACAAGATGGGCGGGCGTCCGGTGTGCTCAAACTCTCGCTGGTTATTTTTCCACATTCGTTTCTACACAATCACTAGAACGCTTAAAAGTCAAAATTGAAACACAAAAAACACTAAATTCTCACATTTTAAACGCAAAAAACAGCATTCCCAAAAATATTTTTTACTCAACTCTGTTTTTCGATTTCTCGATAGATCTCAAATCAGCCAGCCATCTTGTACAGTTTATTTAGTCTTTGCTTGAATCGAAACTTTTCATTCGATACCGAGACCCGTTCTAGGTGTATTGTGTGGTTTGTACCAGATCGCTAATATTTTGACTGTGAAAATGTGAATTCAATAATTTTTGTTTTTTTAATTTTAAATTAAACAATTTTTAGTTTTTAATATGGCACCCTTAGACCTCAAGGCAAAGGTCAACTTTAAGCAATTAATGCAATACATGAGCCTAGTCACTAAAAAAAATCGATGCAAAACGTTACTATACGAAAGCTATTTTGTTATCAGTTTTTTACGATTGAGGCGTACCACTCGTTTTGAACGTAAATTGTTGTTGTAAAATGGCAATCAGAATAGAGGAGCAGGGATTTTCTTGGAATGTTTGGCCTAATTCTATCAATTATGTTCGGTTTGGAGTTACCCACAGTAATATTTTGTTTAATTTAAACAACTTATAATGAAATATCAATGCGAAGTTGTTTCATAATTTGAAAACAATTTTCTCATTTTCTCTTTAAGGTGATCTTCTAGTTTTCCGTTAAAACTTTTCTTTAAGTGTATCCAATTATCATCAACAACATGTAGACGACGAAGCAAAAACAGAAAATTGAAACAAAACTAAATGGAAACCTGCTTAGAAAGACTTATTAGACACAGATAGAGAGGAGCAGAGTTGACGGCTATCAGACAAACAACGCACACAGAAGGAACAAATAATAAAAATGGAAACACAACAAAAAGTGATAGTGTTCTCAAAACTTTAATAGTATGTCTATCCATCTATGAAGTATGTATATGGACGGATGGACGGACGGACACTCTAACGACCAACCGCCAAGTGTCTGAGTGTATTTTGCTGTTTTTTCATTTGAAAAAACCAGTTAAAATATTTAATAATAGAAGGAACAAAAAAACTGAATTGCAATCAAAAGCTTTGGAAGAACGTACAACACACCATCGGCAAAACGTGATAAGTCTTATCGTAGACTTTAATTGAAAACTGATAACGAAAGTCATTGGTGGTGATGGGGAGATATGCGCAAAAAATACTTACACACGTTTCGATTTTTTAAAATAAATTCCAGTACATTCTTGATATTTGGCAAGAAATTCATTGAATGCATTTTACATAAATTGGATACTTTTCAAATTCTTCTTTGTTGTTAATCAAATTTAACAAACTGGAAGAAGCAAAATACTCTTCATCAGATGAATCCATTTATTTCTACTTTAGTTTTTAAAAACCCAAATTGACGGCAACGTCGTATAAATAGGAACAAACATAAACATAAAACCCGGAGGTTGAACAGAATTTCAGCGCCGTTTCATTCACTCTGATACGCCCAACTTTTCTTTTCTCACGAAAGGCTGCCCACTTTTTCAGCATCCTAAAAACGCGGCAGTTATCAGTAGGTCCCGGTCATGAGTACAATATTGATATCACCGATGTCGGAGGAATCTATATATACCATCCATCCACTCAGTGAACACCACAGGGTCAATCTATGATGAAATATACTATTAGTTCTGCACAAAGCCTTCACAAAACTCATCAGATCTTTTATTTGCATAGACAACTATTGAGTAAAGGGACTTTCATTTACATACGACATCCATGTTTTTGGTGATTTGGTTTTGCAGGGCAGTGGTTTTTGTTTCTGTCTAGTTGAGGCCGTAAGTAGCCTTAAACATACGCCCAGTCCCCGACCAGTTGTAAGCAAGATGGCCACTGGTAAATATGTTTGTTTCTATATCCCGGTTAAAGTCAATGAACAAAATTGCCGCATTTGGGCTGAAGACCAACAACAAGAGGTTAAAAAAGTGCAATTATACCCAGAGAAAATCACGGTTTGGTGCGGCTTATAAGCTGGTGGAATCATCGGTGCATATTTTTTCAAAAATAATGATGGCCGGAACGTAGCCGTGTATGATGCTCGCTATCGCGTTATGATGCCGATCTTTATGCTTCCAGAAATTGGATCCCGTAATCTTGACGACACTTGGTTTCAACAGGACTGTGCCATTTGCTATGCAGCTGCACAAAAAATGGATCTATTAAGATGTCATTTCGAAAAGCAGCTAACTTCACATTTTGGACAGGTGAGTTGCCTAGATCGAGTGGTATGACACCTTTAGACATTTTTTTTTGGGATTACGTAAAGTCCAAAGTCTATGCTGACAAACCAGCTACGAACGAGACATACAAAATTGAACCCTAAGAATGGAAACCGTAAGGCGTAGTTGCGGCCAACATTTGAATGAAATTATATTCAAAAAATAAATGCCATAAAATGTGCTTTCAAATTACAAATAGATTCCACACTTGAGTTGAATTTTTATATATTTTTTGTTATGAAAAAATACCTCTAAATAGATCACCCTGTATATAAATAATGGACCATTTACATTTTTAAATTTGACAACGTTCAACCTTTCCAATAAAACCAGAAATTTGAAAAATTATCAGTATTTTTTTACTGCTGCTTCAAATTTTTAATGGCCCACCCTGTACTTACTCTTGTTTTTCTTCGCTTTTTTATAATAAAGTTGTGTCATTCCGTTTTGCTGCAGATTTTGCATTAGTGGCAGATAAGTAAACAAAAGATTTGATCGACGACAATTGGTTTTAAACTGCAGATCTGTTTTTACTTTCATAAGCCGCCTTGCGCCTTCATCGGCTTATGAAGCGAGCTGTATATTTTTATTAGAACAAAGAAAGTAACCCAAACTGGTGCATTTTTGACTGTAAAGAGTGGTTAAATCTCTCCATTGATATTTCAGGGTCAAAAATGTGCTCCAAAACTTTCCATAATTTTGTTGTGCCACATGCAATGCTCGTAAACTGGTAAACTTATTTTTAATTGAGGTCGAAAATCTAATGTCAACTATGAATGAACTAACTGCCTGCTAGTACTTATAGTTGTTTACACAAGAACTAGTGGTGATTAATTTTTTTCGTAGTTGGCCTACTGTGCGCATTTAAAATGTAACATGTCACACATCTGTGGTTTGCCTTTCTCTTTGGAAGAATAAGAAATACCTTGTACTTGAAGTATAAAAATACCTTGTACTTGAGGTTATTGTCACACTTGACCGTTGAAGTTTACGAAAAAAGCCCAGCAGTTATTGTGGGTTTGTTGCTTTATATGTCAGCCAAAATGAGTTTAAGATGCAGTGAGCCGAGATTCTTTTTTCGGCTACCGCAAACAAAACAAAAATGGGCCTCTACAAGTGTTACCATTTTGCACAGTCCACTTTCTTAAATCACTTAAAAGAACTTAAATCGACCGACATTGACAACTTCTTATTTTCTTTTTTGGTGGTTGTTATTGTCCGTTTATTGCTTTCTTTTGAGGAATTATTTATTTGATTCAACAGTTTTCCCTCACACCCTCCCTCTCGCTCTTTCTTTGAACCACAAATCATTTACACATATTTCTGCTTTTCATTCCGAAAAAAATAAATTCCTTGTTGTGCAAAAAGCAGCAAAAGAAAACCCAAAAAAAGAATAACATGATAAGAAGGAAGGCGAGAGAGAAAATAAGTCAAAGTATTCACATAAAGTCAGTCAACCTGAACACAACAATGTTGACTGTTGGTGATGATGATGATGATCGTCATCATCAACCAAGGGGAAATAGAACCTTAGGGTTATTTAAGTGGAGATCAAAATCAATTACGAGGGTATTGGTACGAAGTCGAGGTGAAACACAGTTTTGACACACAGCCTACTCCGAAAAGAATCAAGCTGCAAGAGGTGTCATCGGCTAATTCAAGCTCATGTGCATGAGGTGGGGGTTTTGTCAATATTAGGCATAAAATCATCGAATGGGAATAAAATAATAAACGGAATATATATATTAACTCAATACCTCGCCTTATTCTTTGAAAAAACTTAAAAAATATCTGAGCTATCAGCTTAATTTGACTTAAATATTGACATTTCCTTTTCTCGTGCACATACAACTTAGAAAAAGAACTACTAGAACGTCTTTATGAAATTGAACTTTTGGCCTATTCGGAATAGGGTTGTAACGAACATTTGCATTTGTAAAAACCAATTTTGGAAAATTCGCTTTCGCATTCGCAAAAACCAACTTTGAAATATGTATTCGCATTCACAAAAACCAACTTTGAAATATTCACGTTCGCGAAAATATTTCACTGCTCGCTTTCTCATAAGGAATATTTGATTGAAAGCGATGCTTGGTTTTGTTAAATATAAATTGGCTCTACTTAACTTTGAATATTGAATATATCGAAACTAAATTTTTTGTGAATTATATTTTAAAAATGGTTTTTTGACCTTATGCTTTGTAATAAAATCACCTTTTCATGTGAAAATGATGTTCATTTTTTTATTTCTCATAAAATAATTTTGACAAAGTCAAAGTTAGGAGTAATTTTTGTATATTATATATATGTTTTTCACGTGAAGAAAAAAAGATACTTTGTGACAAATTCAAAAAAGTGTACGAAAAGTTTAGACACAAAATTTTCTTTATAAAAAAGTGCTTATGTTTACTTACTTTTAATTTTAACATAAAAAACATATTCTTTGAGATAGTTGTGATTATTTTATTGCATTGCAAGTAGACATTCTCTGATTAAGTATGGAATGACATATCCGTCTAATGTGTCTACGGCTCTGATAACAGGCCATTACTCTTTTCCTGATATTTTTCATGACTTTCACAGAGATGTGGTCGAGATCTCATCGATGAAACCTTCCCGCCATTTAAACCCGGATGTGGGGTAGTTGACATGGCCTTAACCGCCTCTACTCTCTAAAGGCAATTTATTCATAACTTTAATGAGAAATAATCCTCATACAGGTTGAACTCTTCAAACTCTTCTGCTTTTCTGTGGAAAATCTGTTGCACATATTAAGGACATGGCTGAGGAACGAAATCTCCTGTAATGTTATATGTTGACCAGCGATCAATCTTACTTTGGTGTTGATATCAAATGTTTAGGGCGACCCATCTAGAAGTATTATTTCCGATCAAAAAAAATATAAAAATTCAAATCAAGTGTGGAATCTTTATTGGTAATTTTAAAGGACATTTTATGGTATTTATTTTTTGAAAATAATCTCCTTCAAATGTTGGCAACTGTATTATGGAAATGAGCGTTCGGTAAGAAACGGGAAGATCCGCTGTTTTCGACCAAAATTTTGTTGAGTGATGAGGTCGATATCTGGCTCAACGGCAAAATCAGTAAACAAAATTGCCGCATTTGGGCTAAAGAGGAACCAGAAGAGGTTAAAGAGGTGCCGTTATATCCAGAGAAAATCACAGTTAGGTGCGGTTTATGGGCTGGTGGAATTATCGGTCCATATTTTTTTAAAAATGATGATTGTCGAAACGTAACATTCAATGGTGCTCGCTCTTGCGCCATGATATCGATCTTTATGGTACCTAAAATTGAAACCCGTAATCTTGACGACACTTGGTTTCAATAGGACGGTGCCACTTGCCATACAGCTGCTCAAACAATGGATCTATTGAGAGGTCATTTCGGAAAGCAGCTAATTTCACGATTTGGTCACACCTTTAGACATTTGTCTTTAAGGTTACGTAAAGTCCAAAGGCTATGCTGACAAACCAGCTACGATTCAGGTTTTAGAAGCCAACATTACGCGTGACATTAAATTCATACTGGTCGAACGAGTCATCCAAAATTGGACCCTCAGAATCGAAACCTTGAGGCGTAGTTGCAGCCAACATTTGAAGGAAATTATATTTAAAAAATAAATGGCATAAAATGTCCTTTCAAATTACCTATAAAGAATCCACACTTGATTAGAATTTTTATGTTTTTTTTTGTTCTGAAAGAATACCTCTAAATGGATCACCCTATATTAAACGAGAACATTGAATTAATAACATGCAATTTACATTTTGCTTAAGCCCGAAGTTAACAAGTAGAACTGGCTATCCCCGATAAATATTAACGCCCTTCCCTATAAACTTTCGATCTTTTATACTCTAGATTTGGTTGAGTAAAGTAAAGGGTGTCCTAAGAAGAGCGCAATTTGTAACTGACTGATGCAGCAATTGAATTGTTTCTCTGGCTGTATGACATGTGGCGCCGTCTTGTTGGAACCACATGCCCTCCACATTCATTTCTTCAATTCTAGGCAAGAAAAAACTGGTTATCATTTCACGATACCAAACACCATTGACTGGCGCTTGACCTGCCTCATTTTCATAAAAAAAGGTCCAATGATTCCTCCAGCCCAAAAACCACACCACACAGTGACACGTTGAGGATGCATTTGCTTCTCGTGAATCACTCGAGGATTTTCCGCACCCCAAATGCGACAATTCTGCCTATTGACGAAGCCATCAAGATGAAAATGGGCCTCGTCACTGAAGATGATTTTATCGGCAAAATCAGCATTTTCATGTTGTCTCTCCAATACCCAATTAACGAACTCCCTTTCGTGTAGCGCTCCATTTTTACTAACCTCGTACCTTCTACTAACAAACAATAACAATTGTTCAAATGTCAAACAATGACACTTCGAATGTTGCCAGATTTAAAAATTGCGTTCTTCTTGGGACACCCTTTATTTCTTGCACTTTAGTTCATCTTAAGACAAAAGAAGGTGTGTTATAACGAACATTACACGTTTTTTCTATTCCAAGGACATCTAGATCGGTTTTAACTTATTGTTTATTATGTTTATCGAAAGTTTCGACGATTCTAAGCCCGAGAACCATTATTGGCTCAGCCAACAGCATTGGTCCTTCCAGCATTTTAGTCCTTCGAGCATTTCAGTCAACCTCGTTTCTGGACCTCACAGGATCCTAGTTTTATTTGAAAATTACTTAATTTTGACGGCTACCTGTAGCTTTTCGTAAAATATTAGAAAAAACCTTTTGGAACCATCGCACGAATGACAAGTTAAGTTTTTGACAAAGAAAAAACCTACTGGAGCCGCGTCACACAGTGCCTTGGTCGTTTAGATGTCTGCGAGAGTAATCTTCTGTCATCAGCTACACTTTTTGGTAAACACACATTCCAGAACCCTCTTCGTACATATCAAAACAGAATAAAATTATCATCACCCAACGTCATTGTCTTTACGTCGAAATAATACGGGTTGTTTGTTTCATTTTTGTTGTTATTTTTTCCACTTCGTCTTTGATAAACATTTTTATTTCTATTCGTTTGCTATTTTTATACACTTTTTGCGTGTTTTATAAAGTTTTTTTTTGTCTGAATTTAAGCGAAAGAAGTAGAAAACTTCATGTCGCATGGTAAAGCGGCAACAATCTTCTTGCCACCACCACGATGGATGGGTCTTTTTTCGTGCATGCCTTCCAACAACGAAGCCGTGGAGACTCTACGCCATCATCATCTGCCGGTTTTTGTGTTTTATATTTTTTTTTGTGTTTCTAAAGAGACAAGACACGGACATTGTCGTCGTCGACGTCAACGTCGACGTATGCGGTTGGTGTGTGACTGCATCGTTTCTCCCAGTGCTAGAGATGAGGTGCTGCTGCTGCAACTTCTAAAAGAAGATCTTGATATTTTCTCCGCTGCGTCGTCTTGTTTGGTTTTGCCCCTCTCCATTTTTTTCGTATTTTCTTGGTGTGTATGTCCGTCCGTCCGTCCGTCCGTGTAAGTAGTTTCCTACTTCTTTCACTATTATGTTATGTTGGGTATTTTTTTCGATTGTTTGTGCTTTTTTTTTAATACAATTCTTCTCGGTCGTTGTTGCTGTGATGTCGAGTAAAGCTACTTGGGTCCAATGACTGTGAAGGTCGTTCGCTTTGAAAGCAACAAATTCTTTATGAAATTTTCTCTTTTACCGGAGTGCTGGCTGACAGAGGTGATGACGCGGACGACGGGCGGTGGTATTGGTGGTGGTGTGGAGGAACTATCTATCCAAGCAGCGTGTTTCTTTTCAAGTTGTGCTTTTCTTCCTCTTCCTTGTTGTTGTTCTACTTCTTCTTTAACTTCGTATTGTTGCATATTCTTGTTGCATTATGAATATGTCGCCCCTTACCTTTTTTCTTTGTTGTCATCAATGGCGCGCTGGTTTTTGCTCATATGCATTCTCCTCTCATTACCGACCGTTCGTTTGACTGTCTGAATATTAAGTGGGGAAAATACGTTACATTTTAATCATATTCAATTTACGCAAAAGAACGTAACGCTAGGCCACGCATCGCTACGTCTACAGTGGGAAGTGAGGAAGTTTGTATTTTAGTTTTTTTTTTTTGGAAATAAGTAAGGGTAGGATACATGTTTGGTGAGAACCATGGCCTCGATTTTCCGTAGGAATTGAAAAAAGTGTGGTCCTTTTGTCTTAAAAGCTGAAATAGGTAAAGGGGTTTGGAAATAAAACTCAAGTAAATGTTGAACTTTATTTGTGGAGAAACAAGTTTGATTTTGTCTTATGCTATGTAATCTAGTCCTTGCAATCCGGAAATTACAAGTTCTAGGGTGCGGAGCTATTTTACTGAGGTTCCAACAAATATTTTGTGGTTAGGTTTTACAATTTAAAATAAAAATTTTTTTTAG
The DNA here is from genome assembly GCA_963513945.1 of Hydrotaea diabolus. Taxonomy (NCBI): domain Eukaryota; kingdom Metazoa; phylum Arthropoda; class Insecta; order Diptera; family Muscidae; genus Hydrotaea; species Hydrotaea diabolus. The sequence continues at coordinate 106,341,001 of OY740718.1, forward strand.
TAAATTAGCGCATGTTTGATTAAAATTATAAAAATTGAACAGAGATTAGCCGTCTCGAGACCTCTTGTATCTCCATTTTAATAAAATACCAGTTTTTTAAAAAAATGGCAAAATTACATTGATTTTCGTGGCGGCTGCACACTGCTTTTATCGCAATTTCGGGTCCGTGATCAGTCGGGTTCTTCATCAGAAAGCTTCTCAGCAATTATTAAAAGGAAAACTGTCCTCTTTAAGACCAGATTCTCACCAAACAGTTGCTGCGAAGCTTTCTGATGTAGGTCGTCACGGACCCGAAATTGCGATAATTCTAATACAATACAATATAACATACGAGGGTTGCTATATATAAAATTTCTGGCCTAGTGTTGCCTGGCGCCATCTGACATTTCCATTGGAAAGTTTGACATTTTTTAGCATAAACGTACTCAGTGACTTGAAAAAGTCAATTTGGCAAAAACAAATGGATTTAACTCGTGAACAATTTCGTGCGATCATTTTTCACAACTTTCGACGTGGATTATCACGACAAGAGTGCATCGATGAACTTAAATCTTTGTATGGCAATGAAGCACCACCTAAAACTGGTTTAATGAATTCAATCGTGGCCGACGCTCGCTCAAAGACGAAGGTCGTCTAAAAACGGCCGTTGTGCCAGACAAAATTGATGCGGTGCGTGATAATGTAAGATCGTCATGTGACGTACCGTGAGATAGTGGCATCCTTGGGCATATCTTCCACCAGCATACATTCGATACTGCATGAACACCTGGCCGTAAAAAAGGTTAGTTCTTGTTGAATCCCGCACAATTTGGCAATCGCTCAAAAAAAGGCTCGTGTCGATTGGTGCAAAGAAATTTTGAAAAATGCGATCGCGGTGCTTCAAAAAACGTTAATAAGATCGTCACAGGTGACGAATCATGGATCAATGCGTATGAGCCCGAAACAAAACAGCAATCGACCGTGTGGGTCTTCGAAGGCCAGCCAAATCCAACGAAAGTTGTTCGTGGAAGAAGTACTTCGAAGCAAATAATCGCCCGTTTCCTCGGCAAAACTGGTCATGTGATGCTTGTTCCGCTTGAGCAACGTCGGACGGTCAATTCTGAGTGGTACACCACAATTTGTTTGCCTGAAGTCTTCAGAGAAATTCGAAAAACGAACAAGAGAAGACGAATCATTGTGCACCAAGACAATGCGGCTCAAACCAGCGCCTTTTTGACCGGCTAAAACGTCGAATTGATGGGTCATCCGCCGAAAAGCCCTGACTTGGCACCTAATGACTTCTTTTTATTCCCGCACATCAAGAAAAAAGTGCGTGGTCAACGATTTTAGTCGCTGTTGAAACCATGTCTTGGAAGTGTCTCAATCGCAGTGCAAAAAGTGATTCGACAATAGGTTTGAGCGCAAGCAAAAGTGTATACGTTATGCTGGAGAATACTTTGAAAAACAATAAAACCATTTTGGATGATAAATATTCGCATTTTCATTATTAGGGCAGAAATATATAGCAGCCCTCGTACTACTTTAAATTTTGAAGACATTTTGTTAATTTTTTCACACCCACTCTTACAAGTGCTTTGAAGTCTAAACTCTTGAACCTTTGAGCAAAAAGGCGTTTATTTTGCTAAAGAGAAAAAAACTGTGTTATTGTATTTGATGCAGAAAGCACAACAAAAACAAATTAACAAATAAAAACTTTCAAAATAAAATGATCAACCATCAACACAACACCTCTTCCCCCGAGTACGAATACGACGATGAGTATTAATATCAAATGTATTTTTTCCATTTGTGTTTGTAAACCCATTGTTTTGAGAGGTGACAGTCACATTGAATCCTCTTGAATGGATAGTGTCATTTTCAAGTATTGAATGTATTAAGTTACACAAAAAAGCAGAAGAAAAAACGTAAAGGAAAATAATAACTAGCAAGCGGGCAACACTTTCCAATCTCAAACTCCCAAAAAACTATAGGTTTTAATTAAACAAACAGGCAGACATTAAGCAACGTGCAAAAATAAAATCGCAATTTAGTATTAAAAAAATTAAAATAAAAAACCAAAACCTATGAAAGAGGAAAAAACATTTTTTCGCCTCAAGTAAGATTATCGAGTGGAACAATATGATGATCATGTGCCTCCCCTCTTGTCAATCTATCTTAAAGGGCTTTCCAAACAAGAATGGTTCTTGTCTGCCATGGCATATCTCGTGTTGTGATGTTGAAGTAAATAAAACACACCCTGAAGTGAGGTTCCAAATGCTAAGAGGGTTTTGCAAACGAAAATGTTGCGTTTAGCATTATTTTTGTTCATGATTATTTTAAAGCCCATAATTATTAATATTCGCTATGCTAACTCATGCAGACATCCACCGCCGCTATTAGGTGGGGTCGAATAAAACATCATTTTGCAATAAATAATTTTAAATTTATATCAAAAAATAAAATGTTTTTAGATGACCTTAATACCATCGTGCCTTCTTAAAATCATAGATGTTAATTTGGCAGTAAAAGATCTTTTTCGCTTAAAATTTTGACAGTTTGTCAAGCCGTGAATAGTTTTAGTCCTGAAATGTTACTGTTCTGATAAAATGATTTCCTCAATTCTATCATATAGTTTTCGAGATAATGTGAACTTTTCTGACTTTTTTCATTAATTTGCCTTAAACTGCGGCAGAAATGCATTTAAAAATTGTGCAAGTTACAGCCAAATGAAATCAAAATTTAGTTTTTTATTTTGAAAAATGTTGTTTTCAACTGCCAATTGTACTCCAATTCTGAAGCTCTCCCACTAGTCTTTGCACAAAATAATAAAGAACGCACTGTAACGATTTTTTTTGACAATCAGAAATAAGTTGTCAGAGTTTAAGCAGTTTTTGTAAAAAATCATAGGATTTTTTCTCACTGTAAGAACGAAATTTAAAATTAAACATGTAATTTCTTTTAACGTCTGTATGGAAAAATTAATAAAAAAATGTCTGAAAAATTTCATGTTCACTATATCTCGAAAACTATACGTGGTGGGGCAAAACGGTAATTCAATTCGGATAAGGAAGATCATTTAACATAATGATCAGTTGGTTTTGTCTAAAGGAGGGCTCAAAAGTTAATTTTTGCGGAACAGCGTAATCGATCTCAATTTCACGCAGTAGCATGGTGCGACTTTGGTCCAATTGATTCGGCAAGTGCAACCCTTAGTCTGGGTCTCGAAATGGACAACGATTTTGTTAAAAAATAATCATCTCAACACGCGAAAATGCCCCATTTGGGAATGGGTAAACCTCCACTTCGATGTAGAGTGAGTGAGTTCGGTACAGATTTTGGAGTGGTGACCCATTTTTTTTTTGAAAATGCTGTCGGAGACGTCATTTAGATTAACGGTTAACGGTGAGCACTTCAGTGGCTTGATAAACTATTTTGGTGGCCGGAGATGGAAGACATGGATTTTGACTATCTGTGGTTTCATCAGGATGACTCATCACGCCACACGTCTCGAAAATTAAGAAGATCGTCAAAAGTTAATTTTTGCGGTACAGCGTAATCGATCTCAAGTTCACGAAGTAGCATGGTGCGACTTTGGTCCAATTGATTCGGCAAGTGCAACCCTTAGTCTGGGTCGATGGACAACGATTTTGTTAAAAAAAAGTCATCTCAACACGCGAAAATGCCCCATTTGTGAATGGGTAAACCCCCACGTCGATGTAGAGTGGGTGAGAGTGAGTTCGGTACAGATTTTAGAGTGGTGACCTCATTGACCCATTTTTTCTTTGAAAATGCTGTCGGAGACGCAATTTAGGTTAACGGTAAGCGCTTCAGTGGCTTGATAAACTACTTAGGTGGCTGGAGATGGAAGACATAGATTTTGAGTATCTGTGCTTTCAGCAGGATGACTCATCACGCCACACGTCTCCCGAATTTTTTTGGCCGGTGTCAATTGGCCACCTCGGACTTTCAATTTAGACTTTTTTTTCGGAGTGGCCGATGTTACGGAACAGTTTATTAACAACTTAGACCCCCAAGGCGAATATCGAGCAAGACATTTGTAAGTTGGAGCGTCAGCAAGGCCTTGGGCAATTGTGTTGACAGGATGATCTACTGAAAGTTTGTTGAGGCAGACCCATAAATAATGGGAATGCTTGCGTTTTCGACAATATGACACAAAGAAATGTTGTTTATTATTTGAAATTTTTAATTTACCAAAACTTTTCCTAACATCTAAACACTTTTTTTCACTTAATACATTTTTATCTAGTGAAGCCTTTCCATTACATTATACATTACTTTGCTAAATATAATAATGAAATAAATTTCTTTATAAATACTTATATTTACAATTTATCGTAGAATTGTTGACAGACAGTAGTTTCCTTTAATGACTTGCGAATACTCGTACAATCATTTTCATGAATCTTTTGTAGCTGATTTCTCCCACTTAAGCTATTTTATTGCCTTGAAATTGTATTAAAAATTCTACCAATTTTCTCTTTTCAAGTTTTCGATTCGACCCAATCTATTATTTGCCTCTGAAATTAAAGGTTTGTCTTTTCGTCTTTTTGCGCTCTCCAGTTTTCGCGTTTTTTTTATTTTTTTGTTTTGAGACGTAAAAGTGATTGTGTTCATGAACTTGTGCACTTCGCTAGTGTTTACGACGAATATTTACAAAATACATTTTTTGTGCGTTTCTTCTCTATTTCCTCAAGTAGCATTTTTCGCCGCATTTATAGTTTCTTGACCCCTCTTTAAACACACTTTATGGATGAATGGATGACTGAATAGTAATCGCAACCATGTTCTTCTGTTCCATTTCGTTTCTATGTACATTTCAGTACTCCCCTCTCCCTATCGTTTACGATGACGATGACAATCATTGTGTTTCATATTCAATTTAGTTTTACATTCCTTCATTCATTTTTGTTTTGGCGTTCTTGACATTGACATGTGACGACGTATAACTAAACGATACTATTTTGCCCTTTCTTTAATTTTCTGTTCTGTTTTCAACTTTTGTAATGCCAAAAAAGATGATTATTTGACACGCAAACTATTTTCCAGTTGACAGTTTGTTGTGAAGCAATTTCTTCATGTGACATTGTCACTTAACCAAAAGAGTAAAAACGAGTGGCTGTTCCCTCCAACCGCCATCTCGCCCCCATACATTGATTATTCTAAGGCACCGCTTTTGGGCGATAAGGTTGTTCTTTGTTACACCGTTTCCTCTTGACATTGGGAAAATAAAGAATTTGTTTGAGATTGGAATATCAGAATAAGTCGATTTTTCCTTATAATCATTTCCAATGCTGCGAATGGCTTTAGTTCTCGTCCACACCGTGCTAGAGACCCGATCCGACTCAGTGCAAACATTTTTATACCCTCCATCGATGGGAGGAGTGTATACTTAATATGTCTTCCCTTTTACAACACCTCGAAATATTAATCGGCTGCCCTATATATGTGACAGCGCATAGAGAAAGGGACCTGAGGGTAAAAAAAAATCAATTTTCACTTTTTTTTTTGATGTGGACAACATCTGAGCATCGAATGAGACCGATCCCATGCCACAAAAGTGTTCGCTCCCAAAGATATGCGCGTTTTATGAAAGTGATGGTACACCAAAGATACACGTATTTAAATCTTTAAAATGGATCTCCTGAACAAAACTGTTTTTTACCCTTAAGACCCTTTCTATTTTGCGCGTCACATATATGCTTTAGCAATCGATATTGTCCTATCGATTTTCGATAACTTTTGGCATGGGAAAAGTTCCGCTACGACATACGAGGGCTGCTATAAATGGTTTTATGGGTTTTCAATGTATTCTCCAGCATGATTTATACACTTTTGCATGCGCTCAAACCAATTGTCAAGGCTCTTTTTCCACTCCGATTGAAACACCTCCAAAACATGGTTTTTGAACGAAAATCGTTGACCAGCATTTTTTCTTGATGTGAGGGAATAAAAAGAAGTCATTAGGTGCCAAGTCAGGGCTGTACGGCGGATGACTTATCAATTCGACGTTTTGGTCGGTCAAAAAGGCGCTGGTTTGAGCCGCATTGTCTTGGTGCACAATGATTCGTCTTCTCTTGTTCGTTTTTCGAATTTCTCTGAAGACTTCAGGCAAACAAATTGTGGTGTACCACTCAGAATTGACCGTCCTACTTTGCCTAAGCGGAACAGTCGCCGCATGATTAGTTTTGCCGAAGAAACAGGCGACCATTTGCTTCGAAGTGCTTCTTCTACGAACAACTTTCGTTGGATTTGGCTCGTCTTCGAAGACCCACATGGTCGATTGCTGTTTTGTTTAGGGCTCATACGCATAGATCCATGATTCGTCACCTGTGACGATCTAATAAACGTCTTTTGAAGCACCGCGATCGTATTTTTTCAAAATTTATTTGCACCAATCGACACGAGCCTTCTCAGATTGTGCGGGATCCAAGGAGACCAAACCTTTTTTTACGGCCAGGTGTTCATGCAATATCAAATGTATGCCTGTGAAAGAAATGCCCAAGGATGCCTCTATCTCACGATACGTCACATGACGATCTAGCATTATCAGTTCATGCTCGTTTTTGGACGATCTTCACGACCTTCGTCTTTAAGCGAGCGGATTACCCATCAATTCGACTTTTTTTCCGGTCAAAAAGACGCAGGTTTGAGCCGATGTGTGAGAGCTCGCATTGTCATGGTGCACAATGATTCGTCTTCTCTGGTTCTTTTTTCGAATTTCATCGAAGACTTCAGGTAAACAAATTGTGGTGTACCACTCAGAACTGACCGTCCTACGTTGCTCAAGCGGAACAGTCGCCACATGACCAGTTTTGCCGAAGAACAGGCGTCCATTTGCTTCGAAGTGCTGCTTCCACGAACAACTTTCGACGGATTTGGCTCGTCCTCGAAGACCCACACGTTCGATGGCAGTTTTGTTTCTGGCTCATATGCATAGATGCATGATTCGCCACTTGTGACGATCTTATACGTCTTTTAAAGCTCCGTGATCATATTTTTTTAAAATTTCTTTTCACCAATCGACACGAGCCTTTTTTTAAGCGATTGCCAAATTGTGCCGGATCTAACGAGAACAAACGTTTTTTACGACCAGGTGTTCTCACGGTATGTCACATGACGATCTTGCATTATCAGTTCACGCATGACATCAATGTTCTCTGGCACAACGGCCGTTTTTGGACGACCTTCATTTTTGAGCGAGCGTCGGCCACGATTGAATTCATTAAACCAGTTTTTCAGAGTGCTATAGGATGGTGCTTTATCGCCATACAAACATTTAAGTTCATCGATGCACTCTTGTTGTAATAATCCACGTCGAAAGTTGTGAATAATGATCGCACGAAAATGTTCACGAGTTAATTCCATTTTTGTTGCCAAATTGGTTTTTTCAAGTCACTGTAAACAACACGAACGATGATCGTACGTCAAAACGTTCTGAGTATTCTTTTGCTAAAAAATTTCAAACTTTCCAATGGAAATGTCAGATGGCCAGAAATATATATAGCAACCCTCGTATTATTTTTTTTGACATTTTTTCGAGGCCCCCAATTTTTTTTTTACTTTTTCTGAACATTTAATTTAAAGGTTTTATTGAGTAGGATAAAAAAAATATATATTTTTTAAATATTACCTTTCCTTGGTGACATAAAATACATACAAATATACATTGCCACATAAAATACAATATTACATATGAGCGCGTGAGAATAGAAGTACGACTGATTCGAAAAGCGGTCGAAAAACCGATGGCACAATATCGACAAATTGTTGTCTTTACAAATTGCCTCACCCTAATGTGTATTAATAATCGTCGTGAAATTCAAAGACAACGACGACGTGGTCACACTCTGTTTGGGATTGTAAATGGCCGAAACCGGCCCAGGGGGCATTTAGTATGTTGAAAAAGGTTAAGTTGCCGTATGTTGTGAATTAAATGGCACAATAAACGTAGCCGCATGGTTAAAACGGTTGCTATCCTAAGATGACCCTATTTGAAAGATTTGACTGATTTTAGGACTGTGCGCATTGGTCAAAGGGCCCTAAAAGCCCGCCAGCAAATTGAAAATCCAACACAAATATGTATTTATTTCCAAAATCTGGCTAAGATTATGGTCAGCATTTTTTACATCCTGTTAGCATTAGCGAATATACTTTCGTCTAATGACATCATCTTATAGAAACAATTCAGAAAGCCTTTAAAGTATTAGCAGTAAAGTCTATTGGTTTTGCCTTATTTGGAAAATGTCATTCGTCATTTAACTTGTTTTACTTAGGTCGCCACCATGTGGAAGTCTTATATCACTCCTCCATACTCTCAAGTGAAATCAATTCAATTGGCTTTTTGTATCAAGGTAGTCCAATCTTTTAATTTTTTAACCTATAACGAAAACACCACACACTCTTAGAAATCTGCCTAAATAATCTGTCTTTCATGTCAGTATCTTTTCTAAACCCAAACCCAATAATCCGAAATCCAACAATTCTAATTTTCTACGGTTAATTTTAAAAAGTGAAATGTATACAAATTAAGCCAAATGGGGGGGACGTACAACAAAATGCTAATATCTATTTCCGTTTCGCATAAACGCGATTTTTTCTCTCTTATAAACAACATTTAAAATATTCTTTTTGTAGATTCACCACTACCAAACAAAGCTACTTACTTTCTAATTTGTTATAATATTTCGCTCTTACCACTCTTGCACCACCACTGCCTTTAAGCAGAAGAAGCAGAAAAAAAACTTTCGCCATCACTTTTAGTTTTCGTTACAAAAGATACCAAGAAAAAAATATAATGCTTAGAAAAAAAGAATTTTTTGCTGTTTAGCATTTCCCCCTATTTATGCGCGTACAAACGTTTGCGGCGTCTTTAGTTTTGGTCAACAAAAATTCACCTAAAATGCTGCCACCAACACTATGGCCACTGTAAAAGAAGCGTTTAAAACAGAGTCCGTCCATCTGTTCGTTAGTCTATACCGACCGACCGCCCGCCCGTCCGTTTGTCTCTCAAATGATTTTATTTAAATCGAAATTAATAATTAGTCGGGTTGTTAGCTGCTTGTCTTCTGATTAAATTTGCATGTATTCCTTTCAATGTGATGACAGTTTAAAGCGACACGCTTTTGTTTTGGCAGTAATACGAGGGACGTACGAAGCATGAACGGAAAATCATATTTATCTACTTATAAAATTAACGATTTCGCTATTACGCTCGTCATTATAAAAATATTTTTTATTTGTTTCGTTAAATCCGAAATTGTTTTCTCGCATTCACTTGTAATTTTAAAGCATATTTAAATCGGAATACAAAGCTATAGGTAGGTAGGCGTACAAGTTCTTCGGCATGGCTTGTACGAATTGATATCCACCATCTTTATCTTTATAGAGAATATTTGCAAGTTTTCCTTAAATAATAATAATTTGGTAAAAATTATTTTTAGAATTCCACATTACAACGTTTATTGCATTTTGATGCTTTTCAAACGCCTGAAAAATTAATGTCTGTAGGAGTTAGAATGTGTTTTATTTTGATATACGAAAGATAATAAACCAAGAAATTGTCGCTTCCGATCCATCTGGCAATGACTATTGGCTCAGACTTTTGGTCCTTCGACCCTAACACAATATAAGCATCCTGATTCCTAGCCAAGTAATTGTCGCATCCGTTTCATCTGGTAATGACTATGGGCTCAGACTTATGGTCCTTCGGCCTACACACAATTTAATCATCTTGACTCCTAAATTGTACCGCTATTCCTTTATGATAGACAATATAAATAGCAAAAATAGCTGACTTTTCAGTAGATTTCATGAGCTTACAATTTTGGTTTTTCGACTTACATTAAAAAACGATACATTCACGATGGCTATGATCCCTTTCAGAGGATCGCCATTTCCATTCAAAGAAGACCTTGTAAATCCTTAAAAAATTGCATGCTATGTAGTCGATTTCTCTTTCTTGATTTTTTCCATACACTGTTTCCGGTTTTTGGTCCTTCGGCTTTACTTCAGCCGGATTAAATTGTGACAGCAAAACTAAACTTTTTATGATCAAAAAAAAAAAAACAAAGATTTATTGCATTCACAATTTTCCATGACACTGTAGTGAAACTATTCCATGACAAGAATCAAAACAATGATGTTTTTATTCAATTCCCGAACGTTCTCGAAACATAATGGCCGTTAATATGTCTTCAACTACTTCTAAGATCATGTTTTCTCAGGAACTCGAACCAACGCGTGTTACGACCGAAGAAGAACCTTTCAAGCGAACTCTTATACGATAAAATCATTATAATTGCCAGATTTGTTTGCATCCCATTCACCGAAGAAGAAAATTTTACACAAAATCTACAGTTTTTTTTCACTATATTATTTTTTCTGGCGCCCGAATGATGAGCAATGCCTACTCTAGTTCAGACTTTTGGTCCTACGAATGGGAATTAAACTTGGTCATGTCAGGATGACTGCTAGTTTGGATTAGTCCCCATTATGGAAGATAATGCTTGCGTACAAATTATCTGTTATTGCTGAAGATGTTTGTACCTTAACTTGTTTTCAAAAACAATAGAAGATTAGGTTAAATTAATTAGATTATCATGACGGCAAGCGACTGCGCAAGACCCCAGCGGATCTGATCAGTTCTAATGTATCCCTTTTTCTGTTATTAAACTTTCCTATATCAAGTTGGTGCTTTTCAGTCTAGATGCTGAGGATACATTCAAGCGAACAGAAATTTTTGAAAACTTTGCTATCACTAGCTTCACAATAAGTTTTTGTATTGGCGCCCAACTTGAGATTAATATAACATAAATTGTCCGCTTTTTGACTTAAGTACAGAAGAATTGGGGCTGGCCGTGATGTAAAGGTAGCGAGCTGGAAGGGAAAAGTGTACATATGTGACAGCGCATAGAGAAAGGGACCTAAGGGGAAAAAAACAATTTTCATTTTTTTCTTTTTTTGATGTGGACAACATCTGAGCTTCGAATGAGACCGATCCCATGACCCAAAAGTGTTCCCTCCCAGAGATATGTGCGTTTTATGACAGTGAAGTCGACGATTCTAAGCGCAAATAGAAAGGGACCTAATATTTAAAATGGCTCTCCTAACAAAACTAGTTTTTAGCCTTAGGCCCCTTTCTATTTTGCGCGTCACATATTGAAATTTAGATCTGTGCAATTGGCGCCCAACTGAACGTCAAATATAAGAAAACTTATTGTGTTATGTTTATGAATAATACGAGTATCTATAATGGAATTATAGGAATTATATAGAAACTGCTGAAGGTCTTTACAAGAGCGTTATATGTTAAGTTACAAGTATATACTTTTAAGCTAGGAAAAATTATTGGCTTATGTCTTTGGACTCAATTCGTTAAAAAGTATTTAGCTGGCATGTGTTGTAAGTTGAAGAAACAATTCTTATAGATACTTTAATAGAAAATAGAATCAGATTGTCTCTCTGTTCTTTAACGTACATTTAATATTTTTAGATTTCGACTTTCGACTTTTAATTTGGGATCTAAGGATACTCTGGATACTCTGTATTGGTTGGAATGATTCAATAAAAAACATTTGCTTTTCATAAAAATTTCTTAGTGGACCTCGTTGTTTCAGCACCTAACACTGGCCAAAATGATGACGATAAATATATCATTTGCTGCAAAATGAAAAGATCACATTTTCTAATTTTCTAATTTTACCAAATGAATTGCATTATTTGCTTTTGTCTCGACAAAGAGGTGTGAACAAAAGAAACTATTCTTTAAGCATGTGCGAAAAAAAACTTTTAAAATCCATTAACACGAAGCATTTTTGGGAATTGTTTTTTTTTGTTTAGACAAAGCGCCAAAAGAAAACTGCGTTAATTTTCTTTTGAGTATATTTCGTATTTTTTTTCCGTTAAAGTTTTCAAACTTTTTTTTACGAGATTTTTTTTGTTTTTTTTTTCACTGTTGCCACATTTATTTTAATAAGCTTCTTTTCGATGTTTTACATTAATTTTAATTTGTTGGAGCATTTTATTTTTTCATTCTTTCTTCCTCATCATCATTATGATTTAAAAATGTTTTGTGGTGTGAGTTTTTGGTTTCTGTTGGCTGCAAATGATATTTGCGCACCCAGTAAACTTTCTAAATTACAAATTTTTGCGACATCAGTTTTCGCAAGTTTCGGTGGCGTTGTTGCGTTTAATTATTATTTATTGTTTTTACCATTTTTTTGTTAGACATTTTATGGTAATTTCTTATACCTTCAAGTTAGCCCATAAACAAGAGGTGTCCATTATTTGGGTTTTTAAACAAATTGTGTTTGTTTTTTTAATTTTATTTTTCTACTTTTATTAATATATCCAACCATTCCGACAACAATGAGGGTGTGTTACGTGTTCGAGATTAATTAAATAACATTATCTTTACATTTTTTGGCAGAAGAAAAGCTAATTTATACAACTTATATTATTATGCATTATCTAATCTAATATTTGAAGACGCTTAAAATTACACAATTTCGCAAACTATTTGCATGTTAATGGTTGGGCGGTAGCAGTCCACGTTTATGGTTAAACATATTTCGACGAAAGTAAGTTTGAATCGCAGATTAAATAAAGAATATTGTAAGTTATAAGATAAAAATACCAACTGAAATAAAAAGTATATCCCATCCATGTAGATTGGAGCTCAGTGTGACATTTTTGTAGTTTGAACTGGGATTAAACCGGCTCAAGACCTCTTGCTTCTATATTTAAATAGAAGACAAGTTTTTAACAAAATGGCAAAGTGACATTGATTTTCGTTGCTACACACTACTTTTATCATGATTTCTTCTGTCTTCTGTCTTCTATTTAAATATAGAAGCAAGAGGTCTTGAGCCGGTTTAATCCCTGTTCAAACTACAAAAATGTCACATTGAGCTTAACATTTTTGTAGTTTCTTAAAACTAAAGTCGAAATTGTTACATAACTGCCTGTCTTCAAGTGACCAGTACTTATACCCTACGGGTTTACACCTAAGCCAATGCACGGTCTGATGAGCGCTCTAGTTCTGTGTCATCTGTTTTGGCACACCTGTCGCTTAAATCCATACGAGGGTTGCTTTATATTTCTGGCCTAGGCAACACTAAATGTTGCATGGCGCCATCTGACATTTCCATTGGAAAGCTTGACAGTTTGTTTAGCATAAACGTACTCAGAACGTTTTGACGTACGACCATCATTTGTGTTGTTTACAGTGACTTGCAAAAATCAATTTGGCAAAAAAAAATGAAACTAACTCGTGAACATTTTCGTGCGATCATTTTTCACAACTTTCGACGTGGACTATGACGACAAGAGTACATCGAGGAACTTAAAACTTTGTATGGCGATGAAGCACCATCCTATAGCACTGTCAATCGTGGCCGACGTTCGCTCAAAGACGAAGGTCGTGAAGGTCGTCCAAAAACGGCCGTTGTGCCAGAGAACATTGATGCCGTGCGTGAACTGATAATGCAAGATCGTCATGTGACTACCGTGAGATAAAGGCATCCTTGGTCACTTCTTCCACCAGCATACATTAGATATTGCATAAACACCTGACGTGAAAAAGGTTTGTTCTCGTTGGATCCCGCACAATTTGACAATAGCTCAAAAAAAGGCTCGTGTCGATTGGTGCAAAGAATTTTGAAATAGTGCGAATTTTGAACACGTTACAAGACGTTTATAGGATCGTCATAGGTGACGAATCATGGATCTATGCGTATGAGCCCGAAACAAAACATCAATCGACCGTGTGGGTCTTCGAAGACAAGCCAAATCCAACGAAAGTTATTCGTGGAAGAAGCACTTCGAAGCAAATGGCCGCCTGTTTCTTCGGCAAAACTGGTCATGTGGCGACTCTTCCGCAACGTTGGACGTTGAATTCTGAGTGCACGCAGAAGAAAAGTATGGTTGGGGTAACAATATTCGAAGAGCATCATACTATTGTTGGTTATATGGTTGTGGCACAACAATATTATGATCATCACAACAATAGTATGGTTCACACACAACCATACTATGATCCCCATAACAATATTATTGTCCTCACAACAATAGAATTATACACACACAACCATACTATGATCCCCACAACCATATTATTATTCACACTCAACCATACTATGATCCCCACAACCATACTATAATCCTCACAACCAAAGAATGACCTTAGAACCATAGTATGACTTACACACAACCATGCTATGAGCCCCACAATTTTTTTGTAAAGATTGGGTTAAGTTGTTATTCAACAATAGAGATTTTTATTAAATAAGTTATGTAAAAATACATAAAACTCTTTATAAAGGGAGTGATTTATTTAACAGTAGAAACAATTCATTTATTAAAAATATTTCAGTTATAATAATCCGTAGTTTGTTTTGAAAAAATTTAATTCATATATAGAAACTACTATTATTGCGTAAGATTCGTAAAAATAACATTGTCAAATTAATAATAAATTACGATTTTGCTTGTATGATTGCCGTAATCATGTTATTGTTAATATAAAACCCATGAAACAATACTTTTGTCCCACCAACCATATTTATATTGTTGCTTCAACCATATTTCCATTTTTTAATTTGGCAACAATGCTTTTGTTACATTTCAACAATATTAATATTGCCGCAATCATACTATTGTCAAAATTAAATTCAAAAAACAACACTAAGGTTGCGACAACCATACTTTTACTGCAGAGAACATACTATTGTTGCCGTGACCATATAGTAACCATATTTTTTCTCTGCGTGTGGTGCACCACAATTTGTTTGCCTGAAGTCTTCGGAGAAATTAGAAAAGCGAACAAGAGAAGACGAATCATTGTGCACCATGACATTACGAGCTCTCACACATCGGCTCAAACCAGCTCATTTTTGACCGGCCAAAACGTCGAATTGATAGGTCATCCGCCGTACAGCCCTGACTTGGCACCCAATGACTTCTTTTTATTCCCGCACATGAAAAAAAATGCATGGTCAACGATTTCCGTAGCCAGCAGATGTTGTTGAAGCGTTCAAAAACCATGTTTTGGAGGTGTCTCAATCGGAGTGGAAACAGTGATTCGACAATTGGTTTAAGGGCATGCAAAAAAAAAGGAGAATGCTTTGAAAAACAATAAAACCATTTTGATGATAAATATTCGCATTTTCATTATTGGGCTAGAAATATATATATATATATACGCCCTCGTATTAAAGCAGCAAAAATATCTCTACAGCTGGCCGCGTAGTTTCATCGCATCCTTCGTACGTAAAAATATTTAAATCGTAATTGCAGTTGTCTTTTAACCTCCACATTAGGTCAAGGACCGTATCATTCTTGCGCATGCAGTCGCTATAGATGTTGGTAGGACGATAAATTGGGATGTAGTAACTATGGCTTTTTTAAAAATTGTGTTAGAATCTTCTAAACTGAGTTTAGTTATAAATGAGTAAAAACAAAAACCATGCTGGCAACTGCTAGAGAGGCCGCTAAGATAGAAAGGTGGCCAACAGTTACAACGTCGTGCTAGTAGAGGAGTTTGTCAAGTCGGTTCCGCATTAAACCAAAATAACGATGCCAGGACCTTGTTGGCCCATAGGTGATATTTTCGGCTTGGTAAACAGTTACTCTCGTAAAATACAAATATTGCACTTTATACACGATCCGTAAACCGCACCAAACGGTGCATGTTTCTGAGAGTAATCGAGTCCGTAGGAGTAAGTAGGTAGTAATCCACATATGGAGTAAGACCCTAATTAACAAACTCACAAAATTAAACTCGATGTCGTTTATAAGTTGCGCCAATCGGTGAATGATTTTTAAAGTAATTTTGGAAGTTTGCATGCGTTCTTCAAGCTTAAATCTTTTGCTGTTAAGATTAACACAAATGTCAAGAAGTGAGCGCAGTATCATAGTTTGTTTGACAGCTAACAATTTCGAAAGTAATTTTTAGCACTCCGGCTCCAAAGCGCATGGGTGGTTGTTGCTTGGCTGTATGGGACTGATTAATCTAGCAAGTTAAAAAAAATTCAGATACCATCGTTCTTCAAGCTTAAATCTTTTGCTGTTAAGATTAACACAAATGTCAAGAAGTGAGCGCAGTATCATAGTTTGTTTGACAGCTAACAATTTCGAAAGTAATTTTTAGCACTCCGGCTCCAAAGCGCATGGGTGGTTGTTGCTTGGCTGTATGGGACTGATTAATCTAGCAAGTTAAAAAAAATTCAGATACCATCGAATAGTGTTTGAATAAAAATAACCTTCAGCCCTTTGAGTCATGCCTACTTACAATTTCTTAATTTCTTCATCCTAAACGAACGAATTAAAATTTTGCGAAATTAATCAATCATGCCTATGATTGATAGATGATGACCGGGAATAATAATCGGTAGCTAAGTTTAAGGCCTATCAACAAAATGAAATCAAATTATGATATCATCATATTTATCATATAAAGGGGAAAGAAACCATAAGAAAGAAACTCCCAAAAGACTTTCTCAAAATTAAGCCATAACGAACCAATCGTGATTAATATTTTTTTGATTTTTTTTGGCTATTTTGACCCACAAATATTATTATTTCATTTTCCATACTTCGATGATATGGCAATATTTTTCGAAGTCCATAGCACACACATCATTTGCCATAACAACGTTCACACAATAATTTCATACTTTTACATCACTAAATCGTTATGTTTACCACGAATGAAATACAAATCGTAGCCTCCTGATATTGGGGCCACATAGCCAGCCAGCCGCCAAAATGTGTGTTACGAGTGATGGCTACGATACGACGATACCCTCCTTTACTTTATAATGAGCTTTAATTCGATATTTAAAAACTTTATGCCAACAAAGAAATTGTGTGAACTCTTTATTTCCTAAATGTAAACGAAATCTATTAAAGTCGTATTTGGCTGCCAAAAAAATAAATAAACCGCAAAAGTGAGTAGTAGCACACTCAAAATGCGAGACATAATTTGTTTTCGTTTTCGCATTACTTTTTTTCTTTCCTCTGTTTTTAATTTTGGCCACAAATTTTCAGTGAGCCAAACAACTGCTGGGTGCAACTTTACAACAAACTGACTGATCCAAATCACACCAACGCATAGTAACGCTCTTTTTATGCCCCACAAAAAAAGGAAGAAAAAAATCGCCGAAAATTATGAAATCATAGATAAAAAATGGTTATAAATAAAAAAGACATGAAATCACACTATTAAAAACATCAATCAATAAAAAAAAATTACATATTTTGCGGTTTGATTAAATACAAATCGGTCAGTAACAGGAAAAAATGTAAAACTCAAAATTGAATGTTTGTATGTTATGCCAGGCACACGAATTTTATTTTGGCAGCTAAATTAATGTCCAAGTACAGGGTGTCCGCCGGGAAGGTATACTACTTTGTTTTGCCGCCATTTTGGTAAACATTAGTCTTGACAGTTCATATTTGGCAGTCGTAAAGTAGAGACTTGGCAAATTTATTGTGCAAAAATATTCGATAAATCGTTAAACATTTTATCAAAATCAATCATCGATTACTGTGACGATGAGAAAGTTACGTGAAATTTTTTGGAAGAAACAGCGTGCCAACAAAACGCACTATTTATCGTGATTCACCTCACGTTCGAAGAAAGAGGGTCTGTAGCTGATAGGCCCAAGCGAAGATCACAACGTACTGCAAGATCGGCTGAACACATAACTGCTGCTCAGGAATGTATTCAAGCAATCCATTAACCTCAATTCGGCGCCGTGCTGAATGTAATGAAAAATGTGCTCAAAAGTGTTCGCATTTGTGAGGCTAACAACAGAGGCGGACATTTATCTGATATTGTATTTCATACATAATTGCCGACATTAAATAAAAAATTTATCAATATAAGATCCATTCCCTTTCATATTATCAAAAATTATAAAAAAAACAAAGTGGTATACCTTCCCGAAGGACACCCTGTAGTATACCCTCCCGACGGACACCCTGTAGTGTACCTTTCCGGCAGACACCCTGTAGAAATAGAATTTAATATGAAAAGTTGTTCGGCTGACATATCTATTCTAGAAGATATGTAGCATGGTTTTTTACTGTACTGATTGTTGCTCTACGTTGGGCGCCAGTTTATTAAAACATTTTTTGATAGGCTTATTGCTAGAAAAACTTTACTTTGCTTTTCTTTGTTATCTTAAATAATGATTACAGGAACAGGAATAATAAAAGTATGCCTGGGGTGACAATATTCAAAGAGCATCATACTATTGTTAGGAATATGATTGAGGTACAACAATATTATGGCTATGGGGATCATAATGTGGTTATGGCGATCGTTATATTGTTGTGCCCCAACCATATGCCCAACAATAGTATGATGCTCTGTAAATATTGCCACCCCAACCATACTTTTTTTCTGCGTGTACTAAAGCTGGCATCACAACCTTTGGTTGGTCCTGCCTTCTAGATAAATGATTTACGAGCTTTTGTGTCTTGAGCGTGCGTCCTCCAGATTTCAAAATTTTTGCTTGCAATTTAAATATTTTTTACGAGTGGATTTTCTCTAACTTTTTCGTTTTGTTTTTAAGCAGTAGCTTTTTTCCCTCTGTTTGTGGCGGCAAATTAAACAACGATCGTGTGGTAGTTGGCCATTTGTTTATGCCAAACGCTTAACGTTTACGTTTTGTGAGTGTATGTGGCTTTTTAAACACTTTGAAATTTTTTGGCGTTACTGTTGTTACATTAACACCGCCACCGCAAAAAAAAAAAACAAACAACGAACGACTCTGACCACTGATTACTGACCACGACCAGCATTTATTTTTGCCATTTTTTTGGTTAAGCAGCCACCACTAATACCATTACCACTGGAGGCCCATTAATTTAATGGCCTGACCAGCAAGCCAACATGGTTCCTGGGCGAAAAATAAAAAAAAGATTTAAATGATTGCATAATATCATAAATTATCCAACAAAATTTTTCAATTAAAAAACAAACAAACAAATGCTTACAGCAAAATGAAAATACATACCGGGAACATTAAAATATTTTTGTTTTTGGCATATTTGTTTGTGTGGTTTGCTTCTACATTTAAAACAAGTTTGGAGGAGAATGCAAATATTTGGTATTTTACAAAAAAAAAAATCTTTAGAAAATGGTTATGCGTCGTTTTTTCTATAATTTGAACAAATATTATTCCCATAACGCGTTGTACTATTTGTAATGACATTTTAAATATCAATATTTATTGATTGTGTTATTTAAAAGTTTTTTTGCTTGTGTTTTTCTGTAATAAATTATTGATTTTTTCCAATAAACTCAAAAATATTTCATTATATTGATATCATTAATAATTATTTAAATTTTGCTCTTTTCGTTGCAGGTAAGAGGGTTTGGAAAATATTCAATATAATGACCTGACCACAAGGTTTAGTATTCAACATTTATATCGTTAGCTAAACTGCAAAAAGGCGTAACTAACAAAAATATAATTTTACAGGAGAAGCAAAAAACGTTGTAAAATGAAAACTATTAACATTTTTAATGAAGTTTTTTTCTAGGTTTTTGTTTGATTGCACTTTTGATTGCAGAAGTGTTAAAGGCTGTTTCCACTACGGTCGCGTCCACGTCCGCGTCCAAAAATCAATGAACGCGCGTTAAGGCCTATACAAAAAACATAGGCAGTTAGGTATGGGAAAAAGTCGCGTTCATATTGGACGCGTTTTTCGATAAGTCGCGTTTACTATAAATTCGATTATTTTTGCAATCGAAACCCACCCATACCTATTAATGGCAGCACCGCAAATTGCACATCCCTATTAAAACAGCTGTTTATCAGCATAAACATTAAGCGCTGCTGTTACTGCACATTGCTATTAGGCGCAATACCATTTGCAACGTGCACAATGGAACCACCCTTAAAATTTTTCGATAAATCGTGGACGTGGACGCGACCGTAGTGGAAACAGCCTATTAAATTTTGTCAAGACATGTAGTTTAATGGCATTTATAATAATCAATCAAAAAGTCAATTTTGATTTTTTTTGTTAGTTACACCTTTTTGCATTTTAGCTAACGATACACGATTTTTAAACCAATCTGTGCGCTACATTTACATGAAAAAAGTCGTTTCATCGTTTTGCAGGGGTATAAGTAAAAAGTATACCATATAGATCTTTGTGGCTATTCCTAAAAAGTGTCAAGATGATATCCTGAGATAAAAAGAAACATTAAGACCAGGAGCTGTCGTCTTAGACTAGCTTTGTCTGTCCTTAAGAATAATAAAAGAAGTGAGAAAAAACTTGTCAAACAGGGCCGACTCTTGGCTTTTGAAAAGTAAGATTGAATCAAATAGATTGGACAAATAAGCATCGACCTTTGTAAAGGGTGATCCATTTAGAGGTATTTTTTCAAAACAAAAAAAATATAAAAATTCAAATCAAGTGTAGAATCTATTGGTATTTTGAAAGCACATTTTATGCCATTTATTTTTTGAATATAATTTCCTTCAAATGTTGGCAACTGTATTATGAGAAACGGGAAGATCCGCTGTTTTCGACCAAAATTTTGTGCGGTGATGAGGCTCATTTCTGGCTCAACGGCAAAGTCAATAAACAAAATTGCCGCAGTTGTGCTGAAGAGCAACAAGAAGAGGTTTAAGAGGTGTCATTATACCCAGCGGTTTATAAGCTGGTGGAATCATCGGTGCATATTTTTTCAAAAATGATGATGGCCGGAACGTAACCGTGAATGGTGCTCGCTATCGCGCCATGATATCGATCTTTATGCTACCTGAAATTGAAGCCCGTAATCTTGACGACACTTGGTTTCAACAGGACCACTTGCCACATGCCATACAGCTGCTCAAACAATGGATTTATTAAGAGGTCATTTCGAAAAGTAGCTAATTTCACGTTTTGGACAGGTGAGTTGGCCGTTTAGATCGAGTGACGTTGTAAAGTCCAAAGTCTATGCTGTCAAAACAACTACAATTCAGGTTTTGGAAGCCAACATTACGCGTGTCATTAAAGCCATACTGGTCGAAATACTCGAACGAGTCATCCAAAATTGGACCCTCAGAATGGAAACCCTGAGGAGTAGTTGCCGCCAATATTTAAAGGAAATTATATTCAAAAAAAAAATGTCATAAAATGTCCTTTCACATTTCCAAAAAAGATTCCACACTTGTTTTGATTGAATTTTTATATTTTTTGTTTGTTCCGAAAAAATACCTCTAGATGGATCACAAAACATTGATTTCATTTAACCAAATGATAAAATGGTATATTCAAATAATTCGAAAACGCTTCATATTATAAACATAAACTCTTGGCCCTTCTTCCGTCCGAATTACTTTTATTTTAACAATTGATTTATTCTAGCAATTATAGTCGCATCACATAACGATCCGTTGAAGCAACAGAATAAAAATCCACTGTAACAAATAATAAAATGGGGTCTACAATTAATGTGCTATATTTAAAACTTGTTAAAAAAGGTTGGGCAATATTTTCCTATTCAAATAACAAAGGAAGTTACTTCAAATAATTCGATGCCTACAATCGACTTTTAAATATCGCAACTAATTCAAATAAATATTTTGTTTGTGACAATTTAAACCTGCAGTGTGTTGGCCCGGACCACATCCCTTGCAAAGCATTTTTTACTTTCCTTTTTCATGTCCATTCGGAAGATTAATGCGATTTCTTTCGCCTCAGTTGGCATTCCGTTTATTTGCTTCGAAACAAAATGTGGGGTAGGTCGCTGTCATACGATGTAATATCGTTCATCTGTTGAAAGTGCAATTGCTGCCAAACGAAATGGGGTAGGTCGCTGTTGAGAAACAACGTAGACATGGTGGTGAAACGTTCTGCCCCCAAAGAGAAAGTGAAATAATCACCCCCATTTAAAGAAGAGGAGGATTTTTTACACAAAATTTTCCCTAAAATCGAATATATTTTAGTACATTGTATAAGTATATGTGACAGCGCATAGAGAAAGGGACCTAAAGGTAAAAAAAAATCAATTTTCACTTTTTTTTGATGTGGACAACATTTGAGCATCGAATGAGACCGATCCCATGCCCCAAAAGTGTTCCCTCCCAGAGATATGCGCGGTTTATGAAAGTGATAGTACACCAAAGGTACACGTATTTAAATCTTTAAAATGACTCTCCTGAACAAAACTGTTTTTTACCCTTAGGTCCCTTTGTTGCGCGTCACATATGTTTTTACATTTACCTCGCCTTTAACAGTAAATTGACGAAATCGAAATACAATTGGGGAAAAAACTCGCAGAAAGTTTCCCCAAATAAAGGATTTAAATATGGTAAAGGAATGTATTCCCGAGAAAAATTGTTTTCTTTGATAAGGGTATTTATCAAATAGTTGTTATTATTAGTTTTGTGATGGGCTATGGTAGAAGCTAGAAAAAAATACTGTGTCTCCAGTTCAAAATGTATGAGAATCCAGTTCAAAATATGTACCACCATGCTTTAAATGCTTTAGACATTTAAAGCCGTATTTAGGTACTATTAAACTAGTGTTTAGCTCACAGCTTTACGGAGCTAAAACCCAAGAGCTTATATTGCAGAAGAGTTCCTTTGAAGCAGACAATTTTTGCTACAATGCGTACTTTCTGTTAACATCCTTTTCTGGAACGTAGGTTTTTGGTTTTGGAAGCGAAAAAACAGCACACATTTATTTGTTTTTGGAAAAAACACAAAATAAAATTTCCGAAAATTTTCAAACCACTGCCATTTTGCCGCCTTGCATTTTCTGGCATAGTCATAAATGGACTCATTTTCATGAAATAAGCCAAGAAACGCTGGTGAAATTTGTCTAGTCGTGAATGAATCACCCTGTATTTGTATTTTTCCTGACCGGGGTCTAAGCATTTCGAAACTGAATTAATACAGTCCCGAAAGGCTTAAGAATTTGCAGAGAAGCAATTACAACGTCCTTTTGTGAATCAATTTAGTGAGATGATTACGTTTTTTATTTTTTTACTCCCTGACCGGGATCTTAGCTTTTCAAAACTGAATAAATACAGTCCCGAAAGGCTAAAGAATTTGCAGAGGCGTTTTAACAAGGCTTTTGTGACGAAAATACGCCAACTTTACAGGGGTGAATGAATAGTCGTTGAGAAAGGTCTGATGATCGTTTCCGGTTTTTAATACTGAATTTCTGGTGGTGTAATAAAGCACTTTATTCACCTCAAAACATTCGGAAGGTACAGCTGATTTAGAAATGATACGAGTATTTAAAATGAATTCTACCAATGGTATTGCAACTACCGGTATCATTTTTGTCTACTCGTAAATGTCTCCGCCATGACTAAACCGGTGTACTTTATTAAGATGTCCTTTCGTATAAACAATAAAGATTCGACACTTGATTAGAATTTTAGATTTTTTTATTTTGAAAAAATACCTCTAGATGGATTACCCTCTATAATTTTGAACTGAAAATACGATGCAGCCCGTACAAACTTTCATCTTATTAAGATACCACCGTAGGAGTGTACTAAATTTGTCAATACGTTTGCAAAAATACTGATCGGATACCCTATAAACTATACTGACTGTTGAAAGCGCGATAGCGGTCAAACGAATAAAGATAGCCAAGACCCTGAACTAGTGCATGGTGATGGCCTTAGCCAAAAGCAGTTTGAGATCCCAGGGGCCAAAAGTATCCCTAAAGGGACTACGAGTAAAGAAGGTACCTTAGAGAAAAGCACACTTTTTTAAGTCAGGGGCACCATGCTTATGTTTGAAACCGAACTGATAGTCTGGAATAATCGTTTTTCTTCTAGCACTGGTAGTAATCTTCTTACGAATATTTTTTCAAATATTTTAGAAAATGTTACCAGTAAACTTATATGTCTGTACGAAGACAATAGGTTTTTCTTAACACATAAAAGCAAAGAGATGAACTTATCTCAAGTGCAGCTACGAATCCACATATGAATTAATATGGAAATTAGGCTAAGATAATGGTCTGAATTAGCATCTGAAGATGCACTAAAAGTTGTCCCCATTTTTAAAGAAGGAACGAACCACCGGTAAATATGGGCATCAGAGTACTCATTTTATATTATAGCCGTTTGTACTAAGAATCCAAATATTGATTTATTAAGAGGCCATTTCGAAAACCATCTAATTTCACGTTTTGGACAGGTGAGTTGGCCGCCTGCGAGATCGATTAACGTAAAGTCCAAAGTCTATGCTGACAAACCAGCTACAATTCAGGTTTTGGAAGCCAACATTACGCGTGTCATTAAAGCCATACCGGTCGAAATGCTCGAACGAGTCATCCAAAATTGGACCCTCAGAATGGAAACCCTGAGGCGTAGTTGCCGCCAATATTTGAAGGAAATTATATTCAAAAAATAAATGCCATAAAATGTCCTTTCACATTTCCAAAAAAGATTCCACACTTGATTTATTTTTATTTTTTTTGTTCCGAAAAAATACCTCATTGCATCAGAGTACTCATTTTATATTATAGCCGTTTGTACTAAGAATCCAAATATTGATTTGTTTCGACGATTTAGTTAAGACTGGGGTCACCCCTAAGGACCATTTCAATGGCGGATCAGGAGGAAGTATAAAGAATTTCAATCGCATTTTTTTTTGGTTTTTTTAAGTTTAATTTTTTTGTACATGGGTGAATAATCTTAAATGACTCCTTTCTGTGTCCGGCTGTTTAAAATTGTGTTGTATTAACTAATTTTTTTTATAAATATGTTCTAAGCAGCTTATTATATTTGTTAAAATAACCCACGTATTAGTTTTTAAAATTTTTAATTTGTTAATATCGAAAAAAAGAAAACAGTACATGTAGTCTCAGTCCCGTGGCGTGTCCAAAACCGACGCAGCAAAATAAACCGTACTTATTATGTATGTAAATATTAAAAATCTGTAATTGCATTCAAATGAATTTATGCACTATCACTTCAAGTCACATATACTCTTTTTTTGATTTAATTAAATTAATTTTAAGAAATTATAAAAATCATTGACTTTTGTCCGGAACATTTTCTCTCAGTCCCGTGCCTGGTGTGGTTTTCTGCTTAAAAAAAAGGTAACGGCCGTTACGTTCAATTTGTAGTGTTTCTCTCGCGCTGAAGTATTGTTCTCTTCGAAGGTTCTCGAAGAAACTCTACTTCTATTTTAGTTTGCGAATTATTTTCGTCGGAGTGGTCGGTGGACTGTCCCCTTTTACGCAAAGAAAAGGAGTCATTTCAGATTATTCATTATTATATTTTATATAATTATTTTGTTTTATTTAAATTTAATTTATTTTTTTTTAGATAGTTTAGTTTATAATTCGTATCGCCTTTTTTGTTTTATTGTTATATTGTTTTTGTTTTATTTAGTTTTTTTTTTTTTTATTAAGTTTAGTTTATTTTTTTTGTTTTATTTTATTTTACTCTATTTTATTTTATTCTGTATTATTATTTGTTCTACTTTATTTTGTTTGTAGTTCATTTTGTTTTGATTTTTTAATTTAATTTATTTTTTGTATTATTTTTTTACTTCAATTTTTGAAATGTTTTCGTTTTCTCTTTACCCTGCATATGTTGCCTTAAACACCCTTATGTCTTACCAAATTACTTTAAGAAATTACTTTACAGTGTGTAATATTCTTTTGAACCCTGCAATGTTCAGCACCAGCCTTACTCTCATGTCTACAAACAATAGCGTGTTCCCCTTTTTCCAAATATTTGGTCAAGATACGACTGCCGGCAAGGGTGGGTGGATCGGACGGTCGTTTGCTTGTTTTCATCCCATTAAAACGCGCATTGACATATGTATCATCTCTTCCCAAAACATGGGTTTACGACACCTCTGTGGAAAACGAACTGTAATGATGGGAATTAACCACCAAAACAAAGGGCGAGACCAACAACCTAAGGTCCGACAGTGAATGCACTTTCCCCCAATGAATGCACGACTAAGCAAACAAGAGCTTAGTCGTCCACAAGGGTTGCTAAGGAACCCCTCATTTTTCAGGCTGCGTAATTTGAAACAACAATTTAATCGTTGGAAGTGTTCAAATGTGTCGGTCTTTCGATGTTGCTCGCACATAGAAAATCACTTTGGTAAACCAAACAAATAAATTTGTAAGACCAAAAAAATATATACGAGTATTTTAGATAACGGCAGGGGAGGGGTGGGTGACTTATTAAAACGGTGCTGGGAAAATGTGAAGGGGGGCGAAGAGAGCGAATGCTCTTCATCACTTGCAGCGTTAGTCAAAGAAGACTTGATTAAATATTTACAATGCGTGTAAATTGTTACTTTTCGAGCAGATTCAAACACATCAGAACAGAAAAGAAAAACGACTACAATGCGATGCGAAAACAAACACTCCCTAACCACTCCAGTCCCGGGGCTTAGACTACTCGGTCCCGGGCCAGCATCTGCGGGCAAGTACGAAAATTCTCATAAACCTTATTGTGTGTCTTTTCTTCTTTTGTTGTGCTTTTCGTGTGATGTGTGTCGTGTTTTGTGGCAAGAAGATTTGTGCGATTAAACTTTTATGGGATTTCATTTTAGAGCAGCATGTCTTTTCTTCTTCTTTTTATTTTCACTTTGCTCTTGCACATCTCTAGATTTTATGGCCTTTTGGTTGCTAGACAAACGACGGACTGAAAGACAGTCAGTCAGAAAGACAGGACATATTTATTTAGACGTGCGTGCTTTTCTGTAATTTAGTCAATTCAATAAAAAGGCATATACCAGGAGGAAGAGTACCGCCGCTCTGTCTGTAGCATGGGAGAAGGTTATGGGGGAGTTGGTTAAATTCACTACTTATCACTTTCCAATATCTCACTTTACTTTGAGATTAAGATCTTTTCATTTCCCTTTGGTAGGAAAACCAACATTATAGCAGTTTGTTGTATGAAATGTTGTCTTTGGAGTGCAATGAACTTTTTACTAAAGGCAACTAGTTTTCGTGTTTAATATTTTTCAAGGAAATTTGAAAATTCAAACGTTGTTTAATAATTGACACTTTTAGCCTCATTCCAGAGGCCGCTCTAAAACCCTGGTATTGTTTTATTTAAATCCAAATGCAATAAACTTCTTGAAATTCATTAAAAGGCTTACAGCGCTATTTATATGCCAAGTAAAATCGACTAGCAGATGGCTTTCTTCAAGTTCAGAAAAAATCTTGAAGCGCCATCTACACTCCAAGGAATAATTACAGGCCGATGACGTTAGAGTAGAGGTTGAACATGCAATGTTTCCTATTCCTGAAACACACAATATTTCAAAAACTTCTGATTTGTGGCACATGTAGGTAGCCTTACTCATGCGACTTTCAAAAACAGGTGGACTAAGGCCCTTTTGAGATTAACAAAACTTCTAGATTGTAGGCTCTACTAAATCACTAGGAACACCATGACCACGACCTTTTAATTAGAGCAATTACCACACCAGTGCCACCTACATGTCATCTTCCACATGAAATCAGATATAGTTAGAGATCAAACTCAAGTAGATTCAATTAGATCTCTTAAGTGCCTTGTACATGTAATCTTCACATGATCTCTGGGGTGTCCGCGGTCATCTTCAGATACAGTTTGTACTGTTGCACAAGTCGATTTTCTGTCTGATCTTTATCGCATTCGACCGATTCGATTTTCAATGTTATTACCTGCATGTGAAAGCCTTTTTATTTGCCTTTTATTTTGTCTGAAAGACACGAATTAGTTCTCTCGAATCTAGATTCGGACTTGTAGTTTACTAAAGGCTGGAAACAGCTAATTCATTCGATAGAAACCTTTTTACTTTACGCCACCGAGGTGCGACTCTTGTAAGAACGTCTGTCATTTTAAAAGACTTGAAGACTTTAAGAAAACAAACTTTTACGGAAGTGGGATGGTTAAAACCATTACTTCCGACATACATTATAATTACAATACATTGCTCTTAGGGTTATTTTGAGCCTCACTGTAATGATATGTACACAAACAGTATCTCTTATAATGTGAGACTTAAACAGCAGTGGCCCATTCTCTGCAGTATTCAGACCGACTAATTGCCCAGAATGATTACCTATTACCCATGGCATTACATTGATCCATAAAGTAATGATTTCATTAAACATTCTCATTTGCATTTGTGGGGTGCACGTAGAAAAAAAGTATGGTTGGGATAACAATATTCGAAGAGCATCATACCATTGTTGGCTATATGGTAGTGGTGCAACATTATTATGATCCTCACAACAATAGTATGATTCAAATACAACCATACTATGATCTTCACAACCATACTATGATCTTCACAACCATACTATGATCTCCACAACCATACTATGATCTTCACAACCACACTATGATCTTCACAACCACACTATGATCCTCACAACAATAGTATGATTCACACGTAACCATAGTATGATCCCTACAACCATATTATGATTCGTACTTAACCATACTATGATCTCCACAACCATATTATGATTCCCACAAACATAGTATGATTCACACGCAACCATTGTATGATCCTCAAAACCATAGTATTATTCAAAACCATGTTATGACTCCTACAACCATAGTATGATAACACACAATTATAATATGATCCCCAAAATTACTTATTAGAATTGGGTTAAAAAAAGATTTAAATTATGTCAACAAAAGATTTAAATTATGAAAATTATTTAAAAATGCATAAAATTAAAAATAATAGGAGAGATTTATTTAACAGTAGAAAAAATCAGTTTAAAAACGTAATCGTTTTTATTAAAAATATTTCAATTAAAAAAAGCCAAAGCAGTTTGTTTAAAAAATTTTAATTTCCATGTAAATAGTACTATTATTGCATTAGATCTGTAACAATAACATTGTTATAAAAGGCATATTTAAATGAAGATGAATTAGAATCATATAGTAGGTTTGCCGTAATTATATTATTGTTAACATAAAACCCAAAAAACAATACCTTTGTCGTCCAACCATATTTATATTGTTGCTACAACCATATTTTTATTTTTTAATTTGGCAATTATACTATTGTTACATTTCAACAATATTAATATTGCGGCAATCATACTATTGTCAAAATTAAATTCAGAAAACAATACTATGGTTGCGACTAGCATACTTTTATTGCGAAGAACAGTTTATTATTGCCGTGTCCATATAGTCAGCATATTTTTTTTCTGCGTGTAAGCAATAGCGTGTCAATAGTTTCTCTAAATTGCTTAATCCACGATCAGCAAATAAGGCTGTTTTAGAGATCCCAAAAATTACTATATGCTCACATAATAATTATAAAGTAATGCATTATTTAAAGTAATGCGGTAATGGTACTCTTCCTTACATCCTATTATATTTTTAGTTGGATTATGCTATAATGCTTCATGCTCCGAAGGCTACTTTATTATAGTATATAGTTATAGATAAAATAACTTTTTGTACAATGCCTTACGAGCAGCATTACTTGGTAATGCCATTTTCTTTGTGATAGATTTTGCAGCAGTACGGTTTAGGTTCTTAAAATACATTAATGTACCAAGATTTTGTCCTTGGGTGTAACAATTTCTTTGCATTTTTATGTGTATTAATATGATGACTTTTATCAAAACTGAAAAATACTCATCATAATTGTGAAGTCGCAAGAAGAATTAAAATTGCCTTTATTGCAGTTAATGACAGGATCCGCATGGAAACTGCTACGTTTTTAATTACTATAGAATGTTTACATAAAACATATCATCCCTACCATTAAATCCATCACTTTCAATCAAATTGCCACTCGAATCCCAACATTTAGACAGCATTCCTTGCCCTACCATTTGTTTGCCTTCAATTGACGCACATGTATCATGCATCCCTTTCTGAATCTTCGCCCTGATGATGTTTTCCATTGTCCCTTCCGGCCTGGAGTCTGAAAAAACAACAATACAAATATTGAGTTTTTCCTTTTCATCATACAAACTGGCAACATATGGCGGGGTTTTCAATTTTTATGACATGATGCGTCCCATCGTCGACTGTTTGTTGGTTGTCTGTCTGTCGGTCGTCATTAGCTCGCTACCCGCGTCTGCTCGGAACTGTAACGCTCCCAAAGTTTATTACGCTTTAATGTAACCATAATGAATGTTTTAATGCTTTTTTGTTTGCGCCGGCTGTCTACTATAAAAATTAAAAACATTGCGGAGAACTTAAGTTTCAATGCTTGAAGTTGGAAAATATGACAAGTTCATCGTTCAGTCAACGAAAATTCTATTGTCAAGGTCTGGTTGTTGAAACAGGGACGAATTTAAATGGAATGCAATTGTTTAACACGAATAATTTATATGAATAGAATGGCTAAATTGTTTGCCAATTCACTATTAGATAAAGGGGTTTCAGTAAAGATCAGTATCTCATTAGATCTCATCAGATATTGTCAAAAATTGCAGGAAAAATATTTTAATGTGTTTTATTTTTTTATGTGACAAATTCTCAGAATTTAAATTTTATGAGAAAGCTGCATGTATTTTGATCGAAAAACTTATGAAGTTATTGCACTGTCATTTCATCACCTGTGGTAATTTGAATGTTGTTCCAATTTTCTACTCGGATTCAACCATCTGAAATTTCACAAGTAACAAGTTTGAACATTTTAAACATATCAACAAAACAACATTTTCTTTGAATTAGATTTAGGACATGTCTTCTTAATAGTGTCTCTACCTGAATTGATTTTTAAACTCCCTTAAGTCGATCCAACCAAATATTCTTTTTCTAGAGCTCTAAATTAACCATGAGCCAATATTATCTGAATCACAGATGACCTAACGACTACTTGCAGCAGTATTCGTATGTCTACAAATTTTAAAGATCGCTGTTTTAAATATAAAACAAGTAAAAGTTTAAGTTTGGCCATGCCGAACCTTATATACCGTCCACCGTCCCCACGCAACTAAAGCGGAAAAAACTTCCGTTTTTGGGCCTTTTCCGCCCATACACCGTCCCTTATCTCACCCAAAGTTAATCTATATTTAGATTCGAAGCAAAATTTGCGTTAATTTAAGTACCCACACGTAGAAAAAGTATGGTTGGGATAACAATATTCGAAGAGCATCATACTATTGTGGGGTATATAGGTGTGGTACAACAATATTATGATCTTCACAACAATAGTATGATTCAAATACAACCATACAATGTTCCTTACAACAATAATATGATTCATACGTAACCCTATTATGATCCTCACAACCATAATATGATTCACACTCAACCATACTCATCATCCTCACAACCATAATACGAGGACTGCTAGCCTAATAATGAAAATGCGAATATATATCATCAAAAATGGTTTTATTGTTTTTCAAAGTATTCTCCATTAAGATTTATACACTTTGCATGTGCTCAAACCAATTGTCGAAGCACCTTTTCCACTCCGATTGAGAGACCTCCATAACATGGTTTTTGAACGCTTCAACAGCATATTCTGGCGAAGAAAATCGTTGACCACGCGTTTTTTTCTTTATGTGCGGGAATAAAAAGAAGTCATTGGGTGCCAAGTCAGGGCTGGGGTGACAGTCCTTGGCCAAAGAATTGCTCTTCGGGTCAATCCGGTCCATAGAACCGGCTGTCATAGGATTTTCGTCGCAAAGTCTATCGTCATTATGACTTTAGTCTACAGTCACTCCGTTTAAATTAAACAAACTAAACGTTTACGATAAACGAAATATATTTTGCGGCAAATGAAAAAAATCTTGTGTATGCGAAACAAAATAATTTTTTGAGGAATAAGAAATACACGTTTGCGCAAATGGAATTTCAAAATCAAAAGAAAAAATAAGGAATCGTAATGAACCTTTTGCTACAACAAAAAACATTTGCGACAAACAAAATAAGCTTTTATGCGAAACGAAATAATATTAGGCGTAAAACTAACTAAACGTTCGCAACAAACGAAAAAGCGTTCAGGTCAGATCAAACGAAATAATCTTTTGGGGCAAAGAAAATACAAGTTTACGTCAACTATTTTTTTGCGACAAATGAAAAAAAGTTTGCGGAAATTATAAAAATGTTTGTGGCAACCGCAACCGCTTATTTGGAAGAATATCTACGGAAATGACAAATGTCATTTGAGAAAAAAATGGTCGGTGGTAATAAAACATCGTTTGTCGCATAGGTTTCTTCGTTTTGCGGCAAACAAAAACAACCTTCCACGTAAATATTTGTCCAATTTGCTGCACACTAAGAAAAACCGGCATTAGAAAACAAAAACTGTTCAAAAAAAAAAATCATGAATTATAATCATCAATTTTATTCAGTTCACTTTAAATGGTCAAGGGAAGTTTTTTTAATTTGTTTTTTGAGTTTAAAATCAAACGTTTTATTTTTAAACGCACTGTAATACAGCCAAATACCACATACGTATAGAAATTTACATATTTTTATTTGGTTGCGGCTGTCTGAAATACATTTTATGCTTCGTTTCATCTGTAATTCACTCTATAATTTTTGCATAACAAAAATACAAAACGAAAACGAGGCGAATCCCTCTAATTTAACTACGAACATAACCTTCCCGGTTGATGAGGTGGCCTCAACTCTTCTGCTGGGGCTAGTGCTGCTGCTGCTGGCTGTCAACCACTACTGCTGTTTTGCCACTGGATGTACCACCAGCCCCATCCATACACGTTGCTGCCGCTTTAATCACTCGTTCGACGCTCACACACATGCTGATGAAGTTTATGGCTTTTTCTAAAATACTCGTACTCTTTTTTTACGAGTAGAAAAAACTTATAATAAAAATGCATATATTGGCCTTGAATTTTTGTATGTTGTTGGTGTGGCATGGTGTGGTGTTTTGTTTGTTGCCGTTTATGCCATAAATTTGAAATTTATACCGGAGGTACGATAGCAGCACCAGCCAGCAGCTGCTGCGACTGTGGTTACCACCATATCACGGCAGCAGTTGCTGTCGGCATCTGCAATTAAATACGCAACAAATATGCGTTCATAAATGTGTTGCTGCTGTTGAACAAATGCCTTTTTGTTTATATTGCTGTTGTTGTCGTCGTCGTTGTAACAACGGCAACAACAAATTTGCATACGCCTCTCTCTTTAAATGTTAACAATTTTATGAGGAAAAATTAAAGAAATGGAAAAACGAACAAAAACCGGGGAGAAGTTTCGTTGTTTAGGTTGTCGTTTCTCTTGTTGTTGTTTGCTGTTGCCAATTGTAATTATACCATAATTGTTGTCGATGTTGTTGTCTTAAACTGGAGAAGGAGGTTTACGATTGCAACAACACATTTTAAATTTCTTTTTTAAAATTGTATTTTTTTTTATTATTACAACAAGTCTGTGTGTTTATGGCAGCGTTATTTGTTCATTGTAGGCTTTTAACGTTTGAAAAAACTAACAACAAAATTGAAAATATCACTACTGGTTCTGGTGGCTGACTTCGTTTTGTGGTTTGTGTTTAAATTATAAAAACTCTTTTAATTAAACAAAAGGAAAGAGGGAGAAAACGTAAAATCAGACTTCAGTATAATAGGTAGCAGTAGAAGACCAGATCAATGATTGAGAAAATGAACAATGTACAATAGATTGTAGGCTAAAGTAAACAGGGTGGGCAACAATGGGAATAGCTATCGTAAAAATAGGACAGTTATCATAGATTGGATTGTCTGCTTGAAGATTTAGATTTTTACCAGATAGTGTGAATAGGCCCATTGTGATACTCTTGCTAACAAAACGTGTCTAGGGAGAAACAAGTCAATCTTCGTTTAGTTCGGCCAGGCCGAACCTTACATACTCTATCGCCCATACGTTACTAAAGCGCAAAAAATGTACACTTTTCGGGCCCTTTTCTCAGTAAAATTTGCTTAAAGTCGATCGTATTGACTGCTAATAGCCCGATTTATGTATGTGCGACGTTGTTTGGGCCACGTGAGCCAAACAGTCTAGCAACAATGCCCTTTTTTTTGAAATATTTAAACCTTTGTCTTTCCGATGTACCTTTAGTTCATTAAAGGAATAATTTCTTCCCCCAGGAAGATTTTGCCTATTTACAATATTCCGGTTGATTTGTTTGACTGTTATCTTGCTTTTACAACACATAGATGGACGAACATGGAAAGGTAGTCTTAGAATTTTCGGACTTAGTAGGAACATAAATAATGTTACAACATTGAACACACCCATTTCAATAGTCATATGGGTTTTGAAAACTCACGTCAATAGCGTTAGTCTGTTACGGTCCCGATTTAAACTTGTTTCAGCTTTCATCATGAAGTGGTCAGATTATGAGAACCGTATCGCTGTAATAGCGCTTTTCAAGTATGAAATGAAAAAAAGCGATATTTTCAAAACACTCCTGCCACTAGGAATTAGCCGCAAGTTCGTCTACCAATGCATAAAACTGTGACTGGAGATGTAAAAGACCGCCACCGGTTGGGCCGCCCACGCTCTGTTCGAACACCGCATGCCATCAAAGCTGGTAAATCAAGAATTCACAGAAATCCGCTCCGAAAACTGAAAATCATGGCCGGTGAGATGAATATCACGCAAAAGTCCATGAGTCGAATCATTAAAGACTAGGGACTTGGGACTTTCAAACGACGTACCGGACATTTATTGACTGCAGCTTTAAAAAAAATAGGATGGAAAAATGCAAACGTGTTTGGTGAAGCACGCTAATAACTTGCTCAGAAAAATTTTGTTCACCGATGAAAAATTGTTTACTGTTCAGGAAAAATTAAACAAGCAAAATGATAGAGTGTATGCGCGGTCATCTAAGGAACGTCTGAACTGATCCCAAGGGTGAAAAATGGTCATCACCCAGCTTCAGTCATGGTTTGGTGGGGTGTCTCTTACGATGGGGTCACTGACCTGCATTTCTGCGAACAAAATATCGGCCAAAGTTTACCAATAAACCGTTTTGGAAGCTGTTGTGAAGCCTCTTAACAATTCCCTGTTCCAAGACCCGCGATGGACTTTCCAGCAGGATTCTGCGCTGGCCCATAAGGCTAAAACGTCCCAGGCCCGGCTTCGCAACAATTTGCCAGAGTTCATTTCCTCTGAAGAATGGCCCTCTGGCCTTCCAGATTTGAACCCATTGGATTACAAATTGTGGACGGTTTTAGAGGTCAAGGTTTGTCACAAAAGATACCCCAACATTGAATCTCTTAAGACTGCTTTGGTTCGAGCTGTGGCCAATTTTCCAATGGACGAGGTTGTTTACAGTGGCTTGAAAAAATCAATTTGGCAAAAAAATGGAATTAACTCTTGAACATTTATGTGCGATCACCAAGAGTGCATCGATGAACTTAAATCTTTGTATGGCGATAATGCACCATCCTATAGCACTGTGAAAAACTGGTTTAAAGAATTCTATCGTGGCCGACGCTCTGTGGGTGCTTTAAAAGACGTTTATAAGATCGTCACAGGTGACGAATCATGGATCTATGCGTATGAGCCCGAAACAAAACAGCAATCGACCGTGTAGGTCTTCGAAGACGAGCCAAATCCAACGAAAGTTGTTCGTGGAAGAAGCACTTCGAAGCAAATGGTCGCCTGTTTCTTCGGCAAAACTGGTCATATGGCGACTGTACCGCTTGAGCAACGTAGGAGGTCAATTGTGAGTGGTATACCACAATTTGTTTGCCTGCAGTATTTGGAGAAATTCGAAAAACGAACAAGAGAAGACGAATCATTGTGCGCCATGACAATGCGAGCTCTCACACACCGGCTCAAACCTGCGCCTTTTTGAAGCCGGCCAAAACGTCGAATTGATGGGTCATCCGCCGCACAGCCCTGAGTTGGCACCCAATGACTTCTTTTTATTCCCGCACATCAAGCAAAAAATGCGTTATGAACGATATTCGTTGCCAGAAGGTGCTGTTGAAGCGTTCACAAACCATGTTTTAGAGGCATCTCAATCGGAGTGAAAAAGTGATTCGACAATTGGTTTGAGCGCATGCAAAAGTGTATAAATCATGCTGGAGAATACTTTGAAAAGCAATACAACCATTTTTGATGATAAATATTCGCATTTGCATTAATAGGCCAGAAATATATATAGCAGACCTCGTACTGAACACATTTGTTAATACAAATAATCTTTATAAGGTTAATTCTACTAACTTACCAATGTCTGTTTTTCTAAATGCGTTCTGCTTCGACTACGTCTTATCACATGAACATTTAACATTTTCTTCTCTGTATAGGTACTTTTTTGGGATATGATCTTCTGCAATAAGTGACATTAGTTTTAGATCGTATAAACGTAAACGCCATTATCTCACAATTTTTTTTTGGTATCCGCAAAACTCAGGTATTGAGGTATATAATAGTTTATTATAGTTCCAATGAAACTTATAAGGGTTTCGCCGATGCATTACATTTTCGACAAACAAAACCTTAAAAACTTCCTATTGATATTTTTGGCAATTCTACATAAGTCAATTTTAATTGAAATTGCTGATAGTACACGCAGAAAAAAAGTATGGTTGGAATAACAATATTCGAAGAGCATCATACTATTGTTGGATGTATGGTTTTGGCGCAACAATATTATGCTCATCACAACAATAATATGGTTCACACACAACCATACTATGATCCCCACAACAATAGTATGGTCCTCACAGCAATAGAATTATTCACACACAACCATACTATGATCCCCACAATCATATTATTATTCTCACTTAACCATAATATGATCCCACAACCATATTATTATCCTCACAACCATAGAATATTTCTCATACAACATAGAATATTTCTCATACAACATAGTATGATCCTCACAACCATAGTTTGACTCACACGTAACCATACTATGATCCCCAAAATATTTGTAAGGATTGGGTTATGTTGTTATTTAACAATAGATATTTGTATTAAGTAAATTATTTAAAAATGCATTAAACTCTTATTAACAGGAGTAATTTATTTAACAGTAGAAAAAAATTATTTATTTAAAATATTTCAGTTATACTAATTCGAAGTAGTTTGTTTTGAAAAAAATTAATTTTCATATAAAAAGTACTATTATTGCGTAACAAAAACATTGTTAAATTAAGAAAAATTAAATCATACCGACAAAAATTAATTTTGTCGGTATGATTGCCGTAATTATATTATTGTTAACATACAACTAAAAAAAACAATAGGTTTGTCGCACCAACCATATTTATATTGTTGCTACAACCATATTTTCATTTTAAAATTTGGCGACAATACTATTGTTGCATTTCAACAATATTAATATTGCCGCAATCATACTATTATCAAAATGAAATTCAAAAAAACAATACTATGTTTGCGAAGACCATACTTTTGTTGCAGAGAACATACTATTGTTGCCGTGACCATATAGTAACCATATCTTTTCTCTGCGTATATATCATTAGAGGCTTATACCCACAAACATCCTTTATTTATATAACAAAAGTTAATTTTACATTAGTTAAACTGCTCGATGACAGGAAAATGAAATAAAACTAACAAGCTATGGCTAGCGGATATTTGTCATGTGTAATAATGGTTCTCTGCTAAAGTTGACCGCTTGGAAACACCGTTTTTCTATTGGGAATTTGTTTTTCTCTGCAGTCTTCTGGAAATGTTGCAATCAGCAGAAATCCAAGAGTCTCGCAAATACAACACACAAAGTCCCGAATGTCATTCCCCAAGCAACCATAGATCATGGGGCGGCGGCTTGACGAACTGACGGAAGGGAGGGGAGTCTTTGGGGCACCGTGTGTGTGTATTTTTGTGGAGTGTCTTCATTCCACCTGCCACTCGTATGCCGGTTGGGCTGTTGTTTTAACTAAAATTTATGGGCTATCGTTTGCACACGAGCAAACACTCCCTTTGGCTGTTTGTTTCTCTTGGCCGTAGTTGTTGGTTTCAACATACAAACAAACGTACGTATGGATATGCAAACATGACAACAGCAACAAAATTACAACAATACAAAACGTGCCAACAACTTACAACAATAAAATAAAAACAACTACAGCAACGGCGACAGCCAACCAACGACAGACGGACATTTACAACGATTTTTTCGATTGTAACAGAGAGAGAGAGAACGACAGAGCGACTTACAGAGAGATATCTAGAAAAAATGACATAAGAATTGTCAACGACATCAACAAACGCGGCGACGTTATCATAATAAATAACGGCAACAAATAAGCGAACAAAACAACAACAAAATGAAAAAAAAACTCAAAATGACAATAAAATACGAAAAAAAACTCAACTTAAAATGTAGAGCAAATATTTTCTTGTGTTGAATTAAAATACTTGTGCATGTAAACACTACACATACGTCGTATAATAGGAAGTTGCGTACAGTGGGGCAAAATGCTCAAATGAGGCTGTTAGCTAAAAGCAAAACCAACTGCATTGGTCGCTCTGCATTTACAACAAAAGTATCTGATATGGAATTAATTGGTGAATTTGAGCCGGATTTTGTTGTGTGAAAATAACGCTCCGTATTTTCTACACCACGCCATGAGAACAGTGCCAAATACAAATGTCAGCTGTTAAAAAAATAGTTACTTCAAGATTCTTTAAAGTATCAAAATGTAATGTGCACGCAAATAGTTGGAGGGACACTCCCATATAGTTTGAATAAAAAGTATAGTTAGCTCTCAAAATCCAAAAGGTGTACACGATTTAATTTCAATCAACTGATAGCCGCAACGTTCTCTACGAGTGAAGGCTTTGAATGTAAAGTTAGCTTTTTTGTAAAATTAAATTATAATTCTTGTTTGTGAAAAATTAAATAATTTTGAAAAGTATAACTTTATGTTGTGCGCTTGTTTTTTTTTGCTTACAATACGAGTAAAGATTTTTAAGCAAAACTTGCTGAAAAGAAACAAAAAGGTCTTGAACCTGAATAAAAAATTTGATTGTTTATGATCAAAATGTCTTTAATTTTGCGAAAAACGAATTTTTTGCAAAAACAAACTTAAATTTTTGTATCACAATTTATTTGATTTAAGTTATTTACAAAAATGTAGAATTCACGCCAATTTCAATATTTGTTTACAACATTGTAATATTTTTGCGCCAAGATTATTTTGTTTTATTAATTTCTTGTTTGGGGGGAACTTAATTATTTTTTTCCTAAAATGACATTGGGTCATTTTTAATTTTTTTCGCGAACCTTAAATTTTTTTCGCAATTTTTAAATAATACTAAGCTTCTTAACTTTAATTTGTACATCAACTCTCTTGAAGGGCACTGTTTTCAAACTAACATCAAAAGGATTTTAACCAACTCTCCTTCATCTGACAAAACCTGCGGTGATTCTAAAAGTCAAAACACGAGCTTTTTAAGAACAGCTTCCGTCTATTAAAACTAATCGCATCAAAGTAATGCATGATGTTGTTTATAAAATAAGACTTTTGTCAGAAAAAAACCGCCTTGAAACGGTTTTAATAACAATTTCAATATCTTCAGTTGTGTTGATACGGTACGGTAGATAGAATTTGAACGGTAATAATGACATCGGCTTTGTCAGGCGCATCTAACTTTAAAGATTTTGCTGGATGGAAATATGGTGCTCGTGAATGACCGAATTTTCCAAGCTCCGTTGGAACGTTTAAATACGAAAACACCTCAGTAATCTTGCTATAACAAATTGAAGGAGAGGAAGTTTTCAATTGGCTCAACTTCAGTTTATTTATTATTAAGCTAATAAGTAAGTTAGTGTGATTCATTATTTTCAAGTTGTTAAGTAATGACACTAATTTGGCTGCAAAATTTATCAAAACAGAACTTAAATTCTATTCAAAGCTCCGATGGAAAATTTAAATTCGAAAACACCTGAGATATCTTGCTATTACCAATTAAAGGACACACGCTAAAGATTGAATCGCGTACAACTAAAGTTTTAAATTGTTTATATTGGGATTAAGCTCATAAGTAGGTTAGTGTAATTCATTACTTTCAAGTGATTACTTACGACAAGCTTACTTTTGACTCGTAAAGTAATCACTTTAAGTTATAAATCCACCTGAGAAATGTGGATATAAAACCAATTAAGGGACATACACTAAAAATCGAAGCACACACAATTGTAGTTTTAAATTGGGTCAACCTCTGTTAGGGTTGTA
Organism: Hydrotaea diabolus; assembly: GCA_963513945.1. Classification (NCBI taxonomy): domain Eukaryota; kingdom Metazoa; phylum Arthropoda; class Insecta; order Diptera; family Muscidae; genus Hydrotaea; species Hydrotaea diabolus. The sequence goes on from OY740718.1 coordinate 106,381,099, forward strand.
TTAAGCTTATAAGAAAGTTCGTGTATTTCATTACTTTCAAGTGATAACTACTTATGACAAGCTTTTTTTTAACTCATAAAGTAATGACTCACTCATTTGGTTTGCAGAATTTATCACAACAGAACTTAAATTCTCTTCAAAGCTCAGATGGCAAGTTTCACTTGCAAAAAAACCTGAGAAATTTAAATAAAACCCATTAAAGGAGACCGTTAAAGATCGAAGCACGTGCAATTTTTGTCCTAAATTGGCTCAACCCCTGGTTAAGTTGTGATTAAGCTCATAAGTTAGTGAGTGTGATTCATTACTTTCAAGTGATAACTACTTACGACAAGCTTACTTTTAACTTGTAAAGTAATCACTTCAAGAGGTAACTACTTACAACAAGCTTTCATTTAAATCGTAAAGTAATGACTCACTCATTTGGACTGCAGATTTTTTTTCACAACAGAACTAATTTTCTCTTCTTATCTTACTTATTTTAAAAGCTGTTCTCGAACTTAACTGGACTTTATTCGCAAATTAGTTGAAAATTAACCGCGCTTCGATCTTGTGCGCATGAACTCTAGTGGGTTATAACAAGTTTTCGTAGGTCTTGCTAGACTTGGTCTTTCGCGCGCCTATTAACTGGTCGTCGAAAATGGCGACGCTGTAGTATTTTTCTTCATCCTCTCAATATATAGTATCTTATTCTAGTACTACTAAAAAGTCAAACTGTATTTTTAAAAATAAAAACACATTACCCAGTGCATTATTTTCTAACCAAAAGTAATGACAAAAGTAATAACATTACCCAGGCCTTACTGCCAGGGTCCCCGTACTTTGTACAAACTTAGTAAATGAGTATAATTCATAGCTTACTGTTTGCTCCTAAAATAATGACTTACCCATTGGGCTGCATAACTATTTCCAAAAGATCTTAACTTCTCTTCTTATAGTTATACTTTTCTAAGCTTTTAATAAATAATTTTTAATTTTTAATAAAGAAAAGTACGATATATAGCCAAAGTGTATTTACAAAATAAAAATATCTTACCAAAAACATTATTTTGAAGCCAGAAATAAAGGCTTTTATTTTCTTTGCTAAAAAGCCTTTTTTTCTTTTTAAAAGTTCAGACCTTTTCTATCATTTGAACACTTCGTTGTTTTAATTTAGAAGCAACATTAGAAATTAGTGATATTTGAACAGCAGTTTTAGGAAAGCCATGTGGTTTTGTTTTTAACATTATTTGATACCGTTAAAAGTTTTATAATAAAATTGTGAAACTTGTGTTTTTCGAAACCACTGTACGTTTAGTTGGAGTTTTAGTAAACTCTTTTTCGTTTTTTTTCTTTTGAAATTCTTGCATAATTAATTTCAAGTTACAAAAACAAAAAACCGCCGCAAAAGGCGACGGTTAAGTTCAAACAGAGCCCCTAAGTAAGAAGCAGAGCATTTTAAAGTGAATGAAAACAACTCGAAACAAAAAAGAATGAAACTCGACAAAAGAATTTAAATAAAAGTATTGCAAAATTCTGGTATATTAACGGTAAAAACTTGAAATTAACTTTAACATTTTCTGTGTGTTTGCGGGTTTTTTTCGAAAGCCCGTACATACGTGTATATACTGGCGATATGGCAAGAGACAAATAGACAGACAGCCAGACTTAGTAGACTTGTTGTATAAAGTCTCAACATGATGGCGAATGGAGAAACAACAGCAGCAGGGTGCTTACTTAACTTGTCGAGTCAAAAATTAACAAAGAAGAAGAAAAAAAAACACTGAAAACAAGTACAAAAAAAGTCATGAAACAACGTCATGTCTACTTGGAATGGTGAAAAGGAACAAGTATTCATCCGAAGAAAAAAACTTTACAGACATTTCAAATGCAGCACTTGAACACGCACCCGGAGAGACTTATGAATGAAAGGTCTAGATGTGTAGAAGACGCTGCAGAATTAACAGAATATTAGCATGAATGAAGTTAACACCAGCAAACACATAAAACACAGTTAAATGAAATCTCCCCTAATTTTCTACAACATCGCTAAACACAATGCACAAGTCAATATGCATCAAAACGACGATAAAAGGGTAGAAGAACGTAGTGGGAAAGCACGAACAGCTTTAAAATAGTATCTAACACAATACGAGTAGAACAAATAAATATCTTCTCATAAAAACTGTCTTGTTCTTGTCATTGTCATCTCTAGTTACTGTGAAAGTCGTTCATCATTCGATTCACTCTTTCGTAAAAAAAGGAACGTTTCACTAACAAGGACTAGAGGTACGAATAATGGTTTAAAGGGGATTGAAGGTGAAACGCATTTAAACTTTAATAATGAGCATAGTGTCGGACGTGTCGGACCCTGCGATCCAAAAAACGGCACGTTGGTTGGTGCGACAAAAGTATTTGTTTTTTATTTTTAACAATAATATGATAACGGCAATCATACTGTATGATTATAAATTTTCTTCATTTGAATATGTTTTTTAGAACAATGTTATTGTTACGGATCTAATGCAGTAATAATACTTTTTATATGGAGATTAATTTTTTTTAAACTCCTTTGGCTTTGTTTAACTGAAATATTTTTTAATAAAAATAGAATAAATGTTTTTTTTTTAAATAATTTTCATAATTCAAATCTATTGTTGACAACTTGACAACCCAATTCTAATAAATAATTTTGAGTTCATAGTATAATTGTGTGTGATTATACAATGGTTGTAGGGAGCATAGCATGGTTGCGTGTGAATCATACTATGGTTGTGAGAATCATACTATGGTTGTATGTGAAACAAAATATAACTGTGAGGATCATAATGTGGAGATCATAGTATGGTTGAGTGTGAATCATACTATGGCTGTGTGTATAGGTTGTATGTTGTATGTATATAACCATAGTATGGTTATTTGTGAATCATACTATTGCCGTAAGGATGATACTATGTTGGTGGAGATCATAGTATGGTTGTATTTGAATCATACTATTGTTGTGAGGATCATAATATTGTTGTACCACAACCATAAAACCAACATTAGTATGATGCTCTTCGAATATTGTTGTCCCAACCATATTTTTGTCTACGTGGGGCTTAAAGAGTATCACTATAAAAAGTGGCATTAAAGTACCAAGGCGGGAAAAAGTGGCAAAGTTGCTACTTTAGTGTCACAACAGAAAAACTAGTGCAGATTTACTATCACATCACGGCGCTGCCAAAAATTTAAGTTATATTTGCCACGAAGTTTAAAAATTTTTTTATTGAAATTCCTGCCCAGTTTTGAATACGCAACGACAATTTCGTCCTAAGGTCCGTCGTCATCATGCAGACAGATCATTCACTTCAAGATTTACTCTCTTTCTGAGGAATGTGACCTTAACCAACAGCCAGACAGATATTAATAGGAAGTGATACGAGGGTTGCTATATATATTTCTGGCCTAAGATTGCGTGGCGGCATCTGATATTTCCATTGGAAAGTTTGACATTTATAAGCATAAACGTACTCAGAACGTTTTGACGTACGACCATCATTTGTGTTGTTTACAGTGACTTGAAAAAATCAATTTGGCAAAGAAAATTTAATTAACTCGTGAACATTTTCGTGTGATCTTTTTTCACAACTTTCGACATGGATTATCACGACAAGAGTGTTGGAAAAAGTAAGTATGGACACAGTAATTCTTACTGTGTTCTCTGTTTTTCTTTCTGAGCAAAAATACATCGATCAAAGTAGGTTTAAGTTTTTGTTTCTATGGAGATTTCATATTTGAATTTTTGTTTCGTTTGAGTTTTTTTATTTGACTGATTTTTCAAATGTTCGAGAAAGTTTTTCATTTCATTTTTTATTCCTGTGTTAACCCTGAACGTGACAAGTTGTGAAAGAAATAATTTTAAATTAAAGAAAATTCTTAAAACTAAAACCGTCTCGATTGTTCTAATTAATTTTATCGGGAATAAATTATTGGAAAATCTAACAGGTTATGGGCCCAGATTACGCCCTATAACAAAGGAAGAATTAATATGGACAAGGTAAAGAGAAATATCAGGCCATTTGATGGCGAAAAATATTCAATATGGAAATTCCGAGTAAAAGCGCTTTTGGCTGAGATCGATGCCCTGAAAGTCGTTGATGGTGAAATTCCAAAGGATATTACTGAGGACTGGTTGAAAAGCGAGAGAAATGCAAAAAGTGTTATCATTGAATATTTGGGTGACTCTTTTCTTGGATTTGCGAATACTGAATGTACTGCGAAACAAATATTCAAGAATTTGGATGCGATTTATGAACGAAAGAGTGTTGCTTCGCAATTGGCCATACGGAAAAGACTGCTGTCGCTAAAGTTAAAAGGGGATTCGCCATTATTGAATCATTTTAACGTGTTTGACGACTTAATAGGTGAACTGCTTGCTTCAGGAGCAAAGATTGAGGAAATGGATAAGGTGTCTCATTTGCTGCTAACGCTGCCGTCATCTTATGATGGGGTTATAACAGCAATCGAAACGCTGTCTGAAGACAATTTGACGTTGGCATTTGTGAAGACTCGTTTGCTGGACCATGAAGTCAAGTTAAAGAATGATAGTAAGGATACAAGTTCAAAAGTATTACAGGCAATAAGTAGCAGCTATCATTCAAATAATAGAACTGTGTCGTATGGTTTTAAGAACAGAAACAAATTCAAGCCCACGAAACATTTTAAGACATTAATAAAGTGTCATCACTGTCATAAAAAGGGACACATTAAAAAGGATTGCTACGCCTACAAGAAGATTTTGGATTCGAAGACTCAAGAGATTACAAGAACAGCCCACAATGCAGCTCAGCCGGAAAAGGGTTTCGCGTTTATGATAAGACGTGATGCCCCAGATCTCAGGGATGGAAGCGTGCCTTTTCTGCTGGACTCTGGAGCTTCTGACCATATAATAAATGATGAGAATTTGTTTTCCGATTATATTGACCTGAAGTCACCAGTAAAAATAGCAGTTGCAAAGTGTGGTGAATACATTTACGCCACAAAAAGAGGCATAGTGGCACTCCGTAGCAGTAAGCGACATCAGATAACACTGGAGAACGTTTTGTTTTGCCAGGACGTTCCACAGAATTTGCTCTCCATAAAGAAACTGCAAGATGCTGGAATGACTATTGAATTCAATAAAGAAGGTGTCAAAGTTAGTAATGATGACCAAATAATCATTGTAGGTAAGTGTGAGAGAAATGTACCAATCATATATTTTGGATTGTGTGAGAAACTGTGTGTGGCGAGCGTTATTAAGTGTAATAGTTATCAATTGTGGCATGAGAGGTTGGGACATATTAGTAAAGGGAAGTTTTTAGAAATCAAGTGCAAAGATATGTTCACTGACACTCACTTTTTAGACAAAGTGCGGCCGAATGATGAGTTGTGTGAGGCTTGCATAAATGGAAAACAGGCTAGATTAAGTTTTAACAAGGTTAAGGATAAGGATCACATAAGGAGGCCATTATTTGTTGTTCATTCGGACGTCTGCGGTCCGATAACTCCATCCACGGTTGACGATAAGAATTATTATGTGATATTTGTTGATCAGTTTACTCACTATTGCGTAACTTATCTGATAGCCTTTAAGTCTGATGTTTTCTCGGTTTTTAAGGATTTTGTTGCTAAAAGTGAGGCTCATTTTGGCCTGAAAGTAGTCAATTTATATGTTGATAATGGAGGGGAGTATTTGTCAAATGAGATGCGTGAGTACTGCATTAGTAAAGGCATCAGTTATCACTTAACAGTTCCACATACTCCACAATTGAACGGTGTGTCTGAGCGAATGATAAGAACCATAACTGAAAAAGCTCGTGCAATGGTGAGCGGAGCAACAATGGACAAGGCCTTTTGGGGCGAGGCAGTTCTAACAGCCACATATTTGATCAACAGATGTCCAAGTAAAACGTTGAAAGATGGTTCAAAGACACCGTTTGAAATGTGGCATGGCAGAAAGCCTACTTTAAAATGTTTGAAGGTATTCGGTTCGACAGTATATGTACATGATAAATTGAGAAAAAGGAAATTTGATGAGAAATCATGGAAAGCTATACTTGTTGGATATGAGCCGAATGGTTATAAATTGTGGGATGTGGAATCTGAGAGGTTTGTAACGGCACGAGATGTTGTTGTTGATGAGACAAATATGCAGCATTCTAGAGCTGTAAGAGAACCAGAAAAGTGCGGTTCTGAAAGTGCAATTAAGTTCCGGAATGACAGTACGGAAAAATTGCCGCAAGTTTTCCCGAATGAAAGTAGGGACAGTGGATCTCATGATTCCAGATCGGATGTGATGCCTGAATGTCAAAATAAGTTATCGGATACAGATTTGCAGACGACACAGCCTAATGTCAGGAGAAGTGAGCGGTTAAAGGAAAAGTCATATGTTTCTTATAAGGAAGATGATTCGTCTTTTAATGGTTGCATTTTAGCAGCAAGAGCCTTTGTTGATAATGTGCCAAACTCGTTTGACGAGCTCGACTGTAGAGATGACAGGTTGCATTGGGATAAAGCTGTTAAGGAGGAACTTGAATCTCATTTTTTAAATGGGACCTGGACCATTGTGCCAATGCCAGAGAATAGAAATGTGGTGGATTGCAAGTGGGTCTTTACGTTGAAGCATGATGAGTTTGGAAATCCAGTGAGATATAAAGCTAGACTTGTCGCGAGAGGTTTTACTCAGGAGTATTTGGTAGATTATGACGAGACGTTTGCTCCGGTTGCAAGGATTTCTAGTTTTCGGATTTTGATGTCTTTTTCAAATCAGTTTGGTTTAAAGGTTCACCATATGGATGTTAAGACGGCTTTCTTGAATGGTGATTTGAAGGAGGAAATTTACATGAAGGTTCCTCAAGGATTGGATTGTAGTGAAGGCCAAGTTTGCAGACTTAATAAGGCAATTTATGGCCTTAAGCAGGCAGCGAGGTGTTGGTTTGAGGTTTTTGAGAAGTCATTGAAAGATGCTGGTTTCGTGAATTCGCCTGTGGATCGTTGCATTTATTTCTTGGATAAGGGTAATACTCTTAAGAATTTATACGTTTTGCTGTACGTGGATGATTTAGTAATAGCTTCAGCAAATGATGAAACGATGAGGCATTTTAAAGAATATTTGATGAGTAAATTTAGAATGACAGACTTATTTGAGCTTACATTTTTTATTGGGATTAGAATTGAGAGAGAAGGCGATACAGTGAGTCTAAGTCAAACGGCCTATATTAAGAATGTATTGAAAAAGTTTGGAATGGATGACTGTAAGCCTGTTCGAAGTCCGCTTCCGACTAAACTTGATTATAATGCCCTTAATTCTGATGAAGGGTATGATGCGCCATGTCGTAATTTGATCGGTTCTTTGATGTACGTCATGTTGTGCACGAGACCTGATTTGAGTACATCAGTTAGCATTTTGAGCCGATATAGTGGAAAATGCAATAAAGAATTGTGGCAATGCCTTAAGAGAGTTCTTAGATATCTTAAAGATACTATGGATTTGAAGTTGGTTTATGTTAGGAACTCAGATTTTAATGGTATGTTTTCAGGATATGTTGATTCTGACTGGGGTGGTAGTGGAACTGATAGAAGAAGCACTACTGGATATTTGTATATGATGTTCGGATCGTGTTTAGTGTGCTGGAATACGAGAAAGCAGACATCTGTAGCAGCATCATCTACTGAGGCAGAGTATATGGCATTGTTTGAGGCCGTTAGAGAGGCGTTGTGGTTGAAGTCATTGATGAAAAGTGTTGGTGTTGTCTTCAATGATCCCGTTCTGATATATGAGGATAATCAGGGTTGCATTAGTATAGCAAATAATCCCTCATGTCACAAAAGATCTAAGCACATCGATATTAAATACCATTTTTCTAGAGAACAGATAGAAAATAAACTAATAAAAATTGAGTATATTTCTACAGATAATCAGCTGGCTGACTTGCTTACGAAACCTTTGCCTACTGTTCGGTTTCTGGATTTGAGAAGTCAAATTGGATTAAAGAAGTTATGAATTTGAACTATTATAATTTTTTTTTGTTGATCTGATTAGGTTTTTCTGGGTTTTCCCTAATCCTTGCAACAAATGTTGGATCACTTTATTGTAACTCCCAGAGAACACAACTTGTCATGTAAAATGGTTATTGTGAATGTAATTGTTATTATCGATATATTTTTGAGGGGATGTGTTGGAAAAAGTAAGTATGGACACAGTAATTCTTACTGTGTTCTCTGTTTTTCTTTCTGAGCAAAAATACATCGATCAAAGTAGGTTTAAGTTTTTGTTTCTATGGAGATTTCATATTTGAATTTTTGTTTCGTTTGAGTTTTTTATTTGACTGATTTTTCAAATGTTCGAGAAAGTTTTTCATTTCATTTTTTATTCCTGTGTTAACCCTGAACGTGACAAGTTGTGAAAGAAATAATTTTAAATTAAAGAAAATTCTTAAAACTAAAACCGTCTCGATTGTTCTAATTAATTTTATCGGGAATAAATTATTGGAAAATCTAACAAAGAGTGCATCGATGAACTTAAATCTTTGTATGGCGATGAAGCACCATCCTTTAGCACAGTGAAAAACTGGTTTTATGTGGCCGACGCTCGCTTAAAGACGAAGGTCGTGAAGGTCGTCCAAAAATGGCCGTAGTGCCGGAGAACTTTGATGCCGTGCGTGAACTGATAATGCAAGATCGTCATGTGACATATAGCGAGATAGATGCATCCTTGGGCATTTCTTCCACCAGCATACATTCGATATTACATGAACACCTGGCCGTAAAAAAGGTTTGTTCTCGTTGGATCCCGCACAACTTGGCAATCGCTCAAAAAAACGCTCGTGTCGATTGGTGCAAAAAATTTTTGAAAAAAGACGATCGCGGTGCTTCAAAATGCGTTTATAAGATCGTCACAGGTGGCGAATCATGAATCTATGCCTATAAGCCATAAACAAAACAGCAATCGAGTGGGTCTTCGAAGACGAGCCAAATCCAAAAAAAAGTTTTTCGTGGAAGAAGCACTTCGAAGCAAATGGCCGCCAGTTTTTTCGGCAAAACTGGTCATGTGACGACTGTTCCGCTTGAGCAACGTAGGACGGTCAATTCTGAGTGGTGCACCACAATTTGTTTGCCTGAAGTCTTCGGAGAAATTCGAAAAACGAACAAGAGAAGACGAATCATTGTGCAGCTCTCACACATCGGCTCAAACCAGCGCCTTTTTGACCGGCCAAAACGTCGAATTGATGGGTCATCCGCCGTACAGACCTGACTTGGCACCCAATGACTTCTTTTTATTCCCGCACATGAAGAAAAAAATGCGTGGGTAACGATTTTCGTCGCCAGAAGATGCCGTTGAAGCGTTCAAAAACCATGTTTTGGAGGTGTCTCAATCGGAGTGGAAAAGGTGCTGCGACAATTGGTTTGAGCGCAAGAAAAGTGCTTGAGAATACTTTGAAAAACAATAAAACCAACCATTTTTGATGACAAATATTCGCATTTTCATTATTAGGTTAGAAATATATATAGCAGCCCTCGTAAGACCCGAATAGTTCGACAGCATCGATATAGTCGAGCTTTCATTGCTACAAGACTTACCTTCTAGCTATGCGAGCGACGCAACGCTCCAAGTTGTAAAGATAACATTTGACGACTGGGACATCACACGGCAAGCATTCGCCACATCGCACTTCACATTACTCGATTATTTTCTCTGCGGTTATTTGCATTTTAAACAATCTCGAGTGCATAATTCAGTTGCTTTTGGACTGAGACTAACAACCAATTAGACCGTTCGCTCACTTACAATGAAGCCGAGGCGGCCAATGACAGATTTGTAATGACTCAAATCTAGCTTCAACATAAGGCCACAATAAATTTAATATCTCTCACTGTTGTTGTAAGATTTAAATTTATTTCCCTTTCGTTCTTATCTGATCAAAAGTATATCGTGCTATAGCAGTTACTACCCTACCTACCCCCTCGTATCATTAGTTAGTCAAAAACCATAAACGAAATACCGTTGGTCCGGTCCAGCCATTCATGGAATTAATGGTACTTTACACGGCAAATTGCACCATGTCCAAGAAGGGTGACATTTTTCAATTTATTTTTCCAGCCTTTGTTTTTCTTTTTTGCACAAATTCCTATTAAAATTCCTCGCAGTGTGCGCGTGTGGGTGGGTAGGTCGCTTGTTGGTTTCTGCATTCTTTCGTGTCATTTGATAAATTGGGGATTATTGCTAATATTTTTGTTTTTTTTGAACAAAAACTGATATTTCGATGTCATTATCATGAGTTGGATTCATATGTGCGTGCTGCTGTTGACAATGGAACTAATGGTGGTGTGAAATATAACCGTCACTATTAACACCCGCATGGTCGCCCGGCAGGCCATCCTTCCACATATGACGTACTTTTAGATTTTTTGGCATTTTGACATTTAATTATGTTGTGCTCCCGGCAATAAATGCATTTCTTGGAAATGTTGACACCGAAGCAAACATTTTGAGGGTGTTCCGCTAGTTGGAAATTCATCGAGTTCTATTCATTTCTAAGTGAGGGTGGTAAATTCCAAAGAATTTTGCGTGATTTTATGAATTTCCAGCGGATTAATGTTAAGTGGAGGTGTTATGCAAGTGGAGCGGGTTACAGCTGAAATGAAATTTGTTATGCGCAAGGGTGCTAAAGGAATTAACACGGTTCAGCTGAAATTTAATTTTAATCGCAAGAACTCATTTAGCGGCAAAGTAAATATTTGTGACAAAACTTGGCAATACAGGAAAATATTTTGTGTTGGGTAGGAAGTGATTCGAAGAAATTTTGTTGGCAGTTAAATTAAAAGTTGGAAAAGGAAATTTTTAAAATAAAAGCATGTGGATATTTTTTTGCTGTGTAAGAAGGTCTTGGATGTGATCCAAACACATAGATTAAATCGTGTTCCATACATTAAAATAAGGATTTACTGTAACAAAAAGATATTTGCACAAAAGAGATAACTGTGTTTGAACCCATACAGTTTATACTTTCTACCTTACCCGATCAAAATTTATGGTTAGTTTAGTAACAAAAACTTGTAAATAATTATCTTCAATTCAACTAATTTGGTTTTAAATTCTTCTTTTTATTTTCAGGTATGTATCACATTTTTACCTAGAGAAATTCTGAAAGCGATGCAGGTAAATTAAGCGTATATAGAAAATGGTTCGTTTTTCGGACAAGTTTTATTTTAAAATTTGTAATTTGTGACCCGAAACAATACCACGCTCATTGTTTTATTTAACGTAAAAACGATTTATATGGATTTTGTTAGTGATTAACTCAGACTAGCTAAGTGGCTTAGTCATCCTTACTAAGCTATTTAGAAACAAACTAAAAATGTCTTGTTCCAAAACCTGTTACAAAAGAAACTTAGTTTGAAAAATAAATTTTAAAGTCTTTCGTGTATCCTACGATTAAAAACAAATTTCCTTGCAAAATATATGGCATTGTCAGAATTACGAGGGTTGCTATATATATTTCTGCCCTAGGCCACGCTAAGTGTTGTCTGGCACCATCTGGCATTTCCTTTGGAAAGTTTGACGTACGAACATGATATGTGTTGTTTAAAGTGACTTGAAAAAATCCATTTGACAAAAAAATAAAATTAACTCGTGAACATTTTCGTGCGATCATTTTACACAACTTTCGATGTGGATTATCACGACAAGAGTGCATCGACAAACTTAAATCTTTATATGGCGATGAAGCACCATCCTATAGCACTGTGAAAAACTGGTTTAATGAATTCAATCGTGGCCGACGCTCGCTCAAAGACGAAGGACGTGAGGGTCATCTAAAAACGGCCGTTGTGCCAGAGAACATTAATGCCGTGCGTGAACTGATAATGCAAGATCGTCATGTGCCATACCGTGAGATAAAGGCGTCCTTGGGCATATCTTCCACCAGCATTCATTCGATATTGCATAAACACCTGGCCGTAAAAAAGGTTTGTTCTCGTTGGATGCCGCACAATTTGACAATAGCTCAAAAAAAGGCTCGTGTCGATTGGCGCAAAGAAATTTTGAAAAAATACGATCGCGGTGCTTCTAAAGGCCTTTATAAGATCGTCACAGGTGACGAATCATGGATCTATGCGTATGAGCTCGAAACAAAACTGCAATCGACCGACCGGGTCTTTAAAGACGAGCCAAATCCAACTAAAGTTGTTCGTGAAAGAAGCACTTCGAAGCAAATGGTCGCCTGTTTCTTCGGCAAAGCTGTTCATGTGGCGACTGTTGCGCTTAAGCAACGTAGGAGGTCAATTCTGAGTGGTACACCACAATTTGTTTTCCTAAAGGCCTTGGAGAAATTCGAAAAACGAAAAAGAGAAGACGAATCATTGTGCACCATGGCAATGCGAGCTCTCACACGTCGGCTTAAACCAGCGCCTTTTTTACGTCGGCCAAAAAGTTGAATTAATGGGTCATACGCCGTACAGCCCTGACTTGGCACCCAATGACTTCTTTTTATTTCCGCACATTAAGAAAAAATGAAACCATGTTTTGGAGGTGTCTCAATCGGAGTGGAAAAAGTGCTTCGACAATTGGTTTGAGCGCATGCAAAAGTGTATAAATCATGCTGGAGAATACTTTGAAAAACAATAAAACCATTTTTGATGATAAATATTCGCATTTTCATTACTAGGCCAGAAATATATATAGCAGCCCTCGTATAACCAAGTTTTTACATCAGAAGACTTCCGACGATATACACCCACGCCGATGTAATAAACAAATTTCTAATGTCAGATTTCCAAAACTAAATTTTACACTTCCTTTCGTTGTATATAGTCCATATATGTTTTGACACTTGTGAATATGACTCACCTGGGTATATTTAAAAGTTTTTGACACATTCACAACGAATTCCCAACTGACACATACGAGTACCTCAGAAATCGAGTCATTTGTCTCACCTATTAAATCCATAGAGATTAATCAATCATTTCTTATAAACGAAGAAAACAAAATTCACACATTCAAGAAAAAAAATTTAAAATCTCAATCAAAATAAAACATTTATTGTGGAATTGAATGAACTCTGAAAAAGAAAAAAAAAAACGACCAAAACAAAACCTACAAGAAAAGATATCCCCACGATTTGAATGAACTCAAAAAAGGCAAAATGAATGTGATGTTGCCATCATATTATGCATAATTTATGTTGAAAACGTAATCAAGTCGTACGTGATCGCAATTGAGAAAAGGAATGTCTCTGTTTTCAGCTTGACGAATAAAAATAAAAAATAACAATGCCATGTGGTATAACAGTTTGACAAGAAATAGAGGTAAGCAAATAACGGCTAATCCAAAGGCACGGTCAACATGTCAAATTACACAGTACTCAAACTGAGAGGTCCAGACATATGAAAAAAAAATATTTTAGCGGTCATACTTTCTGGTATTCAACTAAAGTTTAGGGGAATTTAGGGGAGACTTGAAATTTGTTTTTGCAATTCAAATTTAAACACGAAAAAAATATTACCAGGCACTTAAAATTCCAAAGACGCCGTCCTCCGGTGTTGTTTACACTTCGCCTGTTGTTACAGCACACAAAACGAAAAAAAATCCCATTAATTATTAATTTATAAAGAATTTTAAGAAAACAAACAAAAAAAATAATGAATATGAGGCAGTGAGAGGAAACAAATATCGCGTGTGTTCAATTATTTCATAATTCACACATCATCAAAAGAATTTTCCTGCCCATTTGCATTCTCTCTGCTCTCCCCTGTGCCTGGCAAATCATTGGCGCATTACATTTTGCAGCAATACTGCAAAATGCTAACGCAAAAGTGCTTTGTTTTTACAAAAATTTATTACACTCAAGATCAAAATTCAATGGCCGTTTAATAAATATAATTTTTCTTAAACATTTCCCCGTAATGGGAGACTTTTGAGAACACGCTAGGGAGAGGCATTCCGGCGAAAGGGTTGTCCGAACGTCCGTCCGTCCGTCTGCCGATCTTCCAATGCGAGAGTGTGCAAATTGTTTTTTAGAAAATCTTGTAAGGAATTTTAATTACCCCGCCGCCGCTGGTTGGTTTTGCAGTTCATTGCTCAGTGACGTTCGGCGAAAATATTTAGTATTTAAATAGTATTATTTACGACTTAATAGTCTATGCTTTTGTTTCTGGCGCTGCTCTTATTATTGTCTGCCGGATAGTTGTTTATTTGCTTCCCTGTTTGGAATAGGCAATTCGCAAGTTGTGTTGTGCCTTTGTACTCGTATTGCAAAGTATTTCTTAAGTAATTTTCCGCCTAGTCATTTTTAAGTTAAATGATATTAAATTTCTAGTGAATGATTTTTCCAATTACCGGAAAGCGATAATAAAATCCCCGGTCATGTTTTAAAACTCGGTAAACATGAGTTAATTTTTTTTAAGAATTTTCCATGCTGTGGATTGAAATAGTATACAATGTTTCATTTCATATCAGTATTTTTTCGAAATTCCAGAGGTTTTACCCTTTTGTGTTAAAGGTGGCAAATAAAGGCTAAGCGATTATGATATAACAAAAATTTGCCATCCTTTCAAAACTTTTTTTAAGGTTTAGTTTCGAGAGACCTAAATATACGTATATTTGATCTTTTTTGCGGTCTTGTTTGGATGGTTAGCGTGCACGACTTTCGGAGGAGTAACCCAGGTTCAAAGCCGGGTAAAAACATTATTATCTTTTACGAGGGCGGTTCGGAAAGTTCTTAGCCTATCAATGAAAGAGAATAGTTAGTTTTTCAAAAATATTTTTATTTGCACTTAGTCCAACGCTTATCTAGCAATTCTATTCCTTGATTAAAATAGTTTTCCTCAAGGTCTTCAAAATAGTGGTTTACAACTGTAATTGCATCTTCATTTGAGGTAAAACGCTTGCCAGCAAGGATTTTTTTTAGATTTGGGAACAGGTAAAAGTCACTGGGAGCTAAATCAGGAGAATATGGTGGGTGGTCAGGCAACTCGTACTTTAATTCGTTGATTTTAGCCATTGTTAAAACACTCTTGTGCGCTGGTGCGTTGTCTTGATGAAAAAATATTTTTTTGTGTTGTAAGCCAGGACGTTTTTCTCGAATTTGTGCATTTAATTGATCTAAAAGGTTGCAATAGTACTCTGAATTTATTGTTTCACCCTTTTGCAGATAGTCAATAAATAAAATACCTTTGAAGTCCCAAAAAACCGTTGCCATAACCTTACCAGCCGATTGAATTGTTTTTGCCTTCTTTGGGGCACTTCCTCCAGCTTCAGTCCATTGTTTGGATTGTTCTTTTGTCTCTGGAGTATAGTGGTGGATCCATGTCTCATCAACAGTTATGAAACGACACTTAAAATCCATTTAATTTCGCTGAATACGATCCAAACAAGCTTGAGAATTGTCCATTCTTATGCGTTTTTGGTCGACTGTTAACAAGTCCGGCACCCATCTTGCATAAAGCTTTTTCATCTGTAGTTCTTCATGCAAAATTAAATGGACTCGATCATTTGAGATGCCCATGATATTAGCTATTTCACGCACTTTTATTCGTCGATCATTTAATACCATATCATGCACTTTGGCTACAATTTCTGTTGTTGTTGCTGTTTTTGGACGTCCACTACGTGGTTCATCTTCAATGCTTGTACGACCACGTTTATATTCAGCAACTTTTTTTTTACTGTTGCATATGAAGGAGCACTTTCACCTAACACATTCACCATATCATTTTGAATTTCTTGTCCCGACAAACCTTTTTTTATGTAAATATTTAATGACACCACGCATTTCTAATTTTTCCATTGTAAAAAAATCGCGGATGTGTCTTTTGTGAACACCTGTTTCTATATGAAGGAGCTGCCAGATCGAAACAAAATTTAACATGTGTTCATAGCAGAGACACTTAACTTTTTTCTGTTTATACCGCGCTTTTTGTGATAGGCTAAGAAGTTTCCGAACCGCCCTCGTAGTACATTTATGTCTTAAATTATAACTTAATTCTATGTAGCAACTAATGTAATGTTAAAAAACTATGGTGAAATATTAACGGCTTTATATTGATTTGTAGACATTAGTTTGTTTTAGAAAATCAATTAGTTGGTGTATTTCGAAAGCGGTTAAAGTTGTAAGGATTTTTAAAGGATCGTTTTGTCCAAATAAGTTTATTCTTATATTATTGAAGTTTTGGCATTTTTTTTTGAAAATGTTTAGGATTGAAAGAGCTATGTGGTAGACAGTTACAATTAGATGGAAATATGTATAAATTTGAAAGAATTATCCCAGACAAACCTGTTATTACCAGTATGAAAAAAAACTCTAGAAGTTCCCTCTTTTTTCAGATCAAATACACATTATGTTAGACCGCCACAAATTGATAAAATCCGGAGGGACTTCATTATTATGGGGCCTATATGTTCTATATGTCTTATTCGGTTCAGAGTCAATCGGACTTTTTACTGTCACGCAAATGTCCAAGTTCGTAATAATCCTTTACAAGTAGTACGGTTAGGATATATTAAGATCCTTAACTATTCTCATATCGCTCCTTAAAAGAGGCATTATACTTATTAGGCAAATGTTTGTTATCCAACCAATTTAAATTTTGTGTCGAAAGATAATAATGATTGGTGCAGTTTTTCTAAGTTGTGTACCGTCTTCCGAAATGTATTTGTATGTGCATTTATATTTCTTGCACACAAAGATAAAATGTTTGCTCTCAAATATATTTTTTCTTGATGCTAGGCATTAAGATGAAGTTATTGGGTGCCAAATCAGGGCTGTACGGTGGATAGCCCATCAATTCGACATCTTGAGTGGTCAAATAGCTTATCGTTTCAGCTGATGCGTGAGAGCTCGCATTGTCGTGATGCAAATCTTTACTCATTTCTTCGAACACTGTTGGCAAACAGAGGTTGTATACCACTCAAAATTGAACGTCCTACGTTCCACTAAAGGCACTGTAGCAACATGGCCGGTTATACCAAAAAAACGCAATCATTTGCTTCGATGTACTTCTTCCACGAACAACTTTTGTTGGATTTGGCTCGTCTTGAAAGTCCCATACGGTCGATTGCTGTTTTGCTTCGGGTTAATATGCATAGATCCATGATTCATCACCTGTGACAATGTTGTACACTGCCTTTGAACTACCGCAGTTATACTTTTTCAACATCTCTTTGCACCATTCCATACGAGCCTTTTTTTGGGGGGGGCATTAGTCAAATTGTGTGGAATCCAACGAAAAAAAAAATTTTTCGCGGCCAAACGAACATGCAGGAATACTAATGTCCAAGAATGCTTCAATCTCATGGTATGTCACATGTCTTGCTTAATCAGTTCACGCACAGCATCGATGGTTTCTGGCAAAGTGATCGAAGTTGGACGTCCTTCACGAAATTCGTCCTGGAGCGAGCGGCATCCGAGACTGAACTCTTGGTACCAGCGATTAACAGTGGTTTTTGAGGGTGCTTCATCGCGCCTGTCTGTACACTACAGACAGGTGCTCTAGAGTCTTAACTAGAGTCCGTCACTATACAAACAAAATATCGCGAACACTCTGTGAACTGTGAAGGTCCTCTGGCCCTTTATCACGAGGTTTAAGCCAAACTAGGCTTACAATTCTCAGACATGTGAACTATAGATATACAAATTTTAATTTGAACAAATGAATAGAAATCCAGCCCACAATACTCAGAGTACCACATAACTAATCCGATAATCCATACCAGGATTCAATATTGTTATATATGTACTTGAAGATTTGTATACTTATTGTCAGGCTCCTATGGAGCAGATTCAATAACTCAAATAACCCATATATAAAAAATGTGTTGATTAAACTGGCTTATTAAATTCCTAGCTTAAAGTACGTAAAACCAATTTTACTTTACTTCAATTGTTACCACGGAATATTTATTCCAAATTACGTGCTACTAAATTACCTTAAGGGCACAAATTAAAACAAGTTGAATTCGATACTTTTTAAAATTTTGCTGCTCGGCCAGATTACACTACCCGCAGCAGGTTGTCCGTTTTATGCCACAAAGTCTCATAAATCGTAAGCTCCCTCCCTGCTGATTGATTTAAAGTATTGTGGTCGTTGCTTTTGATTTCCCAAATACCAAATCCGTGATAAATGCTTTTAAATCATAAACAACGAAAAAGAAACGGCGAGAAACAAATGACCGAAATTATTGTGTTGAACTTTTATTTATGAGAGTGTGATATTTACCGAATTTTACTTTACCAACGAAAAACGAAGTGGACCAAGTCGCGTGAATGAAGACACCGGGTAAATAAACAAACCTTTCTTTTGATTTAAGTGTTAATTTGCTGGACAAATGTTACGATTGCCTGGTCCGTTTATGGCCTTTTTTGGAATCGATTTAAAACGTGACTTTTTAAAAAAATTGGTTTCTTGTGAAAAGAGCAGACTTTAGTTTTTTTTTCTTTTTCTGTAAATTATGACTTAAGATCATGCTTAAGGAGTGAGCGACAGATGGGTTTGTAAAGGAAATTCCCTTAATGTAATGAACTATTAAAAGATCATTAGGGTGGAATGAATGGCTGACAATTTTCATTTTTCATTGCTGGAGGAGGTCGCAGTGGCTTCAATTGTGACTGTCTCCATTCCGTGTTTTTTTTCTTTTTAGTTGAAAATTACAACATTTTTATCGTTTTTTCTAAAGCATTAGTAAAGTTTTTCTTTTGAATCCATAAGAAGAAGAAAACTTATACAGGCCTTCTTTTTTCATTCATTACTTCACTCTTCTGTCATTATTTCTTCTTTTCCTCTCCCTGTTTGCCCTTTGTTTTATTACCTTTTAGATTAAACTCCATATGTTTGCGCTCTGTTGTTTGCTGGGAATTTTTAATATTTCCGCTTATTACAGAAAAAATAGCAACGTTTACGCAACAGTGCTGAACTGAACAGCACTAGAAACAGAAAAGACCTAGAGCGACCACATTAGTTCCCTTAAACTCTTCCTGCTGCCTTTTTGCCATGTGTTGCACTTGCAACTGAGTCACCACCGCCGTCATCTGAATTGTCGTCATTTTGTGGCAGAATTAAAACGAGCAAACAAAACGTTTTTCTTTGCCAATGCAACTTTTGTCCCCCAGCAATTACTTGTTTGTCCCCTACTTTCCTTTTTCTTTTTATTTCTTGTTCCCCCTAATACTCGCATGCCTTTTGAAGAGCAAAAAACACATAAAGAGTTGTTTAAACTATTGTGTAATTTATCATGATTTTTGCGATTCTTCTTTTTCTTACCATTCCATTGCATTCACATGAATCATTCACCATTCATTCGTTTGCAAAAGGGCTATTAGCGGAAAGAATTTCCAACCATTTTTCAATTTCCCCCCATCCATTTGCTGTTCTATGACGCGACTTAAAAACGTGATACAATGCGATATCCTTTGGCATGACAGTGTGGCCGAAATGCAAAACACTGGTTCAAAGTTCGATTCCGGGTTCTTTCTTTTACTTTTAGACTTAAAAGAGGTTTGACCACGAAAATGACGATAACATTTAAAAGCCATGCTGAAGCTTTTCCAAAAAATTATAAAACTCATTCAAGATGATTTTGAATCTTATTAGTGAATTCCTAGGGTGATTCGATTTTCGGTAGCTTTTGGCATGAGGAAAAGAGTTCCACTACGACATACCAAAAAAAATCATTTTCGAGGCGCCAAATAAAAATACGACTGAGAGAATCGAATCAGTTGTATTTCTATTTGTATGTGATAATGTAATTTTGTATGTATTGTTTGTCAACTTGAAAAGGTAATACATATTAAAAAAAATATTTTTTTATTACCTACTAAAAAAACCTTAAAGTTGAGAAAAAGTCAAAATATATAAATTAAGGCGCCTCGTAATGAAAATTTTTTTCCTAATGCCAAAAACTATCGAGAAATCGATACACGATTGATAAATTGTTGTCCCTAAAAATCGACCCACCCTACACAGAGAAGAAAAATAACTTTAAAAGTCAATAAGGTTAACTTAACCATAAATAAACATGATTTGGAGTCTACGTTATATAAGGTTAATTTGAACATTTTGTTCTCGACAGGTATTTAACAATAATAATAGTTAATTTAACTTATATAAGCTTAACTTAACCATTAATAAACATGATTTGGAGACGGTTAATTTGAACATTTTGTTGTTGACTGGTATTTAACGATAATTTTAGTTAATTTAACTATTTTATGGTTAAATTTTTTAACCATGAAAATTGTTCATATTAAAATAGTTATTGTTGTTTTAACAATGCATTGTTGAGTTTTTTAACCATTAAAATAGTTATTATTAAATTAATTATTGTTGTTTTATCAATGCATTGTTTCCAACCATGAAAATTGTTAATATTAAAATTTTTAAAGTTAATTTATTGAAACAATACATGTTCAATTTAACAATAAAATTTTTACTATTCTTAACTATGAAGATTGTTATAGAAATCATTTTTATTGTTAAGTTAACTAATTATTGGTTACCTCTTTTAACCAGAAATATAGTTTCTGTTACCATTTTCAATTTTAAATTAACCTACTAATTATGTTTTTGTTTTATTTTTATTTTTCGGTCTTTTTTCATTATTATGACTTGAACAGATTTTATTCTGGTTCGAGACCATTTTGTTGTTTCATTTTTAGAATCAACTAAAAAATTGGTGAAACGTATTGGCTGCGGTTGCCAGGCAGACTGTACAGCTGTTTCTAAACCCTCCAAGGTTTTTTTTCAGCAGTCTTTGGCAACGATTACTTTGGCTACAAATCAAATGACTTATACCGGAGTCCCATTATAATTAATGAGAATTACCTTTTGCGTTTAGTCTTCGAAGTGTGCAAAAGCAATCTTCAATATCATTGCGCTTTGAAGATAGTACAGCTAGCATTTGCATTTGGTGGTGGTTTTTAAAAATTGTCTTATGATCTTTTTCACAATTACAAACGTTCAGAGCAGAGGAAGAAAGAAAAGAGTGGGGGATAAGGCAGTCGCAATCGTTGCAACTTCGTGCAACTTAATTCTGAATTTCGTATAACACAAAGCAGATCAAAAACTTCTATACAACAGAGCTGAATTATCTTTAAATTGTTGTTTATGTCGCACAATCTCTCTTAAAAAATCCAACCTTACATATTGTTAACTCAACTATTTTGTATGTACATTTGACCATATATAACGTCATTTTTTCTTCGTTATCAAACATTTACCATGAAAAATTTAACCAGACACATGGTTCAAAAAAATCATTGTATTTTCGGCTCAGTGAAGTGAATTCCTGATTTTAACACAGTTTTCAGTCTTCCGTTTTTTTTTTTGAAGGAAATTTCAAATAACCAAGAATTTTAGTAAATTGTGATTTTTATTTCACATCATTTTAGCGAATTTTACTAAAAATCATTTAGGAAAATATGTCAGTAGTTTTCTTTTGAGTGAGCGACTTCGTTATATCTTCGTCCCATAGTGATGAGGGCGGAGATGAAATCGTCACTTGTGTTCGTTTTGAAGGCGTAGGAAAGTAAGAAATGTCCTTGGCTTACTCAATGTGACTGGAATCGGCAGTTGTTTTTCTTTGTTTTCCTATTCATATTATGCCTCCTTCTGGTCCAAGTCCAATAGTTTAGCATTCGTACGTGGGATTTACCGAATTTCAAATCCAAATTATAGCGAGTATAGGAAGTCGTCACGATTTAAATAAGAGAATGTCGGCGAGTAAAATACCATTTCCAACAACTTAAAATTACCAAGGGAACCAAGTGACATTGATACCTTTTTTCAGTTTATCAAGAAATTTTAAGGAACCGGAAAGGACTAACAGTTATCTACAGTGGACTGTACCTTCCTACAAATGTCAAATCGGCCCAAGAAAGTAATACTAGATGTGTGGCGAAATTAAATGGAAAATAAATACTTCAAAATTCTCCTTAAGAAATAATAAAAGTAAAATAAAAAGGGCCGTTGGTCCTTCGGTCCATGAGGACTCTGATATAAGCTAAAACTTTCAAAAATATGTGTGTTTTTGCTCGCGAAACTCAAATTAAAGTCAGCCAGAGAACTTGTAACAAAACCTTCAACTAACTGAATATGAACCACACTTGCTGTAGTGGCATCTGCACTGTATTAATCTTCCAAGAAACTATTTGCCTTTGGCTTACAAACTTCACAAAAAAGAATAACAAATGATAAGGCCATTGAGAACAGACAAAAAAAAGTACAAGAGGTGTAAGGTAAATTATTTAAGAACATTTCAGTTTCACTACGACAGAAAAAGAACAACCGACACTGACAACTCAGTCGTTGTGATAGACAGCCCGACAAGCATTACAAAATAACCCCAACCATACAGGCGTCCAGTTTAAGCACCGACCAACGGCAAACCAAAACGAACCGAAGCCGACCAGAACGGATTCCGGCCGGTCGGCCAGGCCAAGGCATAGATCGTCATCACGATGATCGTGATCAGCTTCATTATCATCATTCTCATACATAACTTATGCATGCATTTTAAAATAAGTTGTTGTTTATCTACGACATGTGATTGCCGTCTGGCCAAGCGATCGGCCAGCGTGTTTTATGTATGGAAAGAAAGAGCCAAGGAAGGAAGACCTTCCTAAGAATGCCATCATCTTGGTTTTGGTTTAATTTTTTGGTATGCGCATATCAAGATTGGATCGGTATCGTGGTAATGTAAATTAAACCCCCTGAAGCCGGGGTGTACTTGTGGGCAAAACGAAAAAAGGCTAAACCAAACACAATTTTCAATTAATCTTCAGTGTTTCGCTTGGTCGGTCGACTTTATTTTGCATTTTTCCCTAGGTTTTTCTCCTCTTTGGTGTTATGAAGAATAAGAGTTATTTGAAGCTGCAGCTATTTTTAAACTTTCAAGTCGTTTATTTTTAGATGAAGATAACAGACAAGGACGATTGTTCTGTTTTTTTTACGTTCGTTCTTTAAAATGAGTGTTTATCGTTTAGCGAAAGATTGGTGGTTGTCATCCATTTATTTCTTCTAAATCTTAAACAATTGTGTTATTAAGATAGATATCTATTTCAGGGGACCAAATTTATGTGGGGAAGGAATAACAACGGGTGATCAGTCTAGAGGTTTTTTTTTCAAAAAAAAAACAAAAAAATCGTATCAATGAGGAATCTTTGTTGTTCATTCGAAAGGACATTTTATGCTATTTATTTTTTAAATATAATTTCCTTCAAATGTTAACCGCGACTAAGGCTCAGCGTGTCCATTCGGAAGTTCCAATTTTGGCTGACTTGTTTGAGCATTTCGACCGGTATGGCGTTCATGACACGCGTAATGTTGCCTTGGAAACCTGAAATTTAGCTGGTTTGTCAGCGTATACTTTGGACTATACGTGGCCCCAAAGAAAAAAGTCTAAACTCGTGATATCACACGATCTAAGCGGCCAACTCACCGCTCAAGTACGTGAAATTAGCTGCTCTTTGAAATGACCTCTCAATAAATCCATTGTTTGAGCTGCTGTATGGCAAGTGACACCGTTCTGTCGACCAAATGCCGTCAAGATTACGGGCTTCAAAAAATAAAAAAATAGGGACCGATGATTCCACCAGCCCATTAACTGCACTAAACCATGGTTTTTTCTGCGTATAATGACAGCTCTTGAACCTCTTCTGGTTGCTCTTCAGCCCAAATGCGGATATTTTATTTATTGACGTTGCCGTTGAGCGGAAAGGGGCCTAATCACTGAATAAACCGTTGTTCGAAAACAGCGGATTATGTCGTTTATCATTTTCATAATTCAGTTGCACAATTTAGAGACGTTTTTGCGGTGTTAGTCTTTCTATGATAAAATGGAAAACAATACTGAAAAGGAAAACAATAAAGTTTAACGCGTAAACTCTGAAAAACCCCCTATGGAAAAAAATACCTCTGGATAGATCACCCTGTACAATTTTTGCTCTTGCTGCGTTTACTAATCAACTGAATGAATTTTGTTCATTTTTAAACATTTACGGACAATTTCCCATTAAATATTGTAATAGCCCCCCCCCCCCTACGTTGGTCGCCAATTGGGTATTCTTTGTTGAAAGGAAATGATCTTTAAAATGTCTCTAATATTGTAAGACCTCAGCCAAATTTTGTATAATTAATCCTTTTTTATAGTTTGATGAATTTCATTCACTATGTGTTCCAAACTGGTGTCCAAGAAGTTCATTATGGATTTTCTTTATTGCCAGCCATTGTTTAAGTTTTTTTTTTGAGTTTAGACCAGTAGAAAATACGCAGAAACATGTACAATTAGTACAAACAATTTGACATTGAATCGATAAAAAACGGTCCTTAAAGACAAAACAAGCGACCACAAAAAATTTGGACTAAGAGCCTAAAAACCGGCCCTTACTATTAAAACAAGTAGTACGAGGGCGGTTCGGAAAGTTCTTATCCTATCAATGAAAGAGAATAGTTAGTTTTTCAAAAATATTTTTATTTTTCTTTTCAAGGTCTTCAAAATAGTGGTTTACAACTGTAGTTGCATCTTTATTTGAGGTAACACGCTTGTCAGCAAGGAATTTTTTTAGATTTGGGAACAGGTAAAAGTCACTGGGAGCTAAATCAGGAGAATAAGGTGGGTGGTCAAGCAACTCATACTTTAATTCGTTGATGAAAAAATATTTTTTGTGTTGTAAGCCAGGACGTTTTTCTCGAATTTGTACATTTAATTGATCTAAAAGGTTGCAACAGTACTCTGAATTTATTGTTTTACCCTTTTGCAGATAGTCAATCAATAAAATACCTTTGAAGTCCCAAAAAAACCGTTGCCATAACCTTACCAGCCGATTGAATTGTTTTTGCATTCTTTGGGGCACTTCCTCCAGCTTCAGTCCATTGTTTGGATTGTTCTTTTGTCTCTGGAGTATAGTGGTGGATCCATGTCTCATCAACAGTTATGAAACGACGCTTAAAATCCGTTTTATTTCGCTGAAAACGATCCAAACAAGCTTGAGAAATGTTCATTCTTATGCGTTTTTGCTCGACTCCGGCACCCATCTTGCAGAAAGCTTTTTCATCTGTAGTTCTTCATGCAAAATTAAATGGACTCGATAATTTGAGATGCCCATGATATTAGCTATTTCACGCACTTTTATTCGTCAATCATTAAATACCATATCATGCACTTTGGCTGCAATTTCTGTTGTTGTTGCTGTTTTTGGACGTCCACCACGTGGTTCATCTTCAATGCTTGTACGACCACGTTTAAATTCAGCAACCCAATTTTTTACTGCTGCATATGAAGGAGCACTTTCACCATATCATGAACTTCTTGTCCCGATAAACCTTTTTTATGTAAATATTTAATGACACCACGGATTTCTAATTTTTCCATTGTAAAAAAATCGCGGATGCGGCTTTTGTGAATTTAACATGTGTTCATAGCCCTCGTAAATATGGACATATGAGAACTCAAGTTAATAGGAATTTCACTCTTTTCATTCATGTCTAACTCAAATAATATGTAAAGCCTTCACAGAACAATGGATTTATTAAATGCTTAATTTATCATTGCGTGCAACACCTCGAAATGTTGATCGTAGATCCTGTGGTATGCAAGCTGTTGATGTACAAGGTGTCGCAAAATTAATCATTCACTTTCTATTTTTTGAATAACCTCCTACTTAATAAACATAAATGATTTTAAATGCTGGACATCATTAAAATGTTTTCTCCAAAGTGGCTGCAGCCAGTGTTGGTGCGCAATTGTGTCTGTTTCATCGCATTTTTTATGACTCCGCAAGATTTTCGTGGACAATTGTTCATATTCCTGCCAAATATTCTCCTGAAGGTTTGTGATAGTCTGAGGGTTTGTTGGCTAAAATCCGCGACTTCAAGTTGTCAAAAAAAAAAAGTGTTCTGCTATGGTTAAATCGGGCAATCGTGACAAATTGTCAAAACGGGAGATAACGCGACCAGGAAACGCTTTCTTTGGCTTAAACTGTGGCTTAAACTGTGTGTGCAATTGCACCGTCTTATTGCAATCACATGCTCACTAAACCACGCTCATCCAATTCGGGCAGTAAGAAATATTTTATCAGGGCCCTTTAGCGTTCGCCAGTAACAGCGACCGTATTGCTGATGGTGATACGGCTCAATCACTCCTCCCGCGTATTTATAGCAACCCTCGTATTATTGCATTAGATCCGTAATAATAACATTGATCTAAAAAGCATATTCAAATGAACAAAAGTTACAACCATACAGTTTGATTGCCGTAATCATGTTATTGTTAACAAAAAATCTAAAAAACAATACTTTTATCGCACCAACCATATTTATATTGTTGCTACAAGTACATTTTCATTTTACAATTTAATACTATTGTTACATTTCAACAATATTAATATTGCGGCAATCATACTATTGTCAAAACTAAATTCAAAAATCAATACTATGGTTGTGATGAACATACCTTTATTGTGAAGAAGATATTATTGCTGTGCCCATATAGTAACCATATTTTTCTCTGCGTGCAGCTATACGCCGGAATATTAGCCCAGTTGGCGCGACACGGTTTGGAAATCGAAGTCGAAACTCACGCTTTTTCAAAAAAAAATTAACAAAATTATTCCATGCTCTTGCGAGTCATTGAATTGCAGATAAACTAATTTACTCAGATTGGTTAAAGCCAAAAAAAACTTTGAATTGTTCTTCCTTTTCAAAAGAAAATAAAGCGTGATCCATTTCGAGGTTCCCTACTTTAAAAAAAAAACAGAAAATTCAAATTGAATGGGAAATGTTTATTATCATTTGAAAGAACATTCTTTGGCATTTATTTTTTGAAGATTATGTCTATCAAATGTTGACCACGGCTACGTCTCAGATGGTCCATCCGTTGAGTACAATTTTCGATGACTCGTTCGAGCATTGCGACTGGTAACTGGCGAGTGACACGCGTGATGTTTTGCTCCAAGGCCTGACTCGAAGCGGGTTTCTCCGCATAAACTTTAATTTTTACATATTTTCACAGGAAAAAGTCTAACAATGTTATATCACACGATCTTGGCGGCCAATCGAACGTGAAATTATCTGCTCATCGAAGTGTTCTCTCAATAAATCCATTGATTGATGCGATGTTGTAAAGGGTGTCCCAAGAAGAACGCAATTTTTAAATCTAGCAACATTCGAAGTGTCATTGTTTGACATTTGAACAATTGTTATTGTTTGTTAGTAGAAGGTACGAGGTTAGTAAAAATGGAGCGCTACACGAAAGGGAGTTCGTTAATTGGGTATTGGAGAGACAACATGAAAATGCTGATTTTGCCGATAAAATCATCTTCAGTGACGAGGCCCATTTTCATCTTGATGGCTTCGTCAATAGGCAGAATTGTCGCATTTGGGGTGCGGAAAATCCTCGAGTGATTCACGAGAAGCAAATGCATCCTCAACGTGTCACTGTGTGGTGTGGTTTTTGGGCTGGAGGAATCATTGGACCTTTTTTTATGAAAATGAGGCAGGTCAAGCGCAAACAGTCAATGGTGTTTGGTATCGTGAAATGATAACCAGTTTTTTCTTGCCTAGAATTGAAGAAATGAATGTGGAGGGCATGTGGTTCCAACAAGACGGCGCCACATGTCATACAGCCAGAGAAACAATTCAATTGCTGCATCAGTCATTTCCCGTTTTGGAGATCAGAATTGGCCGTCTAGATCGTGCGATTTAACACCATTCGATTTTTTTCTTTGGGGTTTTTTGAAGTCGATGGTTTACGCGAATAAGCCGACGACGACTCAAGCCTTAAAAGACGAAATTGGACGCTGCATTAATGAAATACCGCAGCATTCATGCAAAACGGTCATTGAAAATTTCATTAAAAGATCGCGTGCATGCCAGCAAAGCCGCGGCGGCCATCTGCACGATATATTGTTTCATACATAACCTCATTCTGTCTACATTACGATATAATAAAGTTTCACGATTTTTTCTTAAATATCTGTGTTTTATTTAAAATTTAAAAATTGCGCACTTCTTGGGACACCCTTTAGAAATATGGACCGATGATTTCACCTGTCCACAAACCACACCAAACCGTTGTTTTTTTCTGGATGAAGTGGCAGCTCTTGAACATCTTCTGGTTGCTCTTCGTCGCAAATGCGGCAATTTTGCTTGTTTACATACCCATTGAGCCAGAAATGGACCTCATCGCTGAACAAAATTTGGCTCGAAAACGCACGAAACACATTCCTTACAGAACGTGAGTTTTCGTAATTAAGTTGAAAGATTTGTAAAAGTTGTTCAGGCGTAAGTCTTTCCATGATAAAAAGTCAAACAATACTAAACAAAAATAACATGGCAGCATGACACGACTCACACACGATCTGTCAAAAAAGGCTATTGAAAAAAGTATCTCTACTTGGATCACCCATTATAAAATAAAATAAATATATTTTTTAGTAACGTTTTATTGTTGGCAGCATTGTAGTAATACCTTGAACTTCTCCCTCTTTCTGCTACGTACACGACAACAGCCAACCTCATATCGAAATCATTTGCACTGAAATTGAAATCGATGAAAAGAATACAAAAAAAACAATAAAGTATCCAAATATTTGTTGAAATTGCTAAACAAATACAAATATAGTTTGTGGGTATAACTGAAGTACAATTTTATAAATAGTTTTTTCGCGTGAGTTTTTTTTTTGCTGATTTTATTTGTTTATAACGTTTAAAAAAATAAAATAATAATAGATACTACGTAGCAAAAACAAACATAACCTTGAAAATAGCATCAGCAAATAATGTATAACAGTGGCGAGCTACAGAGTGATGGACAGACATAATTACCATCTCCATTACCTCCAACACCCTATACACCTTCATTATCGCCATTATCATGCTACCTCATGCCACTCTGTGTTCAGCCTTCTTCTGATAATTAACAATTTAAAAAATAATACTAAAATTGTAGTATTATTTACCATTCACTCAAGTATCGCAACGTTTTTGTTTTGACGATTGTCTGTCTGATATTGAAAAAGTTTCGATTTTTTGTATGGCTAGTTTTTGTACAGATAATTGATTATATGATAAATGACAATCGCAAGGAGATACGGTTTAATTTTATTAAAACGCACTAAAGATATATAAAAAGATTGATAACAAAGGAAACAACGTTTGGTGTTGTGCCTTTAAGGTTTCAGCAAAACTAAACCAAAATTTAATTTTCTCATAAAAAAACAGCAAAAAAAAGCGCGTTAATATCCATGGTAGAAACAATAAATCCACGCTGTGGCTGTTGTACGTGCCATTGTTTTCTATTGTGGCAAACAAGCTTGCTCTAGGCCAAACAGTCCATGATACTCGTGCCACATCAGCCAGCCAGCACCACCAGAAGGCAGCCAATACCCCACCACGGTATATTTTTTGAAAACTAAATAAAGACCACCACTATTTGTTTGGTTTTTTTTATATGTATATCTTTTTTTACAAATACGTTTTTTATTTAACAAAAAACAAATTCTCTCGTCCGAGTAATGCAAAATCTTTGAGGAGGCCATTTATTTAGTGCCACTACCACCAGTGCCAGTGTTTTCCATTTATCTTTTCGCTGCTTTGGAGATTCGAACGTACCTCCTTACCAAAACAACAAGAAAAGCCCCAAACAGAATAAGAATGCAGGAGGGGCAAAAAACAGAAACTGAAGACGCAAAATACAATGCAAAGTCTTAATACAGTGACTTTTTTTGCTAGCCAGCCGTAGCATTCATTCGTTCGCTATTGTTGTTTGTAGATCAACAATTCAAGGTCGTTTTGCGTTAAACCTCATCATCGTCATCACCATGATGATCATCATCACCATCCGTAGTAGCAGCAGTGGGTCCGCGTTTGGAAGACATTAAAACATCCGCCACCGAAGATGAGACGACTCGACTCAACCCGTATTGGCTTGATTTGACCGACGTATCTTAACAGATCATCTTTGTTGAAGAGGACAAGACATGCACCGAAAGATTTTATGCAAAATCTACAAAAAACAAGAATGCTATTGGTTTTAGACTACAACGAATAGTAAGAACCCTATAATAAGCGTAAAAAGACTAGATATAAAATATTTTTTTAAGACATTCTTCGTTTGTTGCTAAATGGGATGAGGGTATGTCTGGGGATCTTAGAGAATAGAAATGTTTGAGAGATATCGAAAGAAAAAATATATTTTATTGTGAGCCAAAAATTGTTCAACTGTTTGTGCGTTCTTTTTTAAACCGACAAGTTTGTAGAGTTTTTTTAAAGGGAACATCGGTTTCTTAGATCTTAAGATACCGATACGCCTAAAGCACAGTGGTCAGTTATGACTCCTGCGATAGTGCTAATGGAGCTTTTGCCAAAAGCCACAAGCTCATTTGTTCTTTTGAGATATTGCTTGGCCAGAATGTTCGTGTGATTCGATTCCCTACTTGAGACTGCCTTCGTGTTTTCCAGGTTATATCCGAGAATATAGTTCAATAGCTCAACGGGTGGCGGCTCCGCCTCAGATGTCTTTCAGTGTTTTTGTGGCCTTGCACCCACGTTAGCGCGGTATCTTGTGCTTGGATTTGGGAGATGGTAGTTAGGCAGTCATAGATGCTTGACTTTATATTTCTTGAATTTATGGCCTCAGTATGTCAGCCATGCGTCCACATAAAATCCGTATTCGTATATACTATATGGTCACGACAACAATAATATGTTCTCAGCAAAAAAAAGTTTGTTCGTCGCAACCATAGTATTGTTTTTTGAATTTCATGTTGACAATAGTATGATTACTACAATATTTTTATTGTTTGAAATGTAATAATAGTATTATTGTCAAAATGAAAATATGGTTATAGCAACAATATAAATATTGTTAGTGCGACAAACGTATTGATTTTGGATTTTATGTTAACAATAATATAATAACGGCAATCATATGGAGTGATTGTAGTTTTTTTTAATTTGAATTTTGTTTTTAGATCAATGTTATTGTTACGATTAGTAGTATGGTTATATTTGAATCATAATATTGTTGTGTCAAAGCAATATACCCAACAATAGTAATATGCTCTTCGAATTTTGTCACCCCAACCAAACATATTTTCTGCGTGTCTGTAGCGGCTAAGTGAATGTTGTAGATCTCTGTCTGAAAGACACTGCAACTTGATAGTAATTTTCTTGACATTTTGAGGTCTAAGGCTTCTGAAAATAACTCCGAATATGTACCATCTTGAAGTCGTCCGCGAAAATTGAGATTTCGTCGCCCGTTAGTACGCTGTACAGTCTCTGCCGGGTCTTGTTACCTTATCATTTTTTACTCTATTCAACCGCGGCGTCATGTAGTCTGAAAAATCTTCAAGCGTTTCTTGTGTGTCTACATCTTTTATAATTGGGCTATGTTCGTGCTTTGTACATTGCAGTTGGTCGGTCTCTCTCAACCTAGAGCAGCTTTCGCCGCGCATTTCTTGACAAAGACCTAAGTGGCTCCTATTGGCAGCATCGCTTCAAGACCCGAGCTGTAATGGCTAGGCCTACCCATCTCTGGATTTTTGCAAGAGTGTAAAGGCACGCTTTCTTTTCCTTAGTCGTCCTACACTTACTACATACGTCAGAATCGGTGTAATAATGGCTGTGTCCATACAGTAGATCATCCTGGGTTGATCTTACTACACATATTTTAGTAAAGTGCCTTCGTTCCTTTTTCCTCAGTGTTCCGCTTCTAGGTAAGATTGCACCTACGTATATTTATTCTTTCGACATCTGCAGCTTGTTTCCGCTTAGAGACGGGAGTTTAAAATTCGGAATTTTATATTTCCTGGTGAACCAAATATAATTCGAAATTTTGTTTATTCTGATAAAAAAAAAATTGTTCGATTTTTCTTGTATTTATCCTCATATATACTCGTATTAGTTCTTTTTT
Source organism: Hydrotaea diabolus (assembly GCA_963513945.1). Classification (NCBI taxonomy): domain Eukaryota; kingdom Metazoa; phylum Arthropoda; class Insecta; order Diptera; family Muscidae; genus Hydrotaea; species Hydrotaea diabolus. The sequence goes on from OY740718.1 coordinate 106,412,999, forward strand.
TACCCACTTCGAGAGTTTCCTTAGTGTTTGATCCTAATCGTAGTTTAGAATATGCCTACTTTTGTACCTTCTCTATTATGTTACATTAGAATTTTGTTTAACGTTGCAGAGTATAGCCTATACAACAAATACTTGTGGTGTGCCTCTCGTTACCCGTTTCCTGTCCGCAGCACATTCAAGGAAGAGTTCAATTGATAACACAGAACTCATTACGGACTAATTCTATGAATTTAAGGACAGAACAGAGTTTAGCTTGACTGTTCTGACATATGATTTTAAGAAATAAAAAATTGTCTGTCTATTGGTAGGTCCTACTTCATTTTAAGGTGTAAAAGGCCACAATGTCTACTTAAGTCCTGGCAGTTTAAGGCGCACAATATTTTATGTCGGTAAAAACACAAAGTATTGCTAGAAAACAAAAATCTCCACAACCCAGCATGTGCATGCTAAGGATCCAGAGAATCTGGCAGTAGAACATGTGGAAAAAGACATGTGTTTCTTGGAAATGCGAGCTAGAAACAGCGCAAAAGGAGATCGAAGTGCAGGCTTTAAAAACAACTTCAGTAAAAAAAGTTTTGTGCACTTGATTTTTAACAGGTACAACAAATCAGTCCTCCTGAGATATAAAAATACTTCTCAGATAGTTAAATGTATTTTCTTTGTCTAGGTGGTAAACAGTCAAAGTGCGAGGAACTCAAGCTGCAAATATGATGGGTACGAGGACTTTGTCTCTGAACTTGGGTGGTCAAGACCAAAATACATGACACTTTCACATCTGTAAAAAAAAACGTGCCTTCTATTACAAAAAAGACGCAAAGGCTGGTAATAATTTCTGTTGAATCTGTCTTATCAAAGATCGAAATATACAAACGAATGAACACATTACGACGGTTTACACCTCATACAAAAAACAAAAACTCATGCTTTGGCAATAGACGCGGCGCCCACGAAAGCTTTTTCTGTTGCAAAGGATTGTCTACAAATGGCACCTAATATGGATTTTAAGTAAATGCGTTAATGGCAGACACTTAATTAAAAAATAAATTAAGAAGCTCTGTCGTTACGCGTGGCATTTAAAAGAGTATGTTTTCTCTTCCAATAGTAAACTTAATGCTATTTTTGAACTTTTGTCTTAATACGCTACGCCATAATTTCAGAGAAGTTATAATTGAGAGATAGTACCGTTAAAAAGCTCTGCTGCGTTATTTTTAAAGGCAAAAGCCCTTTTCTTTCCATCGTATTAGAATACAGCAAAAATATATTTTTTGTTTGCATAAACACTGCGTAACAGTTTTGGGTTCTAATTGTTACCGCGATTTTATGCTTAGTACTTTAGTTTTATAACAGACCTTGCGTTTTTGTGATAGGCTACGAGAAAAGATGTTAAATGTTCTGACGCTTAAAAATGCCGCATGTTCATATTTGTTTTTTAAGTTTTTTTATATACGATTAACAAATTTTGTTTCCTCTGGTGACCAAAATTTTATTACGTGGCTTTTTTCTGATAAAAGTTTATCATCTGGTGGTTTCGATCATGTTGTGGAAGTTGCGACCACATTGTGATATTTTAGTATGATTCTATACTTTATCATATTTATATAGAATCTCTATGATATCATTCACTGACAACAATTCATTAAAAAAGTTATCGTATTTTTATGAAGAAATTATTACTTTCTCATCTTGAACGCACATGAAGGAAACCTCAACCATAAATCTGTTTTCTGACATTCAATTGCAAATAGCTTTGGCATATACGAAAGATATACTACTAACCTCTATTAAATTCTTCATAATTCTTAAATATAAGAATATGTACGATATTTATAAATTGTGGTTAGACATTTTTGATTAATGATGACAATAAAAATCTTACAAAAACTAAAGCAGAAAGATCAACGATTTGAAACGCAAACACTCATCCTCGACTAAAATTGTATTTCTCAAAACAAGCAATCATCCTTGATAAAAGTTGACTGTTCCACAGAAATGACTCCCAAAATATTTCCGCATACTTTTCATATTTAACATTTGGGTTTACATAATATCCTCGAAACAATAAAAAATATTTACAAAAATTCTTAAAATTAGCATCTTTATTGAGGCAAAAGAAACGGCGATCATATCATTCAAGAGCAGCACTTCGTAAGGCCTCAAGCAAAATGAAATTATTTCGCCAAAAGGCATATTTATGCACACTTATGTCGGTTTGTAATGCAGAAGATTAATGTTCGATGTCAAAAGGCTGACAAAATGAAAATATTTATTATCCTCGCAAATATTGTGTGTGTGTTTTAAAAAAGGCTACCAAATTAAAAGACATTGAACTTGACTTTGGACACTTTGCCGTTGCTGACGACAACGAGACTTGTGCATAAAGTCTCATCTGATGCTTACGGAAAAGTTCGTTAAGTTGAGAGAATAAATAATCCCAACACTCTGTCTGCTGGAAGAGGTTAATGGATTTATGAGGCGGAAAATTTTTAAAAATTAAATGTTTCAATAAGACCTAGTAACCTAGCAAGTACGAGATAATTGTGGCAAGAAATGTACCAACGTAGAAACTCTGAGAGATCGTAGGCAAGGATTAAAGGTTTTTTACGAGGGTTACTATATATATTTCTGGCGCCGCCTGACATTTTCATTGTAAAGTTTGTCATTTTTTAGCAAAAACGTACTCAGAACGTTTTGACGTACGACCATCATTTGTGTTGTTTACAGTGACTTGAAAAAATCAATAACTCGTGAACATTTTCGTGCGATCATTTTTCACAACTTTCGACGTGGAGTATCAATGGACAAGAGTGCATCGATGAACTTAAATCTTTGTATGGCGATGAAGCACCATCCTCCGCTCGCTCAAAGACGAAGGTCGTCCAAAAACGACCGTTGTGCCACAGAACATTGAACTGATAATGCAAGATCGTCATGTCCCATTCCGTGATATAGAGACATCCTTGGGCATTTCTTCCACCAGCATACATTCGATATTGCATGAACACCTGGCCGTAAAAAAGGTTTCTTCTCGTTCGATCCCGCACAATTTGACAATCGCTCAAAAGAGGGAGAGGGCCCGTGTCGATTGGTGCAAAGAAATTTTGAAAAAATACTATCGCGGTGCTTTAAAAGACGTTTATAAGATCGTCACAGGTGACGAATCATGGATCTATGCGAATGAGCCCGAAACAAAAGAGCAATCGACCGTGTGGGTCTTCAAAGACGAGCCAACGAAAGTTGTTCGTGGAAACAAATGGTCACACGTTTCTTCGGCAAAACTGGTCATGTGGCGACTGTTCCGATTGAGCAACGTAGGATGGTCAATTCTGAGTGGTACACCACAATTTATTTGCCTGAAATCTTCGAAGAAATTCGAAAAACAAAGAAGTGAAGACAAATCATTTTGCACCATGACAATGCGAGCTCTCACACATCGGCTCAAACCAGCGCCTTTTTGACGTCGGCCAAAACGTCGAATTGATGGGTCATCCGTCGTACAGCCCTGACTTGGCACCCAATGACTTTTTTTTATTCACGCACATGAAGAAAAAAATGCATGGTCAACGATTTTCGTCGCCAGAAGATGCGGTTGAAGTGTAAAAAACCATGTTTTGAAGTTGTCTCAATCGGTGTGGAAAAAGTGATTCTACAATATGTTTGAGCGCAAGCAAAAGTGTATAAATCATGCTGGAGAATACTTTAAAAAACAATAAAACCATTTATGTTGATAAATATTCGCATTTTCATTATTAGGCCAGAAATATATATAACAACCCTCGTATATGCTTCAGTGTCAGCAACAAATTGTGAGGTGGCATCTGGCGGCACTTTAAATTGAATGAAACTGTTAAAAACAGATATGAGACAATTTATTAGAAGTGATTTCCAACTTTCGGCAAGTAAAGCTAAAATAGCAGATCCAAATTTTTGGAGGAAAAAAGGATTTTTGATATATCTTCATGAAAATGAACAAAAAATAAAAAAAACTAAAGTCTTTGCAGAGTTAATTTTTCAATTTTAGTATATTGAAATTTCCTACTTTAAATAAAAATAAAAAGAAAAACGTTAATGAGCAGTTTATAAAATAATAATCGCCTTGTAACTCGTAAGTTTATATTAGGTCAGTTTGGTAAAACATAACGGCTATAAAAAACTACTAGCACTCAGATCGAAGTAATTCTTTTTGATTTAATTGTACCATTAAGTTTTAGATTTCAAAATACCACTGCATATTGCATGAAGATTATGTTGACAATTAGACTTTTTTCCGCGAAATCCCCAGTGTGCGGCGATTATATTGTAACCAAATGTTTTATTTCCCTAGGGATATGTAATTTGAGCGGATTTTATAAAAACCAACCAAAGTATCTTAGTGAAGCGAAATTCCTTGCGAAATTTACCTAAGATTTCTAGAAAATACATCTCAGTGCTTTCGAAAATATCGCAAGTCGCAGTACAGATGCCGAAATGTCTACCTTGGCTTAGGACAGTTGTATCATATTCGTAGCAAAGGTCTTACCACAACGTAAAACAAATTTCTGAAATTCTTCAAGTTCCTATGAAAAGCCAAGTATTTTCTTATCGAAATTGACGCTTGATTTTCAACCAATGCTTTAATCTAATTCCAAGCATTTTTTACCATAACCAAAAATACCGATTATATTCGTCTTCATATTACATTTAAAGCTTTTAAAACAAATACAAAATATTCAAGTTCACATTAGAGGTTATCTCTGCCGGTTTACTTAGGCAAAGACCATCTCAAATCAATATCAAGTCCAATTCATTTAAATTATCTTTCCAGAGAAAAACAAAAACAACGCTTAGTAGAAATATGCGCTGTGATTATATTTACTTGTTGACTTAGTGTAAAAATGACCATAAATTCCGCGACGAAATATAAACAAAAACAGACAACAGCAGCCACAACAACAACTATTGTTTATGACGAGTATTATAATTTTTTTTTGTTTCAAGTTCATGAACTCTATAAAAAACAAAATGTAAGCACTGTTGTTTTTTGCTTCTCATTTGCGTTTTATGTAATGGGTGGATGATGATGCGATGCCATTCATGGACGGACTCGGGGATGCCATGACATTCGTTAGTTATCATTAAGATGCGCTAAGTTTTTGTGGCATTTTTTCCGCTTTAGCTAACGAAAAAAAACAGATCGTCATCATCAAGCAGGTCGGCCGACTGTTGTTAATGGCTGCCGCAAAGATGCCTTACATTTTCCATCAAAAGTCATAAATAAATATGGTGTTTTTTTCTACACTCCTCCGAAGGGTGGATGGTACATTTAATTTATCATTTTGTTTGCCACAACACGAAATATTGATCGGAGACCCTATATATATTATTGATCGTCATAAAACTCTAAGAGGACTTAGCCATGTCCGTCCATCCGTCAGAGTGTCTGTTAAGGGCACAATATCGGTCGAAAGAACCAACCTTCACTGAGCCAAAAATACAATGATTTTTTTTTACCATGTGTCTGGTTAAATTTTTCATGGGAAATGTTTGATAACGAGGACAAAATACCGTTATATAAGGTCAAATGTACATACAAATAGTTGAGTTAACATTATATAAGGTTAGTTTTTTCAAGAGAGGCAGCAAATTGTGCGACATAAACAACAATTTAAAGATCATCCAGCTCTGTTGTATCGAAGTTTTTGATCTGCTTTGTGTTATACGAATTAAGCAACTTTCATAGAAAGATCATAAGACAATTTTTCTCGCTCTTTTGAAAAACCACCACCAAATGCAAATGCTAGCTGTACAATCTACATAGCGCAATGATATTGCGCTTTGAAGATTGCTTTTCGCATAGTTCGAAGACTATACCCGTACGCAAAGGTAATTCTCATTAATCATAATGGGACTCCCGTATAACTCATTTGATTTGTAGCCGAAGTAATCCTTGCCAAAGACTGCTGAAGAAAAACCTTGGCGGGTTTAGTAACAGCTGTACAGTCTGCCTGGCAACCGTAGCCAATATATCACCAATTTTTTAGTTGAGTCTGAAGAAGAAACGACAAAAAAGGTCTCGAACCAGAATAAAAACTGTTCAAGTCATAATAATGAAAAAATACCTAATAAATGTAAACAAAACAAAATTAGTAGGTCAATTTAATATTAAAAATTGTAACAGTAACTATATTTTTGGTTAAAAGAGGTAACCAATAATTAGTTAACTTAACAATACAAATGATTAATATAACGATATAATTGATATAATATCTTTAACGATATCACTGTGCGACAGCCACAATCGGTTTGGGATGAAACCACCGGGGATAGTTATATCGGTCAAAAAAAGGTCATACGTGTCCCAGCGTTTCGTTGGGTCTCATCTAGGAATCGAGATATATCGATTTGAAGTTAGTAAGTATCGTATAGGGGAATTTGTCACGTTTTTGGCTCTTTTGTTTGACATAACTTGAGAACCACTCGTCCGATTTAGCTGAAATAAATTTTAAAAAACCAAGAATTACAATTCCCTTAATCTGTTCATATATTATTTTCCTTTACAAGTAATAGAGTGGTTCTCGAGTTATGTCAAACAAAAGAGCCTAAAACGTGACAAATTCCCCTATACGATACTTACTAACTTCAAATCGATATATCTCGATTCCTAGATGAGACCCAGCGAAACGCTGGAACACGTATGACTTTTTTTTTACCAATATAACTTTCCCCGGTGGTTTCATTCCAAACCGATCACTGACCCTTACCATTTGTCGCAGAGTGTTATTGGTTAAAAGAGGTAACCAATAATTAGTTAACTTTACAAAAAAAAAATGATTTCTATAATAATATTAACAATTTCATTGTTAAATTGAACATGTATTGTTTCAATAAATTAACTATGACATTTTAATATTAACAATTTTCATGGTTAAAAACAATGCATTGTTAAAACAACAATAATTATTTTAATAATAACTATTTTAATGGTTAGAAAACTCACTAATGCGTTGTTGAAACAACAATAATTATTTTAAAATTAACATTTTTCATGGTTAAAAAATTCAACCAAAGAATAGTTAAATTAACTACTATTATTTTTAAATAACAGTCAACAACAAATTGTTGAAATTAACCTTATATAACGTAGATTCCAAATCATGTTTATGGTTAAATTGACCTTATATAAGGCTATTTTCCTTCTCAGTGTAGTATTCTGACATTTTGAATGATGGTGGTTTAGGGTCATAAGCTGCTTAGGATTGTAAATGGGCGGAATCGGCCTAGTCCTAGGGACTAAAGGTAGCTCGGTAAAAGTACAAGCTTTTTAGTATTTGCTTAATAAATCATAATGTTTGTAGATAGACAATGGTTAAAATGGGCACAGTTAGTTGCTCTAAATACTTCAAAAAAGTCATAGTTTCTAGATTTTCTGGTTCAAGTGGCCCTGGGTCAAAAGTGCGAATAGTAGTCAGTATGGAGTCAATATGGATAACCAAAGTAAATTTTTTACTAATTACTAGAGCTATTTTGACCATTTTGGCCGAAAGGACCAAACAAACGTAAAATGTTTTGCTTCAGTAGCGTTGGAACGGTGGAGGGTATCTAAGGTTTTGTTTTTTTTCTTCTGGTTGTGGTTTTTTTATGACATATCTTGCTTCAAAAGACATTTATAAGATCGTCGCAGGTGACAAATCATGGATCTATGCGTATGAGCCCGAAACCAAACAGCAATCGACCGTGTGGGTCTTCGAAGACGAGCCAAATCCAAGGAAAGTTGTTCGTGGAAAAAGCACTTCGAAGCAAATGGTCGCCTGATTTTTCGGCAAAACTGGTCATGTGGCGACTGTTCCGCTTGAGCAACGTAGGGTGGTCAATTCTGAGTGGTATACCACAATTTGTATGCCTGAAGTCTTTGGAGAAATTCGGAAAACGAATAAGAGAAGACGAATCATTGTGCATCATGATAATACGAGCTCTTTGACGTCGGCCAAAACGTCGAATTGATGGGTCATCCACCCACCGTACAGCCTTGACTTGGCACCCAATGACTTTTTTTTCCCGCACATCAAGAAGTTTGGTGTGGAGTGGAGTGGTGGCATCATTTAGACTTATTTTTCGAAAATGAGTCTGGGAACAACTTTTTGTTTTAACGGTGGGCGTTACAGAGCCATGTTATCGGACTTTTTTAATTAATGAAATATAAGTCATGGATTTGGAAGAAGTCTCGTTCATTCGTGCAATACCATAAGGCTCATGCCAAAATCGATCTTTCGCGCACTAAATTCTCAAATGTGATTTGACCCCTTTGGATGTTTTTTTTTTGTGGAAAACCATGAAGGGCGGATTTTATGCCAATTATTCACAAACGACTCAAGAGCTTAAGGCCAAAATCGTTAAAGTTATCCGTGAGCTACAACCCGAAACCATTTTACAAGGTCCTGAATATTTGGAGTGACAGTATGCGCTACTGCGAAGCCAGCCTAGGCAGTCACTTGAGTTAAGTTGTTTTCCTTAACGAATGATAATGTTTGTTTTAACTTATAAAGCCAAAATACTTAAAAAAAATAACTTGTTTTGTTTATTGAATGATACTTTAAACCAAATTTGTATTTGGTCCACCCTATATATTACTGATCATCAATTGTTGCTCAACTAATTATATTTTTTAGGGACCAACAATTGATGCCATCGTGACTGTTAGTTGGGAAGCAGTTATTACCTTAAAAATGAGCATAGTACCGGAACATTTCGGCTCATGTGTCGAATAAACGTTCCGTAAGGTCAAACGGGTTGTCACTAGTCAATATGGGCATATGGATACTCAAATCAAAGTTTGCTACAAATCCAAATATGGATTTATTTTAAAATTTTGACACAGATTAATGTCAGGCTCTTGCCCCCAAAGAAGACCCAAAAAATGAATCCAAATAGGGATTTATTTTAAAATTTTGACGCAGGTTAGGGCCAGGCTCTTTCCCTACAAGACCCTTATGTTGGCACTCAAAAAAAACGTTTATAATACGAATCTAAATATGGATTAATTTTAAAGATTTTGCAGAGATAAGATTGGACCCATTAACCCAATGGACCCAAAAACGGATTTCTTTAATTCACGGTGGGGGACATATAATGTTGGGCTTGGCCGAATTTAACCTCACGTGTTTATGTGCTGTAGTTATTGCTCCTCTTTCACTTTCAGTTTTCCCCCACCCCGCCCTATGTGTTTCTTTTACAGAATCCGCACGAAAACTTTGCTGAGTCATACAAAAGAAGTAAATTATGTCAATTTCACTTAAAATCGAATTTTCCTTATGTCAATTCCTAGTGGAACGACTGACTAATGGCATTTCATCTGACTCGATGTCAAGTGTCAGCCTTACTTAAAGTTATTTATGTAATGGAATTGAAATTGACTCATCAGAGAAAAACCAAACAAAAAAAATATTGAACTGCTCTAACACCGGATGGAATTTTTTTTCTCGTTCGAATTGTTAAATTAACCGAACCCAAAGAAAGTCTTGTTGGCGCCAAGGGAATTTATAATAAATTCGGTATAAACACATTTGTTGTGTGGCTCGTTCTCTTCTTCTTCTTACATTTGTATAACAATTTAAACAATTAACAAATTATTTAAAAGTAAACGAAAAAAAAATCAAATATTTCAATACAGTTGGTTTTGATTTTTTTTTGGGCAGAGAGCTCAGCTCCACAGACATCAACAAATTAACGGCGGCACACTCCCCTAAAATGAGTACAAACAAAGAACCCCAACATTTTTTTGTTAATTGTTTTGCATTTTTAGTAAAATTAAACACACATACAGTACGAGTAATAGCATAAATCAACAAATTAAAATCGAAAAGTCAAGAAAGTCTTAAGCATAACCCATAATGCTGGCTTTTGCCTTTACAAAAACTGGGGACCTAAGGTGGGGAAGCCCAAACGCCAACAGCGGTCGGCGGCCTTCATATTGTGTCTGAAGCTGTAACCAATTTAACAATTCCCAGACCAGAACTTAATCGGATGTCGGGCTTTGCGAATAAAATCAAATTAAAAATACATTAAATTCATATATGCTCCGTCTTTGAGTTTTGTTTTTTTTTTATCTGCGATTAATGAAGTTATGCTGCTGTTAACACCTTATCATGGTCAAGTTCAAGTTGGCTAACATTCGCGCTTATGTTGGTTTTCAGTGATTTTGTGTTGAAGCTGTTGCCCGCTTTCGGCAATTTCGACGTCATAGGTGTTGTTGTTATATTTTTAAATATTTTTCTATTATTAATAATAATAATTATTATTTGATAAGTTTTTTTTGTTGAAATAATTAATCGGTCCTTTCTCGTCTCAACTACTAAGGTTTTCTATTCTACTCCACCGCTTTATTGTTTGCGTTAGGCCGTGCCTTTATATTAGTTTCACATAATTTATGTCAATGCCTTTGGGCTTTATTTATCTCTCTCCCCCTTCCAACTTGATCTTGAATCAGTTTTTATCCGTTTGTCGGCCTTTTATAATTACGTTTTTTTTGATCTGTTGTTTAATTTAGGCCTTTTGTGTTGTACAGACTAGACTGCTGGCTGCTGTTTTTGTTTCGCCGTCAATCGATTTCGTTACGGATCCATTTATCTCTGTATGATTTTTTTATTAGTTTTAAATTATCGTTAATTAATTTTGAATTGTTTTTTAATTTAGCAAATGATTAATCGTTTTAATGTTTTTCTTTCTCTTCCCCTTTTTCATTGCAGGTAAGTTTTTCATTCCCACTTCACTACGCCCGCGAAACGCTGTTACAAGCTGTGAATTTTATTGCGCGTATAAGTATCGGTAATTTTGGTAATGGCCTGGAATGGATTTCGGATTTTCTGTCTGAGAACTGTAAGATTGTACGTAAAGTAAAGGTTTGATTGATTAATGCCATTTTCTGTTTGTTACATACTGCTGCTCTACATGAAAGTATCGAACGCTAACTACCGAAAAAACAAAGTCCATGGCGGCAGCGTTGGGTAATTAGAAGATAAGCAGAGGCGTTTGTTTTTTGGTTTCCATATAACGCCTGGTAATCTAAACTCGCAAGTTACAAGGGCATAAAAGGAGAGAAGAAATTCTAAAATGCCTTGGTTTTCATTGTTTTTTTTTTGTTCTCAGTTTCAATAATAAAAATTTATATTGATGTTATGTCATTTATCGTAAATTTAGGCGCTTTTACACTTTTTTTTATCAGTTTTTACAATTTGTATAACAGTTTTAATTTTGTGTAACAGTTTTCAGACGTTGTATAACAGTTTTTACCTATTCAAAAAAAATCATACTGAAGTTATATTAGTCATCTAAATTGAGGGTAAATTTGTTAAGCTGTTCAACGCGTTTTTCATTTTGCCCAACAGTTTTTACATTCTGTATTAAAGTTGGCAAATTTTGTATGATAGTTTTTACATTTGCAAAACAGTTGACATTATGTGTAACAGTTTTCACACTTTGCATAATAGTTTTGACATGTTGTATAATAGTTTTTGCTGTTGTGAAAGGTTTTCAACATTTGTATGTCATCATTTATAAAATATAGGCAAATTTTCATCCTATCCTATTTTGTATTACAGTTTTTACATTTTTTATAACAGTTTAAACATTTTGTATAACTGTTTACTCATTTCGCAATAGCTGATGAAAGAATGTGTTCTAAAGGGTGGTTAAATTTTAAGGGCCGATGTTGTTTTGTCGCCCAAAAGAGCCATTGTTTGCGGAATGAAATCGCAACAAATTTTACAACGCTGGGTACAAAGCAAAATTAAAAATGTAAACAAAGTACCGTTATTTTTCATTTACCACATAATTTGTGATATTGCTATTTTATTTTTGCTTAAGTTGATCATTTATTTTGTTTGCAATGTCGTCAAAAGAAGAACAACGTCGAAAAATCATTTGTAATTTTTTCGACCATCATCCTGATTGGAAGAAATCCGATATCGTTTCTCATTTTGTAGAGCAAAGAGAAAATCGAAGTTCGGTATATAGAACACTGGTGATATATGAGAAAAGACAAACAAGAGAAAAAAACGTGGTTCTGGAAAAAAGTGTAGTTTGAACGACTCTTCTATGAGAAGCCGACTTCGAAAAATTACCGATGGTAAAGTCGCTAAATCCTATAGGGAGCTTGGGGAAAAGTTCCAATGTGACGGAAAAACAGTGAAAAAGTATCTGAGTGATATGGAAATTCAGAGAAAGTCCAGAAAAAACAAGGCAAAAGCGTCAGAAGCTCACGAAGTTACCCAAAAGTCTCGACTTAGAAGTTTGGTCAAAAATACATTCAAAGCCAAGAGAGACATTGTATGCATCATGGACGATGAGTCATATTTCACATTTGATGGAAACGAATGGCAAGGAAAACATTTTTTTGAAGGAAAAAAACACGTAGACAATAGAATAAAGTATGTGGACTCCACATTGAGTCCGGTTTTGTTTCAGTCCGGTTTGGCCGTCAATTCTGAAAGATATATTAATTTCTGCTTACCAAAAGTTGAAGAATTTATGAATAAGAAGCATAGAAACTTAAATGTAATCTTCTGGCCCGACTTAGCATCAGGTCATTACGCCAAGAAGACATTGGAAGCCATAGACACCCTTCAAATTCCATATGTATGTAAAGAAGAAAATCCACCCAATGTACCCCAATTGAGGATTTTTGGGCTAATTTAAAACGAAAAGTATATGCAAATAACTTCAGACCCAAAACTACCAAAAATTTGATTCAAAAAATGTAAAAGGAGCTTCAAAACATGCTAACAGCCATGGAAAAAGTTCCTCAAAATTGCCGCAAAGCAGCTCGAATGGGTCCAAATATTTTTTTACATTAAACTATTACAATGTATTATCTTAAAGAAAAATTGAAATAAAATTTTTGTTTTTGTTTAAAAGACAAAAAAATGTTTTTTGTTGTTGCGATTTCATTCCGCATACGTTATGTGTTAAAACCACATATCGTCCACATCCATATCTTCCAATTAGGGTCATTAAAAGTTACGATAGCGAACACCATTCACATTAACTGCCTGACTGGTCTCATTTTGCAAAAAATACGGCACGATGATGCCGCCAGCCCATAAACCGCACCGAACAGTCACTCTTTGTGGGTGCATTGTTTTTTCGACAATCACTCTTGGATTATCATTCGCCCAAATGCGACAATTCTGCTAATTGACGAATCCACTTAGGTGAAAATGTGCCTCATCACTAAAGATGATTTTCTTCGAAGATTAATTTTCATTTTCATAATAAGCCTGAATAACTTTAACGCGCTGCTCGCTTGTGTATCTTTCCATGGTTCAAATTGAGTTAGTCTGAAATTGAGATATATCAAATGAAATGCAGAATGAAACTTGACGTTTAGGTGTGGTTCACATTCAGCATCGGCCCCTAAAATTTAACCACCCTTTATATTATACCACAACCACCCTTTATATTATACCACAACCACCCTTTATATTATAGTGAATTCTAGTTGCAGTATAACAGTTGTTCCAAGTTGCATGACAGTTTTCACTAGTTATGCAGAGGTTTTTCACATATTGCAGTGAAACCTTCCAACAGTGGACATCGACGGTCGATCGACATTTGTCCATTGTAAGGGGGTGTCCGTCCGTTCAATAAAAACCTTTATTTTCATAATTATTATTTTATTTAACAACAAGAACCATATGGAGATAAAATGTTCAGTTGTTTTACGATAGGTCGTGCGTATAGGGTGATCCATCTAGAGGCATTTTTTCAGATCAAAAAAAAATATAAAAATTCATATCAAGTGTGGAATCTTTATTGGTAATTTGAAAGGACATTTTATGGCATTAATTTTTTGAAAATAATTACCTTCAAATGTTGGCAACTCTATTATGGAAATGAGCGTTCGGTGAGAAACGGGAAGATCCGCTGTTTTCGACCAAAATCAGAAATGATGATGGCCGGAACGTAACCGTGAATGGTGCTCGCTATCGCGACCTTTATGCTACCTGAAATTGAAGCCCGTAATCTTGACGACACTTGGTTTCAACAGGACAGTGCCACTTGCCATACAGCTGCTCAAACAATGGATCTATTGAGAGGTCATTTCGAAAAGCAGCTAGATCACACCTTTAGACATTTTTCTTTGGGGTTACGTAAAGTTACGTAAAGCTACGATTCAGGTTTTGGAAGCCAACATTACGCGTGTCATTTAAGCCATACTGGTCGAAATGTTCGAACGAGTCATCCAAAATTGGACCCTCAGAATTGAAACCCTGAGGCGTAGTTGCGAAATTATATTCAAAAAATAAATGCCATAAAATGTCCTTGCAAAAGAACCACGAATATTCCACATTTTATTTGATTTTTTGAATTTTTATGTTGAAACAAAAACATTTAGATTGATCTTTATGAGGGATTTACTTTCATTGTGGAACGTCTTGTGTTCCCATTTGGATTGGATTTGTTTTATTTTAATTTTGGTTTTATTTTATAAATATCCTTTAAATAAAAATATATCTTCCAACTTTATGTAGTACACAGTATAACAGTTTAAAATGTTAGTCTAGAAGCATATATTGTAAGTGAGATTTTCTTAAACTACAAATTTATTTTGAAACTCATACCTATATTCGGAGTATTTTAGAATGGTTTCTGTTTTACAAACTTGTTTGTTTCCTCAGGAAGGATAAATGATATCCTAGAATACCTGGAATATTTCCGTACCATATAAAAACCCAAAACATTTTAATTTTTTTTTTGTGCTTTTCCAAGAAGACAGAACTGACACACCCAAAATGGCCCATACTCTTTCCACTACCTCGTAAGCTGTTTTGTGTACCAAGTTTGCCGTTAAATTTATGCAGCGATCATTACAGAAGTCCTTGGCGAATACATGTATTTCTTGTTTATTCCTCTCTATGGAAATACTTATTTTTATGATTTCTTGGAATTTTCAATAAACAAAAAAGGAATGTTTAATTAAATAGTTTATTTCATACTCGTACGCAATTATCGTTATCACAATTGCCAACAACAACTCGTGGTTAAGTAGTAATTCTGGCGGATGTATGACCATGACTTGGCGCCAGCCCAATGAGGCGTATTAGAGAAAAAGGCAACACAAAAAGAAATCTCTAAGATTTGTTTAAGGGGACAAAAACAAACGGCGGTGGTAGTGTTCGCAACCGTGTCGTCATCATCTGTACCTAGGCAAACCATTGGGTGGCCGTTTGTGGTGTCGGCAACAACTAAGACATGATTGGCCATGATATTGTCGGTTTTTCTTCTATTTTTTGTTTATTTTGTTTCGTTATGCTGCTCTCCCTCTGCGGGTTAACTTCTTTTAGCGGCATATGACAACAACTTCACACGGTGTCGGCAACAGAGGCTACAAGTTACATTTGCAACATGACCATGCCTTGTGTTGCAGTAGCAGAAAATCCATTCAATACTTTTCTCTCTTCTGGCTTTGTTTTAATGGTCATCGCTCGAATGCGAGAAATCACTGCCGAAATACGATAACCACGAAGCGAAACATGTTTTATGTCTTGTGTTGAGAAATTCAAACAAATCAAATGGAACAAATCCATATCCATCGGAGCGCAGTCATCCGTGGCTTTGAAAACTATGTACTTTTTTATGTTTACTGCCAAATCCTCCGCTCATGTTAGCAATATTTGGAATTTGCAGCAGCCACAACATTGTCAGTTTTTTTTTCGGCGACAGTTTTTCAACATTTCTTATTTTTTTTTTCAATATTATATTTATGGTGTTGCTCTGTTTGGCCCCGTATTCTGCTGCTGCTGCTGTTGTGTCGATTGTTGGCCTAACATATTTCATTATATATTTTTTGTTTCTCTATTGCCGCCACTACTGTTTTCTGTGCTACGTGTGACGAGGAGTCATGGCGTAAGTTGGGATTAGTGCAGAAGTATGGGGTGAATTGGTTTAAAATGGCGCCCAACGGGAAGATATTTTAATTATCTTGTCTTAACTTCAGAGCAATGTAGTCCAACTGATATTTTAACGGGACAATTATTAATTGTAGTTTAAGAGTGATGGTGAAGTGGCAGTCTAGGTGGGACGATAGTGTGAAAGGGCGTGTTACGTATAGGTTTATCAGGGATGTGAGATTTATTAGTGGGCAGCCAGATTTTAGCTTTGGCCTTGGTCTCGGCTTTTTGCAGACTAGGCATGTGTCGCTCAATGCATTTTTGCAAAAGAGGACCCTGAGCGATAGGGAGTCGTATGATTGCGGTGCGGTTCTTGAGGATTGGTTGCATGTTCTCTGTGAATGTTCTCTTTATGAAAGTGTAAGGGATCTAGGTGGGTTAGGAATTGAAATGACGGACGCACAGTAGGATTTTAGAGGGATGGTTGCTTCACAAGGGGTTTTGGCTAGGATGAATGAATTTGCAATTAGGGTGTTAGCGATGCGGCGTGCTAGGGTGAGTTTAGCAGTTTTAGAGTAGAGGTTGTTTGTTGGTTCTGGAATGTCGGTGGGTGACCAGTCCCATGTTGTATGGAACAAAAACTGGGAGTAGCCTCTTGGTTACGAGGTCTGACCGGAGACTTAAATCTGGTATCACGGGTAGTCAGGAGCCCCAGAACTGTTGTTCTGGCCTGACTCTGGCCCCTTGGGAGTATCGTGGTGGCTGTGGTTTAAACCCAAATCGCGGGGAGAGCTTCCGCTCGGTGTGGAGTTGCATTGCGACCGGGTGCTGTGACCCATAGAACAGCAGAGGTTTTGATAGTCCTCGGCCCCTATCCAAGAGGGAAGTTATGGCCCATATCTGTCATGCTTCCAATTGGTACCCAACGGGGCGTTGGCCGTGGCATTGTAACGGCCCCAGTAAGATGGCACAACGTGGTTCAGGCCAATGTCGGATTTAACGATAACCACGTTAAATCCGACATAATCTGTAGTTTTAGAAATATGCATATTACCTGTCTTAAATGGCGCCCAACTTAGTCTAATTGTTATGGACAAATGATTTCCATTACCTCTAAAAAAGCGCACAACATGTGTCAATATGTTGGATTATATTCTTATAATCCGTTTTGAAATAGAGCCAAATAGTTCTCAAATGAAATTGTAAATGGTAGTAGATAATATCTTAAATTTAAACCTAGTTGGCCAGTATTGTGTAGGATACTTTAATTTGATATCGGTTTTGTAAGTAACGTGTTTGCCAAAAGAATCCCTTTAAGAGACAAACGAGGAATGTTTTCGATCGTTACAGGGCGGTCCAAGAGAGGCCTACAAAATTATTCGATTGCGTGAGAAATTATGTTGTTAATAGGTAGACTTGCTCAAGAATTCCTTAAATTAGCGTCCAACGTGAAACAGTCGCGAACAGAGTAATAATTACTACTGATGCGGGTTGTATGTTATGTACGTCTAAGAAATATAATTATGATAATAACAACATTTATCGATGACTAGCTAAGAATATTATTGCTGAGCCGTATCTACAGTTATTATTAGACTTACAATAGAAAGCCTGATATGGCGCCCAACGTACATCTGTTAAAATGCTTTAATTGGGTTCACAAAGACAGAATTAACAATACATTGGCGACCAACGTATTGCACTGGAAAGGTGTATCGTAAACAGTCGGTTGATTTGCCTGAATCATTTAGGCCCTACGTGTTACACTTTTTCGATGTCTAAATGCAGTGTCTGTAACCCAACATTGTTAATCTAAGAAATATTTGAACTTTTAGGTGTCTCCAGAACTTCAGGATCAACAGCTCAAACTAAGTCTAAATAACTGTCCGTTTATTCATTCTTTTTAAAACCAACGATAAGAAACCATTGGCTGTTAACATATTTCATTGCAAGCCATCCGACGATGCCTGGATGGCACCAAATTTTCTTATTCTTTTATATCTAAATCTGAAAAACATTTATCCAAAAACTCTGATTAATTATGAACCACTTTTCCAATACCAGCAGAGTAAGTTTTGGATCCTTACCTGATATTTCATACCTCCCTCCACTCTCTTTGAATTTCTTTTTTCGGTGTGGTGGTTGAGTTTTCTTCTTTTGTTTTGCCTGTTGATTGCCATAGACCCACAACCAAACCGTAGAAAGAAAGAATCTGTAGGTTAGTTGGCTTTACTAACACACTCCTCATATCGTCGTATCTAGTCGTGGTTGTTGGTTATTGTCATTGCCATCGTTGTTTGTTGTCTACTGTCGCCTGTTAGCTGTTGCAGTTGTTTGTCATAAGTTATCGGCCGACACACAATTAAAAAAAAAAACACCGACAGACAGACGGTGTCACTCACCATTTGAACACACAGTAGTCGTTGTTGTCGTCATTCGCCGCCATCATTGCTGCCTTTTGTCTATTTTTTCTTGCTTGTTTTTTGAAGTACTTGCGATTATTTGTGAAAATCACAAAAGTTTTGTGTGTGCATAAATTTTCTTTTTTGTTTTTTTTTTTTGCGCTTTTCACAGATTTTGTTTGTTGTTTCCCTTTTAAAACAATGAAAACGCTGTATTTTTCCTCTTCTAACTTATAGGACACACAATATAAGCGCTTTCAGCATGTGTCGGCATTGATTTTCCAGTTGTGTTGCGACGAGTATTTCCATGGCCAACCATCACATTAACATTTGCCTGCGTATGGCCGTGATTTGTAGCCGAGAGATGCAAGAAAAAGTTAACTCTGACAGTCAAATTTTGAATTATTGCTCGCAAAAAAGGCAGATTTTGTTCAAACCGGGGAAAAATATGTGTCAAAGACAACAAGAAATTTTCGAACCTACTAATATAAGTGTACCAAGCCTATTTGTTTTAACTTGACTGTTGGTAGCAGGTTGTTCTGCCATCTTTTGCCATCAAATCAGAATGAGTTAAAGGCCGAAGCATATAGAAAGGCTCAGGATTTTTCTTTGCTTTAGCCGAATGTCAAAAAATATTGAAATACCTGTAGGCCACAAAGAAATATAGTGGCATAAAATGTTGTCCAACTTTCAACTTTTTGAGAATTTCTTTTGAAATTCAATTTGGATTTGAAAATTCTTGAAGATCTCTTCTGAGTAGCGCCCAACGTGGAGTAGTTCTTACGAAGGATACGTACACCTATTCAATTGAATTGTATTTTCTATTGAAATGATAACACAGAAATTGAAATGTAAAAAATATTATTATCTAATTATAAAGGGTGATCCATCTAGAGGTATTTTTTCAGAATAAAAAAAAAATATAAAAATTTAAATCAAGTGTGTAATCTTTATTGGTAATTTGAAAGGACATTGTCAAATGTTGGCCGCAACTACGCCTCAGGGTTTCCATTCTGAGGGTCCAATTTTGGATGTCTCGTTCGAGCATTTCGACCGGTATGGCTTTAATGGCACACGTAATGTTGGCTTCCAAAACCTAAATCGTAGCTGCAGCTACGCCTCTGGGTTTCCATTCTGAGGATCCAATTTTGGATGACTAGTTCGAGCATTTCGACCGGTATGGCTTTAATTACACGCGTAATGTTGGCTTCCAAAACCAGAATCGTAGCTGGTTTGTCAGCATAGAATTTGGACTTTACTTAGACCCAAAAAAAACTTCTTTAGGTGTGATATCACACGATCTAGGAGGCCAACTCACTCGTCCAAAATGTAAAATTAGCTGATCTTCAAAATTACCTCTCAATAGATCCATTGTTTGAGCAGCTGTATGGCAAGTGGCACCGTCCTGTGGAAACCAAGTGTCGTCAAGATTACGGGCTTCAATTTCAGGTAGCATAAAGATCTATATCATGGCGCGATCGCGAGCACCATTAACAGTTACGTTCCGGCCATCATCATTTTTAAAAAAATGTGCATCGATGATTCCACCAGCTTATAAACCGCACCAAACCGTTTTTTCTCTGGGTATAATGGCACCTCTGGAACCTCTTCTTGTTGCTCTTCAGCCCAAATGCGTCAACTTTGTTTATTAACTTTGCCGTTGAGCCAGAAATGGGCCTCATTATTGAACAAAATTTTGGTCGAAAACAGCGGATCTTCCCATTTCTCACCGAACGCTCATTTCCATAATACAGCTGCCACCATTTGAAGGAAATTATTTTCAAAAAATTAATGCCATGCAATGTTCTTTCAAATTACCAATACAAATTCCACACTTGATTTAAATTTATATATTTTTTTTCTGAAAAAATACCACTAGATGGATCACCCTATATATTATAATAAATTATAATTGCAATGCTCTCCACAGTATTTCAGCAAGTGGTCCATCCTCAACTTGGCCGTGACCATTTATGACCAGTTGATTTCTGAAAAGGTTGAATCTTCCCCTTTCCAATTACAAATGGGTCATCTTTCTGGCGGGGTGGCAGCGCCCTCTGCATGTGAAAATATAGTGTAATATTTAATTTATTTAATCTGTTGTAATATTACAAAACTAATTACAGATTAATTCAGAGTGGTCCAAGGTCAAAGTTAAAAATACTAAAAAAAATAGCAAAAATCAGGTTTTAAAAAAATTCTAACGGGTCAAGTGAAGGCCATTCAGCTTAAAAAAATAGAGGGTCTGCTTATTTTCAATAAAGAACACAAAAAATAAATAACAACAAAATCGGAGAGGGTGAGGTTGAAAAGTGCCGAAAATCTGCTGAAACAACAAAAAATTTGAAAGATGAGGCTCACATCGCTTGCCCTTAGGCGCTTGTGTGTTTTAGTATGTAAAAAACTCAACTGACAGTTCTCGTTAAATGCAAAACTGCCTGCCTTTAAGTGTTTAGCCTCTAAACATAGTTACAACACATTCGTCCAAGGTTTGTGTGTGTATAGAAAGGCTATTGATTCGCATGGCTTAAGTTCTGAATTTCAGTCCATAGATATGGATCCTTTTCAAGCAATTGCTATGTATATTTTGTAATTACGAAAATGTATTCTTCAAAACTATTATAAAAGATTTGAAAGAAAGTAGTTCAGCGATTTCGTCAAACTTTTCACATACTTATTTCAAAAATAACAACAAAATTGTCTCACTACGTGAAGAAAAATCATAAAATTCTGAGCACTTTCATCAACCAACAAAAGAAGCACTTCTCCAGATTTATGTACGTCGCCTCTTTACATACTAAACAAACAATCTCCTCCTCGACATCAAATCGAACCATCAAACTTAAAATACTCACGGATACGAACGAACGAACGCCGCGTGGAAAATGAAATATGGTTGGCTTTTCTTTGCAATAAATGGCTGAATGCTGTGGAAAAATGCGAAAAGCGATAACATGACTTTCGCGCAAATGATTAAAGCCAAGAAAATGAAATACTTTCTCGAAAATAAAGAAACAACAAATGAAACGCACAAAAGAAATTATGGCTTAAAATCACACATCATCTATTACCAAGCCAGAGTTGTGACGCTGCTGATGCCGGCCGTAAACCAAGTACGTTTATGCGTCTGTCCGTCCGTTCGCCGGCTGTCTCTCCTACCTCGAGTCTTTTTGTCTAACTGTCAAAGCGTGCGGTTAGAGCAAAACCAGAAAAGATCTTTACATGCGGATGCTTTGCAACCAGCGTAAGGAGAGTTTGGTGGGAATGGCGGCGACTTGGAGGAGTAAAAAGCGAAGATAAATGGCCGAAGACAAAAATGCATATTTTCACCTATCAGCCTCGTTTTCAAGCTTAACATACAACTTGCAGTTGCGCCGGCGCGCGCGCTCTCGCACACTCGCTCTCTAGCACAGAGTTGTGCAGCTTTATTGAAAAGCTAGCTTTTCTTTCAAAATGTGCGTCTGCGCGCAATTTTTTTGTTTCGTTGAAATATGTGAAAAGTAATGTGAACATCTGAAGCGACCAGCAGCTGCTGGTTTAACCAGAAACTCTACGAAACGTTGACGTACAAGGTTTGATTTTAAAGGCTGTTGTTGCTGCTGCTGCTGCTGTTGGTGGTGGTGGTTTCTTTTCTTTTTGCTGTCGTTGCCGAGCTGGGTGCAATAAAAGAAGATTGACGTTGCCAACTTCACATATTTTCAAAGGTCGTTTCAAGTGAGTCGACACTGTGAGCGAGTGAGTGACTTGGTCGAGATGTTGCTTGGAGGCAGCATCTGTTTAATGTACATATCTAAGAGATACTCATGATGTTGTGGATGTCGTTGACGATGGTTGATGGCTGTTGCTTGTTGGCTCTTGGCTGCCGCCGGTGAAGCTCTACAAAGTCTGTTGAACTATGAGATACCATAGCAATGAATGTTGCAGGTAGACTCCTGCATTTGTTGTTGCTACGACTCCGGCCTGTTGTTGTTGAAGTGCTCTAGTAATAATCTTAAGTTTTAGCCGGCCTTAAAGATACTCGCCACCACTTCAGTTCACTTCTGCCAGCATCTTCGGCACACTCGCACTTCGTCATCTCGTGTATCTTGAAAAGTCAGTCATCTTGGTTTGAAGGCAAAATATTTTGATAACAAGAAGCAGCAGCAGCAGCTTAGATACACACACTTTCCAGTTATTGCAGCTACAAAGCAGAAGGGTGATTATGTAGTGGCAGGCCGACAGACAGGCAGGCTTTGTTGGTATCGCATGCCAGGCGAGGGCAAGACGTTGGGAACGACATAAACCCAGATAGAAAATGAAACTCGTTCAATATCACGCTGCTTTGTGCTTCATGACATTAGAGGTGACTTTATGGTATTCAAATATGCCGAAGTCGTCTTTTTTATTGTCTATTTATAGCATTGTTTGCTCTTCTGTTATCGGCGATAGCAGCGAATATGCTATAATAACTTGGCCAGAGATAAAGGATATCTTTGTGCTTGCATCTAGGGTATTACCGGCATTCTTACTGAAAAGGATTAAAAGCATTATTCAAATTTGGAGCAGGGTTTTTAAGTTAAAACATCTAAAGTTGTTTACGATAAATAGGAAATTTTCAGCAATAGTTTTCGTGATAAGAAAGTCCTTGTACTCAAGGTCAGTCGAGAAGTTATCTAACCTAAAGCTAATAAAAGTAGTATGCTCATTATATTGGCTTTCAATCTGTAATGTTTACATCATTTTGTACTAGTAAAATTTGTCTGTATATCGATTTTTTTAGTACCTCGAAGGACCAATATTTTTTAATTGTTGATGTTGAATCATAATATATGACCAGGAACTTTTTGCATTTTTTCTAGGGATATATGATAATTTTTTAATTGTTGATTTTTTAGTGCTTCACTCTCTACCGAAATATCCGTCTCGTAGGACCATGTTTTAATCTACAGAGTTGAGTGTAAGTTTTGACAAAAATATTGAAATTGTCGCCTACCTTTTTAATTTTCCCGTTTTTGTGTTTAATTTTTTTTTGGTAAACGATCCCTAAAGCCTCTAGGGTCATTTTATTTTTTACTTTTCCCCAAATAAACATGATTTGGAGTCTACGTTATATAAGGTTAATTTGAACATTTTGTTGTTCACTGGTATTTAACAATAGTAATAGTTAATTTAACTATTCTACGGTTGAATTTGTTAACCATGAAAATTGTTAATTTTAAAATTGTTATTGTTGTTTTAACAATGCAATGTTGAGTTTTTTAACCACTAAAATTGTTATTATTAAATTAATTATTGTTGTTTTAGCAATGCATTGTTTTTAAGCATGACAACTTTTAATATTAAAATTTCATACCTAATTTATTGAAATAATACATGTTCAATATACATAACAATGAAATTGTTAATAATATTAACTATGAAGATTGTTATAGAAATCATTTTTATTGTTATGATAACTAATTATTGGTTACCTCTTTTAACCAAAAATATAGTTACTGTTACAATTTTAAATATTAAATTAACCTAATAATTATGTTTTTGTTTTGTTTACATTTCTTCGGCCTTTTATCATTATTATTACTTGAACAGTTTTTATTCCGGTTCGAGACTTTTTTGTTGTTTCTTTTTCAGAATCAACGTAAAAAATTGGTGAAATGTATTGGCTATGGTGCCAGGCAGACTGTACAGCTGTTTCTAAACCCGCCAAGGTTTTTCTTCAGCAGTCTTTGGCAACGATTACTTTGGCTACAAATCAAATGACTTATGCGGGAGTCCCATTATGATTAATGATTACTACCCTTTGCGTATAGTCTTCGAACTGTGCGAAACGCAATATCATTACGCTGTGAAGATTGTACAGCTAGCATTTGCATTTGGTGGTGGTTTTTACAAGAGCCTTATGTCTTATGATCTTTCTCACAATTACAAACGTTCAGAGCAGAGAAATAAAGGAAAGAGTGAGGGGAAATGCAAGTCGCAATCGTTGCAACTTCGTGCTACTTAATTCTGAACTTCGTATAACACAAAGCAGATCAAAAACTTCGGTACAACAGAGCTGAATGATCTTTACACTTTTGTTTATGTCGACAATTTTTCTGCCTCTCTTGAAAAAACTAACCTTATATAATGTTAACTCAACTATTTTTGTATGTAAATTTGACCTTATATAACGTTATTTTGTCTTCGTTATCAAACATTTACCATGAAAAATTTAACCTGACACATGGTTCAAAAAATCATTGTAAATATATTCGGCTCAGTGTGGCATACAGAATTCGCCTCGTGTATACGATGTTTAAGCTTTATGGGAGCGACAAGGGATGTTTAGATGCGACCTATTTTAAAAAAACAACAACAGAACTAAAACTTTTATTCAAGAGCGGCTTATAAGTGCTAGCTAGAGCGGTAGAGTTGCATGTCGGGAGAAAGCATAGGTATAAACTGCCGTCAGCAGACACTTGTGCTCCTTGAGATTACTAGACGCGTGGTAAAGAAAAAAATGTACTTCAGAGTTAAATGCATTTACAGACTCAAACGACGACTTTTTTCGACGTCTGTTCTTTATTTTTGATCTACTTCTGACCTGTATTTTCAAAACTGTTTTATGATTTAAGTTCTTCTTGAAGGACCATTTTTTTGGTAAATCAAATCCTCGTTTTAAACATAGTGTATATCTTCCTTATCTTCTATTATTAATGGTTTTTCTATTCCACAGACAATCAATAATAATCTTCAGACTTTATTTCGATTAACCTTCTGCCATCAACATTGTTATTAGCCACGTTTTAATACATTGTTTCTCCTCTTTTTCTAGTTATTTTAACCACAAACACTACAACATAAAATTGTTAAGTTAGTTTGTATATATTTTAGCCGGTATTGAGTATCCAAACAAATGCAAGCATGTACTCGTATGTAGGTACAATGTTGCTAAATGGTGTTGTTCGACTCAGATACAAGATGATCTTGACTTGGTTTTGAAATGAAGCTGCAGACAAATTTATTTTTTTTTTCAATGCAACAATTTAAAATAATTTTTAACATTAGCGAGTAGTCTACAAATACCTACACTGAGCCGAAAATACAATGATTTTTTTAACCATGTGTCAGGTTAAATTTTTCATGATAACGAAGACAAAATAACGTTATATAAGGTCAAATGTACATACAAAATAGTTGAGTTAACATTATATAAGGTTGGATTTTTCAAGAGAGAGAGACAGAAAAGTGTGCGACATAAACAAAAATTAGATAATTCGGCTCTGTTGTATCGAAGTTTTTGATCTGCTTTGTGTTATACGAAGAAATAAGTTACACGAAGTTGCAACGTTTGCGTCCCATCTTATCCCATCCACTCGTTTTCCTTTCTTCCTCTGCTCTGAATGTTTGTAATTGTGAGAAAGATCATAAGACAATTTATCTCGTTTTTTTAAAAAACATCCACCAAGTGCAAGTGCTAGCTGTACATCTTCATAGCGCAATATCATTGCTTTTCGGACAGTTCGAAGACTATACGCAAAGGGTAATTCTCATTAATCATAATGGGACTCCCGTATAAGTCATTTGATTTGTAGCCGAAGTAATCGTTGCCAAAGACTTCTAAAGAAAAACCTTGGCGGGCTTGGAAACAGCTGCACAGTCTGCCTGGCAACCGTAACCAATATATTTCACCAATTTTTTAGTTGATTCTGAAAAAGATACAACCAAAAGGTCTCGAACCAGAATAAAAACTGTTCAGATCATAATAATACTCGTAATGAAAAAGACCGAATAAATGTAAACAAAACAAAAACATAACTAGTAGGTTACTTTAATATTGAAAATTGTAACAGTAACTATATTTCTGGTTAAAAGATATAATCAATAACTAGTTTACTTAACAATAAAAATGATTTCTATACCAATTTTCATAGGTTATAATATTAACAATTTTATTATGAAATTGAACATGTATTGTTTCAATAAATAAACTATGAAATAGTAATATTAACAATTTTCATGGTTAAAAACAATGCATTGTTAAAACAACAATAATTATTTTAAAATTAACAATTTTCATGGTTAAAAATTCAACCATAGAATAGTTAAATTAACTATTATTATTGTTAAATACCATTCAACAACAAAACGTTCAAATTAACCTTATATAACGTAGACTCCAAATCATGTTTATTTATGGTTAAGTTAACCTTATATGTGACAGCGCATAGAGAAAGGGACCTAAGGGTAAATCAATCATAAATTTTCACTTTTTTTTTTGATGTGGACAACCTCTGAGCATCGAATGAAACCGATCCCATGCCCCAAAAGTGTTCCCTCCCAGAGATATGCGCGTTTTATGAAAGTGATGGTACACCAGAGATACACGTATTTAAATCTGTAAAATGACTCTCCTGAACAAAACTGGTTTTTACCCTTAGGTCCCTTTCTAGTTTGCGCGTCACATATAATGTTATTTTTCTTCTAAGTGTAGGGTTTTTATACCATACTCATATATCATGATCTTTTCTGAGCAGTTACAAAAAAAAATCCCCCTACTTCACAGAACGCTACAAAACTAATCATCCATCATTCCGCAAATATTCAAGGGCTGCATCAAACCATTTTTCTTCTATACAAACCAATTTTTGATAGCTGAAATTCTAATAATTTCTGTGGTGTTCTTTTGAAACTGCCCTAGCTTGACATAGCCAAGCTCTCTCGCCCCTAAATAGATATCAGGTTCTTCGTTTGAAAAATATTGTGTAATTTTCTCTTTAACCTTGTAGCATTATTTAAAAAATCATTTAGAGCCACCGAAACTATCAGCATGATGATCATCTCGATCATCATCTGACACACAATTAATCGTCGTGTTTTTCCGGCTCCCCACATGAGTGATCATCGTTCGTTTGTTCATTCATGCCAAGTCAATTGATCGCTCCACACTCTACTTAACCTCTGGACAATGTGATCTGTGTTAAGCAGAAAAAAAACCAAGAGTAACAAATATCTCATCTTCCCCTTTGTGTCCCGCTTGTCACTCACGCCTCCCTCTCTCCTGCCTACAACGTGGCTTAATCGTATTTTCGATGATTGATTTTTTTTATTCAGTTTATTAAGAAAAAAACACTCTTTGACCGTAGATAACTAGTTGATGGTGGGACGACGTCGTTCATTGACAGACAGACGGACTAAAATCTACGTCTCTTTGAGAAGTTCGACAACATTTAAAGCCTCAAAGTCAAAACTTCAAAAAAACAGTGACTTGTTGTTGAATCAAGCGGAACATCATGTACTGCGCAAGCTTACGATCAATTCAGTCGTTCATATGTGGAACAAACACCTTCAGAGTGCCGGACTCGAGTACTTTTTAGTACCAGAACAATTCAGCATTGATAATAGCAGAAGCATACGAGGGTTGTGTAAGAATTATGACTAAACTCTTATGCTTTTTGATTTACTATACATTATTGGTTTACTGATGGATAGGAATTGGAGACAACTTCAACAATGAAATACACTACAAAAATATGATCTAACATTCACGATAGCCGGTTCTATGGACCGGATTGACGCGAAGAACAATTCTTCGGCCTGGGGCTGTTATCTAGGCACACAGTTGCCGCTACAACAACAACGATATGATCTTCCGCAGAAAAGTCTACTACGGGGAAAACAATCAGGACCATATGTCGCAAATAATTTACAATGATTTGCAGTTTTAGTTCTAAGGTTATGTACAACTTTTTATTATCTAGAACGTCCATTTATTTAATGGTGCATTTTTATAGCTTTTTTCTATTTTGGTGGCCAACTTGAAGCATCATTTTAACGTCGATGGATCAAAGGGCACATCGATCATTTTAAATTTTACTTTTTCTAAGATAATTACTATTTATTTTATCTCGAAGGACTATTTCATTTAAAAGCCCTTGATTTTCGGGGCAAATGTAAATTATTAATTAGTTTAATTTTTTTTGAAGGGACGACTTCTAAGGTTATTTAGTATTTTTTTTTTGTTATCCCGATGAACCTGTTTTTGTCGACTACAGTTTTTTTTTTATCTATTTTCTGGGTCAACTCGAATGACCATTTGCTTGATGGGTATGACCAGAAAGTCAAGGACCACTTCAAATGTATTTTAATTTGTTAAGGATTACCCTTAAAAAGCGTTTGCAAATTTGCATGTATAAATTGGAAAAAAAATGCAGGTAGTATGTGGAAGCTGGTTAATTTTGTTCCCAAAGAATTATTTTAATTTAAAAACTTTTTTTTTTTATAAATTTTATGGAATATTTCATATACATTATACATTTTATAAAAATGTTTGTCTTATATTTTATTAGTTTTCATATATTTTATTAAAGTTCTTCATAAACAGGGTGTTACAACAAGAAATTCAAATTTTTTTAATTAATGTATTTCATTTTTTTATTGTTAGAAAAATTCAATTTAATTTTATATGACTAATTGAAGATAGATGACCTTCATGCTCATCCATTCATATAAAGTTGGGTCGCTTCAAATTTTGTTTTAATGGACTGCTTCAATTCAGTCAAATTCTAGGTTTTGTTTTGCTTGACATTACCCCATTAAAAAAGTCTAGTTCAGTCAGGTCTGGTGATCTTGGGGGCAAGAGGAAAGTGAAAATTCAGGATTTTTAATTTGCTAAGGAATATTAGTTCGAGCTCTGCCCAAACTGTTCTGGCTTTATGTGCAGTAGCTCCATCTTGCTGGCATCAAATGCTGTTGAATCTGGTACGTCTTGGGCGCAGTTCTAGGTAAAAAAAACTCCTTCAATATCTTTAAGAAGGATACCCATTGACAGTCACTGTTACACCGTTTTTTTTGGAGAAGTATGGACAATGTGGCTTGATGAAACTGCGCACTAGACAGTAACTCGTACTGGGTACAGTTCCGTCTCATAGAGTATTTGTGAATTGGATTCAATTCATGTACGGCAATTTTGTCTGTTTACTCTGCCGTTTAGATCCAAATGTGCCTCAAATGTGCCTCATCAGGTATAAAAAAGCAATTTATTAAGCTGTTGTCTTCTTCGGCAATTTCAATAATTTTTTGGCAAAATTCCATTCGAATTGGCAAATCCAGAGGGTTTAACTTGCATATAATTTGGACTTTGTACAGAATTACTAGTTTCTGTACAAAATCCAAAGTCGCCATGAATTATCCGCTGTAATGACTGCAAATTGCACCGATAAGTTTTCGCTTGGATTTGCCTGAATTGACAATGCACAGCCGCGATGGTGTCTTGAACTCGAACATAGGGATCTCGATGGTACGGTCCTCGCGCGAGGCTTCCAGATTTGGCAAATCCCCTGTTCGGTATCGTATCCCAAGCATTCTTTTTGACAAATCTTAGTTCTAACTTTCGAACTAAAATAAAGAATAAGCCGATTACTCACAACAAAAACTATTACGTTTTGTTTTTGTAGCACGATTAGTGCGCCACCCTGTATTTGATTAAAGTTTTATTACAAAAAATATAAAAAAAACTTTGGAAAAAAGTCTGAGCTCATAAATTGCTGCATTTATTCATTAACTTTCAGCAGTTTTCTTCAAATTTCATTTAAGCATCTGAAGTTTTTCTAATCCGAATGAAGACTGTACTTGCATGGTCACCCATGGGCCCCATCACTGAACAAAATTTTGGTCGAAAAAAGCGGATCTACCCGTTTCACCGAACGTTCATTTCCATAATACAGTTGCCAGCATTTGAAGGAAATTATATTCAAAAAATAATGCCATACAACGTCCTTTTAAATTACAAATAAAGATTCCACACTTGATTTGAATTTTTATATTTTTTTGTTCTGAAAAAATACCTCTAGATGGATTACCCTTTATTAAAAAAATATATCAATATGATTTTTGACCAACCTAGCCATACACTCCTCCCTCGTTTTTACTGACATTAAGCGCTTTACTTTTATTGATTGAGAAAAAAAACATACCTGAAACATATTATAACCGGTACAAGCGAAGTACGAGTACCCCCCTGGACGACGGAGGTGCGTTTGGCTGGTGATCGCCCCGTCATTGCTTTGGTGTCTCTTTAGTTTTTTTTTTTCAAAAATTTGTTTTATTGTAAGATTTCAACAAGGAAGGGCGGGCGATTGGGAGACTTTCTTCCCATTGAGATGTGCTCGTTTTGTACACCACCATAAACTGATCAATAACCATTACGAGAGTGATGATGATAATCATCATAAATCATCATCATCATTATAGCGTAGCCACCAGCCAAGTGTGAAGAAACATCATTTCTAATGCGAGGTGTATGACGCATTTCGTAGACAAGTTTTTTGTCTGTTTTTTAATCCGCAATTGTTTAACATTTTTTTCATATTTTTGTTTGCCGGTTGTTTGGTGCCTTTCGAGTTTGATGACTTTAGGGCTTTTCCACTGCCGCTTTCGGTCGGCATTCGTCGGCCTTTCTGAGTCTCTTGATAAGTTTCGTTATGGTCGCCAAAGATCAAAACCCCATCAAATAAATTTTAAATTTTGTTGCGTTCGTCTTGGTCTTGATGGTTTTTGGAAGAGTGGTTCCAAACAGGCGTTAAAATGTTTTCGGTACCTCGACGTTAGAAAAAAGCACCGCTACATATGGGTTACGGTAATTAATTTGGAAAGAATTACAAGTCAGCAAGAAAGTACACACAAACGAACAATGTGGCATTTCTCAATGTCAATGTCTTTTTTTTGAGATGGCTGGTGGAGAGGTCAGTGAACTTTTTGTTTTCTTAATAACTTTTTTTTGTAGAATTTTGTAACATGTGACTGTTCGACAAAAAAACAGTGAATTTTTCTATGAGACCTTTTTTATGGTGCTCTTTCAAATTGAGTCTTAATAAAGAAAAGTATTTTGATGCCTTTTGCGACTCACTGGAACAGATAAATTTGTTTAAAGAAGAATTATTTTAATTTAAAAACTTTTTTTTTTTATAAATTTTATGGAATATTTCATATACATTATACATTTTATAAAAATGTTTGTCTTATATTTTATTAGTTTTCATATATTTTATTAAAGTTCTTCATAATCAGGGTGTTACAATAAGAAATTCAAATTTTTTTAATCAATGTATTTCATTTATTTTTTTTATTGTATAAAAAAATTCAATTTAATTTTATTAAAGATAAATGACCTTCATGCTCATCCATGCATAATTTGCTAAGGAATATTCGTTCGAGCTCTGCCCAAACCGTTCTGGCTATATGTGCAGTAGCTCCATCTTGCTGGTAGCAAATGCTGTTGAATCTTGGGCGCAGTTCTAGGTAAAAAAAAACTTCTTCAATATCTTTAAGAAGGATACCCATTGACAGTCACTGTTACACCGTTTTTTTGGAGAAGTATGGACAATGTGGCTTGATGAAACTGCGCACTAGACAGTAACTCGTACTGGGTACATTTCCGTCTCATAGAGAATTTGTGAATTGGATTCAATTCATGTACGGCAATTTTGTCTGTTTACTCTGCCGTTTAGATCCAAATGTGCCTCAAATGTGCCTCATCAGGTATAAAAAAGCAATTTATTAAGCTGTTGTCTTCTTCGGCAATTTCAATAATTTTTTGGCAAAATTTCATTTGATTTGGCATATCCAGTGGGTTTAACTTGCACTGGACTCACTGGAACAGATAAATTTACTTGGTATGGAAAAATCGCAGTTTTTTTTCTAGATTGTTATACAAGTGCCATCGCAGTTTTTGAAAAATTTTAGGCCCTTAGAGAATTCAAACTTTTTTCGGGCGAAGTTGGCCATAAGAGGAAAAAGTTTCGCTTTAACACTAAATCCTGTCTGTAGGCGACTCGATTTTTTTACTCGATAATTTTAATGTAAGGTTCTTTTTACTGTAAATTTTCTTATCAATTATTTATTAGATAAATGTATTCTTTAAGATATGTCGTTTTTTAATAAAAAAAATATTTGAAAAATTAAAATTTGTTACTTATTGAAAAAGTAGCCTTACAGGCAAGGGAAGATTATTCTTAGTGTAAAAATAAGGTTTAGTGTTCCAAGGTTAAGGGAAGGTCAAAGGAAACTAGAACAAAGTGAAATTGTTTTAGGTACGAGGGATGCTATATCAATTTCTGGCTAAGGCAACACTAAGTGTTTCCTGGCGCCATCTGACATTTCCACTGGAAAGTTTGACATTTTTAAGCATAAACGTACTCGGGACGTTTTGACGTTAGACCATCATTTGTGCTGTTGGCAATTTAGAAAAAAAAACGAAATTAACATTTTCGTGCGATCCCTTTTCACAAGTTTCGACGTAGATTATCACGACAAGAGTGCATCGATGAACTTAAATCTTTGAAGCACCATCCTTTGCACTGTGAAAAACTAGTTTAATGAATTCAATCGTGACCGACGCTCGCTCAACGACGAAGGTCGTTCAAAAACGGCCGTTGTGCCAGTGAACATTGATGCTGTGCGTGAACTGATAATGCAAGATCGTCATGTGACATACCGTGAGACAGAGGCACTTTTGGGCATTTCTTTCACCAGCATACATTCGATATTGCATGAACACCTGGCCGTAAAAAAGGTTTGTGCTCGTTGGATCCCGCACAATTTGACAATCGCTCAAAAAAAGGCTCGTGTCGATTGGTGCAAAGAAATTTTGAAGAAATACGATTGCTTCACAAGACGTTTATAAGATCGTCACAGGTGACGAATCATGGATCTATGCGTAGGAGCCCGAAACAAAATAGTAATCGACTGTGTGGGTCTTTGCAGACGAGCTAAATCCAACGAAAGTTGTTTCTGCAAGAAGCACTTCGAGGCAAATGGTCGCCTGTTTCTTCGGCAATACTGGTCATGTTCCGCTTGAGCAACATAGGAGGGTCAATTCTGAGTGGTACACCACTATTTGTTTGCCTGAAGTCTTGGGAGAAATTCAAAAACGATGAACAGAAGACGAATCATTGTGCACCATGGCAATGCGAGCTTTCACACATCGGCTAAAACCACCGCCTTTTTGACCGGCCAAAACGCCGAGTTGATGGGTCATCCGCCGTACAGCCCTGACTTGACACCCAATGACTTATTTTTATTCCCGCACATCAAGAAAAAAATAAGTGGTTAACGATTTTCGTCGCAAGAAGATGCTGTTGAAGCGTTCCAAAGCCATGTTTTGGAGGTGTCTCAATCGGAGTGGAAACAGTGCTTCGACAGTTGGTTTGAGCGCATGCAAAAGTCTATTGATCTTAAAGGAATATATTTTGAAAAACAACAAAACCATTTTCGATGATAAATATTCGCATTTTCATTATTAGGCCAGAAATATATACAGCTGCCCTCGTATTTGCTCATCATGTAATTTGTGCACGAACCATGGCTTAAATGGGGACTGTTAGTTGAGACACAGTTAATATCTTAAAAAAGGGCCAAGGTTGCTGGACATCATGATTCTGTGGTCCCAAAAACGTTTCATATGATAATTTAAAGTTATTAAAATTTCGTTACTTACATTTTTAAAATCTACTAAAACCTTGAACTTGGTCGCGTACTTGTAGGGACTCAAAAAACGGACCTTGTTGTCACATGGAGCAATCAATAGTAAATATGGATAACATGTACTCTTATTACAGTATTTACAAAATGTGCTTTAATTAAGCGAGCTTCAACTTTACGAGAAAAAAAATGTCATTCTAACTCGGGGGAAAACTTTTTCGGCCCGCACTTAATTCTGGCCCAACTAACGACGTGTTCCTCCATACGACGTTAGACAAGTTAAACTATTTTTAAAATAGGTTCAAAGTTGTTAAGAACAATTTCAAGTTCACATACGAGTATGTATGTAATTTAAAGCATATACTCATGTATAAGTATACTCAGTTTATGTAAATAAGTACATATGTATTATAATGGTGTATATAATTACAAACATATTTACAATGGAATTATAAGCATTACAAATGACTGACAACATTTGTTAGAATAAGAAAATATGGTCGCTATCAACGTCATCAGCCATCCCATCCGCCATCGTCGGTCGTCATCATTATACTTAATCATCGCCATCAAACGGAAAATCGTCTTCATTAAAGTGTCACTCTGAGGACTGCTTCAAACAGCAACCATTCAACGGAATGCCGGTATGGATGACTGACTGGAATGATTGTAAAGAAAAGAAGACGCATATCTTCTCCGCCGCTGTCGTCGTCATCATCATATGGACGACGACAACGACGTCCATTTAAGCACATACTTCTTGACGCTATTTAGCGCCATTCTCTATTACCACTCACTCACTATTCGCTACTCTTGTATTGAGAAGAAGTATTTGTTGTTTGATGAAGAAAGAAAAACGCGTTTTCATTATAAACGGAGACAGCGCATAAAAACGATTCACTTATTTATACTTTCTCGTATGAAGCAAAAGATTAACAGGGTGGCACGATGAGAGTGGTAAGAAAGGATTAAAAGCTTCTAAACAGCGACCACATACCCTAATAGGAATTGATTCTGGTTTATTATACCAATCTCAGTTGTGACGCAAACAAATATTGGTTATAGCGGCACGTTTTCTTGTTTTTCATCGCTGATTATATTTTTTTGCTATTACTGGAGGTTAATGTTCTATAAAGTCAATATAACCTACCTGGTTGACCCATCGGTTGTACACGCAGAGAAAAGATGGTTACTATATGGTCGCGGCAACAATAGTATGTTCTCTGCAGTAAAAGTATGGTCGTCGCAACCATAGTATTGTTTTTTGAATTTAATTTTGACAATAGTATAATTGCGGCAATATTAATATTGTTGAAATGTAACAAAAGTATTCTTGCCAAATTTAAAAATGAAAATATGGTTGTAGCAACAATATAAATATGGTTAGTGTGACAAAAGTATTGTTTCAAGGTTTTTATGTTAACAATAACATAATTACGGCAATCATACCGACAAAACCTTAATTTTTTTTAATTTGATATTTTTACGATTCTTACGCAATAATATTAATAAAAATTAAATATTTAAAAAAAAAACTACGGATTAGTATAACTAAAATATTATTAATAAATGATTTTTTTCTACTGTTAAATAAATCACTCCAATTGTTACATAACATACTTAATAAAATTCTTTATTGTTGAATAACAACGTATTCCAGTCTTTACAAACAATTTTGGGGATCATAGAATGGTTGTGCGTAAGTCATACCATGGTTGTGAGGATCATACTATGGTTGTACGTTAAACAAACTATGGTCATGAGGATCATAATATGATTGTGCAGATCATAGTATGGTTGAATGTGAATAATAATATGGTTGTGGGGATCATAGTATGGTTGTGTGTGAATGATTCGATTTTTGTGAGGACCATAATATTGTTAGGGGATCATAGTATGGTTGTGTGTGAACCATACTATTGTTGTGATGATCATAATATTGTTGTGCCACATCCATATAACCAACAATAGTATGGTGCTCTTCGAATATTGTTACCCCAACCATACTTTTTTTCTGCGTGTAACAATTACAAAAATACAATTGCTTACAATGTTTTGGAGCTAAGTTCTTTGCTGAATTAAGCACTCAATATCATGATGCTAAATATTTTTGTTCATTTGCTCATGCTTTTCACTATGATATTTTGCCTCTACAGCAGGGATCACCATAATTTTAAATACAACTGTTCTTGATGTTCTTGAGTAGCTGACTCAGTGTTCACAACGTTTAATCCACCCTGGTAGATCTACTGGTTTTCATAATTACAAAAATAGTTACGCTTACAATTAATTTTGTGAAGCTTTGCGGCTTAATAAATTAACAATATTTTGTAAGCACTCAATATTTTGCATGTAGTTCTACTGGTTCTTTTACTTAATACTGTTTTTCCATAGGCATACATCAGGGCAGTTTGCCCTTGCTGAATTGTATTTTTGTTCAAATAGATTAACTATTTTTATTTATTAATGCAGAGTTCATCGAAGTAGACTCACTCACTACTGATAAGCATCCTTATTGGCAATCCTGCTTGTTTCTATAATTACAAATATAATCCCTGCCCATGTTTGTAAGCTTTTAGATTTAGCTGAACCAGATTTTTTTTTTGTTAGCACCCTCTTCTTTTACAAATTGTGATCTTTCCTCTTACATTTGTTGATGTTTTAAATATCAATTGAGATATACATACATTTTAGCTGATTGATACATACATTTTGCCCAAATAACCAAATAAAGTATAAATTTGTATTTACCGTTGATAAATAAGAACCAAAACAAACATGCTTACACATTACTAGAACTTTGGTGTTTTGCTGAATTGAAACATTTTTGTAAGCACTGATTATTTTGCAAATCTCAAGATCGTTTTTTGGTTTTTATCTAGTAGGTAGCATAAATGATGCAAAACTATTTTGCAAAATATCATATTTTGTTGAACCAAATTAAATATAGTTTTATTCGTATTTTACTGATTTTGTAAATGAAATTTTTGAATTATATATAATTTTGTAAAAAAAAAAACGAAGTATATTGTGCAAAATTGTATTACTAATGAGGAAGTACCAAAATAATCATGCTAACAATTTACAGAACCTTAAGGTTTTGTGGAACTAAACAATTTTGTAAGCAATAAACATATTATAATCTTTACATTTTATTATTACGTTTGTATATGTTTTAAATATGATAGAAGCAAAGAACTTCAGCTGAATTGCCAATTTGTTGCCCAAAGACATTTTTTTTGTAAGTTCAAATAAAAAAACTCTTCAAGTCGCAGACCTTCTTTCAAAGAAATCAAAGATATTTTGTAAATTCTATTATTTTGTACATTAACGAGTAGTGATGCCTTACTTTTTTCAGAATCTTGATTCTGTTATTTTTTAAGCACGGTATTTGTAACTTTTTCAAAGACCTTTATTACACTTATTCTTGTTTTAAGTATAAATGGTTTAAAAAACTATGTTGAATGGCGTCTGCCCGAAATGCAAAGTTTTGCAATTTATTGGTTTAAAGGTTAAACACTTTAAAGATTAACTTCAAAGAACTGTTTGAGTTCTTATATTTTAAACGTCTTTAATAATGCTTAACATTTTTTTAAATAACACTAAATTTGCTGAATTCAGTCATTTTCTTAAGACTTTACAATTTTGTGAACCAAAGGTTGCTCTTGTTCGGTTTTTAGATTTTCTCCCAAGACTTCAGGCAAACAAATTGTGGTGTACCACTCAGAATTGACCGTCCTACGTTGTTCAAGCGAAACAGTCGTCACATGACCAGTTTTGTCGAAGAAATAGGCGACCATTTGCTTCGAAGTGCTTCTTACACGAACAACTTTCGTTGGATTTGGCTCGTCTACGAAGACCCAATCGACCCGGTCGATTGCTGTTTGGCTCATACGCATAGATCCATGATTCGTCACCTGAGACGATCTTATAAATGTCTTCCGAAGCACCGCGATCGTATTTTTTCAAAATTTCTTTGCTCCAATCGACACGAGTCTTTTTTTTGAGCGATTGTCAAATTGTGCGGGATCCAACGAGAACAAAACTTTTTTACGGCCAGGTGTTCATGGAATATCGAATGTATGCTGGTGGAAGAAATGTCCAAGGATGCCTCTATCTCACGGTATGTCACATGACGATCTTGCATTATCAGTTCACGCACAGCATCAATGTTCTCTGGCACAAAGGCCGTTTCTGGACGACCTTCGTCTATGAGCGAGCTTTGGCCACGATTGAATTCATTAAACCAGTTTCTCACAGTGCTATAGGATCGAGCTTCATCGCCCTGCAAAGATTTAAGTTCATCGATGCACTCTTGTCGTGATAATCCAATTCGAAAGTTGTGAAACATGATCGCACGAAAATGTTCACAAGTTAATTCCATTTTTGCCAAATTGATTTTTTCAAGTCACTGTAAACAACACAAATGATGGTCTTACGTCAAAACGTTCTGAGTACGTTTATGTTAAAAAATGCCAAACTTTCCATTGGAAATGTCA
Source organism: Hydrotaea diabolus (assembly GCA_963513945.1). NCBI lineage: Eukaryota > Metazoa > Arthropoda > Insecta > Diptera > Muscidae > Hydrotaea > Hydrotaea diabolus. Next base: position 106,451,198 of record OY740718.1, read on the forward strand.
GATGGTGCCAGGCAACTCTTAGTGTTGCCTAGGCCACAAATATATATAGCAACCCTTAATAATTTGATTTAAAATAATGCTTTTACAATTCAATGAATATATTAAAGAACGAAGAACAATTTAAAGGACACATGTGTTATTTATTTTAATTCGTTGGTAATGAAGTCTAAAAATAACATTTGTATACGAATACATACGAGGGCGACCGCAAAAGTAACTGGCCTAACATAAAAGAACCGTTTTTTTTGAATTATTATTATTTATTTTTCAACATAATCTCCTTCCAACTCAATACACTTCATCAAACGTTTTTCAAGTATTTTAATTCCATCCGAAAAATAAGATTTTTCCAGACCTTTAAAATATGTCTCAGTTTCAGCAATAACCTCGCTATTGGACGAAAATTTTTTGCCACCGAGAAATCTTTTTAAATTTAGAAACAAGAAATAATCAGAAGGAGCTAAATCTGGACTGTATGGTGGATGCGGAGCAATTTCAAACCGTAATTCGGCCAGTTTTTGTTGAGTTTAAAATGCAGTGTGTGAAGGAGCATTATCTTGATGAAAAAGAACTTTTTTTTCTAAATGAGGTCGTTTTATCTTGATTTCTTAGGACCACTTTTACCAGCTTCTATCCATTGTTTTGATTGTTCTTTGCATTCTGGGATGTAGTGATGGATCCATGTTTCATCAACGGTTATGAATCGGCGCAAGAACTCTATTGGATTACGCTGATAAATCGCTAAAAGCTCCTCGGAATTGGTCCAACGGACGAATTTTTGAGGCAAAGTCAACAAATCATCATCATCATCATGTAAAATACTCCAAACTTGTTTTTCGTGTATTTTTACAATATCAGCAAGTTCTCTGAGCTTTATTCGTCTATCTTTAGTCACTTCATTAAATATTTTTCTAATGTTTTCAATAGTAGTAGCAGTTTTCGGTCTTCCAGAGCGTTGTTCATCTTCCGTACTTGAACGACCCATTTTAAATTGTTGAACCCAGGATTTCACGGTGGAGTATGATGGTGCATTATCACCATGAACAGAATCCAATTCATCTTTGATTAATTGTGGCGTATAACCATTCATATAAAAGTGTTTAATTACCGCACGAAACTCTTTATTTTCCATTTTTCAAAAATTATAAAGCTTGTTTACTTCAATCACCTGTAACAAAGAAAATAATCATTAAATATTTCGGAAATTTCGACAGATGGCTTATAAAAGATTGCTTTTTAAAAACAAAACAAAAAGTTGCTAGTAAAACACAAAATGTGCCAGGCCAGTTAGTTTTGCGGTCGCCCTCGTGTTATGAACAACTTCAAAATTCGCTAAAATTCGGTTATTTGTTTTGCTCTTTTAGTACACAAAATGGTTTCAGCAACTTTAAATCATGTTTGAAGTGAATATTTTTTAAAAGCCCTCAGCTGAATAGCAGGCGTGTCATACTCTTGTTGTTGTAAAGCTCAATATTTTTTTTTGTTATTATTTTACAATCCTCTAAAAACAGAAAAAAGCATAAGAGAAAACATGTCTAACATTCTTTGCGGTTGGAGTCTGTTGTATTCCTGTTGTCATTTGGCATTGTCACCATCAAAAGCCTTTTGACCACAATTGTTTGTGACGGCATTTAAGACTTTTCAGAATAAACAAGATTCTTTAACGCGCTGCACGCATTTTCCTCCTCAGTTTGTTTGTTATTTTTCGTTTCGTTTATCTTCTTAGATTTTCTCTTGGCCATTATTCACTCTTTTCTATTTAAGAGTGAATAAAAGTGACATTGGAATGCGTGAAGCTGGCTCTGGCAGCGGCGAAGAAAGAGCGGAGCCTTATACTACACATGCGCGCCGGGCCTGTCGCCACAGTTGTTGTTCTATAATTCATTGCCGATTGTGGTCTGGTTTTCATTTGCGGTAATTACATGTGATATGTCCATTGGGGGTAAGTTTTCCTTATGGCCTGGCCAGTGGAGAAAAAAAAGAAGAGTAAAACAACCGCTTCTTCTTTTAAAGATCATTTAGGAAATTGTTAAAATACTGATTTCTTACTTAGTCCGTCTGTCGGCAGTGTTTAGTTACCTACCTACCGGCAGCAATTGTTGTATGTTGCTGCTGTTGTTGTCATTATCCGAACCAAGCGATCATCATAAAGAGAAAGTTTTTATTACTTGTGGTTGTAGTCATTGTTGTTGTTGCTGCTGCAATTGTTGTCATCGTTATAATGACAAGAGCGTACGCTGACTTTGTATAGAAATAATAACTTTTAATTTTGTTTTAACGAAAATAATTATTGTCAGACGGACGGCGGGGAATAGGTGGACGGAGAGACCAAAAGAACGAGTCTTGTCTTTCCAGTCCTGGTTGTTGTTGTTGTTGTTGTTTATCTTTCTTTACACATGACATTTTCGATCATTGTCAGTTTTAATCGCCCGTACATACTTACGTATGTATGTGTGCGTACATATGGGACCAAAGAGAGAGAAAGAGAAGAAGTAAGTACGAGTGTTTTATTAAAGTTACGTTTATGGTTCTAGGAAATGATAATGCCTTTTAATTCTAATAATAACTTTTAAAAGCCATAAAACTCTACTCCCCGGGAATGTGTTTTTGAATCGTTAAAACAGCAACATGTAATGCTTACAATCGTACTCTTGATAAACAAAAGCCACCAGAGACTAAGTGTTTTTTTTATTTGAAAAAAAAGAACAACACAAGAACTGCCATAGAAAGAAACTCTTTTTTGTTAAAATACTAAAAAATTCTTCAATTATGCCATAAATTGTTCGTATTTTTGTAGTTAACGTTAAAATTAGTACAAATTTAATTAAGCTTAAAATAGTTTTCAGCTTAACGGTTTGCTGAATTAACAAAATTTTGTCAGCGGTGAACATTTTGGAAAGTTCAACACCTTTTTATGTATATGTAGGACATAAAATGCCAGCATTTTTTGAATTAAGTCGATAGCTCAAGAGTTCAGAAATCTTAAAAATAAATAGAAAATTAATTTTTGTATAGAAGCAAAAGATTTCCTTCCTTTTTAGGTTATACTTAGTAGGGACATAAATAGTGTTACAACATTGAACACACCCATTTCAATAGTAGAACTTAACATACCCCGTTGATGTCATATGAGTTTTGAAAGCTAACTTCAATAGCGTTAGTCTGTAACGGGATTTCAACTTTCATCATGGAGTGGTCAGATAATGAGAACCGTATCGCTGAAATAGCGCTTTTCAAGTGTGAAATAAAAAAAGCGATATTTTCAAAATGCTCCGACCACTAGGGATTAGCCCATGTTCGTCTACCGATGCATACAACTGTTTGAGGAGAATGGAGATGTAAAAGACCGCCACCGGTCGGGCCGCCCAAGCTCTGTTCGATCAAGAATTCACAGAAATCCGCTCCGAAAACAGAAAATCATGGCCTGTGAGATGAATATCACGCAAAAGTCCATGAGTCGAATCATTAAAAAAAACTTGGAACTTTGGGCTTTCAAACGACGTACAGGACTGCAGCTTTAAAAAAAATAGGATTGAAAAATGCAAACGTCTTTTGGTGAAGCACGCTGATAACTTGCACAGATAAATTTTGTTCACCGATGAAAAACATTTTGCCGTTCAGGAAAAAATTAAAAAGCGCGGTCATCTGAGTAAGCATCTGAACTGATCCCAAGGGTGGAAAAGGGTCTTCACCCAGCTTCAGTCATGGTTTGGTGGGGTGTCTCTTACGATGGGGTCACTGACCTGCATTTCTGCGAACAAGGAGTCAAAACATCGGCCCAAGATTTACCAAGAAACCATCTCGGAAGCTGTTGTGAAGCCTCTTAACATTTCCCTGTATCAAAACCAGCCATGGACTTTCCAGCAGCATTCTGCGCCGGCCCATAAGGCTAAAACGTCCCAGGCCTGGCTTCGAAACAATTTGCCAGCGTTCATTTCCTCTGAAGAATGGCCCTCAGACAGTCCAGATTTGAACACATTGGATTACAAATTGTGGACAGTTTTAGAGGACAAGGTTTGTCACAAAAGATACCCCAACATTGGATCTCTTAAGACTGCTTTGGTTCGAGCTGTGGCCAATTTTCCAATGGACGAGGTTCGTGCAGCTATTGGCAATTGGCCAGTGCGACTTAAGGCGTGTGTAAAGGCAAAAGGCGGACATTTCGAATAAGTAGATTCTTTTTGGATACAATATACATCAATAAATATATTAAAAAATATTTGGTGCAAAAACATTCAGTACTTTTTATTTTACAGCATAAAACGTGTGTAACAGTATTTATGTCCCTTCTAAATATTTCCGTGTTAGCCCCCAATTATTTTAAGTATTCAAAGCGATTTCTAAATTTTTTTGCTATATTGTACAAAAACATCAGCTGAATTGTATTTTTAAAAGAAATGAAAAAAGTACATGTAAATTAACTCGTAAATATAAGTAAGCACAATAGCTACGAAAATAGTAAAGATTACAAAACTTTCGATCTTTGAGGTTTTTCTCAATTAAAATTTTTTTGTAAGCATAGAGTATTCAAACGTTATTAAAACTTTTTGTTGTACATTCATATGTTTTAAATAAAACTACACTAAAAATCATATGCTGAATGGCATTTTTGAGACTAAAATCTAAAAACTTTGGATTAAACAAGTTCTCAGCAAAACAAATCTAACGAAATGTAAGGAAACCATTGATTGGTTGTATGATTACGACATTTAAAAAGAATGGTATTTTTGGACACCATAATTCACGTTTTAGTTAATTAAAAATTAGATTTAAAAATCATTGATAATTTGTCCGGAAAATACGAAGATAACATGCAACTTATGGGTATTTGCGCCTAATAACTATGAAAATTGTTAAATTATAAAAGCAAGAGATTTTGCTGATTTGAAATATTTGTGAGCATTATGTATTTTGATGTTTTCATCGTTTTTTCCTGTTGCTGCCTATGGTTAAAGTAGAACTACTACCTTAAATAGACTTAGCTGGATTACATTTGTGAGGCTAAAAATTAGTTTGTTTTAGTAAATTATTTTATAAATAAAAATAGCTATGAACCTAAAAGAACTTAATGAACTAAATTAGTTTCGCTGATAGAATTGCACAGAACCATGTGCTGAATTATTTTTTTTGGGTTTCTACATCATCTTTTTGCTATTGACTTTAGAACTGAAAATATAATAAAACCAGCAATAAATGAAAATTTTGAATTCATTCTTGTTTTTGTCAAATTTAAACTAAATAGTTTTGCTTAGAAATGTGTGGAACATTGAAGTTTTAGTTTCATAAAATATTTTGACATTTTCAAAATTTTTGCTTATACTTGCATATCTAAAACCGAATTGCATGCTTAAAGATCACAGTGTCATAATTTTTAATTTAATGTATTTACAACATGATCTGAATTAAGTTGAAATGGAAACCAAGTTTGCGTAACAATTTAACTTTAGCAGTTTGCTGTTATAGAAGTTAGACGTTTTTCAACCTTAAAATTTTGCTGAATTAAGGAAATGTTATAAGAGTTTTCTGAATTTTAACAAATATATAAGTAAAACTAGTTTTTTGTTAACTAATTGAATTGTGCGAAAACTGTAAACACAATTTTTTTATTTCTCAAATTATACTCGCATCAATATTAAAACTAATGACCGAATTTATAATTTTTAAGCTGAATTTATTTAAATATAAATCACATAATATCTTCTTAATTTAGGATTTCGCTTATCGGCAGTTTGTCAGTATTGACAACGCCAGTTTTCTTATTTCTTTTCCACCAGCAAACGAAAACATTTCAAGAATTCCATAAGCAAACATAAAACCACACAGTGTGAACAGAAAGCAATGCATGTGTTTTCTTAACAACATTGTAGACGACGATTATCAGAAAACCGAGCGCAAGCACCTCAGATGGCTGGCCAACAATTTGTAAATACTGTATGTCTGTCCGTCCGTAACATTTTTTAAGGCCCAGGAATTTCAAAACAAACAATTCCGCCAGCCATTAAGCCATGCAATGGATAGAAGAAGCAACACCAGTAACATCAGCCACCCCCCCTAGATATGGATCGCGTGTTTATTTGTGTTGATCTCTGCAACAACAACAAAACCGAAGATCAAATTGACATACCAAATTGAATGTCCACCACTGCCATGTGTTCGGCAGTAAAGTGGTGTGTCTCGCCACTGTCAGGCACATCCATCATGGACTTTGCATTAATGGCACATTAACAGCAGACATATTTGCCAAATGGTGTCAAGAGCCATTCTTGAGAAGCTTGTCAATGAATTTGGACATTAGGAGTTTTATTAGAAAACAATGACACAAGTATCTAAAATTAATTTCTCATGAACATTTATTGGAAGGAAGATGTTAGGGTGGGCTTTTCTACGAATTTCGCTACGACTTGGAAATATTTTAAAGAATTTTGTTTAATTGAAGTTTATTTAATGGTGCATACCAAAATGGTTAAATATGGATGCTTGTAATATATGGGATTATAAAAATTTTGCTGAATGGGGATTTTGAGACTATGATTTGTTTTGAGATTGTGAAGGCTTAGTTTTACTCACGATTGATGTATTCTTTAAAGAGCGCAAAAAGAAAAGATGCTTAAATTATTATTTTTATTTCTTATATTCAAAACGAATTTGATCTTTAAAACTCTTTAGGCTTGAGACAAAAATTCGACCAAAAAAATTTAAAAAAAAATACTGATATTCAGCAAAACATCAAGATGTGAGATTTTTTTTTGACATTCTCCATTTGGCATATATCTACGAGGGCGACCGCAAAACTTACTGGCCTGGCACATTTTGTGTTTTACTAGCAACTTTTTGTTTTGTTTTTTAAAAGCAATCTTTTATAAGCCATCTGTCAAAATTTCCGAAATATTTAATGATTATTTTCTTTGTTACAGGTGATTGAAGTAAACAAGTTTTATAATTTTTGAAAAATGGAAAACAAAGAGTTTCGTGCGGTAATTAAACACTTTTATATGAAAGGTTATACGCCACAATTAATCAAAGATGAATTGGATTCTGTTCATGGTGATAATGCACCATCATACTCCACCGTGAAATCCTGGGTTCAACAATTAAAATGGGTCGTTCAAGTACGGAAGATGAACAACGCTCTGGAAGACCGAAAACTGCTACTACTATTGAAAACATTAGAAAAATATTTAATGAAGTGACTAAAGATAGACGAATAAAGCTCAGAGAACTTGCTGATATTGTTAAAATACACGAAAAACAAGTTTGGAGTATTTTACATGATGAACTTCACATGAAAAAGCTATCCGCAAGAATGCTGCCGCGTTTGTTGACTTTGCCCCAAAAAATCGTCTGTTGGACCAATTCCGAGGAGCTTTTAGCGATTTATCAGCGTAATCCAATAGAGTTCTTGCGCCGATTCATAACTGTTGATGAAACATGGATCCATCACAACATCCCAGAATGCAAAGAACAGTCAACACAATGGATGGAAGCTGGTAAAAGTGGTCCCAAGAAGGCGAAAACTGTTAAGTCAGCAGTAAAAGTAATGGTCACAGTGTTTTGGGATGCAAGGGGTATAATATTTATTGATTATCTTGAGAAAGAAAAAACTGTAAATAGTGAATATTATTGTGCATTATTGGATCGGTTGAGTGAAGAAATCAAGATAAAACGACCGCATTTAGAAAAAAAAGTTCTTTTTCATCAAGATAATGCTTCTTCACACACTGCATTTTTAACTCAACAAAAACTGGCCGAATTACGATTTGAAATTGCTCCGCATCCACCATATAGTCCTTCTGATTAATTCTTGTTTCCAAATTTAAAAAATTTCTCGGTGGCAAAAAATTTTCGTCCAATAGCGAGGTTATTGCATATTTTGAAGGTCTGGAAAAATCTTATTTTTCGGATGGAATTAAAAAACTTGAAAAACGTTTGATAAAGTGTATTGAGTTGGAAGGAGACTATGTTGAAAAATAAATAATAATAATTCCAAAAAAACGGTTCTTTTTATGTTAGGCCAGTTACTTTTGCGGTCGCCCTCGTATATATCTCATGATTCTTCGTCAAAATGACTTAAATAGTAAGAGCGAAATCTCAAACGTTATAAATTTCGTAAGCATGTACGAATTTTGTACTTACCTCTATGTCTAGTACTTTAAACTGCCTAAATCGTTTAAATTCTTAAACAATTTCCAAGATCTTTAAGGTATACGTTCTAAGAACTGCTCCAAACAATTTTGTTTACTTTCCTAGCATTTACATCCCACTTAAGTTCAAGAGAGAAAGAGAACGAGTTGAAAATCAAAACAACCACCTTTTCAACTGATATCTATAAAAGTGTTCTTTTCTTTCCCGTACAACGTGCTTCCCATGTCAATCAATGAGGTATTGAAGACTCCGAAAGCCAAGAATCATAAAGATTTTGTTATGAAAAGACATAAAAACCCAAACAAATGGTTCACATGCCCAAAGGCATCTGTGACGGCTCAGCACCGCTTCGTTCTCAACTTATCTCACATAAAAGCTGGCGGGATTTAAACGGCAATCAATGGCTTTATGAACAACATGTGGCTATTGTTGTTGTTGACTTTAGTTACTATTTATGTCTATGTCGATGCCAATGCCGACGATGAAGACTCTTTTTAGATTTGTCTAAATAATGACTAAGACTAGAGTGAACTACAGAGATTAAATCATCATCACCAAAGCTTTTTTTTAGAAGAGCGCGGGCGTACGTGTGTTTGGTCTTTGCCAAGGCGCCAATGATATTTCTTTTTTCGTTTTTATTTGAATTGTCTTGCAAAGTTTTCCGTTTTTAGTAAGAATAATTTTCGAAAGTTTTCCATTCAATAAATGGACATTTTTTGAATTCACTTTTCGAAACCGTATTTACTTTGTGTTGGGTTAATCGATTTTTTCTTTATAATTTTTTCTCTCTTGCTTAGCTGTCGTTATTATTATGAAACTTTATTGCTTTTATCTTAAGCGCTCACGATTTGATGTTTTAGAAAAGAAGTGGGTAACACTAAATCGAACGACGGACTCCCCCATACTTGTTAGCAAATGCTGCTGCTTTGCAGCTTTCGATAGTTAGATCAGACTATATAAAGCCTCATAAAGTCGCAGATTTAAAAGCCGACAATGACTAGTTTTTATTTCATATTTATCCACCATCGCCTCGTATGAGTATGTGAGTGAAATTCGAAATGCAAATTTGCCCAATAGAATAAATGAAACAACAATGTTGTCATTATGACAGTTTTACATTAACTATTAGTGCATTAATTTAATTATAAATGAATAAATATTACTTTTGCAGTAATTGACTTAAGAACGCCGAACAGCACAACAAAGCACAGATGTGAGATAAAGGGACAGACATACAGAGACGTTGGCGATTAACAGAAGTATTTATATTAATTTAATATGCAAATGCGTCGGATACATGTAATGAAAAATTCATCCAAAAGGTTACATGTGTCATTGTGAAATAAGAAACAAAATATTTTAGACAAGATTAGTTGAACAAATTTCAATGCACTTAATAAACGGCTTTAAGTACCCAGCATTTGTTGTAAGCATATGCTGTACAATGTTATTAAGCACGTTTCAGTGCAAAATGTATCTTATTTTGACTAATTCAGCTTAATATGATATCATTCAGCCAACTTAACCCATATATGTCCATGTAAAAAAAAGTCTCAAGTATTAGTTTTGCCAACGTTTATTTAAATTCGCCAAGTTCAACAGCAAAAATACAATTCAGCTAAAGTATTCGTGAAATTTTCGACTAAAATTTAAAAATCAATTTTCAAATGGCGAAAACTAAGTTTGACTTGCTAAATTCTGCTATCAAAATATAGTTTAGCTTAGGATTGTTGAGGATTTTTATTAAAGTTTACCTAAATACATAACTTTTCAGCTAATATTTTTTTGGCATTCACGTAAACACTTTGTTCACAAATATAGGGTGATCCATCTAGAGGTATTTTTTCAAAACAAAAAAAATATAAAAATTCAAATCAAGTGTGGAATCTTCATTGGTAATTTGAAAGACCATTTTATGGCATTTATTTTTTGAAAATAATTACCTTCAAATGTTGGCAACTGTGTTATGGAAATGAGCGTTAGGTTAGAAACGGGAAGATCCGCTGTTTTCGACCAACATTTTGTTCAGTGATGAAGCAAATTTCTGGCTCAAAGGCAAAATCAAACAAAATTTGCCGCATTTGGGCTGAATAGCAATAAGAGGTGCTATTATACCCAGAGAAAACCACGGATTGGTGCAGTTTATAAGCTGGTGGAATCATCGGTGCATATTTTTTCAAAAATGATGATGGCCGGAACGTAACCGTGAATGGAGCTCGCTATCGCCCCATGACATCAATATTTATGCTACCTAAAATTTAAGCCCATAAACTTGACGACACTTGGTTTCAACAGGACAGTGCCACTTGCCATACAGCTGCTCAAAAAATGGATCTATTGAGAGGTCATTTCGAAAAGCAGTTGAGTTGGCCCCCTAGATCTTGTGATATTACACCTTAAGACTTTTTCTTTGGGTCTACTTAAAGTCCAAAGTCTATGCTGGCAAACCAGCTACGATTCTGGTTTTGGAAGCCAACATTAAGCGTGTCATTAAAGCCATACCGGTCAAAATGATCGAACGAGTCATCCAAAATTAGACCCTCAGAATGGAAACCCTGAGGCGTAGTTGCGGCCATTATTTGAAAGAAATTATATTCAAGAAATAAATGCCATAAAATATCCTTTCAAATTACTCATAAATTGCCACACTTGATTTGAATTTTTACATTTTTTTGTTCTGAAAAAATACCTCTAGATAGATCACCCATAGCTAAACAAAATAATAACTTGCGTTGCATTGTTTGTAATGACTGCTTGGGTTAGTGCACTGCAAAAAATTCAGTTATCACACAAAATCATACAAATTCAGCCAATCAATTCATAACTCAGCATTGATAGTGCTGTTTAGTTCACTGCTCTTAATTGGAGGTATTTTAGTCACTTCAAATAAAAATATCGTTCCAATTTATGATTATTTATGATTAAATTCTTTCTAATCTTTTGCAGTTCATTAATGCAATATTTCATCAAAAAAAGAACAGCTGCAATAATAAGCATTGCATATAATGCTAACTATAATGTACAGTTGAAGAAAATTATCATTTGATGGGAGTGGAAAACCCTAATCGTATACTAAAAGAAATCTTATGATGATTTTAGAGAAAGGCAAACCTAAGAATGAAAAATAAAAGATTTAAAGATGAATGCAGTTCTCATAGACACACAAAGAAAAAAATTGTTTGTCTGTAAACATATTTATGTTTGTGTTTTAGAATAATTGGTAAACACAAACATATTCTATGTTTGGGACAACGTTCTAACATATGTGACGCGCAAAATAGAAAGGGACCTAAGGTTAAAACCAGTTTTGTTCAGGAGAGCCATTTTAAAGATTAGGTCCCTTTCTATTTGCGCTTAGAATCGTCGACTTCACTTTCATAAAACGCGCATATCTCTGGGAGGGAACACTTTTGGTGCATGGTATCGGTCTCATTCGATGCTCAGATGTTGTCCACATCAAAAAAAAAAAGTGAAAAGTTGATGAAAAGTTTTGTTTAGGAGAGCCATTTTAAAGATTAGGTCTCTTTTTATTTGCGCTTGGAATCGTCGACTTCACTTTCATAAAACGCGCATATCTCTAGGAGGGAACACTTTTGGGGCATGGGATCGGTCTCATTCGATGCTTAGATGTTGTCCACATCAAAAAAAGAAAAAAAATTAAAATTGATTTTTTAACCTTAGGTCCCTTTCTTTACATTAATACTCTGTGTTTAAAATTGTTTGCATTTTTTTTTAACAAAAAATTGTTATTCGTTTCAGTTACAAGACGTTGGGAAAGCAGAATGCATTTAAAAAAAAACATTGCTTAGCATTAGTGAAAGTGTTTGAGTGCATGAAATTGAATTTGAATTTACCTGTAAAAATTATTAAAAAAAATGATGTTTCGAAAAATTGTGTGTTTAGTATCAGGCAGTTGTCGGCAGAATTGATTGTTGTATGTTTGATCAACATTGGATTAATGCCCGGTTTTTCAAAAAGTGGTTTGTTTTTATGGGGGCTTAAATTTCCGCAAACATATTAATGTTTGGGTGCAGACATATATATGTTTGCACACAAGCATATGAATGTTTGGGAACATTGAGGCAAACATATTTATGTTTGGGTACAAACAAATATGCGTTTGCAGATAAGCACAAAATGTTGGGGAACACTAATAGAAACATATTAATGTTTGATGCGACCCAAACATATATGGGGTGATCCATCTAGAGGTATTTTTTCAGAACAAAAAAAAATATAAAAATTCAAATCAAGAGTGGAATCTTTATTGGTAATTTGAAAAGTTATTTTATGGCATTTATTTTTTGAATATATCAGTAATTTCCTTCAAATGTTGGCTGCAACTACGCCTCAAGGTTTCGATTCTGAGGGTCCAATTTTGGATGACTCGTTCGACCAGTATGACTTTAATGACACGCATAATGTTGGCTTTTAAAACCTGAATCGTAGCTGGTTTGTCAGCATAGCCTTTGGACTTTACGTAACCCCAAAGAAAAATGTCTAAAGGTGTGATATCACTCGATCTAGGCAGCCAACTCTCCTGTGAAATTAGCTGTTTTTCGAAATGACCTCTCAATAGATCCATTGTTTGAGCAGCTGTATGGCAAGTGGCACCGTCCTGTTAAAACCTAGTGAAGTCAAGATTACGGGTTTCAATTTTAGGTAGCATAAAGATCGATATCATGGCGCAAGAGCGAGCACCATTCACGGTTACGGTACGACCTTCATCATTTTTGAAAAAATGTGCACCGATGATTCCACCAGCTTATAATCCGCACCAAACCGTGGTTTTCTCTGGGTATAATGGCACCTCTATAACCTCTTCTTGTTGCTCTTCAGTCCAAATGCGGCAATTTTTTTTATTGACTTTGCCCTTGAGCCAGAAATGGGCCTCATCACTGAACAAAATTTTGGTCGAAAACAGCGGATCTTCCCGTTTCTGACCGAACGCACATTTCCATAATATAGTTGCCAACATTTGAAGGTAATTATTTTCAAAAAATAAATGTCCTTTTAAATTGTCAATAAAGATTCTACGAGGGCGGTTCGGAAAGTTCTTAGCCTATCAATGAAAGAGACTAGTTAGTTTTTCAAAAATATTTTTATTTTTCAATATAATCTCCTGAAACTTCAATACACTTAGTCCAACGCTTATCTAGCAATTCTATCCCTTGATTAAAATAGTTTTCCTCAAGGTCTTCAAAATAGTGGTTTACAACTGTAATTGCATCTTCATTTGAGGTAAAACGCTTGCCAGCAAAGAATTTTTCTAGATTTGGGAACAGGTAAAAGTCACTGGGAGCTAAATCAGGAGAATAAGGTGGGTGGTCAAGCAACTCGTACTTTAATTCGTTGATTTTAGCCATTGTTAAAAGACTCTTGTGCGCTGGTGCGTTGTCTTGATGAAAAATTATTTTTTTGTGTTGTAAGCCAGGACGTTTTTCTCGAATTTGTACATTTAATTGATCTAAAAGGTTGCAATAGTACTCTGAATTTATTGTTTTACCCTTTTGCAGATAGTCAATCAATAAAATACCTTTGAAGTTCAAAAAACCCGTTGCCATAACCTTACCAGCCGATTGAATTGTTTATGCCTTCTTTGGGGCACTTCCTCCAGCTTCAGTCCATTGTTTGGATTGTTCTTTTGTCTCTGGAGTATAGTGGTGGATCCATGTCTCATCAACAGATATGAAACGACGCTAAAAATCGCTGAAATCGATCCAAACAAGCTTGAGAAATGTTCATTCTTATGCGTTTTTGGTCGACTGTTAACAAGTCCGGCACCCATCTTGCATAAAGCTTTTTCATCTGTAGTTCTTCATGCAAAATTAAATGGACTCGATCATTTGAGATGCCCATGATATTAGCTATTTCACGCACTTTTATTCGTCGATCATTTAATACCATATCATGCACTTTGGCTACACTACGTGGTTCATCTTCAATGCTTGTACGACCACGTTTTAATTCAGCAACCCAATTTTTACTGTTGCATATGAAGGAGCACTTTCACCTAACACATTCACCATATCATTATGAATTTCTTGTCCCTATAAACCTTTTTTATGTAAATATTTAATGACACCACGCATTTCTAATTTTTCCATTGTAAAAAAATCGCGGATGCGTCTTTTGTGAACACCTGTTTCTATATGAAGGAGTTGACAGATCGAAACAAAATTTAACATGTGTTCATAGCAGAGATGGAAGTTTCCAAAACACTTAACTTTTTCTGTTTATACCGCGCTTTTTGTGCTAGGCTAAGAAGTTTCCGAACCGCCCTTATACACTTGAATTGAATTTTTGTATTTTTTTTTGTTCTGAAAAAATACCTCTAGATGGATCACCCTACATATGTTTGCATGCCAACATATTTTTTTTTAACGTGTAGATATACCTCTAAGCTGAATTATTTGTCCGTTTTTAAATTTGCCCTATTTTTTTTGAGGTGTACTTTATCATAATAATAAGACATGCTAACAGACAGATACGGATGTGTTTTTGGTTGGTAGGGAGTACAGAGTGCTATACGTACCATCCATTGTAAACTCTATCTGACTTTGATAATTGTGTTTTATTAGAAACACAACATTCATATTCATAACTCATGCATAATTCGTCGTAGTCGTCGTCATATAAATGCTAAAAATTACATTATACAGTCAACGCGAGGAGCAGGACAGACAAATAGAGCTGCAGCAAAGCATAATTTCTAAAATTCTATGTTAACGATTTCTATCTAATTTCTGTTCTTTGCCACAAACCGTTGTTTATGCTAAAACATTTGCTCTTGTGCTTCTATGACGCGATTGTTATTCTTGGCGGCATGGTTTGGAAGTCATATGCCAACAGTCCTATTCTTTGAAGAAACACATAACGTCAAAAGGGGGAGGGGGGAGGATGAGCAAGAACGAGGTTCAAGTTCTTTTTAAGGTATAAAATGCTTTATGCCTTTTTACCAACTATAATTCTTTTGAAAAATAAAACGTATAAATGTAAATATAAACAAAAGACCGTTAATTGACACAGAATTTATATGATGAAGACAATGACGATGATGTTGAGAACGATCATCATCATCATCTCATCCTTATCAAGCCATCATTTGTTCTGGCGCGGTGCGCTATGGTTCTGCTCAAATAGGAATCAAAGAAAACTACACAGACACGGATGATTTGTTTATGATGCAGAAACTGAAGATGTTCTGAGTTGGTGATGGCATTTTACATTATCACCGTTGCTTTGTCGAGTTTCCCTATAATTCACAGTGTGTGGCACAGCCGACCGGGCCACAGCGCCTGCCTAGCTGATGCTTGCGATGTGTGACTTTTTTCACTCAGCACGCAGCCTAAAACAGTTGACATGCTGGTGATAAAAATCTAAACTCATTATGGTTTGTTTATCTTGTATGTGCGAGTGCGAGTGTATCCAGCAACATTTTATAATTTTTTCTTTTCTTTCCTTTTTTGTTTAGTTTGTTGGTTCTAACAAACACAATAGTCACATGAACATCACAGAACCAACAATGAATTTATGCAAATGTAAACTTTTGTTCTAAAGTTCATCATTGTTCGCTCGCTCTTTTGTCGGAGGTTTACTGTGTAGCATTGACCTCTTTTTGTTTCGCCGGCAATGGATAAAGGGATGAGTTATGTGATAGGAATTAAGCAATAATTTATGATATTAATTAAACAGTAACCTAAGACTAATGTGTGTGTGTGTGTGATGTAAGAGATCAAAAAGAAGTCATTTGTTAAAGTGCACAAATAAATAAATAATAAAAGAATAGGCTTTTGTGTCGGCTTTTTCTTTAAGTACTCGTAATATTGTAAGCATCTGTATATTTTAATTGTTTGCGAAGAAAACCACGCAGTGTGTTAATCGCTTACAAAAAGTATGCTACTTGAAATTTTGCTTAATTGCGTAATTAAAGATAAATATGGATTTTGTATTTTGACAATTCAAAAAAAAATGTTTAAAGTATTTAAGCTATGATTTTCTTAAAAAAAATTAAATATAATTTGTTTAAAATATTGTAAGCTGGTGGATTTGTGATCCATTCAGGATGCAAACTTTGAAATTGTCTACTTCTAATTTAAGTTACTTGAGATTTTGCTGAATTGACAAATTAAAGAAAAATATTAAAAATGCGTATCTGTATATGTGACGCGCAAAAACAGAAAGGGACCTAAGGTTAAAAACCAGTTTTGTTCAGGGGAGTCATTTTAAAGATTAGGTCCCTTTCTATTTGCGCTTAGAATCGTAGACTTCACTTTCATAAAACGCGCATATTTCTGGGAGGGAACACTTTTGGGGCATGAGATCGGTCTCATTCGATGCTCAGATGTTGTCCACATCAAAAAAGAAAAAAATGAAAATTGATTTTTTTACCCTAAGGTCCCTTTCTCTATGCGCTGTCACATATTGTCTTCGATAAACTTAAAAAATGATTGTAGGCAGTAATAGAACAATTGGTATGTATTACTTGGTTTTCCATTGAAATAATATATAAATTTTAAACAAAATTGTGAGCATGTAGATTTGTGAACTCCTTAGAATAAAAACTCAGACATCTTCTATTAGCTTACAAGATTTAACTATTAACTAATCATATAAATTGTAGAATACTTACTCAGAGAATCCATATACAAAATATGTTCATTACTTATATAATAGTATTTTGACCGTGGCATCATAAAATTAGTCAAGCTCTTTCAAAATAAGCAACTACAAATTCGAAAATAAATTATAAACAAAAGAATAATTAGTATATCTTGATTTGTAGTAAAAATAAGTTTGTAAGCCTATACATTTTGCAACGACTGGCAATAAAAACTACTTAGTACATTGTTTGCTTACAAATTTGTAAGTTCCTGAGATTCTGCCAAATTAAAAAAATATAGCTGAAAACGAAACGAAAGGTATACATAATTATTGTATAGTAGTTAAAATGGTTTGCTGTCGAATAATTTTGTAAGCATGTGCATTCTTCAACTACTAGGGGTAAACACTATGAAATCCACTACTTGCTTACTACTTATATTTTGCGGAATTGCTAAATAATAGCTGCATATGAAAATAAGATGTGTTAATTGCGTTATGAAAATATCGGCAATAATTTCTTCAAGTTAGAAATGCGAAAAATAATAATTGGTTGCAGCGAAATTTGTAAAACCTGCGATAGCTGCTTTCCAATAATGTTAACTTCTGGTGTTCTGAGGTAAAAAAACACACACAAGTAGTAGCAAGCTTAAAAGTTTTGAGCAACTTGAATTCACTTATAATAGAGTAATAAGAAAAGTGCATGTTCTTGGGCATTAACAAGTATTTATTGTTTTATAAAATTTAAGTAGAGAAAGATTGCTCGTCGCACACAGTTCGAAGACTATACGCAAAGGGTAATTCTCATTAATCATAGTGAGAAAGCCGTATAAGTCATTTGATTTGTAGCCGAAGTAATCGTTGGCAAAGACTGCTGAAGAAAAACCTTGGCGGGTTTAGAAACAGCTGTACAGTCTGTCTGGCAACCGTAGCCAATATATTTCACCTATTTTTTAGTTGATTGTTAAAAAGAAACAACAAAAAGGTCTCGAACCAGAATAAAAACTGTTCAAGTCATAATAGTAGAAAAATGTTTTAAGTTAATTTTGCTTAAAACTACTACGTAGTTATTTTTCGGCATATCCGGCCATTTATGAAAAATTATTATAAGCAGACATGTTTTTTGTACTATGGGAATTGAAAAATTTTCCGTTTACTGCATGCTTGCAAAATTTAGCCACTTGAATCATTGCTGAATTTAAAAAAGTCTAGAATGTCGGAAATCGCAAAGATTTGCATTCTTAGATATTGACGCACCATTTTATAAATTAAATTTGAAATCACGTGTAATTTTGCAATATAAGGCTTGTATAATTTGTATAATTACAAATTCTAAGAGATAGCTTTCCAAATTAAAGCCAGTGAGATTTTGCTGAATTAGTAAATATCGTAACATTAGAAGATCTACAAAACATCGCTTTCAGAATAGGAAAGAATGCTCTCAATTACTCAAAAACTCCCTGGTTAAATTGTTCTGTAACAATATTCTACTGATTTTGGAGAGCACATGAATATTCCAACCTTTATCAGCGATTTAAAAAACAATTAAAATAAAAGGTATTGTAAAATAAAGTCATGTTTTTGTTGTTGGCGGCGTGGGATTATTTTTAACATCTGTATGTAGTTTTTTGTTTCTCTCTCTCTTATCGAAAACTTCAAAATATTGTCGATATTCAAACAAATTATTATATTTTTTTATTGTTAAACAAGTAACAAACACGCAATTGTTCAGGCTGCCCCCAATGATTGCTCGTGCAACAACACTGTGAAATAGATCTTTTAATGGAGATAAGCCATTTTGGGTTTTAAGAAGTTATGAGCGTGGTTAACGACAATTCCGTTTCACATCAGATGTTAAGTCTAAGATTATTTTCTACACAACATCACAACTGCTGCAATGTACAATTGATTGGAAGTGGCGGTACTGTAGGAGGTTGGTGAGAGTAAAGAGAAACCTTTTGTCTTGGAAGATTTCCTGTATAATTAAAAATATGTAGATTTAGAGAGTGCGAAATATTATAAGATTTTTGCGAACAAGGGAATTTGTACAGCTTTTGAAGGTTTTTTTTAATTTTATATCTTCTTGGATCAATCTGGTATAAGAATTGTATATATAGAGTGATCCATCTAGAGGTATTTTTTCCGAACAAAAAAAATATAAAAATTCAAATCAAGTGTGGAATCTTTATTAATAATTTGAAAGGACATTGGATGGCATTTATATTTTGAATATAATTTCCTTCAAATGTTGGCCGCAACTACGCCTCAGGGTTTTCCATTCGACGGGTTAAATTTTGGATTACTTGTTCAAGCATTTCGACCGGTATGGCTTTAATGACACGCGTAATGTTGGCTTCCAAAACCTGAATCGTAGCTGGTTTGTCAGCATAGACTTTGGACTTTACGTAGCCCCAAAGAAATATGTCCAAAGGTCTGATAACACACGATCTAGGCGGCCAACTCACCTGTCCAAAACGTATAATTAGCTGCTTTTCGAAATGACCTCTTAATAGAGCCATTGTTTGAGCAGCTATATGGCAAGTGGCACCGTTCTGTTGAAACCAAGTGTCGCCAAGATTACGGGCTTCTATTTCAGGTAGCATAGATATCATGGCTCGATAGCGAGCATCATTCACGGTTACGTTCGTCATTACTGTGGAAAAAATTCCCACAGATGATTCCACCAGCTTATAAACCGCACCAAACCGTGGTTTGCTATGGGTATAATGGATGTGGCCATTATAATGGATCTGGCTGTATAATGGCACAGTCTTGATTGAACCCCTTCTTGTTGCTCTTCAGCCCAACTGCGGCAATATTGTTTATTGACTTTGTGTTGAGCCAGAAATGGGTCTCATCACTGAACACAATTTTAGTCGAAAACAGCGGATCTTCCCGTTTATCGCCAAACGCTCTTTTCCATAATTCAGTTGCCAACATTTAAAGGTAATTATTATCAAAAAATAAATGCCATAAAATGTCCTTTCAATTTACCAATAAAGATTCCACACTTGATTTGAATTTTTATATTTTTTGAAAAAATACCTCTAGATGGATCACCCTATATAATCAAAAAATCATTGCTGAATTTGTAAATTGTTATGTGTTTGGTTTGTGTGTGGTAAATTACTTATATTCAGCTACGATTTCTTGGAGTATAAGTTAATATAGATTTTCTATATAATTATATAAGAAATTTGTGTCTGGAAAATGAAATTATTTCTTAGGTACATAGGAAAGATCTGAAGAGCTATTTAAATTATTTGCTGAATTATGAAAACGCAAGCTGAATTTCTATGAAAATGTTTTAATTGGTCTTGGAAATGGATTTCTCTTCTTTTTATTTTAAAAAAGTTTGAAAGATAATATTTAGCTTAGCTGAATTTGCAAAATATTGTGATTTTGGCTGTAATGCATCGGTTTCAAGACAGATTAGCGTTAGTCAGCTAGAAAGTATAACAATCCCTTAAATACTTAGGAACGAAGCATAAAAACTTCTTGTAGAATGATGAAATCTCTAACTGAGTTTGGATAAAAATATTTTTTGGGCTCAGAATTGGACTTTTTTCTTTAAGTTCTACAAATATTTTAAAAATTCCTCAGCTGAATTTTTAAAATATTGTGTGTTTGTCTTTAGTGCGTGGCTGAAATGGCAAATTAGTGATATTCAGCCGCTTTTTTGTTTTAAATAGATAGATTTTTGTAAGTTTTGATTACTTTGACAACTTTCGTACTACGTTTTTCCTTTTAGTGGGTTAATTTCCTTGAAACTAATCTTAACTTTTGCGAAGTTTCCTTAAATTCTATTCTCATATTTTAAGATTTAACTACGGATTAAGATTCCATTGCATTTTTGTAGCAGCACTTGACGATTAAGCAAACCCATAATTAGATGCGAGTGTTTTACGGTGGCATTCAGCAAAAAAATAAACAAAACAAACACCCACCAGTATCAGTTTCGCAAAAAACACAATTGTTCCCAAGCAATTATTAAATGATTGCCGTAACTCATCATCATCAGCAGCACTTTAGAATTGGCGATTCTCGTACAAGTATTCGTATGCACACAGAATGCAGGTCCGTCCCTCCGTCCATACGTTCTTCATGTCGTTTCATTGTCTGTCGTGTGATGAACATGAATGGATTGATGGGCCTGTTGGCTGCAAAAGCAAAGCACGCGTCTGCCTTCAAATTTTAATTAAATGTTTAACAATCAAATTATTTTTCCACATATAATTTACTTTTTTTTATTTAAAGCATTTAACAAGCTTTATTTAAAAAGTGGAAACCTTCGATTGCAAACAGTTTGAATAAGAAATCACCACTAACAGCATCAAGAACTTTTGATAAACGCTTTGAAAGGCGCCAATATTTTTGAGAATTACATCATTTTAATGAAAAGACTTGTCGTGTTTTTTCTATTTTTCATTCCTATGCAATATTTAATTAATATTTTGAAATTAGTCACAAACTGGTTGGATTGCCGTTGCATACAGTTTTGGCAGCCTGCAGCAGCACACCGCAACAATGAATGTACAAAATGTTATTTGTTTCCTCTCTTTTCTGCTTAAATATAATTAATGATTATCGTGTAGCAAATTATTTTCAAGATTTTATATCATTTAATTTTGTTTTGTTGACTTTCTATTCTTGTACTACCATAATTCTAATTAATCATTTCTATTTCATCTCGTTTCTTTTCAGGTATGATCCGTTTTCTGTTCTACTCTATCATTTCTTTTGGTGTATTCTGTCGTATCGACACTTTATTAAAAGTCAATTTAATGGTCTTTAAGTGAGTAATTTAATTTTTACTATGCAAAACATTCGTACAATTATAAGTATGGTTGTTCTGCATTTTATTTCATGTATTCATTATTTTTATGATACATTTAAAGATTATTTTTAAATATTTTTCCCCAAATTTAAATTGGTTTTATTTTATTGCACTCTAGAGTGCTTGTGTAAACATGCGCTATGAATGCTATTTAATGTTGCTGAATTGCCAAAAATGCACCCGGGGAATTTCTTGCAACAATTGTTACAAACATATGTGTGCTTAGCCCAGTATAAATTATTTCATAAGATTTGAGGACGCATGCATACTAACAATTACCTAATTAGCCACCGAAATTTGTTTTACAGCATTCTAACGAGAATAGGATACATTTAAAATAATGTCAACAAGCATCAGTAGCTTTTTTAGTCAAAATGTTGTGACATTCAGCTATTCAGCAAAAATCTCAAGTTGCAAAGATTTTGTAAGCATATATATTTTCCGGTTGATTCTATAATTACAAATCTAGTAAGCATATTTCTGAAAAAAATACATACACCAAAATAAGGCTCAACGTAATCCTTATTAATTATAGGAGTTAACAATTGGACCGGGTCGTTGTTGAATGTTAGTAGTGGCCCAGATTTGTTAATTGCGTCTGTCGAAAATGTCGAAACCCTATTCGGAGCAATATAGGATAACGCCGATCTACATCTGGTTCATCGGGTTAATAAAATGCGTCCAGAAAAAGTAATTGCTTCGTGTGGATTTTAGGCCGACATCATCATTGCTCCGCACTTCTACAAAAACTGTTGTGGTAAGGTCGTCCGTCAACGCCGAATATTTTAATTCTATGGAAAGCAATTTAAATTTCTTTCAACCGAAATGGTACGTTGTTTTCTCTAGAAACTACGGATCCTTTAGGGAAGCATCAGCCTTAATCCTTACATAGACAAATAGTTGTGCCGAAATATCTCTAATTCACTTTTTAATATATGAAATTTAAATTAGGTTGCGTTTTTAGGGAGATCCCTTTCAAAATAGTCATATTCAGCAAAAGTCTCAAGTTGTGTTTTTGTAAGCTCTAACATTTGTACACAAAAAAGTTTGGAAATAATTGTAAATTTACAGTTTTTAGGTCTTTTTAAAAAGTTACACAACTCTTTTGCAGTTTTATATGCTCCCTAGCCATTTGGCTTTAACCACGGTGCTCCATAGCATTGGAGTCGCTACGACTAAAGGCTCCTTAAGCTTTATTTTCCTACGCTGCATATTTTTCTTCTTTAGGTACTCAAAAACCTTTAAAATAAATGTCAAAAACTTACAATCAATATATGACCCTGTTAGGCAAATACTTAAGGCAGTATTTGAATTGATGAACTTTTTGTAAGTTTTCAACATATATAGGGTGATCCCTCTAGAGATATTTTTTCAGAACAAAAAAAATATAAAAATTCAAATCAAGTGTGATAATTTGAAAGGACTTTTTATGGCATTTATTTTTTGAAAATAATTACCTTCAAATGTTGGGCGCAACTACGCCTCAGGGTTTCCATTCTGAAGGTCCAATTTTAGATGACTTGTTCGAGCATTTCGACCGGTATTGCTTTAATGTGTACTCGGTTGAGTCAAAACTTTTGAGATTTTGGGTAACAACCACCCACAGCCACCGATAATCTCCTAATTACCAAGATATCATATTGCAGACTTCGCTTAGAATTCTTTGAACTCTACACACCCTGAATAGTAGCAGAATGTCAGCAGCAGAGGCTTTCCATATATCACCATCTAGACAAATGATGATGTCTCAACAACGGTGGCTCAGCTCAGTTTTTCCCTCTCAGGGTATTTTAAAATATTCAAAATCTGGTGTTCTTAATTTTCTGTTTATTTTCATTATTTTTTTTTTGTTTGTTTTTAATCCTGATGATTTCCTGATTTACGGCTATTCAGCAAAAATCTCAAATTGCATACACTTTGTAAGCATTGCAATTTTCCCATTCATAACGTTCCACTGTACATAGTAAACGTTAAGCTTACAAATTTATTGCTTTCCAAAAAACAACAACACTATCTCGTTATCAATAAATTAATGATTAATTGAGCTTTTTATATAAAAATAGCAAACAATGCTTAAAATACAAACACACTCATAATGAAAATATTTTCCGAAATAGTTTTGAAAAAAAACTTGTTCAAAGACACGTATGCCGCCCAAAATATATGAACCCCAAGTCGACAACGCCATATGAAACATGTGCTACTATACACACACACTAATGCGGACACGTACATACACCACCTCAGCATTATCGTCTACGTCTACAATTATGGCAACTGCAATTTTTGTTTTGTCGTCTAAACATATTAAACTGCAATTTGATGATTTGACTTAATTTCAACAACAAAAACGTCAACAACAACAAAATAATAAAATGTACGTGTTTTTCTCTGTACAGTGCCCCATTGTTAGGCTGCGTTGAATATTTTCATGGCGCCGGTGTTATACAGCAACAAATAACAGCGCCAAAGTCAAGAAAAATCTAAAGATCAAAAGTTGTGTAGTCGCGTTTGCTACATGTGTTCGTTTGTGCATCTCTCTCTCTCTCTCTCTCTCTCTCTCTCTCTCTTTGTAAGTATGATTGATTCAAGCGATATTTGTTGTTCGTGTTTTAGACAAAAGAGTGACAAATTTGTTACGGTAGGAGGGCCATACAAAATTCTATGTGTGTTTTTCATAACGTTCTTGCTGAATAGCAAATCCATACTCCACACACACGATTGCAGGCGCTTTCAATTCGTCTGCATTGTTTGTTTGTCGGCTTCGACAGTTTCTGGTGTGCGTTCTGCTGTGTCGTTTCATATCTACGGGATACACTAAACTCTTTGTTGATTTTGTCGTTTGAGGGCAAGGGGCGTTGTAAAACACGTTAATTGCGCCTACAACATCATCTGCGGCTTTAGAGCAGATCCAAATGAAGACAACAACAAAGATATTTCTATTTTCTGAATGAAATTACAGTAAAATCTCGGAAAAGTTAATCAAAATGTCCCAAGGGTAATTAACTTTTTAGAATTATTAACTTTTCCGAAGGTTTTTTAAATTTATCGAAATAAAGCTTAAAGCATATATTTCTGTAAATAATATTTTTATTTCATTTATTTTTAATATTATATGTACATACTTATGATTAATTAAAAAATTTCAGTTATGTATTAAGTGTTGTGAAATAACTTTTTAAAGTTGTTTGTTTCTTGCTTTTGTTGTGGTAGGCTGCTACTAATTTAGTGCGTTTGAGAATCAAGTCTTCCACCTCTTTTACATCATTTTTGAAGTATTTTATTAAATTATTTATGCTTTGGAGTGCTAAATTATAACTAACTTCCTCTTGTGGGCTACTTTGCTCGATATCTGAGTCAGAGCTATCAGAAGACAATTCGCATTCTACATCCTCTGTTGCTTGATCTTCATTCCAGCCTTCTACGTCATCTATGTTGATCTCCACATTATCGGACACCTTCGAAAGTAAAACTTGAACTTCGTTAATTGAATTGTTGTATTCGCTGTTCAGTGCAATAAGCGCAGACAGTGGAATGTTGTCTTCGTCTTGCTTCGCTTCCAATATTTCATTTTTCTTTTTTTTAATTTTTGAGATAGCTGCTTCTGTTACTCCATAATCTAATGCCAATCTTTTACCACTAACACCTTGGACAGTCTTTTTCAAAATTTCTGATTTTTGTAGAACAGTCAGTCTTTGCTGCTTTTTATTTTTTGTTGACATTTTATTCACACACTTTACTACGCACTTTAAATAATTTTTGTGACCGCGTTCTTTTCACAACAAAGGCTTAAAATATTGTGAGACAAGAATTGCATTTTTACATAAAACAAATGTGCAATACGTAGTAAAAACAAAATACATATGTATTCGTGAAGTACCGTAACTGAAAATATTTCTCTTCACTCAGAATTTTTCGGTTTTTTTTTATGCACGCTCAAAAAAGTTAATTAAAAATTAACTTTTTAGAGCGGCACGTGAAGACAGCCGCTCGATTAACTTTTCCGCGAGATTAACTTTTTCGAGACTTAACTTTTCCGAGATTTTACTGTATAATAAAACTGTTTGTAACGGGTGATCAATCTAGAGGACTTTTCTTTCAAAATAAAAAAATACAAAAGTTCAAATCAAGTGTTGAGTCTTCATTGTTCATTCGAAAGGACATTTTATGTAATTTTTTTTTTTTATATATTTTACACCTCAGGGTGTCCATTCTGAGGATCTAATTTTGGATGACCCGTTCGAGCATTTCGACTGGTATGGCATAAATGACACGCGTAATGTTGACTTCTAAAGCCTGAATAGTAGCTGGTTTGTCAGCTTAGTACGAGGGCTGCTATATATATTTCTGGCATAATAATGAAAATGCGAATATTTATCATTAAAAATGGTTTTATTGTTTTTCAAAGTATTCTCGAGCATGATTTATACACTTTTACATGAGCTCAAACCAATTGTTGAAACACTTTTTCCATTCCGATTGAGACACCTCCAAAACATGGTTTTTGAACGCTTCAACAGCATTTTCTGGCGACGAATTCGATCAATCCGTTGTTTTGGCCGGTCAAAAAGACGCTAATTTGAGCCGATGTGTGAGAGCTTGCATTGTCGTGGTGCACAATGATTCGTCTTCTCTTGTTCGTTTTCCGAATTTCTCCGAAGACTTCAGGCAAAGAAATTGTAATATACATACCACTAAGAATTGACCGTCCTACGTTGGTTACTCAAGCGAAACAGTCGCCACATGACCAGTTTTGCCGAAGAAACAGACGACCATTTGCTTCGAAGTGATTCATCCACGAATAACTTTCGTTGGATTTGGCTCGTCTTTGAAGACCCACACGGGCGATTGCTGTTTTGTTTCGGTCTCATATGCATAGATCCATGATTCGTCACCTGTGACGATCTTATAAAAGTATTTTCAAGCACCGCGATCGTATTTTTTCAAAATTTCTTAGCACCAATCGACACGAGCCTTTTTTTAAGCGATTGTCAAATTGTGCGGGATCCAACGAGAACAAACCTTTTTTTCGGCCAGGTGTTCATGCAAAATCGCATGCATGCTGGTGGAAGAAATGCCCAAGGATGCCTCTTTCTCAGGGTATGTCGCTGACGATCTCGCATTATCAGTTCACGCACGGCATCAATGTTCTCTGGCACAACGGCCGGTTTGGATCGACCTTCGTCTTTGAGAGAGCTTCGGTCACGATTGAGTTCATTAAACCAGTTTTCCACAGTGCTATTTGATGGTGCTTCATCGCTATACAAAGATATAAGTTCATCGATGCACTCCTGTTGTAATAATCCACGTGGAAAGTTGTGAAAAATGATTGCACGCAAATGTTCACGTGTTAATTCCATTTTTTTTGCCAAATTGATTTTTTCAGGTCTCTCTTAACAACACAAATAATGGTCGTACGTCAAAACGTTCTGAGTACGTTTATGCTAAAAAAATGTCAAACTTTACAATGGAAATGTCAGATGGCGCCAGGCAACACTTAGTGTTGGCTAGTCCAGAAATATAAGCAACCCGAATTTTCGCATGCATATTGCTAATTAAAAATATGATTATCTCGTTGAGATCAATCGAAGCGGACATGTGGTTCCAACTATATTAATCGATTGTTTTAAAATACGAACTCTTTTTAAAAGTTTTTTAAAACTTTTTATTCAAAGAACACGTGTTTTTTGTTTCAAAATATTGAATTTTCGTTACCCTAAAGAAAAAAAGTCGACTTTTTATATTAAAAAGTCAAAAAGTCCAGAAGTATTTAACGGCATTTAGTCTTAATTATGTAACCCTAGTCTTCCATTCAGCTGAATCTGAACATTCTTTAATTTTATAAACATATGTAATTTTAAGTATTATTGATATTGTCTAACAACGTTGGATAGAAAATTGAGCTAAAGGAATTGTGGTTCTATTTTATCTAAACATGTTTGTTGTGTTAGTATTTGTAGTAGTAGATAAATTAATTAGCTAACAGTTTTGAATTATAATTTCTGAGCACAATATATTAATATATGTGACGCGCAAAATAGAAAGGGACCTAAGGGTAAAAACCAGTTTTGTTCGGGAGAGCCATTTTAAAGATTTAAATACGTGTATCTTTGGTGTACCATCAATTTCATAAAACGCGCATATCTCTGGGAGGAAACACTTTTGGGGCATGGGATCGGTCTCATTCGAAGCTCAGATGTTGTCCACATCAAAAAAAAGTGAAAATTCGGCCCCTTTCTCTATGCGCTGTCACATATAATAACCATCGATTGGAAATCGTTAATTAAATTTTCTGTCGGGTTTTCAGCTAAAACCAAACGTGTCTTAATTTTGTAAGCCTGCTTTATTTTATCAATTCGGCGTGTTTTGCTTGTGCATAACAAATTATTTATTAATCCAGCCGCGGAGTATGTATTCAGCTGTATTTTTTAATAAAAATTGTAAATAAAATTTTAAATAAAGGAAGGTTTTTTCTTCTGAAACTGATAGTTAGATAGAACGTAGCAAGTTCTCTAGGTGCAATTAAGCTTCACTTTTCGATTAAAAACTACTACTACTTTTTACATACCGCTTGTCCAATATTTTTGGCTTTATTAATCGTCTTAATGTTATTATGTGTTGGAAATGAATATTTTCAAAATATAGACTTTAAATTCTATAGACTTAAATTTTTTCAAAAAAGAAAAAGAAAAACATCTCTAATATTTTAAAATCTCTTGTAAAATTTCGCAACATAGTAAGATTTTCTTTATTAACCCATGTTATACTTGGTTAAACTATTGTCAGTCATCATGAATAAACTGTGAATGTAACCCAGAGATTATCGCGCTTACAAAAACTTAATTGAATTCAGCGACAAACTTTTGTAAATGCTCTTAATAACTATAAATAATTTTGTAATATGCGTTTTACGAGATTCATTGATTAAATGTTGCGGTAACCTTGTGCCATGACATTAAGACCAACCAACGAACGAACGAACAATCGGCTAAATTGTGGCTACAAATGTTAACCCTTCTATCACTAAATCTACATATTGTGGTGGCAAAGGCGCAGTAGGCGTTATAAGTGTCAATAGTGGCACTTTTGCCTAAACTAACCGAAGATAATCGAAAACTATAAATTTCGACAATCGGTAAAAACACCCACTACATAAATATTTTTGGCTAAATGACGGGTTCAAAATATTGAAAAAAACCTTCAGAAAAACACTTATATGTGCTCATCATAGTCGGCCGCAATCTTAAGGCTGTTGGTTTCTTTTTTTATGCTCAACACCAAATAACTTGAAATTTATGCGTCCATTGATGATGGACAGCCTATAAAAAATACGTTGTGTGTTTTGGTTTGGCAGCTCTTCACACAGCCATACGAAACACCTGTAGCCAAAACGCGCTTCTTTTGTTTTTGGCCATGTGTGCGTGCTGTTTTCATTTAAACTGCGGCTAGAGGTAACCGCAGCCTCTCAGCATATATGGCCAAATGAATGACATGGATTTACAATTTATCGATTTCTGTTTTGCCCAAAAACGCATCTTATCAGCGAAAATCGTTTGTTTCGCTCAATTGTTGCTGGCTTGCGGCATTAGTCATACGAAAAGTATGTAAGACGCGACTATAGCGTTCGTCCGTATATGGCGGCTACGGTTATGCCTATAGATACGTACGTTCAGTGTTGCGGCTGATGCTGCCGCCGCCGCCTCAAGGCCATTCAAGGCTGACCAGTCATCAGTCAGTAACACTTAGTCAAGTTGTAGTTACTTTTTACGTTCGTCATTTGCTTTCAATTCGATTTCGATTTCTACTCTAGAGACTTTTTTAATTACACATCATGGCGTACTAAAAATAAAGGCAAAACCAACCGGCTTGTTACACCACGCTGCTGAAAAAGAAGAAGAAAAAACTTTTAAAAGCGTTACGCGAGTGAGCTTCTTTTTACGATATAAGAGTGTGATTTGACAATTAACACAATTTACATGCACACAGTTTGTTATCGTACGGTATTTAATCAAAAGATCACCATGTTTGGTGATAAATTAAAAACAAAACAAAACGACATACCAAAAATCGGCATAAGTAAATATGCCTAAAGAAAAATTCAATTAGCTCCTGAAGATGCTTAGCTGAATGTGTTTTGGTTTTGTATATTTTCTACGGTATGTGCAATATTTATACAAAAGGTGAATATGCCATCAACATATGTGACGCGCAAAATAGAAATGGGCCTAAGGTTAAAAACCAGTTTTGTTCAGGAGAGCCATTTTAAAGATGAGGTCCCTTTCTATTTGCGCTTAGAATCGTCGACTTCACTTTCATAAAACGCGCATATCTCTGGAGGGAACACTTTTGGTGCATGGTATCGGTCTCATTCGATGCTCAGATGTTGTCCACATCAAAAAAAGTGAAAAGTTGATGAAAAGTTTTGTTCAGGAGAGCCATTTTAAAGATTAGGTCCCTTTCTATTTGCGCTTAGAATCGTCGCTTCACTTTCATAAAAGGTGTTGTCCACATCAAAAAAAAAAGAAAAAAAATGAAAATTGATTTTTTTTTACCTTTAGGTCCCTTTCTCTATGCGCTGTCACATATAGAGTTTTTAGTTAACTGATTTTGAAAATATTAGCCGATTAAAAAAGTTGGCGGTTAGTGGTTGTTCTCTAAAATAACTTAATAAATATTATGAAAATAGACACCGCAAGGTACATGCCCAGAGAACCGTATTTAGCACCTTAATTTGTTTGATGAATTTATTATATTTGACTATATCTTAATGTATGTACACTATCTATAGGAAAAAACAAAGTCTTAACAAAATTTTAAGAGTGCTGGATACGAGGGTTTGTATATATAGTTCTGTCCTAGGCAATACTAAGTGTTGCCTTAAGCCATCTGACATTTCCATTGGAAAGTTTGACATTTTTTAGCATAAACGTGCTCAGAACGTTTTGAAGCACGACCATTATTTGTGTTGTTTAGAGTGACTTGAAAAAATCAATTTGGCAAAAAACTGGAATTAACTCGTGATAATTTTCGTGCGATCATTTTTCACATTTATGGACGTGGATTATTACAACAGGAGTGCATCGATGAACTTAAATCTTTGTAAAGCGATGAAGCACCATCCTAAAGCACTGTGAAAAACGGGTGTAATGAACTCAATCGTGGCCGACTCAATCGATCAAAGGCGATGGTCGTGAAGGTCGTCCAAAAACGGCCATTGTGTAAACTGATAATGCAAGATAGTCATGTGACATACCGTGAGATAGAGGAATACTGGACATTTCTTTCACCAGCATACATTTGACATTGCATGAACAACTGGCCCTAAAAAAGGTTTGTTCTCGTTAGGTCCCGCACAATTTGGCATTCGCTCAAAAAAAGGCTCGTGTCGATTAGTGCAAAGAAATTTTGATACGATCGCGGTGCTTGAAAATACTTTTTTATAAGATCGTCACAGGTGACGAATCATGGATCTATGCGTATTAGCCCGAAACAAAACAGTAATCGACCATGTGGGTCTTCGAAGACGAGCAAAATCCAACGAAAGTTGTTCGTGGAAGAAGCACTTCAAAGCAAATGATCTCCTGTTGCTTCGGCAAAACTGGTCATGTTGCGACTGTTCCGCTTGAGCAACGTAGGACGGTCAATTCTGTACAACACAATTTGTTTGCCTAAAGTCTTCGGTGAAATTCGAAAAACAAACAATAGAACACGAATCATTGTGCACCATGACAATGCGAGCTCTCACACATCGGCTCAACGCAGCGCCTTTTTGACCACCCAAAACGTCCAATTGATGGGTCATCCGCCGTCCACCAATGACTTCTTTTTATTTCCGCACATCAAGAAAAAAATGCGTGGTCAACGATTTTCGTTGCCAGAAGATGCTGTTGAAGCGTTCAAAACCATGTTTTGGAGGTGTCTCAATCGGAATGGAAAAATTGCTTCAACAATTGGTTTGAGCTCATGCAAAAGTGTATAAATCATGCTCGAGAATACTTTGAAAAATAATAAAACCATTTTTGTTGAAAAATATTCGCATTTTCATTATTAGACCAGAAATATGTATAACAGCCCTCGTATGATGTTATTAGCTGAATAGCAATGTTCTAGGCACTTTGCATAAAAACGATAAACTTCGTTATTAAATATTT
Organism: Hydrotaea diabolus; assembly: GCA_963513945.1. Lineage (NCBI taxonomy): Eukaryota > Metazoa > Arthropoda > Insecta > Diptera > Muscidae > Hydrotaea > Hydrotaea diabolus. The sequence goes on from OY740718.1 coordinate 106,482,929, forward strand.
ACTTGCTTACAAAATTTGAGGTATTTTAGAAGGTCTTGGGAGTTATTTTTTTAACGCAATGACAAAATAATTTTTTTAAGAAATGGGAGGTAATAGATTCAAATTCAAAATCAAATTTGAAATTTATTTTATCGAAATAAAAATGCCTAAAAAGTTCATCAGTTAAATAATTTTTTTTGTGAATTTTCTACATTTTAGACACATTTTTTTTTAGCAAAATGTTGCAAAGTTATTGTCGAATATTATAGAAACAATTAAAATAGTTAATAAAAATGCGTTCTCAACATATCATTAAGCAACAAGGGGAAACAAATTCTTTATTTAACGTATTTAAAATAAATTTACAAGTTTTATCACAATCCATGTGCTTACAAAATCTAAAGTGTTTGGGGAGTTTGCTGAATCTTTTAAACGCGATTAATGTGGTAACTAAAACTCTATTTGCCTTCATAATTAAATTGCCTATCTTAATTAAAGTGTTTGCTAAAATTAAAAATGTTAGCTTTAAAGAAAACTTTTTGTATATTTTTTTAATTTATATTATGAACACGCCTTCCGCTAAGTTAAAATAATTGAAATATGACACAGATATAAACCTGCCTTCGTTAACAATTTACATAAACTTATAAATTTACTCAGCTGAAAAGATTATTTTTGCCAATATGTAAAAGTATAGCCAATGTTTATAGCAAAAGTTGATGTGCTTACAAAATTTAAAAAGTCTGAGATTTTGCAGAATTTTGAAATGTTAGCTGAATTGCAGAGTTTTAGATGAATTTATTAGACACGAGTGAAATGAGATTGCGGACAAAATTTGGCGTACTTAGACTTTGTATTAGACTTAGTCTTAGGTACATAATAAATTTTAAATCGCCCATTTATACCATAACTAGTAGAATTATTGTCCAATAAACTTTGAGTGATCTTATAAGCCGCCAGCAACTCATTATTAATTTCCCTATCAGATTTCAGAACTGTCATTTTTCATTGTATGTGTAGAATTTAATAGATAACACAAATAATGTATTTTTTTCCTTGCACTTTTGTTTCTCTAGAGTCCAATAATCATGCACTGACCTTCGGGCATTTGAATTCCAACAGTTGTGGAAAGTTATTACATGATTATTTAATTAAAACTTTAATTTCTTTAGCTGAATTAGTTGTTCTGTGGAATTATCGAAGGGAAAGTTGTTGGCTTACAACATTTAACGGTCTCATACTTTGCTGAATATAAAAAATATAGCTGAATAGCGGAAATGTTGATGTTTTTCAATTATACGATTAGTGCAACTATTAATAAAGGACATGCTCACAAAATAAAAAAAGATATATGTAGAAAGATTTTACTTATATCGTAATATGTAGGATAACTGTTATACAATTAAAGAAGATTATAAACAAATGCCATAAAAAATCATCTTTGAAGACAATTTAATTTTTGTTTGCTCTATTAATGCTTTTAACACAGGTATCAACTGTTATAAATAACATAAGTCTGCTGAATTAAAACACCTAGCTGAATAGAGTTGTTGTTGCTTTCAACACAGTTCCGCAAACGTTACAATAAAATTCCATTGATTTTGATATGACAAAAAATGTCTGTAAAACTTCCACCATATTTTTTCAATGTCTCTCAATAGCACATTTTTTCCAAATCATTTGCATAAACAACCGCTGGTGATAGACAGTTGTTGAGCTAAGCATCATTTCATCCGCAAATCAAATAGAATATTTAATTAAATAAATTTTCTTTATAGCCAGCAAGCTGTAGTCACCGCCGCCTCTTTAACGATGGATCAAACATGCAGTCACACATAATAACCCCCTGCGAAACTTCAAATTGTTGTCTATTTTTATAAGTTAAAGGCGAATATAAATATTTTCTATTGATATTTTGCCACTTCAGTTATTTGAGGTTTGTTTTGATTAGCTCTTTGTGTGTGAGTGTGTGTGTATATTATATGTGGTTGTTGCTTACAATTAATTTGAATATAAAATAGTTAACTACTCCTCTAGCCTCATCATCACACCGAGTCATCACATCGTGAAATTTGCATAATAATTATTTAAAAATTGAACGGAAAGAGAAAAACGTCAATTGTTTTGAAATCAATAATAGAACGCGTTGACAGCTGAATGCTTTAATAATGATTTGTCTATTTGCTTCAAATTGCAATGAAGCCAAATACAACATACGCGTATTTCCATTTCGGTTTTCAATATCACAGAAACTTGTCTTTGATAACTTTTGTTAATGATAGTTCTTTCTTTACTATTTTTTTTTTTGTAACTGTCTGTCAGGCTTATACTTCTCATAATCGGAAGACAATTGTGGTGTATTAAGTATAATTGCTCATACAGTTTTCTTAATTTTTTTTTACAACTTCTCAGCTGAATTAGTACAAAAATGTGCAAATATTGTAAGCAATTACTGTGTTTGGTAGTTTATCTGCATATCCAGCGAGAGATTACTTCGCTTACGAAATAACATTGTAGCTGAATATCGAAAATGACATTAATTTCATACTTTTGTATGCTTATAATATACCTCTACAAATATACATTTAGTTAGAGAAAAATAGCAATCGTTAGCTTTGTTTATGCAAATAATGAGTGATCCATCTAAAGGTATTTTTTGAGAACAAAAAAAATATAAAAATTCAAACCAAGTGTGGAATCTTTATTGATACTTTGAAAGGACATTTTATGCCATTTATTTTTTGAATATAATTTCCTTCAAATGTTGGCAACTGTATTATGGAAATGAGCTTTCGGTGAGAAACGGGAAGATCCGCTGTTTTCGACCAAAATTTTGTTTGGTGATGAGGCCCATTTCTGGCTCAACGACAAAGTCAATAAACAAAATTGCCGCATTTGGGCTGAAGAGCAACAAGAAGAGGTTCAAGAGGTGCCATTATACGCAGAGAAAACCACGGTTTGGTGCGGTTTATAAGCGGGTGGAATCATCGGTGTTTTTTTTTTCAAAAAAGATGATGGCCGGAACGTAACAGTGAATGGTGTTCGCTATTGCTCTATCATATCAGACTTTTAACTACCTGAAATTGAAGCCCCTATTCTTGACGATATTTTGTTTCAACAGGACGATCATGCAGCTGGTAAAAAAATGGATCTAGTGGAGGTAATTTCGAAGAGCAGCTAATTTCACGTTTTGGACTGGTGAGTTGGCCGCCTAGTCCAAAGTATATGCTGACAAACCAGCTACGATTTAGGTTTTGGAAGCCATCATAACGCGTGTCATTAAAGCCATACCGGTCGAAATGCTCGAACGAGTCATCCAAAATTGGACCCTCAGTGTGGAAACCCTGAGGCGTAGTTGCGACCAACATTTGAAGGAAATTATATTAAAAAAATAAATGCCATAAAATGTCCTTTCAAAGTACTAATAAAGATTACACACTTGATTTGAATTTTTATATTTTTTTTTTGTTCTGAAAAATACCTCTAGATGGATCACCCTTTACTAGGGACCGGTATGCGCTGATTACTGATCGATTGTAAAGAACGGTTAAACATAAGTGTGGGAGCTATATCAAAACCTGAACTGATTGATCCAAAAAACTTCTTTCTGCCAAATTTCATTAAGATCTGAGTAACAATTGCGTTTTGTAGATAGATAACTAGCTTAAGATAGACAGCAAACGGCTGGTGAGGCGGGCTTTGTAGTGGGGACCCATTTTTATGTAAGCTGATTACTGATAAATTGTTAACAACTGTACCAAATGTCATCAAGATAGATGTAATATGTAGCATTTAGACCTAAAAAGATAATTTCCATTGCATTTGTATTCTATTTTGATCCTCACAACAATAGTATGGTTCACACACAACCATACTATGATCCCCACAACAATAGAATTAATCACACGCAACCATACTATGATCCCCAAACTTTTTTTGTAAGTATTGAGTTATGTTGTTGTTCAACCACATTCAGTAGTTTGTTTTGCGTAACAATAACATTGTTAAATTAAAAGAAAATTACGCTTTTGTCGGTATGATTGCCGTAATCATATTATTGTTAACATAAAACCCCAAAAAAACAATAGTTTTGTTGCACCAATCATATAATGGCCATACCATATTTTCATTTTTAAATTTGGCAACAATTCTGTTGTTACATTTCAACAATATTAATATTGTTGCAATTATACTATTGTCAAAATGAAATTCAAAAAACAATACTATGGTTGCGACGAATATGCTTTTATTGCAGAGAACATGCTATTGATGCCGTGACCATATAGTAACCATATATTTACTATGCGTGATTTCAAAAGCGTCCGTCGGTAGTCCGAAAAACTAACAGCTGTCAAATTTCATGAAGTTCGTGGCGATAATTGCGCCTTGAAGATTAACTAGCTTTAGGTAGACATTAAACAGCTGGAGAGACGGACAGCATACTAGAGCATTTGGTTTAATACATACTGAGTCGATCGGTACCCTTTAAATGGGTCTAGCTCAAATACATGTTACGTATTCCGTACGAGAGAGAAATTATGAATGTTCTTTGATTTTACATTCAACAACAACAAAAATCGACAGCAAAAAAACCGGGTAAACCGACAAGTCGGGTTTTAGCTATTTTGGTCAGGTTTGACCATAAACACCGAAATGTCGGCCTAGGCTACTCTAGTACCCTAAGCACGATTTTAGAGAGCAAAAGTCTAAGCCATATGTCCCTCTTTAGGAAATTTTATCAAAACAAGGCAACCTTGCATTCGAATATTTGTATATGAGTTTGTTGTTGTTGTCTTACTGCTGTTTTTGTTGTTGTGAATGGCTGGGCCCGTTACGAATTTAATCGAAAAGAGCAAAGCCCATATCGTCATCTTCAGATTCGGATTCTTCCTTCTTTTTTCTTTCTTGGCCTCTTCCTTCTTGCCACCGGCATCAGCGCCAGCAGCGGTAAAATTTGTACAGTAGTTACACTTTATTATGTAAAAACTTTAATTTTTTTCGTCTCGTTTGACCTGTTGGCGAAAGTGCCGATATGCTTTTAATATTTGCCATTATTACTCAATGTTTTAATCTCTTTTTTATACTTTGCACTTGGAATACGCTATGAATTGTTACAAATTATTTCTAATTCATGGAAAATTTTCCTACTTTACTAACAACATGTAAATGTGAAGCACTGCGTTGCCGGTCATGATAGAGGATTAATTGAAAACATTTCCATTTTTGAATAAAATCACAATAGAACATTAGAAAAATATTACCAATTGAAACAATGAATGTATAAAAATATCCCCTCCTTCGGTTTCTTCTATTAGTCATAGTTAAGAAAACTGTTTTGTTTTCGATTTTGTTCTAATGGCAATACATTAATTTTCTATTTCTTGGAAATTTCTGTAAATGGTAAACATCGCCGGATCATTGAGAACATTTGCATAAAAGAGAAAAAAACAAATCGAAAATCGTTTTGTTGTTCCGTTAACAGTCTTCCTCCCTCGTCTTTAAACTGCTATTACACACAATGAATAGGGTGATCCATCTAGAGATATTTTTTCAGAATAAAAACATATATAAAAATTCAAATCAAGTGTGGAATCTTTATTGGAAATTTAAATGACATTTTATGGCGATTATTTTTTGAATATAATTTCCTTCATATATTGGCCGCATCTACGCCTCAGGGTTTACATTCTGAGGGTCAAATTTTGGATGGCTCGGTCGAGCATTTCGAACGGTATGGCTTTAATGACACGCGTAATGTTGTCTTTTACAACCCGAATCGTTGCTGGTTTATCAGCATAGACTTTGGACTTTACGTAACCCCAAAGAAAAATGTCTAAAGGTGTGATATCACTCGATCTAGGTGGCCAACTCTCCTGTCCAAAACGTGAAATTAGCTGCTTTTCGAAATGACCTCTCAATAGATCCATTGTTTGAGCGGCTGTATGGCAAGTGGCACCGTCCTGTTGAAACCAAGTGTCGTCATGATTATAGGCTTCTATTTCAGGTAGCATAAAAATCGATATCATGGCGCGATAGCGAGCACCATTCACGGTTACGTTCCGGCCATCATCTTTTTTGAAAAAATATGCACCGATGATTCCACCAGCTTATAAATCGCACCAAACCGTGGTTTTCTCTGGGTATAATGGCACCTTTTGAACCTCTTCTTGTTGCTCTTTAGCCCAACTGCGGCAATTTTGTTTATTAACTTTGCCGTTTCTCACCGGACGCTCATTTCCATAATACAGTTGCCAACATTTGATGGTAATTATTTTCAAAAAATAAATGCCATAAAATGTCCTTTTAAATTACCAATAAAGATTTGAATTTTTAAAGATTTTTTTTTGTTTCTGAAAAAATACCTCTAGATGGATCACCCTATACATGTCATGTAAATATTTTACACACTCTCTCCACTCGCGTATATGTTAATTTTACTAATCGAAAAACAATTATATATATTACAACAATACTATCAGTCATTACAATAACAACTAGTACAACGAAATATAGAATGTAATCCCCACCATAAAAGGTGGCCATGCATGGAGCTCTTTCGATGTCGTATCTAACACGGAAAAGGTAATGAAAAATCGTACAAAAAAATATCACTTTAATTTCGCATATAATGTCGGCTTCGATTACAAAGATCATAGGGAACCATAACGTCAGAAATTCACTACAGCAGCAGCAGCAGCACCACCACTGCGACTCCAATCCGTATGACGTTGAATTCCAGCGAAAGATCTGTTGAACGTTAGGATCACCCGCGCACTTTTTTCCAACTGACACACGCTTTTTCAACTCTACAACAACAACGTCTCTCTCTGTGTCTGCTAACCAACAACAATTGTAATAGTAATCATAATGGTAATAATAACAATAATAAAATGTCACAAAAAAAAATAAATTCACTCGTTGTCGTTACACAAATAATCGTAAAAAGTACAAATTTGTGCAGCAATTGTTTATTGTTGTCACTCCGTGTCAATAGAGAATTGATCGATTTTGAAATGACTACGACGCATGTACTCCTAGTAGTATTGCCCGGACGATGTGCGAAGAAAATGAAAATAAATATGATTTATTACCGCATTTAATGGATTTGACGATAAAAGTTCCACAGAAGACTATTAATTTTTTTGTCAGCATTATCGACCGACAAGAAAAGAAAAAATTATGCTCGTAGATCGCTTGGCGTAAAGTTACTTATAGGATTTCCTACAAAAACGGCAAGAGAAACTTTCTTCATAGTTCCGCTGTGTGCCAGGGTTCAAATCAATGTACTAAAATGACCATAAAATTATTAAATAAGTTTTTTGTATTAACCACACATTACTCAGTGTTTTATAGAAACAAAAAAAAATAATTAAAAACTTGTCATACCGAAAAAAATCAATTTTTAAACTTAAATATTATTTTGTGTCAACATCGTTTGATTTATGCCGTAAAACTATGTCTCACTACATGGTGTCTAACATTATTTTTTAATTTTTATGAATTAAGCCAAAAGCTTAATATGGCTATAATAATAATGTAAGCATTTGCCGGTATAGCTTCCTTATTACCTTAACCAACTAGAACAATAAGTGCTTACAAAATTGTAAGCAATTTTTCAATATTCAGCAGCATAGAAAGGCTCTATCCGACAATGAAACGCGTCTGCCATTACACTGTGTGTGTGCTTTACTAACTTACACATTCATTGGTGAAAACCCATCTATAAAATTTGATTTTTGCCAGTATCTATTAATAAATGCATAACAATTTTTTTTGTGAATTTGAAGAATTTAGCTTTATCTCAAAGTTAATATTTTTTTAAACTATAACGTTTTGATCTCGCTTACTTATGAAAAGTAACAAGTAATTGAAATATTCGATAGATTCACTAAATTTTCAGCTGTGATATAAAACAATTTTTATGAATGCTTAAAATTATTTTTGTGAATTTATGTAAATAAGTTATTCCACATGTTAAAAATTGTAACCATATATTATTTCAGTTTCGTTTTTCGATTATACGAGGGCGACCGCAAAACTAACTGGCCTGGCACATTTTCTGTTTTACTAGCAACTTTTTTCTTCTTTTTTTTTAAAGCAATCTTTTATAAGCCATCTGTCAAAATTTCCGAAATATTTAATGATTATTTTCTTTGTTACAGGTGATTGAAGTAAACAAGTTTTATACTTTTTGAAAAATGGAAAATAAAGAGTTTCGTGGGGTAATTAAACACTTCTATATGAAAGGTTATACGCCACAATCAATCAAAGATGAATTGGATTCTGTTCATGGTGATAATGCACCATCATACTCCACCGTGAAATCCTGGGTTCAACAATTTAAAATGGGTCGTTCAAGTACGGAAGATGAACAACGCTCTGGAAGACCGAAAAGTGCTACTACCATTGAAAACATTAGAAAAATATTTAATGAAGTGACTAAAGATAGACGAATAAAGCTCAGAGGACTTGCTGATATTGTTAAAATACACGAAAAACAAGTTTGGAGTATTTTACATGATGAACTCCACATGAAAAAGCTATCCGCGAAAAAGGTGCCGCGTTTGTTGACTTTGCCCCAAAAAATCGTACGGTGGACCAATTTTGGGGAGCTTTAAGCGATTTATCAGCGTAATTCAATAGAGTTCTTGCGGCGATTCATAACTGTTGATGAAACATGGATCCATCACTACTTCCCAGAATGCAAAGAACAGTCAAAACAATGGATAGAAGCTGGTAAAAGTGGTCCCAAGAAGGCGAAAACTGTTAAGTCAGCAGGAAAAGTAATGGCCAGAGTATTTTGGGATGCAAGGGGTATAATATTTATTGATTATCTTGAGAAAGGAAAAACTATAAATAGTGAATATTATTGTGCATTATTGGATCGGTTGAGTGAAGAAATCAAGATAAAACGACCGCATTTAGAAAAAAAGTTCTTTTTCATCAAGATAATGCTCCTTCACACACTGCATTTTTAACTCAACAAAAACTGGCCAATTTACGATTTGAAATTGCACCGCATCCACCATGTAGTCCAAATTTAGCTCCTAATTATTTCTTGTTTCCAAAAGAAAAACAAATTCTCGGTGGCAACAAATTTTCGTCCAATAGCGAGGTTATTGCTGAAACTGAGGCATATTTTGAAGGTCTTGAAAAATCTTATTTTTCGGATGGAATTAAAAAACTTGAAAAACGTTTGATGAAGTGTATTGAGTTGGAAGGAGATTATGTTAAAAAATAAGTAATAATACTTCCAAAAAAAACTGTTCTTTTTATGTTAGGCCAGTTACTTTTGCGGTCGCCCTCGTATTTATAATCGAAAATAACACTGTGCGACAGCCACAATCGGTTTGGGATGAAACCACCGGGGAAAGTTATATCGGTCAAAAAAAGGTCATACGTGTCCCAGCGTTTCGTTGGGTCTCATCTAGGAATCGAGATATATCGATTTGAAGTTAGTAAGTATCGTATAGGCGAATTTTTCACGTTTTTGGCTCTTTTGTTTGACATAACTTGAGAACCACTCGTCCGATTTATAAATTTTATAAAACCAAGAATTACAATTCCCTTAATCTGTTCATATATTATTTTTCTTTACAAGTAAAAGTTTCCAAGTTAAAAATAAGCGCATGAAAAAAAAATTTTAATTTTTAGGCAAAAATAATTTTTTTTTTCATACATTTATTTATAATTGCGAAACTGTTGCTTAAGTAGGAAAACGGTTTAAGAACAGATTAGAGGAATTGTAATTCTTAATTTTTCTAAATTTGTTTCAGCTAAATCGGACGAGTGGTTCTCGAGTTTTGTCAAACAAAAGAGCCTAAAACGTGACAAATTCCCCTATACGATACTTACTAACTTCAAATCGATATATCTCGATTCCTAGATGAGACCCAGCGAAACGCTGGAACACGTATGACTTTTTTTTTACCAATATAACTTTCCCCGGTGGTTTCATTCCAAACCGATCACTGACCCTTTCCATTTGTCGCAGAGTGTAATTGGTTGATTCTAAGATTATGGGCCACTTTGCTGTCCTTGGTTGTTTCAAGCGAGAAAAATAAAATATATTATACTTTATTATTTACTATACAATAAATCTTTATAGGACCTTTAAAGTCTTTAAAGTTGTTTTTTTTTTAAAAATTTATTTGTTTTTCAAAAAATTGCCTACCAAAGTGTTCAAATATCATTACCCTGGTTGTCCCTAACACTACTTTCAATTGAAATTTTCTTATTTTTTTTACAAAAATATTAATTATTTATTTAATAAAACCAGTCCATAGTAAAAAATAATATTCAATTAATTGTGTTGCTATTAATGATCATAATTTTTCATTCAATTTATATTTGTATGGATGTTTATTTTCTGTCCCTGAAAATACACAGTATTCCCCTGTAAAATCTAATATTCGCTAAAATTCAAATTTTCAAACCAATATTGATTTCAAGCAACTCAAAGATGATTGAACATTACATGAAGTGGGTGCACATCTAATAGGTTTTTCGTCAACAGTCTTATTAAAATTAAGTAAGTTGTGTTTTGTCACTCGTTACGAGCGTTCACACTTGAGCTGGCCATTCCCCGGTTTTTTTGTTAACTTGTTTTTTTATTTTCAAATTGTTGCATAATTCCGTTAAAAATTTAAATTTTGAAGTGTACTTCTTAAAAATGACTAGCCATTCTTAAAACTAAGACATCTACCTGACTTAAATATTAAATTCTGCAAAAAAAAATCGAATGCCAAAAATTATGTCGACATTGGCCCATAATCTCAGAATCACCTTATACAAATTAAGCACTATGTACTGTACAAGTATAAAAAGATAAAAGTATTTTTTTTAATTCAAATCACTGTACAAGTATAACAAATAAAAATATTTATAATTCAAATCAACATTGTCATAAAAGCTTATAATATTATTTTGTTATTTAAGCATTTCAACAGAATTAAATAGTGAATAGTGCTTACATGATTTTTTGAGGAATCAAAAATATCAAAAATACACTATTTTGATAGTAAAAACCGATGCAGCAGACTAATGAAAGAGGAATGGAGCAGTTGAAAAGGCATTTTTGAGATTTCAATTTCTTTTGCCAATGATATTATCTCCGAAACCAAAACAATCATTTTTAGAGCCCCTATAACTTTTTATTACCAATGCTTAAACAATTTTGTGGAGCATCGGCAGTATAGCTAAGTCTCAATGTTGTTAAATCGGGTAATCAGTCTAGAGGTATTTTTTTTTAAACACAACCAAAATTCTAATCAATTGTGGAATCGTTGTTGTTCATTCGAAAGGACATTTTATGCCATTTATTTTTTAAATACAATTTCCTTCAAATGTTAACCGCGACTAAGTCTCAGCATGTCCATTCGGAAGGTCAAATTTTGGATGACTCGTTCGACCGGTATGGCTTTAATGACAAGCGTAATGTTGGCTTCGAAACCTGAATCTTAGCTGGTTTGTCAGCGTAGACTTTATCCTTTAGGTTGCCCCAAAGAAAAAAGTCTAAACTCGTGATATCACACGATCTAGGCGGCCAACTCACCGGTTAAATACGTGAAACTAGGTGCTCTTTGAAATGACCTCTCAATAAATCCATTGTTTGAGCAGCTGTGGCCAGTGGCACCGCCCTGTTGAAACCAAGTGTCGTCAAGATTACGGGCTTCAATTTCAGGTAGCATAATGATCGATATCATGGCGCGATAGGGAGCACCGTTCAAGGTTACGTTCCGGCCATCATCGTTTTTGAAAAAATATGCACCGATGATTCTACCAGCTCATAAACCACACCAAACCGACGTTTTCTCTGGGTATAATGGCTCCTCTTGAACCTCTTCCTGTTGCTCTTCAGCCCAAATGCGGCTATTTTGTTTATTGACTTTGCCGTTGAGCCAGAAATGGGCCTCATCACCGAACAAAATTTTGGTCGAAAACAGCGGATCCTCCTGTTTCTCACCGAACGTTCATTTCCATAATACAGTTGCCAACATTTGAAGGAAATAATTTTCAAAAAATAAATGCCATTGAATTTTTAAAATTACCGATAAAAATTCCACGTTTGATTTTAATTTTTAATTTGTTTGTCCTGAAAAATACCTCTAGATGAATCATCCTTTATTATGTGTAACTAAATTTTTAAAATTCATTACATTCCGTCGTAGCAACTGGCTTGAAAAATAAAACTAATCGACATACCTTAGACTTAGAACTACTTGATGTATTATGTAGAAGTACTTGTACAAAATATCCGGACAGAGCGGAAAGAACGACAGAAACAAGACCTTATTGCCTCTTTAAGCTTATAAACATTATTCAACAAATCAGGCATGAAAAGACCTCAGCATTGCCGTTTTTTACACTTTTTATTTTTATTACACTGAAGTTGTACGCATGCATTTTATATGGTCGTTTATGGTGAATCTATGACAAGTGCATAACAGCCCAATAATATTTGTGGACTTTTTATGAATTCAGCTAAATAACAAAATAGATTAAGCTGGTAAGCTTTAATTTTTCAACTTTCTTAGATGACATTTATCTTCTTGTAATGCAGTTTCAAAATTCCAAACTTCTATTCCGTCATTATGATTTTCTGATTTTATTTTATTTGGACAATTTCTATCTAAGAGCAGACCCACACACATTAATGTAAAATTCAATGCAAACTGACATCCGTTAAGGTTTTGGTCTTACATTTATTTTAACCTTAACTCAGGTTAAGAAATCCCCGCTGAATAGCGTGACAGTGCTGTAGATTTTAAAAATTATACTTTTAGAGAAGTTGGAATTTATTTCCTAACAATTTTCCCTCCTTTATTTTTATTTATTTTTCTTTGTCTTTCTTGCGGAAATTTATGGCTTAATTCGTTCTTTTGAGGTTTTTAGGTTTTTGCCATAAACTATAGCATAACACAATAGACCCAAGGGGACTCTTGACAAAGGAACAAAAAATGTACTGTGCCAAAAATGTCAAAACATTTTTGGTAGAAAATTAACCATAAAGCACTAGAGGAAAACAAAACGAAAAAAATATACAAAGGAAAGAAAAACTTTCGCATTCACTTTGAAAATTACAAAAAAAAACAACAGAAAACAGCAAAGGACCACAGTCACACGCTATGATGGAAACCCATCGAGAAAAGAGGTGTAAGCGACGGAAAAACATGTTTTTCTTTTTTCGGAGTGGGGCCTGAAAATTTTTCGCATATATTTTTCGCAAGACAAAAATTGTCCATGGGTCACAGTATAGCCGGAGGCCTATTATTTTCTGATGTTGTGCTTCGTTTTGTTGTGGCTGCTGCAAGCAGCAGCATCACTTAAAGATGATCAATAGCGGGCAGCAGCAGACACAGCAGCCCACTTTAAAGAGCCTTAACTTTTCGTTTATGAAAAGCATTGTTTTTTTGGTTTTTGCTTGTCTGATGGTCGGTCGGTCTGGCGTCAAGAAACAAAAACGACATTCAATCAAACTTTATATTCACATTTTCGTTATTTTCTTTAGCATTTGCTCTCTACTTTTAACGAGATTTTTGCTGTAAATAACTAATGAAGCCTGCAACAAGGAGTTGGAGAAATTTCCAGCAAACGACATCACTTTCAGTTGGGGGAAAACTGTTTTGTTTTTTATTTTTGCTTTTTCTCGTTTGCTGCAATGTCTGTGCTGAGATGTTAACAAAATAAACATTCATTTATTAAACAAAAGTGTGGAAAAGTTTCTGACGCATTCAGCTGTGGCCGCTACAAACAGTTTTTTTTTAATTTTTTTTTGCTTCTGCAGGCTATTGGAAATCTACAAACTTTAATATAAAATGTTCAAAAGTTATCTAAAAATTTTAGGTTTCGTGTTTTCAACCAAACACCTTCGAGGATGATGCTAGTGTCAATAAAAAGGGCAAAAGCAATTCCGGTCTAGAATTTGTTTAACCTTAAAAACATTAATTTGTTATAAAGAAGAGCTTTAGTCACTGAAAATGTCCATATTTTTTTCCAAAATCAAAATAAATTTCCACCAAATGAAAAATTTCACAAATGTTTTTTTTATGTTTTTTTTAAAGCGAATCTTGCCCGAATTCGCTGTCTGTTGGAGTTTACCCAATTTTAGTTTCTCTGCAATTTTCTTGTTGCTGTTACTGCCGTTTATCGCAAAATGTAACATGAGAAATCATTTATCGCCGATGTGTGGCTGCTTGGTTGGCCTTCCAAAAAAACAGAAAGAAAAAATCGGACAAATATTTTCTGTAATCAAAAATGAAAAACAGAAAAACAAAAACTCAACACTACAGGCAGACACTGAGCAGACCTCCACATTTTTGCCACTCGTAAGATATGTGTTATGGATAGGTCGGTCGATCGGTTTCTTGTACGTTTACAAACACCTCACCTCGATTTTTTCTATACCATTCATTCATACCCGTATGTCCGACCGACTGTCTGTCCACATACAATTCAAAATGCATTCATTTGAAAAATCAAAAGAAAATTGTTAACAATTTCCTTAATTTTGAATATTTATGGGCCAAATTAAGTTAGATAAATATTTGTGCCAAAGAAAGAAATGATCAGGAAAAGTGGAAAACAGGCCGCCGCTTAACCGCGTTTTTCGTTGGTGTTCACTTACATATAAGAAAGAAAAAAGTTGTGAACACAATTTTTAAGGACTGACATCGAAAACGTTAAAAAAAATTATGGTTTTTCTGTATAATCAGCATTAGCTACAGTAGTTCAGCTGCGATCAATGTAGGTGCCATTTCGATTAATGTTGAACATGGATTTTTAATTATTTGCAAATATATTTCTATTTTTTTTAAATACGCTCTGCCTTTAAACTGTCATTTCTAGTTGTATTCAATATTGCTAATTCTTTTAAGTGTTTGTCAGTAACTGTAGTCTCTAGAAGCATGGCACATCATTCGGCTGTTCAGCTATGATTGATTTAATTCCGCGACTTACGAAGCTAAGACAAATTGCTCACACGATTATTTTGAAATATTTTAACTTGGATTGAATTCAGCGATTTGCGAAGCTCAGACAAACTGCTCACACGATTATTTTGAACTGTTTTAATTTGGAATATATAAATGTTCAGCTGAATTCAAATATTTTCATTTCAAGAAACGTAAGACTAAAACAAACCTATATTTTCATGTATTCAGCTGCGTTTTTATCACTCCAGGTAAGAATATAATGTGTATTCTTTTTATTGAATTGGTGGTCATGATATTGTGTTTTGTAGATTGCTCTACCTACAATTCGTGTATTGAACGCAAAGGGTTATTCTCAGTAATTTAAATTGGACTACCGTATAAATCATTTGATTTGTGGCCCAAGTATTCGTGGCCAAATATTGCTAAAGAAAACCCTTGGCGAGTTTAGAAACAGCGTTACAGTCTGGCTGATAAACATAGCCATTGCATTTATTTCACAAATTTTTAAGTTGATTCTAGAAAAGAAGCAACAAAGGTCTTGAACCAGAATAAAAACTGCTCAAGTCATAATAATATTAAATGGCCGACAAAACAAAATAAAATTTTTTTTTGGTAATATTCAGCTATTTTTTGTGTGGTTTTGCAATGTTTTAACTTATTAACAATTTTGTAATGTTTTAACTTATTAACAATTTTGTAAAAGGCTTATTAAACACGACTAATTGGATATATATTCAGCTAAGCCTACGAATATTCCATTAATCAAAAGATAATTGTTTTCTTACCAATTAGTTCTGTTCGGCTGATTTTTTAACAATTCAGTTAGTGCAAAGAAATTTCTCTGCTTATTTCATATCTTTAATCACAAGAGTATTGTTTTAATACAAAATAGTGTTATTAAGCTAGATATTAAGCAAGTATTTAGCTAGTAAAAGTGTTATTAAACTATCAACTTACTACTCGTACCAGCACAATGTTGACTGCCTTATTTTTAACAATTTTGTTACTCAGTTTTAACTTTAGATTTAATTCTAATCAGCTGCTAGTTCGGTCTCTTAGCTACTAGTTCATCTCTTAAGGTTGATATTCGGACCATATTTAGCAACGTGCCAGATTCAGCAATTTATCAAACTGGATTGTGTTATTAGTCAAAGCTTATCTTAGATAATTTGAAATGGACAAATGAGTGTATTTTGCAATATTAAATTTAATTATAATCAGCTACTAGTTCAGATATTCAGCATGGTTATTTTGATTGGTATCTCTTAAGGGGTATACTCGGGCCATATTTAGCAACGTGCCGGCTGTGTATTTTTCTAATTAGCAATTTATCAAACTGGCTTGTGTTATTAGTCAAAGGTTTTTAAAAAAAAGAATTTAAATCATTTGAAATGGACTAATGTATGTACTCTGCAATAGACATGTCAGTCTCCAAAAATTAGTTAAAAGAATGTACTTTTTTACCAATTCAGCTAAGTTACATTTTCAAAAATATAATTTGTTAACCTACTCGTAATTACCTAGCCTGGAATTTTTTTAACCCGGCAATCCCTTTGAAAAATATGTTTAAGGTTTTTATAACTTAATTTCATTCTATCAAGCTGTATTTTGGTCATTAACCACACCTTAAAGCAAATTTAATGTTTCACTAATGTTTTTTTTTTAGAGATTTTCTCACTTTGATTCATTTCTCGAAAGTTTTTTTTGAACAGTCCAGTTTATAGTCTATATGCAATAGTAATAAAATTTTATTCAGTTTTACTTTAATTTATTTATATTCTGCTGGTTGTTTAGTGATCCAGCAAGGTGGATAAAATATTTCATCTATTTTCTGCTTTTTTTTATAAATTTTTCTCTTGAAAAATTGTCAGCTGAATTCGTTGTTATTCAAAATTCAAATCAAGTTTGAAATCTTTGTTGGTAATTTGAACGGACATTTTATGGCATTTATTTTTTAAAAATAATTTCCTTCAAATGTTGGCAACTGTATTATGGAAATGAGCGTATTAGCGGGAAGATCCGCTGTTTTCGACCAAAATTTTGTTCAGTGATGAGGTCCATTTCTGGCTCAACGGCAAAGTCAATAAACAAAATTGCCGCATTTGGGCTGAAGAGCAACAAGAAGAGGTTCAAGAGGTGCCAAGATAAAACCACGGTTTAGTGCGGTTTATAAGCTGGTGGAATCATCGGTGATTATTTTTTTTAAAAATGATGATGGCCGGAAGGTAACCGTGAATTGTGCTCGCTATCGCGCCAAGATATCGATCTGTATGCTACCTAAAATTTAAGCCCGTTATCTTGACGACACTTGGTTTCAACAGGACAGTGCCACTTGCCATACAGCGGCTCAAACAATGGATCTATTGAGAGGTCATTTCGAAAAGCAGCTAATTTCACGTTTTGTACATGTGAGTTGGCCGCCTAGATCGAGTGATATCACACCTTTAGGCATTTTTCTTTGGAGTTACGTAAAGTCCAAAGTCTATGCTGACAAACCAGCTACAATTCAGGTTTTGGAAGCCAACATTACGCGTGTCATTAAAGCCATACCGGTTGAAATGCTCGAAGGAGTCATCCGTAATTTGACCCTCAGAATGGAAACCCTGAGGCGCAGTTGCGGCCAACATTTGAAGGAAATTATATTCTAAAAATAAATGTCATAAAATTACCAATAAAGATTTCACACTTGATTTGAATTTTTTTTATTCTTTTTTGTTCTGAAAAAATACCTCTAGATGGATCACCCTTTAATTAGGTTACCTGCAAAGTGTATTAAAGTATAAACAAGCTAAATATCTGTAACTTCTCTGAATATAGACAAACAAGGTATTTTCTTCTTCTTTGTTTACCTATATTCAGCTGATTTTTACTCATTCAGCGTCAATAAAAGTAAATTTTTTTATATAAGTAAATCTACTTTATTTAGAAATAAAATGTTTACAATCGATTAATTTTTAGCTACTCTCTTATCAACTCAGTACTGAGAATCTCCACATTTACGAGTATTGTTTCGATTTTTGTATTCTAAAGCTCCTCTTAAAGTTTACTAAGTATTTGCTGTATACTCGTACTATCTTGGAACTTTTCGTTTTTAGGATATTTTCAATTTCAAGCTGAATTCATTAACATAAAGTTGGAAATCGATACAACATAATCCTGACCCTGTTTTCATGAGATTTACTTAATTCAGCTAACTTAGCGTAGCTGTATCGCAAATCCACAAATCCTATTCATTGTTTCGGCACGTAGTACATCATATGAAAACGACACATAAAGAAGCTGGCAGGCAGGCAGGCAAGTCGTTATAAAAACATGCACACATTTATAGTTTTTTACATAATCTCGTAGATCACGTACAGAGCAGCACAGCTTAGATTTGTCACAGTGAAAGAAAAAACACAGAAATCTACAATTAAATGGGAACACATACAACATGGAGCAGGGCGGTGAGGGGGTTAAGTTAATATACAAACTTCGAATTCAAATCTTTTACAAACAACGTCAGTCATAAAGTTGCAACGACGCTATAACCAAAAGTGATATGCAAATACCACGTGAATATTTTTGTTAAATTTCGTATTTCAAAATCACACAATGAACCGAACGACCGACCGACTGTCAGAGTGGATCTATGAGTGCATGTTTGGCTGGCTGCAATACTCACATGAACGTAGGCCAGACGGACGCGTTGCATGTTGCTTGCCTTCTTTTTAGAGGGTGGGAAATAAAAACAACTTTATTTTTATGGCCGTTAAATCTTGCATTAACATGCTTTGAGAGTTTCCCGTTGTTGGTCGAATGTTTAAGTCGGTCGGTCTGTCCGTCGGTTTCTTTTTTTTTTTGGATGGCTGATGTATTTCATACAATTTCGTGTGTTTAAAATATCATTCATTCTCTGCAAATAGAAACTTTAGTTTTGTTTTATTATTTTGGGGGTACTATTTATGGCGCTCCCACACCGCTGCCTGCCGCCCGCCCTCACCTTCTGCCACCTCGTTTGACTTAACAAATCGTTACCAGTTGCCAGTCAAAGTTCCCTGAGTTTTATTGTTTGCGTTTAGTTTAGAAACTTACGCAATAAAATGCAAGCGGTGAGCATTTGTAATGCTACTGTTTCGTTGAGATTTAATTTTTATTGTTATGTTGCTGAGGTCAAAGTTCAAATAGGCTATGGTGGTGCACTTCAAACGTGGGTTGGAGGCAAACCGTTTCCTCAAACCATGTTGAAGCCTATTTGATATTCTATGTGCATTGCGGTTTTTGTGTTGGAGGTGTGACTATGTTTCAGATTTAGCTAAGTTAAGGGCAATATGGGAAATTTTTTAAGCAGTTAAAATTGTTTCGGGCAAAGTTATACGCGGTTTATCCGTTTTTGCCTCCTTGGTGGATTTGCTCCATTTATAAAACTACAAATAACAAATAAGTGAACTCTTAATACGGGCGGGACCGACTTTATGATTACTTTCCCACCCCCAAATCGCGGGGAGAACTTCGGTTCACTGTGGAGTTGCATTGCAACCGGGTGCTGTGACCCATAGAATAGCAGAGGTTAAGTCCTCGGCCCCTAACCAAGAATGAAGTTATGACCCATAACTGTCATGCTTCGAATTGGTAACGGCGGAATCAATACAATGGGGCGTTAGCCATCGCATGGTTACGGCCCCAGTGTGATGGCACACCGTGGTTCAGGCCATCGTGGCGATAATCACGTAACAAATCGGCGCCCACCGATCCAAAACTATAGTTGTCGTCAAATGAGGATTTATAAGTATAGGGTGATCTATGTAGAAGTATTTTTTCAGAACAAAAATATATAAAAATTCAAATCAAGTGTGAAATCTTTATTGGTAATTTGAAAGGACATTTTATGGCATTTATTTTTTAAATATAATTTCCTTAAAATGTTGTCCATTCTGAGGGTCAAATATTAGATGACTCGTTCGAGCATTCGGCTTGTATGGCTTTAATAACACGCGTAATGTTAGCTTCCATAACCTGAATCGTAGCTGGTATGCCAGCATAGACTTTGGACTTTACGTAACTCCAAAGA
This sequence comes from Hydrotaea diabolus, assembly GCA_963513945.1. Lineage (NCBI taxonomy): Eukaryota > Metazoa > Arthropoda > Insecta > Diptera > Muscidae > Hydrotaea > Hydrotaea diabolus. The sequence continues at coordinate 106,502,891 of OY740718.1, forward strand.
AAAATATCTAAAGGTGTGATATCACTCGATCTAGGCGGCCAATTCACCTGTCCAAAACGTGAAATTAGCTACTTTTCGAAATAACCTCTCAATAGATCCATTGTTCGAGCCGCTGTGTGGCAAGTGTCAACGACCGTCCTGTTGAATCCAAGTGTCGTCAAGATTACGGGCTTCAATTTCAGGTAGCATAAAGATCGATATCATGGCGCCAAAACGAGCATCATTCACGCTTACGTTCCGGCCATCATCATTTTTGAAAAAATATGCACCGATGATTCCACCAGCTTATAAAGCGCACCAAACCGTGGTTTTCTCTGGGTACCTCTTGAACCTCTTCTTGTTGCCCTTCAGCCTAAATGCGGTAATTTTGTTTATTGACTTTGTCGTTGAGCCAGAAATAGACCTCATCACTGAGCAAAATTTTCATAATACAGTTGCCAACATTTGAAGGTAATTATTTTCAAAAAATAAATGCTATAAAATGTCCTTTCAAATCACCAATAAAGATTCCACACTTGATTTGAATTTTTATATTTGTTTTGTTCTGAAAAAAATACCACTAGATGGATCGCCCTATATAAGTTCCTTTGCAGGAACTTCTAATAATTTCCAATATAAAAATCTAGCTGACTTAGCTGTCAGAAATCTCCCAAGAGAGCAATGCTTAGAACTGACTTACCGATTGTAGGAGCTCAAGTTCACCTGGTCAAAATCTTCAAAGAATTTAATTTCAAGATCATTTCGCGTATGGCACTTGCACCCTCTACTTCACCTGGTTTGGTATATCTCAGTTATGTGAGTGAGATCTGGAGATGCATGTAGATGGCGTTAGCATCAGCAAATGATTTATTTTTGTTAATTCCGCATTCCCTATCTTCTCACTCATTTTTAAACCATAACAATTAAAATGGAAAAACACAAATACAGTTCCAGGAAAATGTTTCTGTTAAAAACACCTAGAGCCAACTTGTTTTGGTACATTTCGAGATTAATAACATATTTTAAAAATAATTTAATATAGTTAAATTTTTTTTTGTGTTTAGTTTATGGTCAGATTTAAGACAATGTTTCTATTCAACATTTTACGAGGGCTGCTACATATATTTCTGTCTTAATAATGAAAATGCGACTATTTATCATCAAAAATGGTTTTATTGTTTTTTTTGCGAAGAACATATTATTATTGCCGTGACCATAAAGTAACCATATTTTCCTCATTCCATTTATTTTATTTACTTAATTTTAAAGCCAGTATTTATTTTAAGCTGTACTACCTATCAATAAATAAAAAGTGTCTATGGAATGTAGAACCAACTCTTTCTCCAACCATATTTCAGATTTAATTGCACAATAACAATTTACTCGAAACCTCCTTCAAAGAGGCAAAAACAAAAAAAAAAATCTTAAATAAAGTTTAAAATATTTAAACGATAATTACATAACTACAAATGAAAAAAAATGTATTCATCTCTCCTTCGTTAAAAAACAAACAAAAAATACCGCCGCAATATGCCATAAACACCTACAATAACCACGTCTAATAAATGACCATAAAAAATATTTACCCGAAATGGCAAAGTTAAAAATATGAGACATAATCTCATATGTTAAGCCCAGCATTCATAGGTACTTTTGCGAACATGATTAGGCCATATATTCGTGTCGTTATTACAGCCGGAGAAAGACCAAACAAAATGTCTATCGCGTTAGATTTGAACAGCCAGCGGTAAATTCAGCTGAGAAAAGCTGTAGCGCCTTGTTTGTTGTCGACTCTGGGATTTTGTTTTTGCCTTTGCTTTTCGAAAGCATAATAATTTACAATCAAATAAATGCCGACAATAATAATTTGCATATTTCTTCTAAGTAATAAAAATATAATAACGATAAAAAAAAAAATCACTTTAAACTTGTTGTTGCTGTTTTTTTTTGTTTGTTTCATCGCTTGTTTGTCGTGTGTTGTATTTTTTATTAAAAGTATTATTGTTTCTTGCTTTTTACATAATCGTTAATGGCAAAATAATTTCTATTGAAGAAAAAAAAACAAAAACCCTCTCACTACTTGCCTGTGCTAACTCGCTCCTACCAGCCACCTACAAAATTAGACGAGTGAGTTTGAGTAGAAAAGCTTGAGCTAACATTTGCTATTGATTTTTACTACAATTACACTGTAAGAAATCCTAGCAGAGGAAGCTAATATGTAGTGTCATCTACGTTGAAATTAAAGCTAATATTTCGGCCTAAATTCAATGCCTTTCTTTTCTGTTTATTATTCATTTAATAGTTTCACAAAGAAATGTAATAATTAAAAATTGATTAATAGTTTGATGTTTAGCACAATTCAGCTAGCTGAATCCAAGTTTTTTTCTCATAACACTTATTTAAGTTTAAGAACTAATTGTTCAACCAATTCAGCTTGCAGAATTTCAATATGAAAATAGCAGTTGGCTTTAAACGGAGTATGTATAAAAATTGATTAATACTTTTTTGTTTAACACAATTCAGCTAGCTGAATCTATGTTTTTTTCTCATAACACTTATTTAAGTTTAAGAACTAATTTTTCAACCAATTCAGCTTGCTGAATTTCAGTATGAAAAAACAGTTGGTTTTAAAATGAATATGTATTAGGGTGGAGTGAAAACATGCTTTTTTTTTAATTTGAAAAAGTTAACCTCGGAAAGAGATGTAGTCTGGGGTCCTAAAGAGGGGAAAAATAAAGAAAAAAAATTAAAAAAAATTTTAGGGGTCGCGCCACTCCCTAGAAATTTGGAAATTATCGCTATTTTGGCGTTGATTTTAGAAAAATCCTAAAAAGTTGTATGTCAATAATTGTTTGCTATATTTCCATCGAATTCAGCTAGCTGAATTTTAAACTCAGAATACCAGATCGCTGCTGTTTATTAGGCCATTTACTTTTTAAAATTGATAATCTATAATTCAGCTTACTGAATTTAATGTTTTTAATGTTAGTTCTAGCTAGATTTGTATTAAAAAATATTCTTAAAATAAAATTATTGTAATTCTGGTAAATCAAATCAAATTCAATGAGGTTTTGTTTTTTTTTTACGGTGTGCCTAGTTGTAATCTCAAATCAATACATCTTACCTCATAACTTTAAGCTGTTATCAAAACGACATTCTCTTTGTTGAGTAATTTAATAAGCGTCTTATATATTGCGGGTGGTCTCCCAATAAAAAGTTTGTTGTTTATTGGCTTATATAGCAGCCGTAAGTGGCATTTTCTATGAGATTTCTCTCATAGCCAGCTGCTATACGACCTTTCAGTTCCTTCTGTGAATATACAGTCCACTTTAGAATTTATTTGGCGAACTGTTTAAGTCGTTTGGTTACAGGTAATTTGTTTATTACTAATGGCCATTTCAACAACCACAGCAAAATGTTTTACATTCGCAATTAAGTGCTAAGACAAACATTTAGTCTTGGCCATTTTTACAAATGTCAAAATGTTAAAATTATAGGTTTTTTTCTTTGTTCATTTCAATAAATTATTATAATTTAATACAATTTCAGCCAACCGAAGGAAAAACGAGAGAAAAATGACAGAATTATAGCCTGATTGTCGCTGTAGGTGCTGCGGCAATTTGCATGACACGAGCATTTGTTTACTCTGGTCGTGTCTCCACAATTATTTATTGATTTTTATTGTTTATGATTATTTTGTTGTATTGCAAAATGCATTTTTGCGCAAAGCTTCGAACTGAAAAATAAAACGAAAAGTATTCATTAAAAAATCATTACTAGATTTTTTTTTATAAAAATCTTGGTCTGTTGATGTTATTTTATTTGAAAAATGATATGTTATTGTTATTAATATAAGGTCATTTATTATAAAATTTAGAAAATTAGTCATGTTTTATAATCTTTTTTGTTTTAATTTCTGGTAAGCTTCCAATAAATTATCGTTAGTAGCGGGTATTTTCGAAACTGTTTTCGAAAATAACAACCTACGTCACATAGAGTCGTTATGAATTTTATCAGAAAGTGTTTCCATTTTTAAAATAATCTGATAATAATATAAGGGTTATATTTCTGAAAAATAGGTTTGCTTACAACATCATAAAATATACTTTTGCCATAATCCATTTTTTTAATTCAGCTAGCTGAATGAATTTTTGTTTCTGTATAAAAAAACTTAGCTTATTATACAAGGTTTCCGTCGGGAAGGTAAACTACTTTGTTTGTTTATAATTTTTGATTAAATGAAAGAGAATGGATCTTATATTGATAAATGTTTTATTAAATGTCGGCAGTTATGTATGGAATACCATAAATGTCAGATAAATGTCCGCCTATATACTATAACTATACTTAACTATATCTATACTTAACTATACTTTTTAGCTTTAAATGTGACAACTTGTTCTCTAGATTTTAATTTATTTTCAATTCTGCTAGCTGAATTAATTATGTCCTTCACAAAATGTAAAAAATATTAATATAACTTCTTGGCAAAGCATATTGGATATTGAAAAGTATGGCACTTGTCTTTTTCATCTACCAGAATTGAATCTCTATGAATGAATTTTGTTTATAAAGTTCAAATCTGATAGTATGGACGGTTTAAATAACTCAGCTAACCTAGCCTACCATAAAAAAATCTTACAATACACTGATATGCAACTTTGTTTAACATTGTCAGGTAGTTTACAATTTAGCTAGCTAAAATTTCATGTTTTCTCTACCTAGTGGTGAAACAATTTCCTTAATTTCTCGAAATGTTCATCCACATGAATACCCTGTCCGATCCCTGGCGTCAAGTGTCACCAAGTCAACACTATTGTCTACTATTTTGGTTGACTTTTTGTTGACGTTGTCATCGAAGCGTCTGCACTTTTTGCCTTTGATATTTACAGAAATATTTGCTAACTGCAACGTTGCGCTTCTACTTAATGTACCTATTAAATTAATTTATTGAATTACAGTTTTAAAGAAACGTGAATTTCAGTCATGTTTAAAAGTCCCACACAAAAAGGCAGTAACTCACAATGTGTATCATATGAAATTAATCTAACAATTTCTTTCCTCAACAAAACATAATTTTTACACAAAAATTACACCTGTTTTATCGTTACCCTTCTTATACTACGAGGGTTTCTGTATATATTTCTGGCGCCATCTGACATTTCCATTGGAAAGTTTGACATTTTTTAGCATAAACGTACTCAGAACGTTTTGACGTACGACCATCATTTGTGTTTTTTACAGTGACTTGAAAAACTCAATTTGCAAAAAAACGGAATTAACTCGTGAACATTTTCGTGCGATCATTTTTCACAACTTTCGACGTGCATTATCATGACAAGAGTGCATTGATGAACTTAAATCTTTGTATGGCCATAAAGCACCATCCTTTGGCACTGCGAAAAACTGGATTAATGAATTCAATCGTGGCCGACGCTCGCTCAAAGACGAAGGTCGTAAAAGGTCGTCATATGACATACCGTGAGATAGAGGCATCCTTGGGCATTTCTTCCGTCAGCATACATTCGATATTGCATGAACACCTGGCCGTTAAAAAGTTTTGTTCTCGTTGGATCCCGCACAATTTGACAATATCTCAAAAAAAGGCTCGTGGCGATTGGTGCAAAGAGATTTTGAAAAAATACGATCGCGGTGCTTCAAAAGACGTTTTTAAGATTGTCACAGGTGACGAATCATGGATCTATGCATATGAGCCTGAAAAAAACAGCAATCAACCAAATCCAACGAAAGTTGTTCGTGGAAGAAGCACTTCAAAGCAAATGGTCGCCTGTTCCTTCGGCAAAACTAGTCGTGTGGCGACTGTCCCGCTTCAGCAAACATAATTCATAGTTTTTTATAAGGTATAATTAAAAAATACGACTTTGCCAAGACTTTAGACATCAGTAATGGTATTCGGCTTTATTAAAATTTTATTTAGGCTTGATATTATCTTAACAAATTGTTAAGGCCTTAAACTAAATTTTCAAACTTCGTTTGATCTACAACAAATTGAAGCAAAACATATTGAAAATTGCATCATAACTTGGTAAGAATGCTAATAACGACTATCCGCACGGTAGGTAACCCAGATTCTTGATATTTACCAAAACACTAGACTCTTGACGACTTGTGTTCCCCTCTGATCGATCTCCCCCCTTTGGTTGCTTGATAATCATCAATTTTGGTGGCTGCCGACATCGCCGATTGCAAGTGGTATCGGCTGGTTGTCGTTTCAATCATGCTAATTTGTTTTAATTACTTATTTAAACATAACTTTTCCTTGACTTCTTGCATATACACCGAACCGAACCGAACATTCAGACCGACGGCTGGCCTGGCTGTCAGTGGCGGTGTATGAACAAAGGTTTCCCACTCCTTGCTTCTTGAGTTCTTTTTACTTGTGTTTCTGAGCGCTGCAAGTTCCGTTTACATTAATTCATTGATTTTAAATCAATTACGACGGACTTTAATTTTAAAACAGCCTTTCAAAGAGGAGTTACCATTGCAATGTACTCTAGCCGTTTGGAAGCCTGTTCGGGCGATCAATGTGCTGATAAGGTTCATACGAAAACCCCCGTCAAGTAAGAGGGGGGTGGTATGATGTGTTTTTGTAATGATTGAAGATTTCTGCGATGTTTCCAGAAATCTTTAAGCTTGGTTGCGGTGCAGTTTCTGGAGAATTCCTTCTTCGCCTCTTGTGTTCACCATTCTTATTATACCACCCTCATGTGAGTGTGTGCGCATTTTCTGAACATTTAAATATTTTTTAAATCTACACTCTTGTCTAGTAGGAACATAAACTGAGTAAAAACAACAACCACAGCAGCAGCTACAACAAGAATTGCAACACCAAAATAAAAATAATAATCAACACTTTGAAGTTTTGCCGGCACCACCAACAACAATGACCGACCGATCGATCGACCAACAACCGCCGACGAAAGATGTAAATTTCATGTCAAGCGCTGCTGAGTGAGTGTGTAGTTGCAACTGGTTGTTGTTGTTGCGGCCAGTTTCTGTTGTCGCCGTCGTTGTTCTTTTGTTTTTGTAATTTTCCATCAAGAACAAAAATCGCTGTTTTGTTTTTGTTTTTAGTTGCTATTTTTTTGGTTTGCAAAGTTTCTTAATTTTATGCACATATGAGCTCTGTCCATATGCCGAAACTTACACACTCCGCCCCGCACCCTTAGCTATTTTTCGTTAAATAAATTGTTTACATTTAAGAAGAAAATACTCAACTTTTTATCTCAAACTTTGGCTTTTTGTATTACGGCGTATTGGTTTTCTTGGATTCTCGAGTGTCGAGTTGATCGGCACAAAACAACTCAAGCCCCTATTTTTTTATTCAGAGTTGCTTTGTGCCACTCTGAGTATCGAAACATTGACTGCTGCTAACCGACTAACAGCGACAACTACTTCTCATATCTGGCAGAATGGATATGTATTTACATATTTTATGTGCTTCGGCATATACGAGTATGTGTTCTCGTGCTGGTTGGTGGTGCAGTAGTGCGTCCGTTGCAATACACTCGAAGAAAAACTACAAGGGAAACCAAGCGAGAGCAGACTGCTCCTCCCTGATTACAAGTTGTACTAGTATGTAAGACGTAGTTGTTGACAGAAAATAAACCTCAGTTCGTACTACCTTTCAGTTCTCCCCAGGTTATTTTTCTGCCCAGACCTTAGTTTTAGAAGACTTCAACAGCCATATTCATAAAAAAATCTTAATTGGGATTTAAAGTACATATTAGTTAACAAACACTTTTTGCCTAACAAATTATTGTTAAGAAAACGTATTCATAAACACTACTTTAACTAATATACAATTTAATGAATTTGTCGATTCAATGCTGGCAACACTGTCGTTTTGACATGTCATTTCAATCTTAATGATGCAGTTATACGATTATCAATTATGTGAGTAGTCGAATCTATATATTTTTTGTATTGTTTATTTTACAAAGAACTGATTTAATAAACAAAAAATATATATATATGCTTACTTGTAAAATAATAAAAACAAAATCGTGTTTAAATAAAAGACAAATTGAGATCAATTATGTATTACTGATAAAAAAAAAGGTATTCGAATAACGAATAATATTATTCTTATTTTGATTGTTTACACATCACAAGTGAACTTTTTACAATTTTCCCTTTTTTTGTTGTGTTTTTTCCATAAAGAAGTTTTTATAAATGAAAATGGAAAAAATGACGATTGCAAACGCAAAAAAAATTAACGTAACCATTCTAATCGTATATTTTAAAAAAAAATTTTCTTCGTTGTATTCGAAAAATTCCAAAAATATGTGTGTAAATGTAAACAAACCAACACAAACTTCACTTTAAAACACTGTTATAGAAGGGTCGAAAGAATATTAAAATGCACACATTTAATAATGGTTTACAAAACGATTATTAAGCTAATAATCGTTTATGAATACAGTTTTCATACATTACGCTTAACAATCGTTTGTAAAGCTGTTTTAAATTTTTATGAATACGGCTGCATGGCTTTAGTTATCAGCAAGGAAAACCTCGAGTTCCTAATGCGTATTTTTTTCTCTAATACGAGGGCTACGGCTTAATAGTCTGGGATGTATCTCATTCTTTTATTGCTCAGACTATACTTTTTTTACTGAATCGTAAATACATTTACATAATGCACATGTTCAGGAGCCTAAGTTATTTCGTTTGACCGCTGTCGTACACACGCGGACGGACGCCGGAGGGATATGGTTAGATCGTTTTATAATTTTACGAAGGTCAAAAAGATATATACTTTATAGGGTCTAAGATCAATATTATGTTGTGTTGCAAACGGAATGACAAAATTATTATACTGGCTGACCCACTAACGGTCTTGAAAATGTATTTCACGAAAGTATTTAGAAATATCAGTAAAATCCAATTTTATGGGTAGACAGACTCTCAGACCAATACATCGATGGATCCAAATGCACATAAAACACACACACAATCACAATTAAAGTCATATTCACTGAAAATGTATTATTCTCATTACCTCATATTTATTCTTAAATAATTGATGGCAGCCCGTTTTAGTCGCTTACATTTTTTTATACTTGCCATACATTCACTCTTCCATCATTCCTCGAAACCTATTTGATCCTTGACCTGGCCCCAATATCTACATATATTTCCAATGAAACATTTTGTACATAACCTTTTCTAAGGCATTTTAAGTCGCTTAAATTTCATAGGATTTATTTGAGTCATTCCCAGTTGCTCTGGACATTCTGTTCAAGCCATGAGATTATGGGCCAATTTCGACATCATTTTTGGCATTCGATTTTTTTGCAGAATTTAATATTTAATTTAATAATAAGACTGTTGACGAAAAAACTAGATTATTATTTGTTTTTCGTCACTAGATTTTACATTAGATTTTATATTGGATATTAGATTTTACTGGGGGAAATAAACATCCATAAAAATATAAATTGAATAAAAAATTGTAATCATAAATAGCAACAAAATTAATTGAATATTATTTTTTACTATGGACAGGTTTTATTTAATAAATAATTAATATTTTTAGCTCGTTTGTTTTATTTCGGTCTGTTGCTTTTACACATTGAACAGGGATTAAACCGGCTAAAGACCTCTTGTTTTCTATATTTAAATAGAAGACAAGTTTTTAACAAAATGGCAAAGTGACATTGATTTTTAATATTTTTTGTAAAAAATTGAGAAAATTTCAATTGAAAGTAGTGTTAGGGACAACCAGGAAGAAGAAAAATTTATTTTTTTATAAAACAATTTTAAAGACTTTTAAGGTCCTATAAAGATCCATTGTATAGTAAATAATAAAGCATAATATATTTAATTTTTTCCGCTTGAAACAACCAAGGACAGCAAAGTGGCCCATAATCTCAGAATCAAAAATTGAAGTAGTAAATTTACTTCAATTTTTTCTTACTTCCTTGTCAAGTATTAAATGTAGAATACTATTTCCCATTCTCAATGAAATTGTAGTCATAATAAAACAAAATAAATAAGGAATATACATTTTAAGTATGTAATGTATACTCATTTTAAGTATGTAATATTTTCGGGCATACTCAAATCTAGTAATAATATTCAAATTGAGCACAATTTATTCTTCTTGAGAAAAAAATTACTTGAATTGAATACATTTTCTCGTCTCGATTTTAGTATGTTTTGGAATCAATTCTAGTATGAAATTTTCAAGAAAGTAAGACCTTGGTTTTTAAGATTTTCTCAAAGAATAGCTTCGTTTTCTGAAAGGTTTCTTGATGAAAGACCCGACCTCTGAGTTTATATAGAAAAAAGGAACTCGGCTTGAGAGCTTCATTAAGGAAAGCAAGGCCTTAATTCTGTGATTGTCCTTTTCGTATAGAACAGACAACCTGCGCTATATAAGTCATTTTCAAAGGAAGTGGCGTTTCTGGAAGGAACGTCTCTGCCGATTCTCTAAAAGATTAACCATAGTTTTTAGGTACTTCTTTTCTTAGAATTGTAATTATGGATTTGTAAAGTACTGTAGGAAATATTTTTGTACCCTACATTTTCGCCTAGAAGGAAAAACTTTTTATATATAAATTATATTTCATGGTTTCCCTTAGACATGATGGTTTCCAAGAGCTTTGCTGTGGTTAATCTATTTTCCATGTGTTTAATTTAAAACGTTACCTTCTGAGTGTACAGCGTCTACTTGCAATATGCGATAAGCAATTCCGTGTTCCACACTTTAGCTCTTACCACCGCCCCGCATGGAAACTAACTTAATGTGAGTATCGCCTTCTTCGGTAGATTTTTCTTCTCGTTGTTGTTCTCCTTCCTCCTCTTCGTCGTTGTTGTTGTTGTTGTGATATGAACATATCAGCAATTTATGCATAGACCGATCCGAAATGCAATTTACGCCGCCAACAATTGGCTTGGCGTTGGGGGTAATATGTTCTCTATTAATTCCACAACAAAATGCCACAGAAATTATTCTTCCTTAAAGAGTTTTTTGCGCGTTGCAATGTGAGCGCGATAAAGTAGCAGAAAAAAGCGCTTCGCTTGTCGTTGTTTTTTTTTTGTCTATAAGGCACTGTTTGCTGCGTCTGATTCCCTTCGAAGAAATCATGCAAAATTTATGTCATGACTTCTTTAGATTTCACTACAAATTGAGGTTACTTCATTTACTTATGCACTTCTTCCCCCATTCTCTGCTATTGTTGCACTCCAGTCTCTTCTGTCCACTTTGAGTTCATTCTGATGCAGTTTTTTTTCTTCTTGCTTATACTACGTATTTTATTGATGTTCCTCGCGCGTCCTATTTTGCTGTTTTTCTTAATTTGCTAAGAATTAGTGTTGTTTGTCCTCTGTTCATTTCCGACTTGAACGGCACCAGCGGGTGGACTAGCGATGGAGTTCATGCTAGACTTGCCTAGGAATACTCGTAGAGTGGCATGTAAAGTCTGTCAATTCGATAGTGGATTCGGCGGAAAAAGTCTGTTGTAGATTTGTTTTTGTTGCTTTCATAGTCTTTGTGCCTTTTGGCCTACCATTCTGTTTAATATGTTTTATCTGTTGGTTTTGTTGTTAATCCATTTGTTTTTCATTTCTCTTTTCAGGTATGTCAATTTAAAAATATTTTAATTAAATACCTTTAGAGACTAAATTGCATTGAAAAACGGGATCATTTTAGGTAAGTAAAACGTGTTTTAAGGAACTGCATTACTACTTCTCCTAGGATATAAACAGAATTGGTTCCACCCCCTTCAAAAAGAATTATTTTTTATCTTTTAGAGTCATTACTCTGATGCAAAACATTCAGAATTCAATTTGGTTCCGATCAGTGTTGCAGTGGTTTAGTTTTAAAACATATGTTTAGGTACTCTTAAACCGTGATTATAATTTGGTTCAAAAATCATAGAAAAAATATTGTTTGATGTGATTTATATTTATTAAAAACAAAAAAAAGAATTTAAACAATGAATCAAAAAACTAAAAACAAGTTAGTAAAATAAATGCCATTAAATGTCCTTTTAAATTACCAATAAAGATTCCACCCTTTTTTTATCTACTCAAATTTTTATTTATTTTTTGTTCTGAAAAACACCTCGAAATGGATCACCCTATCTATTTAGATTTTTTTGTTGTGAACCGAGCGGTTTTTAATTCGGTTCAAACTATTTCTTTGTAGCCAAAAAAGAAGTGATATGGTGCGGTTCAAAAATGTTTCGAGTTCGGTTCGGCGGCTAACATTCCTGGTCATTTATGCAAGCAAAACGTTTTGGAGTCTCATATTTTTAGAAAAAAGACAAGACATGCAACAGATTATCAGATTCTTTGTTTTCTTTTCGTTCTTTTTTTACTGGGAAGAAATAACTCTTGTGGTATTCCCCGTATGCTAGTGGATAAACATCATTATTTCAGATTTTTATCGTGTTTCTCGCGTTTAAAAAAGTCTTTATTTGCTGTGGGAAAACGATGACCTTGTTCTCTTGAGAAATTCTTCCTTTTTAAATGAATTATAGAATCGACACTTTTTCTCTACATGTAACAGATTCCCCTTTATCAGTAGATGATATGTAGAAGATCGCCTTTATTCTCTTTCTTGTCTTTTAAAAATAAGATAGAATGGCTAAGGACGTATTAGATACAATACGTCCTTAATTCTCCCGAGTATTTAAGGTTGGTTATTCTTGTCATTTCTTAGTCGACAGATCTTCTGAGACTACAAGACTATATTGTTATGAGCAAAGGAAATCCTATTACCTTATGCCACTTTTCAGCCCCGAAAAGGTCGGAAGGTCTTCTGAGACTACAAGACCATATTGTTATGAGCAAATGAAATCCTACTACCCTATGCCATTTTTTAGCCCATGAGAATTCTGCAGTCCGGTCATCATCTACCAAGAACCTCAAAAAACTGATGAGTCGTTCTTCCCTACTGGAAAACAACAAAAGGCTTTAAAAACTTCCTTCGCTATAGGAAAACAAAAACCTCAGAAAATGAGATCGACCCTCAAACCTCTGAAACTGTGGTCGTCTTTTTTCTATATAGGGAAAGAAGAACCCCAGAAACAGAGTTCGTATTCCTCTCCTGTAGCAAAACAAGAACCTCAGAAACTAAGTTCGTATTCCTCTAATGTAGGAAAATAAGAACCTCAGAAACTGAGGTGGTCTTTCTTCCCTATAGGGAAAGAAGAACTTCAGAAACTGAGGTCGTCTTCCTTCCATAAAGGAAGAGAAAAACCTCAGAGGCTGAGGTCGCCTTCTCCCTATAATATAAGATGAGCAAAACAAGAACCTCAGAAACTGAGTTCGTATTCCTCTAATGTAGGAAAACAAGAACCTCAGAAACTGAGGTGGTCTTTCTTCTCTATAGGGAAAGAAGAACTTCAGAAACTGAGGTCGTCTTCCTTCCCTAAAGGGAGAGAAAAACCTTAGAGACTGTGGTCGGCTTATATAAGACGAACCTCAAAAGCTGAGGTCGTCTTTCTTTTCTATAGGAATAGAAGAACCTCAAAAACTAAGGTCGTCTTTTTCCCTAGAAGAACACAAGAACCTCAAAAACTAAGGTCGTCTTTTTCCCTAGAAGAACACAAGAACCTCAAAAACTAAGGACGTCTTCTTCCCTAGAAGAACACAAGAACCTCAAAAACCTCTTGTGTTCCTCAAAAACGAAGGTCGTCTTTCTCCCCTACAAGAACACAAGATCCTCACAAACGGAGGTCGTCTTTCTTCCCTAGAAGAAAAGAAGAACCCCACAAACAGAAGTCTTACTCATCTTGGAAATAATATTTTGACAGCTTACTCATTCTTATATTTTTGAGGATCACCTATTCCTAAAAAAGCGCTTAGGCCTCTCTAAGATTATTGTTTTTTTAACAATATGATCCATGGTTGCTAAATTTCTTCTGTCTCTTTATGATGAGAGCAATGCGTTTTGGTTCCTACATTTCTTTTTATTCTTTGGGAAAATACCTCCATTTAGGAAGAAAGAAAGAAAGAAAGAAAGAAAGAAAGAAAGACCACACTTGGCTTTGTCAATATAAAAGAAACACCTCGGTTTCTGAGGTTTCTAATTTCCTTTAAGAAAGTAAATATCACAGTTTCTTTAACCGATTGGAATAAAGTATCGACTCATTGCAATAACATTCAATTAATAACTTTTTTATTCCGCCCCATTCCCTCTATCGTTGATTGATTTTTATAATGGCATTTACAAAATTGCCAAATCATTGAAAACATTCATCCATCCGAACCGTGCTCCTTACCCCCAAAAGGCACATCTGCAAATTCACACAAAGTGGAATTCATCGAAACCAATACCATCAACATAACAAAGAAACATTTTTCGTTTTGATCTATACTCCCCTAATTAAAAATTACAAATAATTGTGTTTATTCCAATTCTAATGTGCAGCAGAAAATGGAAAGTCTGGCAACGTCAAAGCAGTTTGCTTTTTCCCAAGTTGTCTGTACAAATGCAGCATCAGCGACAGCGAAAATAAATCTTGCAACGAATGCAAAAGAATTCGAAACCTAAACAACAACAGCAGCAAAAAGTATTCCTTTTTTGTTTCCAGAGAAATATCAGCCGAATAGCAGCTGTCCATCTAAAATTGTGGCCCTCCAAGTAGGAGCAGCGAGTAAACGTTCTTTTTCTTAAATTATAATAAATAATTGTAGAAACTTCAAGAAGTGCTATGGAATGCTGGCGCGGTGCGCTTGTTCGGTCCCCTTTGCCACCGTCTATAGTCCAGCCAATGCTTCCGTCCTTCGTCTGTTTCGGGGGTTAAATTGATGAGCATGGCGATGATGTTTTTCTCAGTTGTGGATAAAAGAGAAGCAACACAAAACTAAACACTTCAAAAACTAAAACTTTGAACAGGAAAAGTTTGACCTAAATAAAGGCGCAGAAGAAAGAACAACGCAAAAACCCGAAACGGCAGCGGCGAAGAGACGACGTTAAACATGATGAACGTCATCAGCCAACAGCAGCCGTCCAAAGCAATCGATTGTTGCCACTTTCGGTTCAGTTTGAAACTATGCTGCTGCTCCCGGTATTGCTGATGCGACCATTGCTGTTGTTGTTCTTGCTACTGCTTTTGATTGTGAAGGATGTTAACAATAGCAGCTGCTGCTCGTGCTGTTCATTCTTTGCACCAAATGGGCTGAATTTTCATTTGAACACAAAAAGTTTATTTTTTTTTACTTGTCATTCTCATCGTTTTCTTTCCCCTTCATATCACTTTAATGACTGCCAAAAGAGCTTCAATTTCTTTACTCTGTGTAAGTTTTTAACTTGTATTTTTGGTAAATTGATGTACATATTGTAGTGGGAAAGTTTGCTGTCGTACAAGAGGGCAAACGCGAATGATTTGCCTTTCTTAGAGGAAAGGAGGAAAGAAGAATCACAGACTCGAACGTTATATTACTTTTTCGGTAGAAATGAATGAAGAAATGGGGCAGAATATCACAACTGCGTTCTTTCATATAGGAAATGAAGACGAAGCTGAGAAACTTACAGAAACCTTAGAAGAGTCTAATAATATAATCTCTTAACGAAAATTTTCTTCCATATCTTTAAGTCTAAAAGAAGAAACCCGAAACACAAATATCCTCTTCCATTACGTAAGGAAATGAAGAACCTTATAAAATGGGAAGAACCTTGTAATCAAGAACCTTAGCAACCAAGAGGCTTAAAGAAGTCTTTCTTCGCCCGGGAATTGAGGTCGCCTTTTTTCCCTAACTTAACGAATGTTGCCTTCCTATCGTATAAAAGAGGAAAACCTCAGTAACTATGTTTTTTGAAGTGTTCTTACCCCTGCAACTAAGGTCGCCTTTCTTTTTTAACTCAACAGAGGGCGCCTACCTCTCCTCAGAAACTGAGTTTGGTCTTCATTCCCTAAGAAACCCCTTCTTCCGTCAAAAACACCAGTCGTCTTTCTTTCCTCAGAAACAGAGGTTGTCTTTCATCGCCGCAATACTTTTCTCAGAAACTGAGGTTGTAATTTTCTTTCCTCAGGAACTAAGACTGTCTTCTTTTCCTCAGAACTTTTGCATGCGCTCAAACCAATTGTCGAAGCACATTTTTCACTCCGATTGAGACACCTCCAAAACATGGTATTTGAACGCTTCAACTGCATCTTCTGGCGACGGAAATCGTTGACCATGCATTTTTTTCTTGATGTGCGGGAATAAAAAGAAGTCATTGAGTGCTAAGTCAGAGCTGTACGGCTGATGACCCATCAATTCGACGTTTTGGCCGGTCAAAAAGGCGCTAGTTTGAGCCGCATTGTCATAGTGCACAATGAATTATCTTCACTTGTTCTTTTTTCGAATTTCTCTGAAGACTTCAGGCAAACAAATTGTGGCGTACCACTCAGAATTGACCGTCATACTCGTATATTGCTCAAGCGACCATTTGCTTCGATGTGCTTCTTCCATGAACAACTTTTGTTGGATTTGGCTCGTCTTCGAAGACCCACACGGTCGATTGCTGTTTTGTTTTGGGCTCATACGCATAGATTCATGATTCGTCACCTGGGACGATCTTATAACATCTTTTGAAGCACCGATATCGTATTTTTTCAAAATTTCTTTGCACCAATCGACACGAGCCTTTTTTGAGCGATTGTCAAATTGTGCGGGATCCAACGAGAACAAACCTTTTTCACGGCCAGATGTTTATGCAATATCGAATGTATGCTAGTGGAAGAAATGTCCAAGGATGCCTCTTTCTCACGGTATGTCACATGACGCTCTTGCATTACCAGTTCCACTCGGCATCAATATTCTCTGGCACAACGGCCGTTTTTGGACGACCTTCGTCTTTGAGAAAACGTCGGCACGATTAAATTCATTAAACCAGTTTGTCACAGTGCTATAGGATGGTGCTTCATCGCCATACAAAGATTTAAGTTCATCGATGCACTCTTGTCGTGATAATCCATGTCGAAAGTTGTGAAAAATGATCGCGCGAAAATGTTCACGAGTTAATTCCATTTTTTTGCCAAATTGATTTTTTCAAGTCACTGCAAACAACACAAATGATGGTCGTACATCAAAACATTCTAAGTACGTTTATGCTTAAAAATGTCAAACTTTCCAATGGAAATGTTAAAAGGCGCCAGGCAAAACTTGGTGCTACCTAGGCCCGAAATATATATAGCAACCCTCGTAAGCAGAGCTTGTCGATTTTGAAATAAACATTTTGATCTCACCTTTCTTTTCGTTAAAGCAGAACATCAAAAGTAGAAAACTTTGCATCAAACAAGAAATTCTCCTTTACAACAAGTCTCTGTGAATCGAGATCTTTCTATTTGTTGAGCCATTAATTAGATAATCCCCTCTTCAGTATATGTGACGCGCAAATTAGAAAGGGACCTAAGGGTAAAAACCAGTTTTGTTCCGGAGATCCATTTTAAAGATTTTAATACGTGTATCTTTGGTGTGCCATCACTTTCATAAAACGCGCATATCTCTGGGAGGGAACACTTTTGGGGCATGGGATCGGTCTCATTCGATGCTCAGATGTTGTCCACATCAAAAAAAAGTGAAAACTGATTTTTTTTACCCTTAGGTCTCTTTCTCTATGTGCTGTCACATATTTTAAACAATCTATTTTAAAAATCGTTCATTCGACCAATTCGGTTCTTTGCATAAAATTGTACTCCTGTGCCCCACCAACTTTTCGCTCAAGTTCTTTTTTTACAAATCTCAGCTTAACATTTTTTTCGCTTTAAATTTGCGGTTTTTGTAGTTTTTTTTTCAATTTCCGGTCAGTTGTTGGTTATGACTGCAGATGGCTAACGACGTGCATTCTTACAGTTGGTAATAACTAGCAACCGCAATACAGTGTCCAGCCAGAAAATTAACGCAATATGAAAATTTAAATCGACTAAGACAACGTATGGCGGGAAAATGTCTGTGAGAGGTCAATGGGAAACCGTTGGCAAGCTACTGGAAATGATTAGTTCCCGGGTGAGAGCTTTACCAAGAGGTAAGGATATCTGAATATTATCAAGCTATTGTAGTTTATATCGTGAGTGTAAGTATTCACGTCACCCAATTGGATGCCTTACACTCTTATTTTTGTAATTCCTGGAATATTATATAAAATAAATCTTTATAATTTTCTTTTTGTGCGTCAATTTCTCCATTTCTTACAGTACCAATTCCCAATAAATTCTTGTTTTTTTGTGTTTTTTTTGTTTGTTTATTGCAATTGTAATTGTCACTGCTGTCCAGCTAACATGGCTGCTGCCATTCCATTCATGATTCCATTGCCGCCTGTGTCTCGCTGCCATGCCGTCGTTTGCCTTGTTGGCTGTCTTCATATTCAAATACTAATAATAATAATACCGATATTTTTCTTCAAATCAAATGGGATAAAAAAATATCGCTCACTGATTTATGATTATTTTTGTCCACCTTTACTCCACAAGCCAATTGCGGGAAAATCCGGTTAGTTTATGCGGCTGTTTTGCCATGGCACTCGGTATGTGTTCAATTCATTAAATCGACATAATCCGCCGAAGAAAAAACAACTGATGACTACTGGTACTGTCACAACAGCAAAATGACACTATAGATAACATCAGTGCGGACCAGATCAGTGGCAATAACTTGCACCATATCATCGGACAGCAGCAGCAGCAACAACTGCTGCTGTAAATGATGTTGATCGTAAGTTTTTAAAGCCGTATCATCACGTACATATGTGAAGAAATTTTTCAAACTTTTTAATCTCTAGAGCATTTTTTGATTTGTTTTCAGTTCAAAAATTGCTATTGCCTTTTTTATGGCTTTCCTTCTTTTCCTTGCTGGCCGTAATCATTGGCCACTTATGCCAGCTGGTTTTAATGTGTTCAAATAAAACTTATGAATTGTTGTTTGCATAATTTCCATACAAATTATGTAGGTCAAATGAATTCGTATACCCTCCATCGAAGGATGGAGTGTACTAATTTAATTTTCTAATTTTCTTGTGTCGTTTGCAACATCTCGAAATATTGATCGGAGACCGTAAGAATTATATGTGACCTTCTCCGAGAAAAGGGACCTAGTGTGTCAAAAACCGGGTTTGGACTTCAGAGTGGATTCTGGTACCTAAAAGGGTGTAGAATAAGATGAAATGAGTTAGATTTCTGATAAAAATTTATTTACCCCATAAAAACGTACAAAACGAAATCGATAAAAATGAGAAAAACTTTAAATTTTAATTTTTTTGTTGATTTTTTGTTTTAAATTGTGTTTTTTCGCCTGTCTTCCAATTTTTGGTTTGTTTGGACTTTTTTCGGTGTTTCGTGATCTGGTACTTCGATTTTCTTCCGTTTGACAATTTCAGTTTTTTTCTTTTTTCGGCGCTTTGACTTCAGCTTTCTTTTTCTCGTGATCCGGTGCTTCAACTTTTTTTTTCTTGCTGGCAGGTTCAGATTTATTTTTTTGGTTTACTCGGTTTAGGAGCTACAAACTCATGATTCTGTGAATCAGTACATAAGACCCTGACATTCTCATACAAATACCATTTGCGATCTAACGATAAACCATTTGGTGCACACTAAAAGCGAAAAAAAAATACGTCACCACATAGGCATGACGTCACCAAAGTCGGCACCCAATCATAACTAACCATACCGAATCGCATCTTCCAACTGAAGGTGTGTTCACAGTGATAACGTGTTATGAATCTTTTAATACCTTTTCCTCAAAACGTCATTTTTAGACATTTTTAGTCCCTTTTCTCGGAGAAGGTCACATATAAATTTCTGATCGTCGTAGGACGACTTATCTATGTCTGATACAAAATGTCCTTAAAATTCAAGAAAGGCTGTATGAAATTGCCCCAGGGAAAAAAAAGTTTCGCTATGCCTCAGACATTTTTTTGGATTATTTGCTCAACAGTAGAGATCATACAAGATTCGATCCGACCGAACATAACGACAGTTTTACTTTACTTGTTTTGTTGCTTCTGTTGTTGTTATGGCTAATTTGAATGGGGAGAGAAAAACATTTCATATCGATGGATTATCGATGGATTAGATTTTTGACTCTGTTTTAAAAAACGGAAGAGGGGACAAGAATAAAATCGCAATTGAGAAACGGTGTTTCGGAAGATCATGGACATCAGCCAGAGTAATGAATTGTTCTGGTTTTGTCAATTCAATACTCAAGCTGATTATAAAGATGCTAGATGCTTTATAGTGTCTAGTATAGCTATATTATATCGGGTGATCAATCTAGATGTATTTTTTTTGAACAAAAAAATGTAAAAATTCAAATCAAGTTTGGAATCTTTGTTGGTAACTTGAAAGGACATTTTATTGCATTTATTTTTTAATATAATTTCCTTCAAATGTTGGTCTCAACCACCGCGCTAATGGTGTTTCCATTCTGAGGGTCCAATTTTGGATGACTCGTTCGAGCATTTCGACCGATATGGCTTTAATGACACGCGTAATGTTGGCTTCCAAAACCTGAATCGTAGCTGGTTTGTCAGCATAGACTTTGGACTTTACGTAACCCCAAAGAAAACTGTCTAAAGGTGTGATATCAATCGATGATCTAGACAGCCAACAGACCGGTCCAAAACGTGAAATTAGCTGCTCTTCGAAATGGCCTCTCAATAGATCCATTGTTTTAGCAATGGAAACCAAGTGTCGTCAATATTACGGGCTTCAATTTCAGGTAGCATAAAGATCGATATCATGGCGCGATAGCGAGCACCAGTCATTGCTACATTCCGGCCATCATCATTTTTGAAAAAATATGCAACGATGATTCCACCAGCTTTTAAACGGCACCAAACCTTGGTTTTCTCTGGCCTAAATGCGGCAATTGTTTATTGACTGCCGTTGAGCCAGAATTGGGCCTTATCACGGAACAAAATTTTGGTCAAAAACAGCAGATCTTCCCGTTTCTCACCGAACACTCATTTCCATAATACAGTTGCCAACATTTGAAGGTAATTATTTTCAAAAAATAAATGTCATAAAATGTCCTTTCAAATTACCAATAAAAATTCCACACTTGATTTGAATTTTTATAAGAAATGGGTCTCATCTCTGAACAAAATTTTGGTCGAAAACAGCGGATCTTTCCGTTTCTCACCGAACGCTCATTTCCATAATACAGTTGCCAACATTTGAAGGAAATTATACTCAAAAACTGAATGCCATAAAATGTCCTTTCAAATTACCAATAAAGATTCCACACTTGATTGGAATTTTTATATTTTTTTTTTTGAAAAAATACCTCTAGATGGATCACCCTATATTATGTATTCCAATAGAAATTTTAATGAAATAAATTTAGTTCATGCCATTGTGGTGATGATAAACAAAACTTGGAGAATCTGGAATTCTGCCTGTCTAATTTTATTGATCGACCTGTCTATTCTTTTTTTCGCCCTTTTGTCAGTCTGATTTTTAAGATCGCTAATACTTCCTCAAGCAAACCGTCATCTGTCCTTGCATTTATTTAGCTTTATCAATCGCACTAATGAAGCATTCTCTACACTCCTCAATAAATGAAGCACTAAATTCAAATATTTCGGTTTTTATTATACAATTATGCACATATTTTTTATTTTTATTGTTTGCTTAAAATAGTCTTCATTAGACCGTTAAATCCAGTTTATTACCAATCATTTTATTCTAACCAACGCAAAACTAAAGTAGAAAAAGTTAATTAAACGTTAATCAACCTTCAACACTGACCTAGAGACCAATACAAATGCCAACATAATTGATCATAATCAAGAGCGTATGAATAGAACGCCAAAGAACACATTTTCAGTCAGTAGAACACAAAAACCATAGCAAATTAATTCAAAAATAGAAAAAATGTGAAAATCTTTAGGGCCTTTGAGTATAAAGCAAGAAAAAAGAATTGGCTATCAAATTAATGTAATTAATTTCAATCTTTTGTATACGAGTAAGAAGATAAACGTTGCAGTTTTTTTAATACTCGTATATGTTTGTTAGGGCTCCTTCGCAGTTCTATGAAACTTTCATTCAGCATCTTTTTGTGGAACTATTTCATTTTTTAAGGTGATCTAGATCTAATTATGATGTGAGTGCAAAATAATTTCTGCTTAAAATAACTTGATGCGAATTAAATGATCTGTTCATCATTCACCCACCACTACTGCCATTCACAATATAAAATTTTGAAAATGTTTAGAAAAATAACAGATTTTTTTGTTTGTTTGCAATTTTTGTTTTTAGGTTTGTTACATTGCGTACCTTTCGCCTTCAAAACCCACATGCTGTGATCTTGAAAATGTGTTTTTATTTGTTTGTTCTTGTTGTTGTGTTTTTTACATAAATTTCGAGGAATACAAATTCGATCGAAGACATTCACCGCCGCCATCACCAACCATAGCATCGCTGCCACCATCATCAGTAAGCACCAGCGGCGTTGGTATCAATACCACGGTACTGCAGTACCGTCATCCATATACGAGTAATACCACCGCACAGTGTCGCTAGGCACAGTCAGAAGTAGTTGATGAAAAATGTTAAAATTAGTGGAAACATTATTCGTGTGTCGAAATACAACTTTTTATACCCTCGACAGAAACATAGTTTGTACACTAAATGAGTCATTTGGTCCAGGGGGAAACCTTCCTCTTAAAAGTCTTCGAAAAAAAGTTAATTTTTTTTGAATATTTGTGAAAAAATCAAATGTTTTTTTGGTCGGTTTTACTGCGAATCCCAAAGCGGGGGTTGCTATATATATTTGTGGCCAACACGCAGAGAAAATATATGGATCCTATATGGTAACGGCAATAATAGTATGTTCTCTGCAATAAAAGTATGGTCGTAGAAACCATAGTATTGTTTGACAATAGTATGATTGCGGTAATATTAATATTGTTGAAATGTAACAATAGTATTGTTGCCAAATTTAAAAATGAAAATATGGTTGTAGCAACAATATAAATATGGTTGGTGGAACAAAAGTATTGTTTTCATGGCTTTTATGTTAACAATAACATGATTGCAGCAATCATACCGACAAAATTGTACTTTTTTAATTTGACAATGGTATTTTTACGAATCTTACGCAATAATAGTAAAAATATTTACATTTTTTCCAAACAAACTTCGAATTAGTATAACTGAAATATTTTTAATAAATATTTTTTTTTTTACTATTTAATAAATCACTCCTATTATAACATAACTTACTTAATAAAATTATCTTTTGTTAAATAACAACAACGGTTTAATCCCTGTTCAATGTGTAAAAGCAACAGACCAAAATAAAACAAACGAGCTAAACATAACGACTTAACCCTATCTTTACAAAAAATGTTGGGGATCATAGTATGATTGTGTGTAAGTCATACTATGGTTGTAAGGATCATACTATGGTTGTACGTTAAATATACTATGGTTATGAGTATCATAATATGGTTGTGGGGATCATAGTATGGTTGAATGTGAATAATAATATGGTGGTGGGGATCATAGTATGGTTGTGTGTGAATAATTCTATTGTTGTGAGGACCATAATATTGTTATGGGGATCTAAGTATGGTTGTGTGTGAACTATACTATTGTTGTGATGATCATAATATTTTTGTGCCATAACCATATAACCAACAATAGTATGATGCTCTTCGAATATTGTTACCCCAACCATACTTTTTTTCTGCGTGTAGGCGACGAAGCATACATTCGATATTGCTTAAACACCTGGCCGTAAAAAAAAGTTTGTTCTCGTTGGATCGCGCACAATTTGACAATCGCTCAAAAAAAGGCTCGTGTCGATTGGTGCATCTATGTTTATGAGCTGGAAACAAAACAGCAATCGACCGTGTGGATCTTCGAAGACGAGCCAAATCCAACGAAAGTTGTTCGTGGAAGAAGCACTTCGAAGCAAAAGGTCGCCTGTTTCTTCGGCAAAATCCGGGAAATCTCCTTATTTTTTAAATACATTGTCTCTGAAAATCAGTCTTTCAATATACCCCACAAACAAGGTCAAATAGCATCAAATCGCAGCGCATGGTAGGCCATTTGAAATCGTCGAGACAGATAATAAAAAAACAACTACCGCTCTTGGCGCGCAAAAGATTAAAAGTAGCGTTGACGGATTTTCCTGAGGCATGTTTTCAATCTCCGGCCGAAAAATATTTTTCATTATGCCATTTGTGTCCTCTCCGTTAACCGGAATGGCGCATATATCAGCATTTAAAATAGGTCTATAATGCCACCACTTCAGAAGCTGTACCAAAGATGATCGGCCTTTTTGCTCGTTAACATAGCCGCCGAGATGAGAGTGTGCCAAGAAAAGGTAATTTTTCAGCATAATCTGTTCTAGGGCCCAACACTGAAAAGCGACAATGATGCGATTGAGTCGATTGAACCTTTTAAGCTAATAATGCGAGGTATTTATTGGTGATAAATTTGCACTGTAGATAGCTTAGAAAATTTGCGTCATAGTTTCATGAGATGAGCTTGACTTGGTCATGGAAACCTGCCGACCTCGTAAAATAAGGCTTCTCTTGGTTTAAGCTTGTGAAACACTCTGACGCTATTCTTTTAAAAAAGGCCAACAATTTTTTTCATAAAAAAAGTTTGATTCTCGTTAGGATTTTATACCAAAGTTGGACAATATGTGAAAGGAGGTGTATGACACTTTAGGCATATAAAGTTCCTTTGTCTAACTTAGATATAGAATCCGGACACTGTGCATCTGCATCAACATCACCAGCACCACCACTATCACGTACTCTGCTATGACACTAGACACGAAAAATTCTTAAGATGCCAAAGCAAACGAAACGTACTACTCTCGTCTTAGATACGGATTCTGTGTTGTGTGTTGCTTTGAATAAAATAAATTTATATATTAACATTTCATACCAGCACCATTTCGACCAGCACCAACCGCCATTCATCTTGTTTGCCGTTCACTTTTCATAGTTTTCTTGGTTGGCTGGCTGTTTGTCCGCCGTTCTTTTTTTTTGTTTCTTTCTTGAATTAAACACATTTTCTGGTTGGTTGGTGGTTAATTTATGTTTACCAAACAATCTGGCGGTGGTTAATAGAACAACATGCTTAGATTGTTTTTTTTTTTGTTGGTTACACTCGGGGGGAGGGAACGTACGACAAGTACGACTACGACGAGTGAAGTACATGACATTATTTATTTGTTAATGTCTCCCGCCACATTTACGAGTATAAGAAACAAATCTGAGTACAAAAACGCCAAAATTAAGCATAAACTATTTGCCGTTAAAAGTCAAATATTTGCCAAGCACTAGAACGAATTTGGCAAAGTCAGCAAATCCTTCACGTTCGTTCACAAATGTACTTGTGGCAAACTTAGCGGAATTTATGGCCTTTCTGATTTCTGATATTTCACACAAATACTGGCGTACGTTTCATTTCGAGGTACAATCGAAAAATGTTTTTTTTTTTGTTTAAGAATGCATGTAACATTTACTCTAGATATATAATGATGATCTGATAGAAAAATGTCGAATACTTGATTTACGTGATTTATTAGTTCAGTGCTCAGGCGCCAATCCAGTATTTCCACCTGCGCGAAATCAATTTCTAGCAGGAAAATAACATAAGAACCCTTCCAAATCTACACTATCTATAACTTCCAGTGATTACGAGGGTTTCTATGTTTCTGGCCTAGCCAATGCTAAGTGTTGTCTAGCGCCATCTGACATTTCCATTGGAAAGTTTGACATTTTTTAGCATAAACCTACTCAGAACGTTATAACGTACGACCAACATTTGTGTTGTTTACAGTGACTTGAAAAAATTAATTTGGCAAAAAAAAAATGGAATTAACTCGTGAACATTTTCGTGCGATCATTTTTCACAACTTTCGATGTGGATTATCACGATAAGAGTGCATCGAGGAACTAAAATCTTTGTATGGCTATGAAACACCATCCTATAGCACTGTGAAGAACTGGTTTAATGAATTCAATCGTGGCCGACGCTCGCTCAAAGAGGAAAGTCGTTCAAAAACGGCCGTTGCGCCAGAGAACATTGATGCCGTAAGTGAACTGATAATGCAAGATCGTCCTGTAAAATACCGTGAGATAGAGGCATCCTTGGGCATTTCTTTCACCAGCACACATTCGATATTGCATGAACACCTGGCCGTAAAAATAGTTTGTTCTGGTTGGATCCCGCACAATTGGACAATAGCTCAAAAAATGGCTCGTGACGATTGGCGCAAAGAAATTTTGAAAAAAAATAGGATCGCGGTGCTTCAAAACTCGTTTATAAGATTGTCACAGGTGACGAATCATGGATCTAAGCGTATGAGCCCGAAACAAAACATCAATCGACAAATCCAACAAAAGTTGTTTGTGGAAGAAGCACTTCGAAGCAAACGGTCGCCTGTTTCTTCGGCAAAACTGTTCATGTGACGACTGTTCCGCTTGAGCAACGTAGGACGACGGTCAATTCAGAGTGGTACACCACAATTTGTTTGCCTGAAGTCTTTAGAGAAATTCAAAAAACGAACAAGAGAAGACGAATCATTGGCACCAAGACAATGCTAGCTCTCACACATCGTCTCAAAGCAGCGCCATTTTGAACGGCCAAAACGTCGAATTGATTGGCCATGCACCGTACTGTCCTGATTTGGCACCCAATGACTTCATATTTCCTAGCATCAAGAAAAAAATGCGTGGTCAACGTTTTTCATCGCCCGAAGCAGCTGTTGAAGTGTTCTAAAACCATGTTTTGGAGGTGTCTCAATCGGAGTGGAAAAAGTGCTTCGACAATTGGCTTGAGCTCATGCAAAAGTGTATAAATCAAGCTGGAGAATACTTTAAAAAACAATAAAACCATTTTTAATGATAAATTAGGGCATTTTCATTATTAGGCCGCAAATATATATAGCAGCCCTCGTATAATTTTTTTGCTCGGCTCTAATATAGTTTTTATAAATATCCAGCTCGGGAAGTCAATTAAGTTATAGGTGAGATATGCAAAACATAGAAAAAGACGTCAACTGAGCGACGAGTTTCCTTATATATATGGTTGCTACAAGCACATTTTCATTTTTAAATTTAATACTATTGTTACATTTTAACAATAGTAATATTGCCGCAATTATACTATTGTCAAAATAAAATTCAAAACACAATACTATGGTTGCGATGACCATACTTTTATTGCAAAGAACATACTATTGTTGTCGTGACCACATAGAACTATATCTTTTCTCTGCGTGTATCAAAGATAGGTGACTATTCTAGTCATGCCACAAACCAATTACCCTTCCCTATGGTCACCAAACCGCCAGTTATATCAAAAGTTCTCCTTATATACTTTACTTAATGACATTAGAAAGAAACCAACACCAACCACGAGCCAAATTAAATGGCAATAACAATAATAAATTGTATGTATCAAGAATTAGAAAATTGATCTTAATAGACACGTTCTTGGCCTACATTTCTTCAACATGAGAGCGCCGAATTCTGCGGCTTCCCGCACCGCAGCAACCCATTATTGTGGTGGTGCTTGTTCAAGATTGTTCTCATTTTGCCGCTTTATATCGTCTTTTACAATGATTTTGCAAGAACAAACAAAAGTCATATCTTAACAAAACGAAAAAAAGGTTAACAATAAACAATGAAAAGTAAGTACGAACAGCAATAGATGAGCTACATCTGAGTCATTCCATGCCAAACGGTACGATTTTGGGCAAAAATTTAACGCAATGATTCCGATTTTTATGAAAATTTGCAGATTTGGTCCTCTAGCAATTCTATTTAATCCGCGATTAGAAAAAAAAAATATATTTTTTTTTTTCAAAAGTTATGACCAATTGAACTTTGGTAAAATGGAGATTTTATCAAGGAGGTGTGTTCATTCAGTCGCATGTAACTCCGGAAATACTTGACCGATTTTACTCTGCTATACCTTATTTTGAAGGTAATTTTAAGCACTTCTAAAATAACGAAACGGTATGGCATAACGCCATAGAATTTTTTAAGTTTGTATCATTTTAATCCTTTTATTTCGATTTTGAAAATGATTACATCTTTTTTTATTTTTGAAATTTTGCAGGCGTATTCTTACAGGTCTGTTTTACCGACTGTGTAAGTTTTAAAGTGGTGAAATAATGCGTTCTATTTTTAAAAATTTTTTTTTACCTTATACCTTTTTCACTTCCATGAATATAGAAAATATAATATAGAAAAAAAATACTTTTTAATAGTTTATTGACACAAGATATAACAACAACAAAAAAACAAAGAAAAAAAGAAATAAAAAAATGAGTAATGATATAAATGTTATGCCTTGTATACCATCTTCATACAGTACTGCTCAGAAGATGATGTTGTCTGGACTTTCATTATTTTATCGGGTTGTGGAATGAATGCATGGTAGCCAAGAGTTCCAGAAATTGTTTTCGCTTTTTCAAAACGCTCCTTCAGGTGTTTCGCCCTATCTTGATATTGATAGTTATTGAAGAATTCTGTATGAATATTCTTCACGTTTTTATTCACCCAATCATAAAATTTGACGGCACTATTAATGGGATTTATGAGGCTGGACAAGCTTGCACGTGCTGCTAGTCTTTTGACTGTTCCTCCCAGACCATCGCAGGGCCATTTGCCATGAGACGTTGCAAAAAAATGCCATTCCGCTGGTATTCCAAAATCTTCTACGTGGAACGTCAGATTTAAAAAGTTTTTCTTGTTTTTGTATTGTGCGCTTGCGCCATCAGAAAAGTAAAATATTTTACTTACAGGTCCTAAGGTTTTCTTTAAAAAATTGACAAGCCCCTCCTGGAATACGTGCACGGCTATTGTATCATGTTTTTATTTCTTTTTTTCTTTGTTTTTTTGTTGTTGTTATATCTTGTGTCAATAAACTATTAAAAAGTATTTTTTTTTCTATATTATATTTTCTATATTCATGGAAGTGAAAAAGGTATAAGGTAAAAAAAAATTTTTAAAAATAGAACGCATTATTTCACCACTTTAAAACTTACACAGTCGGTAAAACAGACCTGTAAGAATACGCCTGCAAAATTTCAAAAATAAAAAAGATGTAATCATTTTCAAAATCGAAATAAAAGGATTAAAATGATACAAACTTAAAAAATTCTATGGCGTTATGCCATACCGTTTCGTTATTTTAGAAGTGCTTAAAATTACCTTCAAAATAAGGTATAGCAGAGTAAAATCGGTCAAGTATTTCCGGAGTTACATGCGACTGAATGAACACACCTCTTTGATAAAATCTTCATTTCACCAAAGTTCAATTGGTCATAACATTTAAAAAAAAATTTTAAATTTTTTTTCTTGAAACACGTATATAATATTTTTAAGAGAAGAATGCATACACAAACTAGTTAAGCAATCCAAGCTTGTGATGTAAAAAATGCGTACCGTTTGGCATGGAATGACTCATCTGCGAAGCACAAAAGTAACCGATATCTTTTTGAATACTTTGGAAGTAAAAGTAGCAGCAGTTGAACAAAATCAACGCGAAGCTAAAGATACAATTTTTGTAAGAACCTGGTACGGCGGGGGTATGAAGTCAGCTAAATTAGTCTAAACTGTTTGGTACAAAACTAAATCGTCAGTCGTCGTCATCAGCATCAAAAAATAATAACAATCAACAATTGGAACATTGGAGAATAAAACGAAAAAACTAAAAAGAAAAGCAGACGCTACGAGTATAACAAAAGTCAAGATAAAAAGCTATCGTTCTTGTAATTGAGTGCCACTGTATTTGGAGTTTTCTTTCTCCTCGGTTGCTGCTGCTGCTGCCGTTTTGTTGAACTGATAAAACCAAAACGAACTGGCGTTGATGATGCGACTTCTTCGGTTGGTGATTGGTCTCCAAAGATCTTAAGCATGCTGTACATGCGGAACATGGTCTGCTACTGCTAAGTTGCGGCAGCTCTTCACGCTGCTCGACTGTTACTTTTCAAAAGTAGTGATAGTTGTAGAAGAAGTACTACTTTCAATTATTTTAAAATAATTGACATCTCATATTGTTTCCTTTTTATTGACTCTGTTTCGTTTTTTAGTTTTATTTCTTATCTTTGGCTACAAAGAAGCGAAATGAAAGTAGATAGCAAATGTGTTGTCTCGTTAAGACAAGAGTTGTTCTACTTTGGAAAAGTTAAAGAAAGGTATACAATAACTATTTTCTTATTGAACGATGCCACAACTTCGGCGACATTTAAAGTAGTTTAGGAGTTCCCTGCTCGGCCGTTAATAAAGTGAAACAATGTTAAAAATCGCCACCATAGGATTTTGTTGGCCTTGGTATGAAATCGGATCTATTGAAACCTGAACTATGTTTCCATGGGAGAGGCTCTATGCAGCCGAGTCTAAATTTTGATCCGTGCACGCTTTCGTTTTATTGTTTATACTCGTATATTGTTAACTTTTTTCATCATATAACTAAAAAACAAATTGATTTAGATCAGCTTGTGGTATTGATGCCGTTATATTAATTACGCTGCTCTGCAACAAAATCCTTTTTTTGGACGAAACCAACTCATCCTTATGTAAAATGATCTCCTGAATCCGAATTGAATGTCCGTTTTGGCCCATCACGTCTAGTTTTCGAGTTATTGTAAATGAACATTGGAATCGTTATAAAGCGTTCTTTATAATTATGTGAAAAAACTAGTAGGGGAGCTCCAGAATTGGGGTACAATACACCGATTGTGGATCGTATACTAAATTTTTCATTCCGTTTGCAACACCGCGAAATATTGCTTGGAGACCCTAAAAAGTATTTAATTATAATATATAAATGATCGTAAAAAACTAGTGGGGGAGCTCCAGAATTGGGGTACAATCCACCGATGGTGGATCGTATACTAAATTTTTCATTCCGTTTGCAACACCGCGAAATATAGCTTGGAGACCCTAAAAAGTATTTAATTATAATATATAAGTGATTGTCGTAATATTGTAATACGAGGGCTGCTATATATATTTATGGCCTAACAATAAAAATGTCAATATTTGACATCAAAAATGGTATTATTGTTTTTCAAAGTATTCTCCAGCATGATTTATACACTTGCATGCGCTCAAACCAATTGTCAAAGCACTTTTTCCTCTCCAATTGAGACACCTCCAAAACTTGGTTTTTGAACGCATTAACAGCATCTTTTGGCTACGAAAATCACCACGCTATTTTTTCATGACGATTGATGTGCGGGAATAAAAACAAGTCATTGGGTGCCAAGTTAGGGCTGTACGGCGGATGACCCACCAATTCGACGTTTTGGCCGGTCAAAAAGGCGCTGGTTTGAGCCGATGTGTGAGAGCTCGCATTATCGTGGTGCACGACAATTCGTCTTCTCTTGTTCGTTTTTCGAATTTCTCCGAAGACTTCAGGCAAACAAATTGTGGTGGTACCACTTAGAATTGACCTTCCTACGTTGCTCAAACGGATCAGTCGCCACATGACCAGTTTGCCGAAGAAACAGGCGACCATTTGCTTCAAAGTGCTTCTTCCAACTTTCGCTCGTCTTCGAAGGCCCACACGGTCGATTGCTGTTTTGTTTCGGGCTCATACGCATAGATCCATGATTCGTCACCTGTGACGATCTTATAAACGTCTTTTGATGCACCGCGATCGTATTTTTTCAAAATTTCTTTGCACTAATCGACACGAGCCTTTTTTTGAGCGATTGTCAAATTGTGCGGGATCCAACGAGAAGAAACCTTTTTTATGGCCAGGTGTTCATGCAATATCGATTGTATGCTGGGTGAAGAAATGCCCAAGGATGCCTCTATCTCACGGCATGTCACATGACGATCTTGCATTATCAGTTCACTTACGGCATCAATGGCCGTTTTTGGACGACCTTCACTAGCTTCGTCTTTAAGGGAGCGTCGTCAGTAAACCAGTTTTTCACAGTGTTATAGGATGGTGATTCATCGCCATACAAAGATTTAAGTTCATCGATGCACTTTTGTCGTGATAATCCACGTCGAAAGTTGTGAAAAATGATCGCACGAAAATGTTCACGAGTTAATTCTACTTTTTTGCCAAATTGATTTTTTCAAGTTACTGTAAACAACACAAATGATGGTCGTACGTCAAAACTTTCTGAGTACGCTTATGCTACGAAATGTCAAACTTTCCAATGGAAATGTCAGATGGCGCCAGGCAACACTTAGGGTTGCACAGGCCAGAAGGCAACACTTAGGGTTGTACAGGTCAGAAATATATATGGCAACTCTGGCCTGTGCAACTTAGGGATGCACAGGCCAGAAATATTTATGGCAACCCACGTATTATTCATCGTCGTTAAATGTTAATACAATCTACATAGCTATGTTTCTCCTTCTGCGTGTCTGTTGAAAGCACAATAGCAGTCATAAGAGATAACCTAGGATCCTGAAATTTTGCATGATGATGGCTTATGGTCGTAAGCTATTTGGGACTGTAATAGGCTAAATCGGCCCGGGGCCGACCCATTAAGGGTCTAAAGGTACCGCGGTAAAGAGTACACTTTTTGAGTATTTGCTTAACAAATCGTAATTTTTGGTGGGCGGACAATGGTTTAAATGGAAACTGATATTTGGGATGCACATAGATCAGAAAGATCATATTTGCTGGGACATTTTGGGTGATGTAACCCAAAAATTGTTCCGCATTGTTAAAACGGGCGATCAGTAGTAAATATTGAAATATGGGTGTCATAGTAAATCAAAATTTGCTACCAATGCATAAGATTAGGCGAGGACGCACGAAAAATTTGTTTTGCGCCTTAATAGCTTAGGGAGTGTGAAGGGCATATAAGGTTCGGCCTGGCCGAACTTAACGTCGTTTTAACTTGTTATACTTGTTTTCATTTTTTTTTTGTAAAATAAATGCTTTAAATGAACAGCTAACACTAGGTTTAGTTGTGTCAAAGTCATGCACACTAAGCATCACATAACGGCGGCTCTTATCGCGGATATGTTAAACAACACTTAGTCAGAAAACACTTTAATCAACTTTTAACCTGTATAAAATTACAAATTTATTGAGTGGTCCACACTTCTCTGCTGGGCACCTTTAAGAAATGGAATTACCAATTCTTGCGTTTTTTCAAAGGCTTTAGAAACATTTCTCTTTCTGTTTTAAAACGAAACATGCTAAGTGGTTTTGGAGTTTCCTTATCTTCCTATATCCAGTGGAGTTTT
This sequence comes from Hydrotaea diabolus, assembly GCA_963513945.1. Classification (NCBI taxonomy): domain Eukaryota; kingdom Metazoa; phylum Arthropoda; class Insecta; order Diptera; family Muscidae; genus Hydrotaea; species Hydrotaea diabolus. Next base: position 106,536,027 of record OY740718.1, read on the forward strand.
ATACTCGTGCGCCTATTTAATATCTTTAGGATTATGTGTTAGGGCACTTAACTAAATTGTCACTTATATTTCTTGTCCGCTTTTATAAACTGGCCAATTATACTTTGTTATGTGGATGCTCTGGTGCCTTGTACCACATAAATCAATAAATATTAATTTACTTATGTTTTATAAAATATTGTGCGAATATTAAAAAAAATCATATCCAACAGAATGCTTACACAATCCCTTTTCTCACCACATTTTCAAAATCTTTAATAAACTTCCAAATATTTCCAATTTAGTCACCGCAATTAAATAACCGTGATAATTTGCTAATGAAACGGTTAATTCGAGTTACGAAAACCTCCAAGTTTTCTGCTTCTAAAATACCCAAGGATATGAAATGCCACAAAACCACAAATTTACTACCATTTTTAAAAAAAAATCAAGTATAACTAAAAACAAAAAAAAAACATTTTTGCCTTAAAACATTGACACCACTTGACTTCTAACACAAAAAAACAACAAAAAGCAATGATTTCAAACCAGAAATACTCAAGACAAAATTATGAAATTCTGCAAAAATATAATTGCCACGTTGAGTTTTGTTCAGTCTCTCGATTTCGTTTGAAAAAAAAACCTAGAGGGGACAATAACTGCAAACTTTAAATGTTTTATGGTTGCCGGGCAAAAGTAGTTGCTCGCAAAAACCGACAGATACTGCAAATATTAGCAGTATTAGCCTTGAGCGAGTGGATGAATGAATGGGTGGATGACATGGGGTACAGTATGCTGCCACGGCATTAGGACTTTCGAAACATTAGCTTTGAAAAAGTAGAAACTTTTTCATTTTAAACAAAATGCTCTGAAGGTTTATTTTGTAAAACGCAAGTCTGAAAAATGGGCGTGGTATATGGGCCCGGGGGCCCTAATGTTCGAAACATTAGCTTTGAAAAAGTAGAAACTTTTTCATTTTAAACAAAATGCTCTGAAGGTTTATTTTGTAAAACGCAAGTCTGAAAAATGGGTGTGGTATATGGGCCCGGGGGCCCTAATGTTCGGAAAAAACGGCCTCTTTGAACTCTAGACATATGGTTATTTAAAAAGATTACAATTTCGTCAAGGTTCTTAATATTCTAATTTACAATTCGATTAATTTTAAGTCCTTGACCCATATATCTAAGCTCCCTAGGATGTCGAAATATTCATCCTTTTGCACATGAACATATGGTTCTTAGAAGCAGTAAGATTTAATAAAAAGCCTGAATATGAAATTTTACGATTTGGTTAAATTTGAGGCCTTGGCCTATGGGTGGGCTATGTGCTCTAGGGCCGTCGCGTCCAGAACCAGAAATGTTTTCACAAATCAAAATTGCTACCTAGATTAAGGATTTGGGCCAATTTTGCACTGGAACTTTCTCATAGTGGTCCTTCAACTATGGACATATAGGAATAAAAAATCAACAAACATTTTCGTCACGAATCCGAAAAAACATTAATTCTACGATGTGACTATATTTGAGGTCTTTGCCCATAGGTCCCCATAATGCCGAAAATAATGCCTCTTTGAACATCAGCCATATGTTACCCAGAAACAATGAAATTTCCTCACTAATCTCAATATGTGACGCGCAAAATAGAAAGGGACCTAAGGGTAAAAACCAGTTTTGTGCTGGAGAGCCATTTTAAAGATTTAAATACGTGTATCTTTGGTGTACCATCACTTTCATAAAACGCGTATATCTCTGGGAGGGAACACTTTTAGGCATGGGATCGGTCTCATTCGATGCTCAGATGTTTTCCACATCAAAAAAAAAGTGAAAATTGATTTGTTTACCCTTAGGTCCCTTTCTCTATGCGCTGTCACATATGCTTAAATTTTTAAGAATTTCCGCTATTGCTGGAATTACCTAACCTCTGGCTAATTTAATTAAATTGAAAGCAAATTACTTAATGTATAAGAAGATTTCGGATCGGGCGCCAACCTCGAGTGCCTATTTCAAAACCTTTGTAACTTTAAATTGTTTAAATTAATAATAGACTTACTCTTGACTTAGACTTGACATAGACTTGACTTAGACTTGACTTAGACTTGACTTAGACTTGACGTAGACTTGACTTAGACTTGACTTAGACTTGACTTAGACTTGACTTAGACTTGACTTAGACTTGACTTAGACTTGACTTAGACTTGACTTAGACTTGACTTAGACTTGACTTAGACTTGACTTAGACTTGACTTAGACTTGACTTAGACTTGACTTAGACTTGACTTAAACTTGACTTAGACTTGACTTAGACTTGACTTAGACTTGACTTAGACTTGAGTTGGATTAGACATGAATTATATTTGATTTCTGGTTTATCAATGGGTTGTCTTCGCACTGTTTTGTATCGGCTCATGTCTGTTGTTGGTGTGTGTCTGCGTAGCCTGTTTTTTATTTCTTTATAAATTGTAATTAATTGTTATACAACAATATCAAATTAACAGCAGCCACTAGACTCGCCAATCGAGCATAAGCTGTCCAGTTGAGACAACTAAAAATGAGACAAAATGCTAGTTCTGTACTTAATTTACATGTTCTGGTTATTTTCTAAGTTTCCACAGACTGGGTCGATATGCAAAGAACCAAAACCATTAATTAAAAAAATAAATAATTTTCCTTAACAATAACCAAACATAAACTGAAAGTAAATGTGAAGCGAACACAATGAATTCCCAACCGTTTTGCAATAAAACATGTTTAATCTTGAATCAGATGTTTTAGCAAAACCGAATAATAAACGTTTTCGGTCTACAAAGCACTTGTGCTTTGCTGATTTCTTCGCACTTTGGTGTTAACATAGTCTGAGTACGAAACGTTTTGAAAAGGAGGCTGCTGCATTCAATTTTGGTTGGTCACGTTTTCACAAAGTGGTGACAAAACGTTAATTGGCTAGGAATATATTGCCGGTGGTTTATAATTAAAAGTTTTTAAATAACTTTCAGGCTACTTTTTTCAATATAAAAAAAATATACAAAATGTTAATTAACTTTATAATTTATTACTCTTAAGCGGGTCATTTATTATATTCGCTGATACGTGAGCATGTGATTAACATTATTATGTAAAGGTTTATTTTATTTAATTTTACAAACGACAATTTAAGTTAGATCCGTCAGTGTAGAGGATTTCGATTACGGATTATATGTGCTTCATTTTTTAATTAACTTTACATTTAAGATTTATTAGAAAATTGCCTTCATTTGAAGGGATTAGAGTGAACTCGGTGTTTATTGCAATACGAAATAAACATACGGACGGACGTACGTAGCACACAACACTTCGAGAAGAAACTCAATTAACATTTGCATTCCGCTCAATTAATATTAATTTATATTAATTGTTGGTAGAAAACTTGCAGCTAATGCGCAATTTTCTAATGCCACCTAGCCAGCTGGGATTTCTGCCTGAAAAAAAGGTGTTGTATTTTCCGCCACTAAAGTGATGGGTTAAAGTGTGATTGATCATTGGATATTTAAATTGGCGTCATTGGAGATTTTTCCTTCATATGTTAGTGCAAATGTTGTCCCGCATGAATCACTCTGCCAGCGCCGAGAAAAGTAATCAGGAAACAAGAGCTTGTTCTATACTATTAATATAAAGTTTTATCGTGACGAATTGGTTTTAAATATTGATGGGATTTAATTGGCAAGAAGGCTTTCGGATTTTATGTTTTTAACAAATGGAGGGAGGGGTTTTTCTTGTCAGTTACGTTGGTTACATTTTAATAAGCTATTGTTGATTGATTTACTACTAGGAAATATGTGGCTTTGAATAGGATACTAGGCTAACACATGAGATACCATAAATAGTGACAGACAATATGGAATTCTTTATAGAAAGCCAAGAACATCGTTATTTGGTAAATATTCTCTGAGCAGCATTAACAAAATGTTACTAAATATGTTGTATTCTAATGCTGCTTTCTATTAAGTTCTAATAACCTTATTGTAGACTATTACGAAACCTACAGCTTTAGCAGGAATCGGTCCCGGTTTTATCCCCGCAGTTTTGGAATTTATTAAAAAGAAACTTTTACAGCATATATCACTAACATGGCACTTACTTCTTATGCCTCCGCCGAAGTGTGGATGGTTACTTTATTCGTCATTCCGTTAGCAACACCACGAAATATGAATTGTCGTACAATTCTAAGACGATCTAGCCATGTCTGTGTTCCCGTCCGTTCGTGTGGCTGTTGAAAGCACTGCCATAAGCTGTTTGGGATTGTCAATGGGCGAAATCGGTCCAGGGAGAAAAGAGTTTCTTTTTAAGGGACTGTACTAAAGGATCCTTGGTGAAAAATACACTTTTTTTTTGAATATTTGCTTAAAAAATCATAATTTTTTGTGAACGGATTTTCAAATAGTTAATGTTAGTTAAAACGCACTAAACACCTCTTATGGTGTACCAGGGCTGCGATATATTTCTGGCCTAATAATGAAAATGCGAATATTTATCAACAAAAATAGTACATTTGTTTTTCAAAGTATTCTACAGCATGATTTAAACACTTTTGCATGCGCTCAAACCAATTGTCGAAACACTTTTTCCACTCCGATTGAGATACCTCCAAAACATGGGTTTTGAACGCATCTTCTGGCGACGAAAATCGTTGACCACGCATTTTTTTCTTGTTGTGCGGGAATAAAAAGAAGTCATTGGGTGTCAAGACAGGGCTGTACGGCGAATGACCCATCAATTCGACGTTTTGGCCGGTCAAAAAGGCGCTTGTTTGAGCCGATGTGTGAGAGCTCGCATTGTCATAGTGCACAATGATTCGTCTTCTCTTGTTCGTTTTTCGAATTTTTCCGAAGACTTCAGGCAAACAAATTGTGGTGTACCACTTAGAATTGACCGTCCTACGATGCTCAAGCGGAACAGACGCCACATGACTAGTTTTGCCGAAGAAACAGGCGACCATTTGCTTCGAAGTGCTTCTTCCACGAACAACTTTCGTTGGAATTGGCGCAATTTCGAAAACCCACATGGTCGATTGCTGTTTTGTTTCGGGCTCATACGCATAGATCCATGATTCGTCACCTGTGATGATCTTATAAACGTGATTTAAAGCACCGCGGTCGTATTTTTTCAAAATTTCTTTGCACCAATCGACTCGAGCCCTTTTTTGAGCGATTGTCAAATTGTGCGGGATCCAACGAGAACAAACCTTTTTACGGCCAGGTGCTCATGCAATTTCGAATGCTGGTGGAAGAAATGCCCAAGGATGCCTCCATCTCACGGTATGTCACATGACGATCTTGCACTATCAGTTCACTTACGGCATCAATGTTCTCTGGCACAACGGCCGTTTTTGAACGACTTTCGTCTTTTAGCGAGCCTCGGCCACGATTGAATTCATTAAACCAGTTTTTCACAGTGCTATCGGATGGTGCTTCATCGCCATACAAAGATTTAAGTTCTTCCATGCACTGTTGCCGTGATAATCCACGTCGAAAGTTGTGAAAAATTATCGAACGAAAATGTTCACGAGTTAATTCCATTTTTTTTGCCAAATTGATTTATTAAAGTCACTGTAAACAACACAAATGTTCGGAGTACGTTAATGCTAAAAAATGTCAAACTTTCCAATGGAAATGTCAGATGGTGCCAGGCTACACTTAGTGTTGCCTAGGTCAGAAATATATATAGCAACCCTCGTATATGTTGGACTTTTTGGTGCATCTGGCCCAAGCCAAATACAGAGAAATATTTTGGCTTAGATTAGGGACGAACGCATGTGCCGAATGGGCGTAAAAAACGGAACATGGACTAAAACTAAAATCAAATTTTAATCTGGTTAATTATTTGGATTTTTTCGAACTATTATATTATCAATTTTTCCATTTGTTTCCCACTTTCATTTAAAAATGTCTCTAGAAAGAAAATGTTTAAAAGGTTCAATTTCCGAAGTACTCGCCCATCTCGAACTTTTCATTAACCAAACGCAAATATTTCTAATTGTTTGCTTGCTCGTGTGTCTAAAGTAAACCGAAAGTGCAAATATGGAGATAGACACTAAGAGAAAACAGTATATGTACATGTATATGGAAAGTGTGTAAAATTGTCATTTTATCAAACACAAATAAGAGATTATTAAAAGAAACCTAAAGTTAGCACTGACCGCATTTCACTTATGATACGCAGAAAAGCCAACTGAAAGCAGGTTTTTTGACCCTTTAGACCTTGCTCAAAATTTGACAGTAGTCTATTAATAGATGGTACTTGATGGGTGCAGTGTTGCATTACATAAAACTACGAGGGAAGTTAGAGAAGTCACGGTATTATTGATATGCCCTCGCAGCTTAAAAAAATGTTTTTGTTTCGAAAAGTACCAAAGTACGAGTATACCATTTTCAAAGACAGGCTAAGAACATAGGTAGAGCACCAATGAACTTTAACACAATCATTAATATATGTGACAGCGCATAGAGAAAGGGACCTATGGGTAAAAAAAACAATTTTCATTTTTTTTGATGTGGACAACACCTGAGCATCGAATGAGACCGATCCCATGCCCCAAAAGTGTTCCCTCCCAGAGATATGCGCGTTTTATGAAAGTGAAGTCGACGATTCTAAGCGCAAATAGAAAGGGACCTACTCTTTAAAATGGCTCTCCTGAACAAAACTGGTTTTTAACTTTAGGTCCCTTTCTATTTTGCGCGTCACATATATAGAACATTTTTTTAAGTCTGTACTACAAAATACTCTCCAATGCCAGATTGTTTTAATGGTACAAAGAACGTACTATGTCCTCTGTGCTAAACGATTGCACTCGCTGTAAAAAGAAGTGTCCAATTTCTTGAAACTTATTTTATTTTAACACTGGCGGTCTTGCCTATATACTCTAGAGAATAAGTGTAGCAAACCGAATGACGAATTTAACGTACTTTAGATAGTACTGATGTATTCAGTGTGAAAAGATAACATCAAGGAACAAAAATATGATTCAGCAGTTTTTATGCTTTATAATTGCGATTGCTTAGAAAACAATGTTGTGTGACAAAATTATTTATTATAATTTTTAATGCATATATAGGGTTATCCATCTAGAGGTATTTTTTCAGAACAAAAAAAAATGTAAAAATTCAAATCAAGTGTGGAATCTTTATTGGTAATTTGAAAGAACATTTTATGGCATTTATTTTTTGAATATAGTTTCCTTCAAATGCTGGCCGCAACTACGCCTCAGGGTTTCCATTCTCCAATTTTGGATGTCTCGTTCGAGTATTTCGACCGGTAAGGCTTTAATGACACGCTTAATGTTGGCTTCCAAAACCTGAATCGAAGCTGTTTTGTCAGCATTGACTTTGGACTTTACGTAACACCAAAGAAAACTGTCTAAAGGTGTGATATCACTCGATCTAGGCGGACAACTCACCAGTCCAAAACGTGAAATTAGCTGCTTTCCGAAATGACCTCTCAATAGATCCATTGTTTGAGCAGCTGTATGGCAAGTGGCACCGTCCTGATGAAACCAAGTGTCGTTAAGATTACAGGCTTCAATTTCAGGTAGCATAAAGATCGATATCATGGCGCGATAGCGAGCACCATTCACGGTTATGCACCGATGATTCCACCAAATTATAAACCGCACCAAACCGTGGTTTTCTCTTTGTATAATGGCACCTCTTGAACCTCTTCTTGTTGCTCTTCAGCCCAAATGCGGCAATTTTGTTTATTGACTTTGCCGTTGTGCCAGAAATGTGCCTCATCATTAAACAAAATTTAGGTCGAAAACAGCGGATCTTCCCGTTTCTCACCGAACGCTCTTTTCCATAATACCGTTGCCAACATTTGAAGGTAATTATTTTCAGAAAATAATTACCTTCATAAATGTCCTTTCAAGTTACCAATAAAGATTCCACACTTGATTTGAATTTTTTTATTTTGAAAAAATACCTCTAGATGGATCATCCTATATAATCAAAAACTATTTTACAATACAACTTGTGGAATGAGATTCAAGTTGTAGGCATACAATAAAAGTTGAATTATTTTCTTTAATTACTTTCATAACTTGGCATAGTAAAATGAGATCGCCTTAAAGAGCTACAAATCACCTCGTTGAGGATTTACAGAAGCATTTCAAGAGTTGTTTAAATACTGTTGGATCCTTTTATTCTTTACTCGAACTGATTTCGCAACATTTCAGATATAACGACCACTTTTATCTTAACTGTTAACTGCTCGATCGTAATGAACTGTGCCAAATTTCAGAAGCATTTTAAGAGTTGTCTAAATACTGTTGAATCTTTTTATTCTTTACTCAAACTGATTTCACAATATTTCAGATATAACGACTGTTTTACATTTAATCGTGCTTAATAGTTGATTAATACTGTTGAATCCTTTTATTCTTTATTCAAACTGATTTCACAATATTTCAGATATAACGACTGTTTTTACATTTAATCGTGCTTAATAGTTAAACTTATATCAGTTGTCTAAATACTGTTGAATCCTTTTATTCTTTACCCAAACTGATTTCACAATATTTCAGTTATAACGACTGTTTTACATTTAATCGAGCTTAATAGTATATCATTTATTCAACCTTGTTCAGGTAAAATGACTAGTAAGGGGTGTTTTTTATTGGGGTATAGAACTTTAAGTTGGCATCACTTTTTTAACTGGCGGCCATTTTGTCAGCTGTCAAGTGATTAATATTTAGTTTGGTTTGCCATTTCATCATGAACAGGTTGACAAAAGAACAACGCTTGCAAATCGTGCAAATTTATTTCGAAAGTAATGGTTCAGTTCGCGAAGTTCACCGCAAGCTCCGTCCATTTTATGGTCGACATAATCGTCCATCAGAGCAATTAATTCGGTTAACCATGGATCGGTTAACATGGACCATTGGATTATTTTCTTTGGGGATATGTGAAGTCAGTCGCTCGTCTACGCCAACAAACCAGAAACACGTTAGGGGACTTGGAAGCCAACATTCGTGGCGTTATTGCCAACATACGGCCCCATATGCTCGAAAAAGTGGTTGAAAATTGGACCTGTAGAATGGCTTTATTCGAGCCAGCCGCGGCGGCCACATGCCCGAAATCATATTTAAACATTAATGGCATAAAATTATCCTTCCAATAAAGCCAAATTGATGGACATTAAAACGATTTTCTTGTGTTTTATTTCAATTCGAAGTTCTATACCTCAATAAAAAACACCCTTTACAATAGAGAAACTACGCTAAAATGCTTAGTTACCAAAACATACCTTATCACCCCCGACTGTCTTTAGAAAATACTCTCGTTTATAAAAATTTTAATTTTGTTTAATATTCAAAAAGTGTTGTACTTGTTTTGCTAACAATAAAAAAATTAAAACAAACTTGTACATTTGTACTATCAAACATTAAACAAAAATATACAACCACCCTCCTCTGCCCGCTGAGTTAAGAAACGCGATGGGGAAACGCCGTGTAAAACGATCAAAATGTTAATTGATACAATTATAACGAAAGCAGGTAGACGCTTGTTAAAATGCGCGTAATTTGGATATCTGTGGCAAGTAGGTTTGGTTGTCTTTAAAAAACAACTGGAAGATGGCCACTTACTTCACCAGCCTAAGGAGTTTATGCAATTCCATGTTTTATGGCTTTTACACTTGACTAATTGTTAGACGGTGTAGTTGTGGCCAATGTTAACCAACAAATTTGTGAGCACCACACCCCTGCCAGTCTACGATACAGACACCCGCCCTTCCAGTCATTTGAAAGTGGGTCTGTCGGTCTCGTCTCTAGGTATTAAGACCTAGTCAAACGTCGACACTGTATGTCTGTACGCGTGTCCGACTGTCTGTACTCAACATCCATCATCCACTATAACAAAAAAAAAACGTAAAAAACGTTAAACTACCAAAATGAAATTGTTTATATTTCATGGTTCAATGCCAAACACAAACGAAATTTGAACGATGCGAACGTAATTGTTAAAAAAATAAAACCAGAAAAATACTACGTCCTATGAATGAATAATCTTTGTTTTGGTTTAAGCCACATTTCGCTGCTGCAGATTATGTGACGATGACGTTAACTTTGACGATATCGATGACGTCTGTCGCTAGAGTTGTATTGTATCGCATCTACTTGTGATGCCTGGTATATTGGCTTAAAAGCCTGCCTTAGATATTGGCTTAATACTCAGTTTTGAAGTTGTGCAATACTCTTTTGGTCTTTTCGCCGCTTTGTTTTGCTTTGTTGCTTTTTTATTTGAGTCCCCCCCCCCTTTAATATACTGTTTTTTTATCGTGTGCTTGTCTGTGTTGTATGAATAATTTCTGTGTTAGCGGTTTGGGGTTTTTGTTAATGTGAATTTTTAATTTCTGCATAATTTCGCTACATTTCGCATACAATGAATGAATGTATCATAGTGGTTTTCGTCTTTTGGAACGTTTTCTTTTGAGGGCGAATTTTGCAATTAACTTCAATCGTATGTGGTCAATGATGATTCACACTCAAATGATGTTTATTTTGAAGTTTATTCATTTCATGTCATATGGATATACAATATCAGATTGCAGAGTTAGACATCACAGCCTAATAGCCAACTATTTGCAGGGGATTATTGGAACAGATCGAAGGATCTAGGTCAATTATTATTTTTGCCCGGAGCCTGCGTACAACAGAAAAGGGTATATATATTGTAACCAGTACTACTATCTAAACCAAGGTTAGAAAAAACCTTTCAGAAATGCAGCACTGCGTTTCCCCATCACGTTTCTTAACTCAGCGGGCAGAGGAAGGTGGTTGTATATATTTGTTTAATGTTTGATAGTACAAATGTACAAGTTTGTTTTAAATGTAGCTTGTCTTGTAGGTAACAACTTTTATTGTTAGCAAAACAAGTACAACACTATTTGAATATTAAACAAAATTAAAGTTTTTTATAAACGAGAGTACGTGTTTTCTGTATTTACTGCGCAACTCTGATACTTTGCCGCTGCTGATGCAATGCAGCTATTGTACACGCGTTATTGATGCATTTATGAACATGATAATATTGCAAATGGAAAATTTCAAGTCAAGTCAAATTTGGAAATAATTTTATTTTTGACTTTGTCAGAAAATTTTATTGTTGACCGCTTTTTGGGCACTTTATTTGTTGACCATTTGTTTGGGCACTTTATCCTATATGGACTAAATTGGTCCGAAATTGGTTGTTTGTTTATTTTGTTTGGTGATCCATCTAGAGATATTTTTTCAGAACAAAAAAATAATATAAAACTTCAAATCAAGTGTGAAATCTATATTGGTAATTTGAAAGGACATTTTATGGCATTTATTTTTTGAATATAATTTCCTACAAATGCTAACCGCAACTACGCCTCAGGGTTTCCATTCTGAGGGTCCAATTTTGGATGACTCGTTCGAGCATTTCGACCGGTATGGCTTTAATAACACGCGTAATGTTGGCTTCCAAAACCTGAATCGTAGCTGGTTTGTCAGCATAGACTTTGGACTTTACGTAACCTTAAAGAAAAATGTCTAAAGGTGTGAAATCACTCGATCTAGGCGGCCAACTCACGTGTCCAAAACGTGAAATTAGCTTTTTCGAAATGACCTCTCAATAGGTCCATTGTATGAGCAGCTGTATGGCAAGTGCCACTGTCTTGTTGAAACCAAGTGTCGTCAAGATTACGGGTTTTAATTTCAGGTGGCATAAAGATCGATATCATTGAGCGATAGCGAGCACCATTTAGGGTCACGTTCCGGCCATCATCATTTTTAAAAAATATGCACCGATAATTCCACCAGCTTATAAACCGCACCAAACCGTGGTTTTCTCTGGGTATAATGGCACCTCTTGAACCACTCCTTGTTGCTTTTCAGTTCAAATGCGGCAATTTTGTTTATTGACTTTGCCGTCGAGCCAGAAATGGACCTCATCACTGAACAAAATTTTGGTCGAAAACAGCGTATCTTACCGTTTCCCACCGAATGCTCATTTCCATAATACAGTTGCCAACATTTGAAGGTAATTATTTTCAAACAATAAATGCCATAAAATGTCATTTCAAATTGCCAATAAAGATTCCACATTTGATTTGAATTTTTATATTTTTTTTGTTCTGAAAAAATAGCTGGATCACCCTTTATATCCGTTTGAAATTATAATACACGATTTTGTTTTCTAATCAATCGCAATTATTAAGCATAAAATACTGCTGCATTGTAAGTTTGTTTCTGCAAGTTATCTTTTCAGACCGAATACACATTTTTTGTATTACCTCCTCCCATCAGGACGATAAATTCGTCATTCGGTTTGCCACACTTATTCTCTAGAGTATATAGGCAAGACCGTCAGTGTTGAAATAAAATAAGTTTCAAAAAATAAATGCCATTAAAAGTCCTTTCAATTTACCAATAAAGATTCCACACTTGATTTGTATTTTTATATTTTTTTTTTGTTCTTAAAAAATACATCTAGATGGATCACCCTGAAATTGTTATATCCTTACTTTTACTATTTAATGTTTGTCTGCGCTTTGCTTATTTACCTTAAGCCACAACTTGGCATTTATTTTTCGCTTTGACCTAAGAACACATTTAATCCTCCAAGAGGTAATGCCACAAAATGCATTGGTCTGGCCGACGATTAAACGTCGATTTTACACGTCTGCAAATTTTGCTCGACTATGTTTGTTTTGATTTTCTGCTGTACTGTTTTGACTGAGCTTAAGCTGAACTTTCACTCTTACAAATAGAAAAACAGAATGAAAAAAATAGATAAACAAAAATAAATACCCTTGTCATAATTAAACCTTTTGGTGTGCTTTGCATTTTGCCTTACCTCACATTACCTTAGCTTTGCTTACCTTACCTTGGTTCAAGTTCGTTAGTTAAAAGTCGTCAGCGTCGTGTATTAGTTTTCATCACCGCAAATTGCTATTTAAGAAAACAATTGTTAAGTGTCAACCGCATTTAAATGTATCACATTTCGGTGCATGTTGGATATGTTGGACATGTATGCAAAACAAACAAAACAAAAAACACATATACCCGCCCTCCTAACGTAGTCGTACCCATGTGTGGAAACCAACCCCCGCCAGTGAGGGCCACGCCATGACACGCAGAGACCAGTGGCATTTGGTCAAATTCATTTAAATTGTGCAGGGAAACAGTATTCATTTTGAAAGTGACAATTCATTTTGTAATACCGATAAATATGTTTTGTTAATGTGACCATTGGGACTACCTTCCAGATGATGATTTCTATAAGACTTTGAAGCACATTGTCATACCGTTTTCCCTTTTCAATCGTTTGCACCGATTTTTATGAAAACTTAATTCACAAATCGTATCAACTACTTTTTGAGTACTACGTACACATGGCCCCCTTGAGAATACCCCGTGCGGCCTTCTCTGTAAAATAAATACCTTTTGCTGTCGACTAAATGCCAACTAAACCCATGTTCGTATAAACCCACAAATGTCAATTGGTTTTTGTTTTTTGTTGTGCTGTGTTTGAAGCCTTCACAAACAATTAGAAGGGTCAAGTTTCTGGCAAAGTTGAAAAGATTTGTTTGCAAAATAATTACAAAAAAATAAACAAATAAAATGCCACAAATGAAAGTGAAATGAAAGAACAGCATTATCAGCAACGAAAAGTTGTTCAAGTCGACTATACGAGTATAATATAGGGTGATCCATCTAGAGGTATTTTTTCGGAACAAAAAAAAAATATAAAAATTCAAATCAATTGTGGAATCTTTATTGATAATTAAAAGGACATTTGAATATAATTTCCTTCAAATGTTGGCCGCAACTACGCCTCTGGGTTTCCATTCTGAGGGTCCAATGACTCGTTCGAGCATTAGAGGTCTTCTGATACTAACTTTTAAATTATATCAATTAGTTAGATTGGGTACTAACCTAAAAAGTTCCAGCTATTTAATCCTGTCGTCCAACAAGAAAGCCAAAATATTCTTGAAATACTCAAAATAAATCAAAATAATAACATATTTTTTCCTAAAATTTAAAGTCACAACTTTATCTCAATTCTCAAAGGTTTTTGCAAAACAAAGCTTATTTCTATTTATTTCCTTTTCTCTTTTCTACGTGTTTCTCTCATGGCCTATTGCGTTTTTAACAATCATGTGTCAATGTTTAATGTGACATCGCATTGATTTTTTATATTTAAAATATTCAAAAACGCATCTCGCAGAACGGACGGAAATACTGCAGCAACGAACGTGGAAGTGAAAATAGTAAAAAAAAAGTTAATAAGGTTTTTAGTTAGTTCTAGTCGACTCGTTTATTCCCTTCAACAAAAAGTAAAAACAAGTTAATGGGGTTTTTAAGGTAATTTAAGTTAATTTAATCATAGCGTTCATTCCCCTAAAAAAAAGTAAAAACAAGTTACGAGGATTGCTATATATATTTCCGGCCTAGGTAACACTAAGTTTTGCCTGGCGTCGTTTGACATTTCCATTGGAAAGTTTGACATTTTTTTAGCATAAACGTACTTAGAACGTTTTGACGTACGACCATGTTGTTTACAGTGACTTGAAAAAATCAATTTGGCAGAAATGGAATTAACTCGTGAACATTGTCGTGCAATCATTTTTCACAACTTTCGACGTTAATTATCAGGACAAGAGTGCATCGATGAACTTAAATCTTTGTATGGCGATGAACTATCCTATAGCGCTGTGAAAAACTGGATAAATGAATTCAGTCGTGGCCGACGCTCGCTCACAAATGAAGCTCGTCCAAAAACGGCCGTTGTGCCAGAGAACATTGATGCCGTGCGTGAACTGATAATGCAAGATCGTCATGTGACATACCGTGAGATAGAGGCATCCTTGCGCATTTCTTCCACCAGCATACATTCGATATTGCATAAACACCTGGCCGCTAAAAAAAGGTTTGTTCTCGTTGGATCCCGCACAATCTGACAATCGCTCAAAAAAAAGGCTGGTGTCGATTGGTGCAAAGAAATTTTGAAAAAATACGATCGCTGTGCTTCATAAGACGTTTTTAAGATCGTCACAGGTGACGAATCATGGATCTATGAGTATGAGTCCGAAACAAAACAGCAATCGACCGAGTGGGTCTTCGAAGGCGAGCCAAATCCAACGAAAGTTGTTTGTGGAAGAAGCACTTCGAAGCAAATGGTCGCCTGTTTCTTCTGGTCATGTGCTTGAACAACGTAGGACGGTCAATTCTGAGTGGTACACCACAACTTGTTTGCCTGAAGTCTTCGGAGAAATTCGAAAAACGAACAAGAGAAAAAGAATCATTGTGCACCATGACAATGCGAGCTCTCACACATCGGCTCAAACCAGCACCTTTTTGACAGGTTAAAAGGTCTAATTAATGGGTCATCCGCCGTACAGCCCTGACTTGGCACCCAATGACTTCTTTTTATTCCCGCACATCAAGAAAAAATGTGTGGTCAACGATTTTCGTCGCCAGAAGATGCTGTTGAAGCGTTTAAAAACCATGTTTTGGAGGTGTCTCAATCGGAGTGAACAAAGTGCTTCGACAACTAGTTTAAGTTAAGCTGGAGAATACTTTGAAAAACAATAAAACCATTTTTGATGATAAATATTCGCATTTTCAATATTAGCCAGAAATATATACTCGTATAGCAGCCCTCGTAATGGGGTTTTAAGTTAATTCTAGTCGAATTGTTCACTCCCTTCATCACGTTTTACGCATAAGTGGACATTTTCGAAGTATGTGGCCAGAAAATGTTTTCTATTGTGTAGTTTGCTGTAGCTTAGGCAAAAATAAAAATGCCTTTTGAATTTGAATATGGAATTTTATGAAAATTTCAAGTTTTTAGACAATGTGCATATTTTTTCCACTATTTCACTGGTACTTACAATGTCAGTAGTTGGCTTCGATTACGATCAAAAAATCAATTTAATTGATTTTATTAAACCAATTTGTAGCTTAAAAGGAAGAACTTTACAATATCAGCAAAACAATTACATTGCATCAATGAATTGAAATTATTTACATCGAAACAAGTGAATAAAACACTTTCAATCTGCTTAAAACCCCGCTATGCTGCTAATTTAAAAAATTTAGCTCAAATTTTAACTTTTCGCGATTTGTGAAAAATATTGTTGACCGAGTCAAAGATGACCTATGAATGTTACACACTGAAGAGCGTAGAATTAAAATCTTATCATGGCTAAATATCTGTAAATGTAGAAAACTGCCAAGTAGTAATTTTGTTACTTAAATCCCACCGTAAGCATCGTAGAAATGAAATCTTCCGCTAAAAGTGCAGACTCCAATAGTTTTATGGCATGCTAAGGGAAATTAGTAATGATGCCACACCTCTTTTACCAGTGTCCAGCTACCCTACCGCAAAAATATGGTATTACTTCGTATGTGGATCTTCTCAAATATTGAAATACATCAGATTTATTTACAAAAAGAATCTAAAGTTCATTAAAACCAAAAATATTTTGTTTTTATAAAGTCATTTTCATGCCGTTACATACTACATAACATACCTGATTTACCATTCTGTCGCATAGGGTGATGCGGGGATAAAACAAATGCCCAAATGAATTTGAAAAGAATGAATTAAAACTTGGAAAAAGCTCTACAAGCAACTACAACAAAATGTATGCTCAGCAGGCGCATAAGTAATCAATAACATCCGGTTAAGATGCAAATCCCAGATACAACAGCAACAAATCATAATTTGCTGCTCAGATTTGCTTACATACAAACGAATTGAATTAAAAATAAATTCTCATAGAGTGAGAGAAAAGTGGAGGGAGGAAACGATGAAGCCTCAAAACAAATTATGATTGCATTTAAAAATAAAACAAACAAAAAAGCCTAAGGAATTATGTTCTTGGAATGGTCAAAACAAAAATAAAGCGCTTGAGTGTAGAAACAGGAAGTCGATGGGGTTTCAAAGATTTATGCACAATCAATATTCTTTTGAATTCATTTAGCTTTGTTTTTTTTTACGGGAAACACGAGGGTTTTTGCTGAAATTTCCATGGAATGTTGTTATGGCAAAACGTTTTTAGTTTGGGATTTTCTTTTAATCTTTCAACACTTTTCGCCTAAAGACCTTGTAATTTTGTGTAACTTTTTTGTGATTTGAGACGATTTTCCTTTTAGGTTTTTCTTCTTCCATACTCCTCTTTCTTCGGTTTTAATTATGCAACTCACACACTTTCTAAATTTTACCCACCATTGTGTCGATCAGAGTCTGTCCGTATGTCCGCCTGCCTGTCTGTCGGTTGGTTTTCCAAAGAGACGGTTTTTAGTTACATTGAAGGAGATGGAAATAAAAATTACAAGTTATAAACAACTCAAAGGCAACACCAAGACCGACCGCCACAAACTAAGCCACCAAAACACTGCAGCAATACAGAAAAACTGCAAGTAATCTTCCACCTACAAAACACTCCGGCTTTCATGCTTCTTGCATTGTTTCATTTTCTTTTAAAGTGAACAAAAAAAAGAGCACACAAAAAAATTAAATTGGAAAAAAAAGAAAAATGCGTTTTAAACATGCATTTCTCGAATATATCCGTGTTGGAACACTTTGTTGTTGTCTTTAAATTGTTCACTGACTGAGTCGCCATGGCATGGTGTCTATGGTTACCCGTTCATTTTGTTTTTCTATTTTGTTGTTTTTGTATTCATAATATCAACAACATTTTAATTGTTTTTATTTTATTTAATTTACATTTAAGACACAACACCAGACTTTCTAAAGATTTGATTTTTCTGCCTCTCTGGCTCACGATCATTATTTTCATAATCATAAATTTCCGTGTTCGCTAGGAACAGACGCATGACACTGTGCATAGAAGATGTTCTCCACTTCAGCTGCAGTTAGAGAAATTACTCTAGGTTAAAAGATAATTCTGATTCAATAACGTTTGCTATAGAATGAATTGCTGCTATATATATTTCTGGCCTAATAATGAAAATGCGAGTATTTATCATCAAAAATGGTTTTATTGTTTTTCAAAGTGTTCTCTTTTGAGATGAACACACAGCATCTTCTGGCGACGAAAATCGTTGATCACGAATTTTTTTCTTGATGTGCGGGAATAAAAAGAAGTCATTGGGTGCCAGTCAGGGCTGTACGGCGGTTGACCCATCAATTCGACGTTTTGGCCGGTCAAAAATGCGCTGGTTTGATCCGATGTGTGAGAGCTCGCATTGTCATTTTGCACAATGATTCGTCTTCTCTTGTTCTTTTTTCGAGTTTCTCCGAAGACTTTAGGCAAACAAATTGTGGTGTACCACTCCGAATTGACCGTCCTACATTGCTCAAGCGGAACAGTCGCCACATGATCAGTTTTGCCGAAGAAACAGGCGACCATTTGCTTCGAACTACTTCTTTCACGAACAACTTTCGTTGGATTTGGCTCGTCTTAGAAGACCAACACGTTCGATTGCTGTTTTGTTTCGGGCTCGTACGCATAGATCCATGATTCGTCACCTGTGACGATCTTATAAACGTCTTTTGAAGCACCGCGATCGTCTTTTTTCAAAATTTCTTTGCATCAATCGACACGAGCCTTTTTTTGAACGATTGTCAAATTGTGCGGGATCCAACGAGAACAACACTTTTTTACGGCCAGGTTTTCATGCAATATTGAATGTATCCTGGTGGAAGAAATGCCTCTATCTCACGGTATGACACATGACGATCTTGCACTATCAGTTCACGCACAGCATTAATATTATCTAGCTCAACGGCCGCTTTTGGACGATCTTTGCGTTTGAACGAGAGTCGACCACGATAGAATTGATTAAACCAGTTTTTCACAGTGCTATAGGGTGGTGCTTTATCGCCATACAAAGAGCTAAGTTCATCGATGCACTCTTATCGTGATAGTCCACGTCGAAAGTTGTGAAAAATGGTCGCACGAAAATGTTCACGAGTTAATTCCATTTTTTTTGCCAAATTAAGTTTTTCAAGTCACAAATGATGGTCGTGCGTCAAAAAGTTCTAAGTACGTTTATGCTAAAAAATGTCAAACTTTCCAATGAAAATGTCTGTTAGCTTCACAAATACGATTCCTTTGAAGCACATTTCTCATTATATGCAGCACGGCGTCGAATTGAGGTTTATGGATTGGTTTGTACATTTTCTTATGCAGCAGTAATGCTTTCAGTCGATCTTGCAGTACGTTGTGGTCCATGCTTGAGGCTATCAGCTACAGACCCTTTTTCTTCGAAATAATTTACTACACGATTAATAGTGCATTTTGTTGGCACGTTTCACGTAACATTCTCAACATCACAGTAATCGATGATTGATTTTGATAAAATGTTTTAACGATTAAAACACGTTGGTTTATCGCATATTTTTTCAGAATAAATTTGCCACGTCTACTTCACGACTGCCAAATATGAACTGTCAAGACTAATGTTTACCAAAATGGCGGCACCCTGTATTATAAGTCCCCGCTACACTATTATGATTCCAAGCAAACATGAATTTTGCTACCATTTGCAATCCCACGCAATCTTTTTACAGGCACATTGAACCATATAATGGTTGCTGCAACCAAATTTTCTATGATTCTCACAGCCATATTTGAATGACTCTCACAGCCATATTTTGATATCCACATATATATTCACGAGTATTTTCCTCTCCATCCTATGATGACGCAAAAGGGGAATTTCATGCAATATGACCACACACGGTAATCATATGACGACCTCACATAACCACATTTTAATGCCACTCAACCATATTTTGGATACCCGTAACCACATTATGATCTCAAAAACCGTACCCTTCATATTTTGACTCCCGGATAATTCTTACAATCATATAATAATTAACACTGGCAGTGTATGATTCTTGCAGTTATGTTTTGACTTTCGCAGACATAATATGCTTCCTATACCCATGGTATGATTTCACGCAACCATATTATGATTTCCGCAACAATAGAAATAAAATTATACACCGATTGAATAAATTGCATTTCTGTTGTTGTGGACCTTACCTTTTTTCTAAAATACTCTTACTTTATTTGTTGTATGGAACAAACAAGTTTTTGACAAAATCTTACTTCATTTTTACCTTTTTATGTTTAAGTAAAAACACCTTTTCGGGTTTTCCAAAAGTGTTTTTCTTTTTCGACTGTTGAACGCTGGCATGTTTATAGCTCGTCCTGTTATAGTAAAGTTGGCGCAAATAAATGTTCATGAATGAAACAAAGTTAGAAACAAAATCAAAAAAAAAACATGCATATCTGAATGAAATTGTATAATTTGTTAATTGAATACCAGACACAAGAACTATTTTAAAATGCCCACACTCTTTGCTGCACTCCAGTTACTGGCTGGCACATGGTAACCCACTAGACCCTCCCTCTGTCTGCCCTCCATCCGCTTGTTGTTTTAGCACTTTTTTTTGGATAGGAACATTGTGGGCATCAGATTTTATACATGAAATCTGCTGTATCTCGCTCAAGAATAGAAATGCAGCGCCTGGATACGCATTTTCAGTTTGTTTTGTCAGATTTCAGAACACATTGTGTCTGTGGTGAATGAATCAATGACTGAGTGAGCATTGCTGCAATGGTAGTGTGTGAGTGAGTATTTGCGTCAGCTACCGTTTGTGGTACAATTTATTTACGTGATTTGCATTTAGATGGTGCTTTTCCAAAGTGATTTTTGTTGTTGTTATTTATTTATAATGGTCTGTAATGCACTCTTCGTTAGCAATGGAGTTAGAGGGGAGTTGCTGTCGTTTATTATTAATAAAAACATGTATGAGGGCGGATTGTGAAATAGGCGTGGAGGAATGCCGAAAAAAATTAGACTTTACAACAATCTACAAAATGTGGTCCTTCGAGCAAAGATGATACGTGAGAGGATTCTCCGCGACTGTAAAAATGCCACATAGACTGAGAGATGGTCCTTCCAGATAATATTATTTGAG
Source organism: Hydrotaea diabolus (assembly GCA_963513945.1). Taxonomy (NCBI): domain Eukaryota; kingdom Metazoa; phylum Arthropoda; class Insecta; order Diptera; family Muscidae; genus Hydrotaea; species Hydrotaea diabolus. The sequence continues at coordinate 106,556,965 of OY740718.1, forward strand.
GACATGATGTTGCGTTCAGAGCACAGTTAATGCTTTATTTCCCGAAGGCCCGTATCTACAAGTGAGGCCCCACATAAGTGCCTCAACATGGATGTTGTCTTACTGCTTTTACGGAGGCCTTATATACGAGGGCGGTTCGGAAACTTCTTAGCCTAGAACAAAAAGCGCGGTATAAACAGAAAAAAGTTAAGTGTTTTGGAAACTTCCATCTCTGTTATGAACACATGTTAAATTTTGTTTCCATCTGGCAACTCCTTCATATAGAAACAGGTGTTCACAAAAGACGCATCCGTGATTTTTTTACAATGGAAAAATTAGAAATGCGTGGTGTCATTAAATATTTACATAAAAAGGTTTATCGGGACAAGAAATTCATAATGAAATGGTGAATGTGTTAGGTGAAAGTGCTCCTTCATATGCAACAGTAAAAAATTGGGTTGTTGAATTTGAATGTGGTCGTACAAGCATTGAAGATGAACCACGTAATGGACGTCCGAAAACAGCAACAACAACAGAAATTGTAGCCAAAGTGCATGATATGGTATTAAATGATCGACGAATAAAAGTGCGTGAAATAGCTAATATCATGGGCATCTCAAATGATCGAGTCCATTTAATTTTGCATGAAAAACTACAGATGAAAAAGCTTTCTGCAAGATGGGTGCCGGACTTGTTAACAGTCGACCAAAAACGCATAAGAATGAACATTTATCAAGCTTGTTTGGATCGTTTTCGGCGAAATAAAATGGATTTTAAGCGTCGTTTCATAACTGTTGGTGAGGCATGGATCCACCACTATACTCCAGAGACAAAAGAACAATCCAAACAATGGACTGAAGCTGTAGGAAGTGCCCCAAAGAAGGCAAAAACAATTCAATCGGCTGGTAAGGTTATGGCAACGGTTTTTGGGACTTCAAAGGTATTTTATTGATTGACTATCTGCAAAAGGGTAAAACAATAAATTCAGAGTACTATTGCAACCTTTTAGATCAATTAAATGTACAAATTCGAGAAAAACGTCCTGGCTTACAACACAAAAAAACAATTTTTCATCAAGACAACGCACCAGCGCACAAGAGTGTTTTAACAATGGCTAAAATCAACGAATTAAAGTACGAGTTGCTTGACCACCCACCTTATTCTCCTGATTTAGCTCCCAGTGACTTTTACCTGTTCCCAAATCTAAAAAAATTCCTTGCTGGCAAGCGTTTTACCTCAAATGAAGATGCAATTACAGTTGTAAACCACTATTTTGAAGACCTTGAGGAAAACTATTTTAAGCAACGGATAGAATTGCTAGATAAACGTTGGACTAAGTGTATTGAAGTTTCAGGAGATTATATTGAAAAATAAAAATATTTTTGAAAAACTAACTATTCTCTTTCATTGATAGGCTAAGAACTTTCCGAACCGCCCTCGTACACTAAGTCCGTAAGACATCAAAGAACGACGAGGCTAGCTACGAACAAAAAAAAGACTTTTAGGACGGTAATGTTAGCCTAAGGTCTTGAGAAAATCACTTTTTATCTGGCTTCCCCTGGGAAAATTTCATCCTGCCTACCAGAAAAATTTGGTTAAGTTACCAAAGGGAGCGCCTTTCAAACGTAAGCAACAGGGTTGGAAAATACTTTTTGCATATTGCTAGAAAATATAAAAGTAATTCTATTAGAGCCTTATCTAGCATATTTTTTGCTTGGCGTAGCTAACACAGACAACAGCATTGTCTCGATTAAAATAAAATTAAATTTCTTCCGTATATTTTGATGTTTTTTCCCATCCACCCTCGCACTTTACGCAATTGTTAGCTAGCATTTATTAAAGTAGGGGGAGGCATGGATTTTTTTGTATTTTACTTTTTCTACAGTGCAGCCTTTGGCCTGACATCTCTCTTCTTTATTGCAATCATCGTCGTCCTCCTGCTCATGATAATGTTAAGCAGAGGCACGTTTTCCCCCTTTTTTGGTCATTCATTCCCCAACAGCACAACAAAGCTTTCGGTGGCAAACAATTGCTTTTAATCATTCATTCATTCCGACCATTCATTCATGCATTTCTCCACAGCCGTTCCTCCATGCAAATACACATGCACAGTGGTCGGTCGTGCAACATGAGGCGTCGTTCGCAGTCGCCGTAGTGTGTGAGTGTGTGTGAGTAGCTATTTTATTCGGTTGCAATGCATTGATTAGATTGCCATGACAGCATCCATCCATCCATCCGTACATCCCTCTCGGAATCGATCGATAAACGACAAATGAGGCAGGGCTGGCTGCTGCTGCCAGCTACTAGCTGCCATGCATATGGCGGTGGACCCATTGTGCACCCATATAATGCCACCGAATGACTGCGAACAGCGGGTGAACGAGGAGGCGAAGCGGGGAGTGCTTCGCCAGTATATGATATGTCGATATAAATTCAATTGTTTCATTTTATTTGTTATTCAGTTGCAGCCGCTTCGCATGTGGCAGTGAGCTTGAGCTTCGTTCATCGCTGGTCGTTGGCGTTGTCAGCTGCTGTATGGCTGTGTTGTTTGTCCATGTTGCCACTTTCCACATCTTCCATAACAACATCCAAGTTTTAGCTTTACTCGCCCTCGCGGTCGTTCGGTTGGTTGCTCAATGTCATACCGGAAATTCAATTAAACTCCATTATATTTTGTGTCAATACGTGACACTGCATCAATTTATTGGTTGATTGCAAGCAACCAAATAACAAAACAAATAAGTTTGTTCAATTCGGGGGGTTTTCATTTTTCGGAGATTTTGAAATTGTATCTTGTCTCTAACTTCAAATGTTCATGCTAATATTTCTTTGTTGGCGGACAAAATTGTTACGAATGAAATGGAAGTAACTCGAAACAGCTCGAAATATAATGAAAATGAGTTGGTCCACGAAGAAAAAATGTTATAATTGTATTTCAGCATTATAGGTTTACACAAACATACTTTATGTTTGGGACAACATTCAAGCAAATCATTTGTTTGTGGATCCGTAGAAGGGAGTTTGTATACTATTTAGATAATACCTTTTGTTTTCTATTTGATTTTGAGACGATCTTGGTTTTTAATTTATCTTACTCGCTTTTTAGATCGATATTCTGCATCCCTTTTAAAACAATCGTATTTAATATTTTAATAACCACCTCTGTTTTGAAAACCATGTGGTTAATAAGTCACATGCGATAATGCAAACCGCCAATTTGACCTCGGCCTGATCTACTGTTCACGCGTTTTCATTAATTTTCAAAGTTCTGCCGAAAAAAAATACAAAAAATATTCCGGCAATTCTTATGATAATGTAAACCTCTAACTAAAGCTTGCTTAGGCAGGTTAAAAAAGTATCCAGTTTTTTTTTATTTTTATTTGCTGGGCGGAAATTGTGCGAGATAAAAAATGATTCTTCGAGATAGCTCAAAATGATATTAGTCATTAACAATAATAAAACAAAAGAAACTTAACCTTTGCTCGGAACAAAGATAATTGTTTTTAAACCAATGAAAAGTTTTCCTTTAAATATTTGAAAAGGTTGTTATAGGGCGAAACAAAAAATAGTCCTTCGAGATAGCTCTAATCTTTATTCGTTTTAACCTGAAAACTTACAGAAATTCTTTGTAAATTCCATTAAGGACAGTTCCTTTCCATTAAGGAAAGACTGGAAATACCGACTGGACACCGCAATCTCTGCGTTAACTGTGGTCTGAACGCAACATTATCTGGAAGGACCATCTCACAGTCTGTGTTGGTTTTTTTACAGTCTCGGAGAATCCTCGTACGTATCATGTTTGCTCGAAGGACCAAAAATTTACCGAAATTCTTTGTAAATTCCATTAAGGACAGTTCCTTTCCATTAAAGAAAGACTGGAAATACCGACTGGATACCTCAATCTCAGCGTTAACTGTGGTCTGAACGCAACATCATCTCCTGAAATAATATTATACGAAGGACCATCTCAGCCTGTTTGGAATATTTAACAGTCTCGGAGAATCCTCTCACGTATCATCTTTGCTGCAAGGACCAAAAATTTGACCCTAAAAAAGGTTTGTCAAAAAAATGTCACACACAATGAGGTTGGCAGAACATAGGCGAATTATAAAAGTATTTAATAATATTTATTTGCATTCCGTTAAAAAGGCAATCGTATTTATCGAACTATTTCGGAGCCCGAGGGAAATTTGAGCGACTTATTAATAAGGCTTAACCTAATGTTTTTCTTACCACCTTGTGGTGGGCGCCATATGGTTTTACCTTTAAGGAACTCACCTGCTACTTATCATGTTTGCCAATGGGCGCCAATTAGCATTTGATTGACTTATTTATTATTTAAAATTTTTTAAAGCAATTTTTATTATAATAATATTAATTTGTATTATTCTCTTCTCGTTACAGGTAAACTTCTTCACACTCGAAACTCCCTAACATTTTCGTAAAATATGCCAGTAAGTAATGTAGAAATAACCTACGTATTTTTCTCAAAATCCCGTTAAGAACTTTTGGTTGGCTTTTTTGAAGTAGAGGGGTCGGTTACCCGCACCATGCCACGATAGCTATCGTAACCTACCTAAGTCAGTATCTCGTAGCTGTTGAGCGCTGTCATCTAGGGTATGCTATTGGTAATAGATTGATTTAGTTGACATGCCTTATTTACGAAGTTCCTGAGGTCATTCAATTGACCTAAGTTCAGAAAAATGTCCTTAAGTAGGTGCATATCGCTCGTGAAATCTACGGCATTGCTTTAATTTTTACTAGGATTGTGGATGCTCTGAGATGGAGGTGTCCAGGCAGTATGCCCAATCTTTCCTTATGGAGAGGAACTGTCCTTAATGGAATTTACAAAAAATTTCTGTAAATTTTTGTCCTTCAAGCAAACATGATACGTGTGAGCATTCTCCGAGACTGTAAAAAATTCCACACAGACTGTAAGATGATTATTCAGATAATACTATTTGAGAAGATGATGTTGCGTTCAGACCACAGTTAACGCTGATATTAAGGTGTCCAGTCGGTATTTCCAGCCTTTCCTTAGAAGTTGAAGGAAAAATCGGATCTGGAGAACGGGTGTATTGACATATCGCTGCCTGATTTTTTTCATTACCTAGTAGACAACTTAAGCTATTTGGTAAAATTAGAAATTTTTAATTTGTACCATTTGTCTATGTTTGACAGCACTTTTCCGGAGCATTTCCGAAAAAAATCTTCGTATTTGCCTGAAAAAAAGATAGAAAAAACCTGTTTAGCCCAACCTTTCCTCTTTTCTATAAAAAAAAATACCGCGACATCGCTAGCCCACGCTAAAATAATTTATATATCAACACATTCTTGGGTATTTAAATACCCATTAGGCAGGAATGGGTTAATGGAATTTACAAAGAGTTTCTGTTCGTTTTCAGGTTATAACCATTTTTCTTTTATGGGAGAATATAAGTAGTAAAAAAATAATATTGGTTCCATTTACTCAAAGACTAAAGCGAAGTTTTCGTTTATGAATATTATAGTTTTGAGCTATCTCGAAGGACTATTTTTTGGCCGCCCTATAACAACCGTTTTAAATATTTAAAGGAAAAAATTTCCATTCGTTTAAAAAAATAATTTTTGTTCCGAGAAAAGATTAAGTCTACTTTTGTTTTGTTATTTTTAATTGACTAATATAGTTTTCAGCTGTCTCGAAGAATCATTATGAAATATAAAAACTGGATACTTTTTTAACCTGCCTAAGCAAGTTTTAGTTATTTTATAGTTTGTGGTTAACATTACCATAAGAATTACCAGAATATTTTTTGTTTTCATCATCCATTTAAAGGCCATTTAAATTTAAGTTATCAAATAAAAGTGTAGAAGTCCATAATTAATAAAAACAAGTGACAATTCCATATTTCGTCCTGGCCAAAGTTGTTATACTTCCCACTATGATTGTATTCCAGTATGGTATTTACCGTGTTGAGGGATATGGTTGTTAATGGTGGGTCCTAATTTTCAGCGCCCTTGGGTCAAGGCCTAAAATTCAGTTTAATCGTAAAATTAATTTCATTCTCAGATTCGTGACGAAAGTTTATTAGGTGCTCAAATATCCCATGTGTCCACTGTTGGGTGGTATGGTCGATTTTAGGGTCCTTTAGGCCCGTAGATACGGACCCAAAATTATTGATTGTTAAGATTAGTTAGCGAATTTCATTGTCATTTAGTACCTTTACATTCTAGTTCATAAAAGCCTATTTTTCGGCTTCTTTGGTGGGACCTTGTATCTAGGGATGAAGGCCTTAAATTTATTCAAATCGTAGAATGGATGTTTTTTAATTCCTATATTTTCTCAGTTAAAGTAGGACCATTTTTAGACCAATGTTTTAAATTATCCCTTTTCATGCATATACATATATATCCTTAAACATATGGGTACGTTTTTTGGACCACTCCCATTTATTTACAAGCAAAACTAATAAATAAAACATAAATATTGAAGTAATAAAAAGGATGGTAGAGAATTATGATAATGATGACGGATCTATGACAATTAAGTTTTAAACAAAATATGGGCCAAATGCTCGCCACGCTACGGTGGCATACCTCTATCTGATGGTCCATATTTTTCTAATAACTGAACATAATGGAGGTTTAATGTCGTGTATGTGCCATATTATCTCATCATTTAGCTTTTGAATTGTTCTTGGCTTATTGAAGTACACATTTTCTTTTAAATATCCCCAAAGCAAGAAGTCCAATGGTGCCAAATCACTTGATCGTGGCGGCCTATTAACATCGCCACGACGTGAGATAATTGAATTTCTTGCACTAAAGAGCTACAGACGAAGCTTGAAACGGTCAGTAGGCTTCAGCTCTGGAGTCAATTGAACCTTGTAAGGGCGTAAATTCATAATTCCCATTAGTGATGTTCGTGAAATGTTCAATTGTTGGCGACTAGTCGAGTTTGGCTGCTCTTTGGCCAACAACATCAATGTTTCCCGCAGAATGAACTGGGCGAGGTGTTTTTACACATCCTACAGAACCGGTTTGTTAAAATTTGCGCACAATTCTCTTGATTTTGGATACGTTTGGTCGAGTATGCGTACCGAAAAAAAAAATCAGGAATTGCACAAAATTCATTTTGATTTGAACGGCCATTTTCGAAAAAAGCTTCCACAATTTATATTTGTCTAACACTGAAACAATGAAATGTCAAATTAAATTGGGCAAAAAACTTGACGTTAAGGTATGACTCACAATTAATATTGTGCATTATGGTTGGACCACCCTAAATAAATGTTGAATGAAAAAATATTTGGTCTTGAGATTTTTTAGTACCTAAAGGGCAATGTTTTTGTCCCTTTTCTCGGATTTGGGCCATTTTCAATAATAATAGAGCATTAAGATAAAACAATATAAAGTTAAACCACCGTGAGAAGAAAGGAAAAAAATTAGGACCTCGAAATATAAAATAAGAAATAATAATTTATAGAACTGGTGGACTGTTTCTCGGAGAGAAAGAGAGAGAGAGGTGTCATAAGGACATCAATGATGTGGTGCATATATCCTAGGGCCATTGGGCTACTAAATATTCACTTTACCAAACAATTATCATACCACCTACTAGATTTCGGTAGATCTAGTTGATTACTCATATATTTTAATGAGTTTTTTTATTTATAATTAATTAAATCGATTAGTTTTTATCCGCTAAGACGTCCATAAAAATCGTAATAATTTATAAAAGAACACATTTTGGCCAATGTGGAAAGCAATAAGATCAGAATTTCAATTTAATCGACATGTTTAACACATGTAAACTTCCAACAACACAGAGATTATAGTACAACTAATAACAAAAAAACAATGTCTAATAAAAATGACATTATTAAATTAAAATAATAATGAAAAAACGACCAATGTTTCCTTATATAAACAATGGAATGAATTTAACAACTGCATATTAACACCCACCACCAGCCAAGACAGCCAGCCAGCCATCCAACGATCCAGCAAAAGAACACGGTGGTTTCAGTGGGAAATTAATAAAAAAAAGACCTCGTGAAACATTTGAACATTGAATGGACAACTTTAATTTTAGCTTCACTGATTTGATCTACAAACCCCTCCCACTCTCAGAAATCTTTTTATAAAAAAAGAACAAATGAGAAAGAATTAAGTTAAACATATTTTGGCTTTTAACTTTTTCAACTCATATTTAATAAATCATTTTTTTATTATTCCGATCGTTTCTGGTTGCTGATGTCCGTAATTTTCTTCGGTTTCAGTCGCTGTGTGTGTGTGTGTGCGTCTCCAACAAATGTTAGAACTTGTATGAGCTGTTCTTTCTTCCGATTCATTCCGTCTGGCCGTGATTAGCATTAAAATGCACTTTAAATTTTAATGAAATTATGATGGAAGGAAAACACGCTGCTGTTTGTAATCACTGCTAATGGAAATGCTAGATAAACAACAACGGCGTCGACGACGATGATATATGGAATTAATTACACATGAAATCGTGTTGAAATATAATAACTCAGATGTCTGCCAGTCTAGCTGCTGGTAGTGTCTGTCAGTCAGAATATTTTAATTTGAAATGGAATGCTAGGAATATTGGCCTACCTATGCTAGGTCTTAAACTTTTCACTTAGCTTCTGGGAACTTTATTACATATAGACTACATTTTAAATTAGAAGTTTTTTGCGGTTTGCTCGAAGGACCAAATGTATAGATTTAAAAGATAAGAAGAAGCGAAGGCACATTAAATCCTCTTGCATTTACATTGAAATAGGAGTCTAGTTTTGTACTAAAATTAATTTTTTTAAGATTTGCTAAAAAGCTTGGATACTCTATAAGACTACTGGACTTGATAAATTCCCTTAACTTTCCATTAAGGAGCAAACAGGAAACTATTCTCTTGTGGATAAAATTTAACTCCCCTTAACTCATAACTGAGTATGTACGAGGGTAGTTTGGAAAATTTATGAAATCGTTCTAAAGAGCAATTTAAGTTGTAGAAAATGTAAAGTTTAGAAAATATAAAGTTTAGAAAATATAAAATATATAAGTTATATTTAGACAAATCGAATAAGGTTGCAACACCTCGAAATATTATTTGGAGATCCAAAAAAAGTGTTGCACTTTATTCCATTTAAATGTTGGCAACACTTTTAAAATGTTGCAACATTAAAAGGTCCATTTTTTTCTTAAGCAACGAAATCGTTCCCAGCAATGTTCATCTGTCTGTCAGTGGAATACAATCATCTAACAATATTAAAGCTGGGTGGCTTTAATTTTTTAAAGATGTGTTGAGGCTATGCAACGATTGGTATATAAAATTTGGCATATCGGTTTAGAGGACCCTATCCACAGGGACTCAGTCAACCTCTGGAAAAAGTAACTGCATTCGTAACATCAAATCAACTCCGATCATTGCTTAACTTTAAAATTATGTAACATTTGTTTAGGAAGTATTTGCGGGGTACATCATACGAGCTAACGACATTAATAAATAAGTTGTATTACAAAATAAATTATAACAATTTTATTAATAATAACTATTTCTAATCTTATATTTATTAATAAATCTATATATTTTTAATAATTTATTTTACAGCTTATTCCATAAAATATTAAAATTAAATAATTATTTAATTAATTTAACTAATTAAATAATATAAAATTTTTATGTCGTTAGCTAAAATGCAAAAAGCCGTAACTAACAAAGAATTCAAATTCGACTTTTTGCTTGATAACACTCTGCGACAAATGGTAAGGGTCAGTGATCGGTTTGGAATGAAACCACCGGGGAAAGTTATATTGGTAAAAAAAAGTCATACGTGTTCCAGCGTTTCGCTGGGTCTCATCTAGGAATCGAGATATATCGATTTGAAGTTAGTAAGTATCGTATAGGGGAATTTGTCACGTTTTAGGCTCTTTTGTTTGACATAACTCGAGAACCACTCGTCCGATTTAGCTGAAACAAATTTAGAAAAATTAAGAATTACAATTCCTCTAATCTGTTCTTAAACCGTTATCCTACATAAGCAACAGTTTCGCAATTAAAAATAAATGTATTTAAAAAAAAAAAAAAAAAAAAAAAAAAAAAATTTCTTCATGCGCTTATTTTTTACTTGGAAACTATTACTTGTAAAGGAAAATAATATATACCAAATGTATAGATTTAAAAGATAAGAAGAAGCGAAGGCACATTAAATCCTCTTGCATTTACATTGAAATAGGAGTCTAGTTTTGTACTAAAATTAATTTTTTTAAGATTTGCTAAAAAGCTTGGATACTCTATAAGACTACTGGACTTGATAAATTCCCTTAACTTTCCATTAAGGAGCAAACAGGAAACTATTCTCTTGTGGATAAAATTTAACTCCCCTTAACTCATAACTGAGTATGTACGAGGGTAGTTTGGAAAATTTATGAAATCGTTCTAAAGAGCAATTTAAGTTGTAGAAAATGTAAAGTTTAGAAAATATAAAGTTTAGAAAATATAAAATATATAAGTTATATTTAGACAAATCGAATAAGGTTGCAACACCTCGAAATATTATTTGGAGATCCAAAAAAAGTGTTGCACTTTATTCCATTTAAATGTTGGCAACACTTTTAAAATGTTGCAACATTAAAAGGTCCATTTTTTTCTTAAGCAACGAAATCGTTCCCAGCAATGTTCATCTGTCTGTCAGTGGAATACAATCATCTAACAATATTAAAGCTGGGTGGCTTTAATTTTTTAAAGATGTGTTGAGGCTATGCAACGATTGGTATATAAAATTTGGCATATCGGTTTAGAGGACCCTATCCACAGGGACTCAGTCAACCTCTGGAAAAAGTAACTGCATTCGTAACATCAAATCAACTCCGATCATTGCTTAACTTTAAAATTATGTAACATTTGTTTAGGAAGTATTTGCGGGGTACATCATACGAGCTAACGACATTAATAAATAAGTTGTATTACAAAATAAATTATAACAATTTTATTAATAATAACTATTTCTAATCTTATATTTATTAATAAATCTATATATTTTTAATAATTTATTTTACAGCTTATTCCATAAAATATTAAAATTAAATAATTATTTAATTAATTTAACTAATTAAATAATATAAAATTTTTATGTCGTTAGCTAAAATGCAAAAAGCCGTAACTAACAAAGAATTCAAATTCGACTTTTTGCTTGATAACACTCTGCGACAAATGGTAAGGGTCAGTGATCGGTTTGGAATGAAACCACCGGGGAAAGTTATATTGGTAAAAAAAAGTCATACGTGTTCCAGCGTTTCGCTGGGTCTCATCTAGGAATCGAGATATATCGATTTGAAGTTAGTAAGTATCGTATAGGGGAATTTGTCACGTTTTAGGCTCTTTTGTTTGACATAACTCGAGAACCACTCGTCCGATTTAGCTGAAACAAATTTAGAAAAATTAAGAATTACAATTCCTCTAATCTGTTCTTAAACCGTTATCCTACATAAGCAACAGTTTCGCAATTAAAAATAAATGTATTTAAAAAAAAAAAAAAAAAAAAAAAAAAAAATTTCTTCATGCGCTTATTTTTTACTTGGAAACTATTACTTGTAAAGGAAAATAATATATGAACAGATTAAGGGAATTGTAATTCTTGGTTTTTTAAAATTTATTTCAGCTAAATCGGACGAGTGGTTCTCAAGTTATGTCAAACATACGATACTTACTAACTTCAAATCGATATATCTCGATTCCTAGATGAGACCCAACGAAACGCTGGGACACGTATGACCTTTTTTTGACCGATATAACTTTCCCCGGTGGTTTCATCCCAAACCGATTGTGGCTGTCGCACAGTGTAATTATAAAGGCCAATAAACTACATGTCTTGACAAAATTTAACACTTCTGCGATTACAAGTGACGCTTTTATTAACAAAAAAGTAGAAAAAAACTTCGTTAAAAAAGTTTATAACGCGTGATCCATTTCGAGGTTCCCTACTTTTTAAAGAAAAAACACAGTAAATACAAATTGAATGGGGAATGTTAATTATCATTTGAAAGAACATTCTTTAGCATTTATTTTTTGAAGATTTTATCTATCAAATGTTGGCCACTGCTACGTCTCAGATGGTCTCTCCGTTGAGTCCAATTTTTGATGACTCGTTCGAGCATTTCGACTGGTAACTGGCGAATGACACGCGTTATGTTTTGCTCCAAGGCCAGAATTGAAGCGGGTTTGCCCGCATAAAATTTAGACCTTACATATCTCCACAGGAAAAAGTCTAACGGTGTGATATCGCACGATCTTGGTGGTCAATCGACCGGCCCAAAACGTGAAATTAACTGCTCACGGAAGTGTTCTCTCAATAAGTCCATTGATTGATGCGAAGTGGCGCCGTCTTGTTGAAACTAAATGTCGCCAAGATCACGAGCTTAAATTTCAGGCATCAAACGTTCGTTCTCACCGGCATCATTTTTGAAGAAATATGGATCAATGATTCCACCGGCCCACAAACCACACCAAACCGTTGATTTTTCTGGATGAAGTGGCAGCTCTTGAACCTCTTCTGGTTGCTCTTCGTCCCAAATGCGGCAATTTTACTTGTTTACATACCCATTGAGCCAGAAATGGGCCTCATCGCTGAACACAATTTGGCTCGAAAACGTGGGATCTTCTTGGAACTTTTCAAGAGCCCATAGAGCGAAGCGATGTCGCTTGGGAACGTCGGGCGGCTTCAGTTCTTGCACAAGCTGTATTTTGTACGCTTTCGACTTAAGATCTCGACGTAAAATGCGCCAAGTCATTCCATACGTCAGTCCGAGTTGCTGCGAACGGCGCCGAATCGACTCTCCACGGTCTTGGTGTACACTCTCAGCTACGGCCGCTACATTTTCTTCACTGCGTGTTGGATGTGGTCTATTCGGTCGAATATTATCCAATTATGAATGCTGGGTCCCGAGATGGGTGATGGTGTTGCGAATATTACGCCTACTGATTATGTTGACCATAAGTTGAACGAAGTGTACGAAACACATTCCTCACAAAACGTGAATTTTCGTAATAAAGTTGAACGATTTGTAAACGTTGTTCCATGATGAAATGCCAAACATTACTCAACAGAAATAACATGACAGCATAACACGACTCACACGTGATCTGTCCAAAAAAGTCTATTGAAAAAAGTATCTCTACTTGGATCACCCATTAGTTTTCATTTTACAATATTTTTTGCTTCTCTTGTAAAATTATATTTTTCTTAGTTACGCCTTTTTGCATTTTAGCTAACGATATATTTATTATGTTTTTGCTTTGTTTACATTTATTCGGTCATTTATCATTATTATGACTTGAACAGTTTTTATTCTGGTTCGAGATAGTTTTGTTGTTTCTTTTTCAGAATATGACTTGATTTCTTTTCAGAATATAACTTCCTGTCGTTCCAGTGTGGAGCATAGGGCCAAAAGGGCGGTGCCTTGTTATTCTTAAAAAAAATTGTCTCAACCTAAATAATGGACCGGTTCTTATAAAATTTTAACACAATGACATTATTAACTAGGAAATTGTTGTAGACTACATAATATTAAAATTTAGAAAAGGGTGTGACATTGACCATTTAACTGTGAACTTTGAAAGACCATATCTCATAAACTTTTGCCGGTGGCGATGGAGTTTTTATAAGCTTCGGCCCGGCCAAACCTTAGTTGTTCGCATGCTTTACATTGCAATTTAATATGGTAATCGAAATAAATAACTTAGTCCTATATATTGTTTACTGAATTTAAAAAAAAAACACTAGCTCCATTAAGTCCAAAATCCTGCTTTTCCTTCACATTTCGACCATCTCGTATTACCACAAACTTTCATTTTCTTTAGGCAAATTTTGCCATAAAGTAACATGAATCCCTTGGTCCGTCTAATCTCAAAAAATGTATCAATTTTCAAAACAAAAAATACTACACAATAACGATACAATTTTTGTTGCCTTTTTTCGTTATTGTTGTTTAAAAAACAACAACAAAAAACAGTTTAAGGAAGCTCTTTTTTGTACATTAAAACCATCATCCATCGAATACGTCGGCTGCCACCGCTGCATTCACAGTAGTCAATTATGTCAGGCAACCAGACTGGCTGTTCGCCCGTCCGTCCGTTTTTCTGTCTGCCTTAGTTGCAACGTTGTTGCTGTCGTTGCTTGTTATACGGAGTGTGTAATTGGCAAGATGATGATAGAGTAACGTGGAGAAAAATAATACAAAGAAAAAAGTGAAAAACTACCGGAAAATTTTTGCTGCTTTATATTAATGCGTTTGCTTTTGTGCGAAAGGAACGAAATGGCTCGTTGTCGCTGGTGTTGGAGGCGGCCACGGTGACGGTGTCGTCGTTTCGTTGAAATTTGTGAAAAGACACAACAACATTTTTCACAAGATTGGCTTAAATTGTAGCGTAACGACGACACAAACAATCACAAGAATTTGTTGGTGTCGTGTGTTGTCGTAACTTTGCAACGCGTAGCAAATGCTGGTACTAGTAGGATCCAACCAACACCTTCACCATGGCTCATTACGAGGGCATGCTATATATATTTCTGGCCTAAGTAACACTTAGTGTTGCCTGGCGCCATCTGACATTTCCATTGGAAAGTTAAACATTTTTTTAGCATAACCATAGTCAGATCGTTTTGACGTACGACCATCATTTGTGTTATTTACAGTGCCTTGAAAAAATCAATTTGGCAAAAAAATGGAATTAACTCGTGAACATTTTCGTGCCATCATTTGTCGCACTTTTCGAGGTGGATTATCACGACAAGAGTGCATCGATGAACTTAATCTTTGAATGGCGATGAAGCACCATCCTATACCACTGTGAAAAACTAATTTAATGAATTCAATCGTGGCCGACGCTCGCTCAAAGACGAAGGTCGTAAAGGTCGTCCCAAAACGGCCGTTGTGCCAGAGAACATTGATGCCGTGCGTGAACTGATTATGCAAGATCGTAATGTGACATACCGTGAGATAGAGGCATCCTTAGGCATTTCTTCCACCAGCATACATTCGATATTGCATATACACCTGGCCGTCAAAAAGGTTTGTTCTCGTTGGATCCCGCACAATTTGACAATCGCTCAAAAAAAGGCTCGTGTCTATTGGTGCAAAGAAATGCTGACAGCGATAATCAGAAGGACAACATTGTTTTGTTAATTGACAACCCCTGAAGATGATTGACGAAGTCAATCGAAATATTGGGATAAATAAAAATTAAACAACACATAGAGCAACACAACGAGTTTAAATAAATGACCTCAAGTCGAAAAATAATTTTATAAAATAACAACAGGTCAACTATTCACTTACAACGGGTGCAAAGAAATTTTGAAAAATACGATCGCGGTACTTCAAAAGACGTTAATAAGATCGACACAGGTGACGAATCATGGATCTATGCGTATGAGCCCGAAACAAAACAGAAATCGACCGTGTGGATCTTCGAAGACGAGCCAAAGACAACGAAAGTTGTTCGTGGAAAAAGCACTTCGCAGCAAACGGTCGCCTGTTTCTTCTGGTCATGTGGCGACTGTTCCGCTTGAGCAACGTAGGAGTTCAATTCTGAGTGGTATACCACAATTTGTTTGCCTGAAGTCTTCGGAGAAATTCGAAAAACGAACAAGAGAAGACGAATCACTGTGCACCATGACAATGCGAGCTCTCACACATCGGCTCAAACTTGCGCCTTTTTGACCGGTCAAAACTTTCAATTGATGGGTCATCCGCCGTACAGCCCTCACTTGGCACCCAATGACTTATTCTTATTCCCGCACATCAAGAAAATAATGCGTGGTCAACAATGCGTTGAAGCGTTTAAAAACCATGTTTTGGAGGTGTCTCAATCGAGGTGGAAAAAGTGCTTTGACAATTTGTTTGAGCGCATGCAAAAGTGTATAAATCATGCTGGAGTATACTTTGAAAAACGATAAAACCATTTTTGATTTGAATGTTCGCATTGTCATTATTAGGCCAGAAATATATATAGCAGCCCTCGTATTGTTGTTGTCGTCATAATGTTGATGATGATCGGCAACATCTGGTTGAATTGATGTTTGTTTGCTGGGTTAAATCTACAAGTTTCTGCCTGTTCCTAGTGGAGTTCAACTCCTCCTACTTCTTTTCTTTGCAGCTCTATAATGCTGATGCAATGATTTCTTTTTGACAACGAGCATAAATTTTATATTTATATGTAGTTTTGTCGAGTTTTTATTTTTTTTGTTGGCGCCTATACTACAATGTTGCTAACGTTGTTTGTTGTTGCTCCTGGCTCGCTGGTTGTTGGAAGTTATTGTTGTTAACTTTTATTTGGACGCACGATGTTTTCTCTTTTCAACAAAAAGTATGAAGTTGCCTGGAATCTATGTTGGCCGAGAATTGTTCGTTGCTAGTCAAAGAGTTGTTCAGAAACCACAACACATCAAAAAACTTTACAAGTAGTCGTCGTCTCGTCATATTGAAATTGATTAACATCGAATGGTTCTTCGAGCACTCACTTAAGATTTGTTTTCACTTTGAATTGGAACCAAACAACCACCACAACAAATCTAAAGGGAAATTATGTGAAAAGTGTTGTATTTTTGAGACGAAAAAAACTGTAGAATTGTACATATTTGCAGTTAAATAGATTTCCCTGAAAAACTTTTTTATTTTAAATGATATTAAATCCCCATGAGACAGCAAGCAGGAAATAAATCTGAAATATTGGTATTGTTTGTTCGGTTTAAGAACAACATAAACAAACGTGATTAATCGCTACTTACGCTGCGTCAGTCCGGTACAGATGTTCTTATAAAATATTTTTGGAAGGGCGGGAGGCACTATTGCCGCACCGCCTGGAAAAATATATTTTTCAAATTCTGTGCTGACCCTTTATAAATATTATATTAAGCTCTTGATAACTTCTGCAAAATTTGTGTTATTTGTCAGGCCTGAGCTTCTAGTCGTCCGTTGTGAGAGTCGTTTGTTATTTTCAAAATTCTGAGGGCAACCCAATTTGTTTGACATCTACCATGACATTTAGTCTTTCCGATTGTCACATAATGAAATACTGATCTGCTACCATATTAAGTATAACACTTGAAATCGGAAAAAGTGTCATTCACGGCAGTATGAAGAGACTTCATTGCTTTTGAAGAAACATGATTTTTAGTATTGGTTTTGGTCAGAATATAGTCCCAGAACTACTCGAACTGACAACAAAAATTTTTACGATTTGGTACCTTACTTAATCAACAAAACGTTCTCTAATATTCAATATTCTTTTGGGCTCAATATGTCAAATATGGTGCATGGGCAAACAATTCCGTCTTCAAATCATTAGTGTTAGCCATTTTGGCACCCATCTTGCTCATAGTTTTTTTAACACACAAATTTTAACCTAGTATAAACGAACTGTTTGTGGATTTTCTTTACAATTTTTGACATGGCATCACCTTAATTTGTCGACAACTCCGATGATTCCCTTTACAAATCACACTTCGGAAAAATAAACAACCTGTTTTGCCCTCTGGTCCACAATCCCCTTGATTTTCCAACAACAACAAAGCTGATCTAGGTCGCTTAATAAAATTTGCAAATGATCATAACAAAACAAACAAACAAAAAACTTCGTTAGGTTCGGCCAAGTCGAACCATACACATACTACCCCGTCCCTACTATATAAAAAGGCAAAGTCATTTGTTGTGCCTTTTCGGCCTTTGCGCGCGTCTCTAATACCAGCAAAAACTTCCAAATTATACTTCATTTAGAATCGTAGAAAAATCTGCTCTCATTTTAGTAACCATATTTGTTTGACTTTTGATCGTCCATTTTGACCATGAGGGACGTTTTTGTGGCCACATGAGCTAAAACGTTATGCAAGTATGACCCTTTTTGAGGTATTTATTGCGTCGTAACTAACAGTACCCATTTTCCACAAAAAATTATGATAAGGGACTAATGGTACCTTTTTAAGGGGGTTCCTTTAGTCCGTTAAAGGGAAACTTTTGCCCCTTGGGTCGATTTCTTCCGTTTACAAGCCCCAACAGCTAAAGACTATTAGTTATTATAATGCAAAATTTCAGGATCCTAGGTTGATTCGTTTGATTTCGTTTCAGAATCTCCTCGGAGTTCCAGAATTCTCTTCAAATGCGACAATAGTTTTGTCCTAATCATTGAGTCGGAACTGTAGTTCATCACTGAACGAAATACGGTCCAATTTACGAATTCTCTAATACGAGGGCTGCTATATATATTTGTGGCCTAATAATGAAAATTCGAATATTTATCATCAAAAATGGTTTTATTGTTTTTCAAAAAAAAAAAAAAAAAAAAAAAAAAAAAAAAGCACTCTTTCCACTCCGATTGAGACACCTCCAAAACATGGTTTTTGAACGCTTCAACAGCATTTTCTGGCGACGAAAATCGTTGACAACGCATTTTTTCTTGTCGTGCGGGAATAAAAAGAAGTCATTGGGTGTCAAGTCGGAGCTGTACGGCGGATGACCCATCAATTCGACGTTTTGACCGGTAAAAAAGGCGCTGGTTTAAGCCGATGTGTAAGAGCTCGCATTGTCATGGTGCACAAGGATTCGTCTTCTTTTGTTCGTTTTTCGAATTTCTCCGAAGAATTCAGGCAAACAAATTGTGGTGTACCACTCAGAATTGACCGTCCTACGTTGTTCAGGGGGAACAGCCACATGATCAGTGTTGCCGAAGAAACAGGCGACCATTTGCTTCGAAGTGCTTTTTTCACGAACAACTTTCGTTGGGTTTGGCTCGTCTTCGAAGACCACGCGGTCGATTGCTGTTTTGTTTCGGACTCATACGCATAGATCCATGATTCGCCACCTGTGACGATCTTATAAAAGACTTTTGAAGCACCGCGATCGTATTTTTTCAAAATTTCTTTGCACCAATCTACACGAGCCTTTTTTTGAGCGATTGTCAAATTGAGCGGGATACAACGAGAACAAACCTTTTTTACGACCAGGTGTTCACGCAATATCTAATGTATGCTGGTGGAAGAAATGCCCAAGGATGCCTCTATCTCACGGTATGTCACATGACGATCCTGTATTATCAGTTCACGCAAGGCATCAATGTTCTCTGGCACAACGGAGGTTTTTAGACGTCCTTCGTCCTTCGGCCACGATTGAATTCATTGAACCAGTTTTTCACAGTGCTATAGGATGGTGCTTCATTGCCATACAAAGATTTAAGTTCATCGATGCACTCTTTTTTTTAATTTTATAATTTATTTATTAATCCAAAGAATACATGTCAATCTTACGTAGGATATGTTACAGTAGTTTGAGTTTTATCACAAGAATATTTCAGCAATTGGAGATACATGGTTGTTTTTTAAGAAATTTATTTCGTTATAATAGTTTAGAAGGTAAAAAGGATAAGAAAACCTTATTCTGTATTTTTCTACTTTAAGGGTCAAACATAAGAAAAAAAATATTGAAAATCCAAGTCGAAAGTTGTGAAAAATTATCGTACGAAATGTTCACGTGTTAATTCCATTTTTTGACGAATTTATTTTTTCAGGTCACTGTAAAAAACAAAAATGATGGTCGTACGTCAAAACGTTCTGAGTACGTTTATGCTAAAAAATGTCTAACTATCCAATTGAAATGTCAGATGGCGCAAGGCAACACTTGGTGTTGCCTAGGCCAGAAATACATATAGCAACCCGTACTGAAATGACTTTAGTAAAGAAAACTAATTAAAACCCCTCTTTATGATTCACACTTTACAAAATGAAACGATTGGTTCATTAAGTATCGAGGCAAAGATCTAGCAAAAACTAATTTTTTTAAAATTTAATATTTTGGTTTTTAAGCGAAAATTTGTTTTGATCAACCGTTTGGAATATATAATAGAATAGTCGTTATAAAAAATAGAAAATACAACAAGTTTTGTTTTTTTTTATATTTCTTAAACATAAATCATCAGTTTCTAGTATTATTATTTTTTTTTTTTGGAAGATACTCATTTCATATTCAATTGCTACTTTTCCTGTTTGTATAAGGCTCGCTTATATATCGCATCCACAACTACAAAAAAACACAAAACAAAATAATTTACATTGAATGCATTTTGAAATTTGTTCATCAAAAAACCACCACACATTTATATTATTAAAATATGTAATTGCATAGAGACGTTGTTGCTGTTTTTTTTGATTAAGTTCCTACATTCGAGTATTTCGGAACGTCATGCGAATTTTTGTTTTTCGAATATGTCTATATTTGTTTATATCAACTAAAGCAGCAACTATCACCAACAATCTGAGAGTATAAATGCAAACAAAACATCGCCATCACTCGTATCTGACACAAGTTTATTTTTTGGATAATATTTATTTCGTTGGTATTGTTGTAGCTGCTACTGTGGCGGTCTTAAAAAGAGAAGGATGGAAAAATGATTGTTACGAAATTGTAAAACAGTAGCGCCATTCATTGAAATTATGCAATTTCCTTTTGGCAGATTTGCCATATTTACTTAACATTTTGTTGCTGCTACAATTGTTGATGTTATGGCTGCTGCTGTATTTTGTTGGCTGTGCTGTTATCTGTTACACAGCCTTCCTTCCAGCTTTATGGAAATCTAGATAATCAAAAAACAGTCCGATTAGTACGAGAGTGGTATGATGAGACCTTTAGGAATAGTGTAGCGAGTGGTCAAAAAAAAACCCCAAAAACGTGCAATTTCTTTAACTCGTTTTTTTAATTGATAAGCAACTACACTGAGCCGAAAATATAATGATTTTTTTAACCATGTGTCTGGTTAAATTTTCCATGGTAAATATTTGATAACGAAGACAAAATAATGTTATATAAGGTCAAATGTACATACAAAATAGTTGAGTTAACATTATAAAAGGTTGGTTTTTCAACAGAGAGGCAGACAATTGTGCGACAATAAGAAAAATTTAACGATCATTCGGCTCTGTTGTATCGAAGTTTCTGATCTGCTTTCTGTTATACGAAGTTCAGAATTAAGTTACACGAAGCTGCAACGATTGCAACTGTCTTATCCCCCACTCTTTTTCCTTTCTTCCTCTGTTCTGAAGGTGTGTGTAATTGTGAGAAAGGTATTAAGACAATTTATCTCACTCTTTTCAAAAAACACCACCAAATGCAAAGCTGTGAAGACGTTTCAGTTGGTCGTGAATATTCGATAAGTGCTTAACTGCAAATTGTTGCTTTAAATGAGGAAAATGATTTAAAAAATCTGCAAAAATATTTAAATATTTATGTGACGCGCAAAATAGAAAGAGACCTAAGGTTAAAAACCAGTTTTGTTCAGAAGAGCTCTAAAGAGATTTCAAAGATTAGGTCCCTTTCTATTTGCGCTTAGAAACGTCGACTTCACTTTCATAAAACGCGCATATCTCTGGGAGGGAACACTTTTGGGACATGTGATCGGTCTCATTCGATGCTCAGATGTCCACATCAAAAAAAAAAAAAGTGAAAAGTTGATGAAAAGTTTTGTTCAGGAGAGCCATTTTACAGATTAGGTCCCTTTCTATTTGCGCTTAGAAACGTCGACTTCACTTTCATAAAACGCGCATATCTCTGGGAGGGAACACTTTTGGGGCATGGGATCGGTCTCATTCGATGTTGTCCACATCAAAAAAAGGAAAAAAAATGAAAATTGATTTTTTTTACCCTTGAGTCCCTTTCTCTATGCGCTGTCACACATGTATATTTATTACTTTTAAATTATTAAAAAAATAAACTTTTGAAAAATTAAATTTTTCTTGCTTCATTCAAATATTAGTAGGTTAATATAATATTAGTAGGTTATTATTTAATATTAAAAATTGTTACAGTAACTATATTACTGGTTAAAAGAGGTAACCAACAATTAGTTAACTGAGCAATAAAAAAAGATTTCTGTAACAATCTTCATATTTAATAATATTAACTATTTCATTATTAAATTGAACATGTATTGTTTCAATAAATTCACTACGAAATTATAATATTAACAATTTTCATGATTTAAAACAATGCATTGTTAAAACAACAACTATTTTAATAATAACGATTTCAATGGTTAACAAATTTAGCAATGCATTGTAAAAACAACAACTATTATTTTAAAATGAACAATTTTCATGGTTAAAAAATTCAACCATAGAATAGTTAAATTAACTATTATTATTGTTAAATACCAGTCAACAACAAAATGTTCAAATTATCCTTATATAACGTAGACTCCAAATCATGTTTGTTAATGGTTAAGTTAACCTTTTATAAGGTTATTTTTATTTTCTGTGTACGCTTGGCAAAAGCGAGGGTCAAAAACTCAAAATGTAACAAATGAATGTAAACCAGTATCCAACAACAGTCCTTGCCATGAAGTAGAAGTTGCTTTGGATGCTATTTTCCGTTACTTATGACTTCAAAAAAAAAGCAAGCGACGCTAGGAGACGAAACACGACCTCTACTTTCGTATACCAATGCCTCTGCTATCTTTGTTATTTCTTGATATAAGTCCTGAGCAGCTTAATGGCATAAAACACAATACACGGAAACAACATAAGTACTTTTTGTTATTAAAGAAATAAGTAACAAAATAATAGCGTAAATTTACACAAAAACATATGTTTATTTGTACTTGGGCTCGAACCTGAGACCTTCTGAAATTACGACGCGAACGACACGAACTTATCAAAGCTCAAGCAGCAATTGCTAGAAATTGCCAGCATCTTTTGTGTCTTGTCTTCATTAACCACCAGAATTCGCTTTTAAGGACTCACCTTCACTTACATATTGTGGATGTTTTATAGGGTTAGGACCAGTGTAAAGCCTTTGTCAATCATTGATTTATACGGCCTAAAGCTACTTAGATAGTGTTGGATCAGATCGCCTTCAATACTTTACACAGTATTATCGACAGTTCTTTCTTCGTGGTCATGTCTACTTTTTGTGAATTGGACGCAGTTCGATTAGGTCCCAGTCACTGATCATACTTTCATTCTTAGAGATATTAAAAACTACCTGTCCCGTATCTGTTCGTCTGCTCCGCTTTTTTAAAGCTTTTTCGGTATGTTTTGGCGGCTTTTGGAGACTTGCTTGATTTGCCTTTGATCGTTAATGTCATTAGAAGTAAAGTTTCCAAAAACCGGCCACGCCCACACCACCTTAAATTTAAAATGATCATGACTCAAAAACTTTAAGAGCTGCGAACATGAGGTTTTGTATAAGTGTATAAGCTGTAGGTATGTAACAAACAAATTGGTGGAGAAAAGTGGGTGGTGCTTTTTTTAAAGCAAGACCTGTCGTCCTGGAGTTTTAACAGTATGCTTGTGTTAGTAGGTAGATTGTAAAATACTATAAATGGATACGATTTAAAAAATAGGGGTGCACCGCTCCTTTATTGAAAAACTTAACACACCAAAAGCTTATAAACTACGAGAGTTAGGGACATCTGATTCGGTATATATACCGTGGAAAATCGATGTGATTCTCTTTGTTGTAGAAACGGCCACATAGTGTCGGTGTGACACCCCTTGGCCGAAGAATTCATGCTTCGGCTTAATTCTGCACATAGAAACGGCTGTCCGGTCAAATGTGGCTGGTAAAAAAAACCTTTTAATTAAATAAATTTTAAACTAAAGTTAAGGTGGCTGTGGTGAATTGGCCGCCTCTTTTATTGTACAAGGTTTTCGAAGTAAGCGACAAACACAACTTAAAACTCTTGGTCTTGAGACAGATTTAGCCGCTCACGCGTTATCAATTCTTTTAGCAGGGATGTCAGTAAGGATTGAACTGTGTTTAAAAAGATGAACCGATCAGGAACTTTGCCCCCATGAAATAGCGTAAATTAGCGTAAAATAAATCTTGGCTTTTAAATAACAAAAGCATCATAAAACCAACTCATACGCCAGATACTTTGCAAGAAAGTCTCATTTCATAACCACATTATTCATACCTGCCCCCCACCATCAAGCCCAAATGATTACACCGAATTTTTTGTAGTTTTGGGCATTTTTGTGCTACAGCTGCCAACGATGTTGTGGAAAATTATCATTATGAAAATGAACATTTTTCTGAGCTACTATTGCCATCATTATTTGCCATTTGTGGCATCTCCAGTTGGAAAACTCTTTTTCTTTTTTGTTTTGGTTGTTTTACATTTTCCTCAAAACAATTCCCCTGCGGTAACCAGCCAACCATTCAAACCACCCATTGATATGCATAGACTTTTCAGTGCTCCCCCCGTTTTCCCTTGATTTTCGCCATTCACAATAGCTCTACAAAAAATATGATAATTTAATTTAAAAATGTTTTTGTGATTTTTCTTTCTCTAATCAAACAAAAAACGAAATGAAACGAAAGATTATCATCTGAGTGTATTGCTAACCAGACAGCTGGACGGACAGACAGATGTTGTTAAGTAAATCCGTAAAATGAAAATCGCTGCCAAAAAACACAAAAACTACAGCAGAAAGAAAAAACTACTAAAATATCACTTTTACTCTTGTAATCATCAGAGCTCTACTAACAATGTGCAACAAACCATGCCAAAGTGGCAGAAAAGAGGAAAACAAAAAAACACTCGCTTACTTTTCCCGCTCCTCACATTCTATCTCTACACATACGAAAATCATCATGCAACATTTGCTTGCCACAAATCCAGAGCACATAAATACAGCAGCAGCAGCGAGCGTAACACCCGTTCGTTTGGTTGTTGGAACGGATGAGTGTTTCTTGTGGCCCAAAATGAAATTGAAATTTGTCTGTGCATTATCATCACCACCAAGGCAAGCTTTTTCCCCCTTTCTACTCCTTTGCTTTGGTTTAGTTTTTATTTTGTTTTGGAGAGTGTGCTCCTCTTGTACACATGCCTTTTTAAGTTGTTCAAAGTGGGTCTATTCATTTGACCCAGTTTTTTCGTAGTGCTATCATAGATGGTTTGATTCATTTCAATTTCTGCAGGACATTAAAGAAATTGTTTCTGTTATGGCACTCGTCACGTGTCAAGATAGTTAGACGTCACTGGGGTAGAGTTTTGGGTTATACCTTTCATTCAAAGGTTTGTGGAACAGCAATTTTAAGGAAAATTAAGTCAACTCAAAATAAGTCCTCTAGCCACTTCTTGAAAATTTATACTTATGCACGCAGAGAAAAAACATGGTTACTACATGATCACGACAATAATAATATGTTATCCGCAATAAAAGTATGTTGGTCGCAACCATAGCATTATTAACCGAATTTAGTTTTGACAATAGTATAATTGCTGCAATATTAATATTGTTGAAATGTAACATTATTATTATTGCCAAATTTAAAAATGAAAATATGGTTATATCAACAATATAAATATGGTTGGTTCGACAAAAGTATTGTGTTTTGCGTTTTATGTAAACAATAATATGATTACGGCAATCATACTGTATGATTAGAATTTTTTCTTCATTTAAATATGCTTTTAAGATCAAATGTTATTGGTATGGGTCTAATGCAAGAATAGTAGTTTTTTATCGAAATTAAAATTTTTTAAACAAGCGGTTTTGGCTTTGTTTAACTGAAATATTTCTAATAAAAACGCTTACGTTTATTTAAACTTATTTTTTTCTACTGTAAACCAAATCACTCCCTATTATTTTGAATTTAATGTATTTTTGAATAATTTTCGTAATTCAAATCTAAATAGTGATTATACTATGGTTGTAGGGATCATAACATGGTTGCGTGTGAATCATAGTATGATTGTGAGGATCATACTATGATTGTATATAAAACATACTATGGTAATGGCGATCAAACTATGGTTGTGGAGATCATCGTATGGTTGAGTGTGAATCATACTATGGTTGTGGGGATCAAAGTATGGTTATGTGTGAATCATACTATTGTTGTGAGGATCATAGTATGCTTGTATTTGAATCATACTATTGTTGTGAGGATCATAATATTGTTGTACCACAACCATATACCCAACAATAGTATTATCCTCTTCGAATATTGTCACCACAACCATACTTTTTTTCTGCGTGTGGCTGATATCAAAGTTCGCGCTACAACACGCTACAAAGCTATAGACATGTATTTTCTTAAATGATCGCTCGAAACATGATAGAGTGGGAACAAAAAAAAAAGCGTCAACGCTGGTCGTGCAATTGTTTGTAGCAAGAAATAGCTTTGTTTTGTTTTACTTGTGTTTCTTTTCTATTATTATTATCGAAATGTATGTAAGTGTATATTGATCTATTGAAATAATTGAATATTTTTTCAGGATGTTTCCTCGGTACTGTGCAAAAACTGTGAAGTTCCCCGTTTTATTGCAATTTTCCTTTAGGACTGTACGAGTAGCTGCACACTTTATTTTGCTTCTTTTTATTCTTACCCAAAAAAAAGTTGTATCAAAAAGAACTTACACGAGGGCTGCTATATTTATTTCTGGCCTAATAATGAAAATGCGAATATTTATCATCAAAAATGGTTTTATTGTTTTTCAAAGTATTCTCCAGCACTATTTATACACTGCATGCGCCCACACCAATTGTGTCGGAGCACTTTTTCCACTCCGATTGAGACACATCCAAAACATGGTTTGTGAACGCTTCAATAGCATCTGCTGGCGACGAAAATCGTTGACCACCCATTTTTTTCTTGATGCGGAAATAAAAAGAAGTCATTGGTTGCCAATTCAGGGCTGTACGGCGGATGACCCATCAATTCGACGTTTTCGAAGGTCAAAAAGGCGCTGGTTTAAGCCGATGTGTGAGAGCTCGCATTGTCATTGTGCACAATGATTCGTCTTCTCTTGTTCGTTTTTCGAACTTCTCCGAAGACTTCAGGCAAAGAAACTGTGGTGCACCACTCAGAATTGACCAACCTACGTTGCTCAAGCGGAACAGTCGCCACATGACCAGTTTTGCCAAAGAAAAAGGCGACCATTTGCTTCGAAGTGCTTCTTCCACGAACAACTTTCGTTGGATTTGGCTCGTCTTCGAAGACCCACACAGTCGATTGCTGTTTTGTTTCGGGCTCTTACGCATAGATCCATGATTCGTCACCTGTGACGATCTTATAAACGTCTTTTGAAGCACTTCTTTGCACCAATCGACACGAGCTTTTTTTTGAGCGATTGTCAAATTGTGCGGAATCCAGCGAAAACAAACCTTTCTTACGATCAGGTGTTCATGCAATATAGAATGTATGCTGGTGGAAGAAATGCCCAAGGATGCCTCTATCTCACGGTATGTCACATGACAATCATGCATTATCAGTTCACTCACGGCATCAATGTTCTTTGGTACAACGGCCGTTTTTGGACGACCTTCGTCTTTGAGTGAGCGTCGGCCACGATTGAATTCATTAAACCAGTTTTTCACAGTGCTAAAGGATGGTGCTTCATCGCCATACTAAGATTTAAGTTCATCGATGCACTCTTGTCGTGATAATCCACGTCGAAAGTTGTGAAAAATTATTGCACGAAAATGTTCACGAGTTAATTCTATTTTTTGCCGAATTGATTTTTTCAAGTCACTGTAAACAACGAAAATGATGGTCGTACGTCAAAACGTTCTAAGTACGTTTATGCTGAAAAATGTAAAACTTTCCAATGGAAATGTCAGATGGCGCCAGGCAACACTTACTGTTGCCTAGGCCAGAAATATATAGCAACTGTCGTATTTGTTCTATTTAAATTAAATATTTGATGAATTTAAATTAAATATTTTGCGATTTATTTTCTTATAAGTAGCTCGAAGTCAGCTTTAAACTATAGTAGTTCCATTCAGTGAGGAGTGGATCGGTCCAATAATTTGTAAGAGTTCCCATTTTGCTCCTTGCTTGCATGATGAGGAAAGTAAGCAATGACGCTCAACATAATGGATTTTCACTAAGTGTTGCCTAGGCCAGAAATATATAGCAACTGTCGTATTTGTTCAATTTAAATTAAATATTTGATGAATTTAAATTAAATGTTTTGCGATTTATTTTCTTATAAGTAGCTCGAAGTCAACTTTAAACTATAGTAGTTCCATTCAGTGAGGAGTGGATCGGTCCAATAATTTGTAAGAGTTCCCAGTTTGCTCCTTACTTGCATGATGAGGAAAGTAAGCAATGACGCTCAACATAATGGATTTTCTTGTTCTAGCAACCTCTTAAGCTGATAATACCATTAGCGTTTTTTTTAAATGTGGCTCACAAATTGTGCTAAAATATTTACTTTTACTTAATAAAAATGGCGCCCAAATAATATGTTTTAATAGTTTTTACCTACATTCATTCTCGGTAGATTGAAAGAGATCTCCAAGAAATAAAATTAAGCAAACATAATTTACTTGGTAATAAAACATATTTTATTATGTATTTTAAAACTTGCAAGGAGTTACTTTTTTGCGCAGGCATGGTTTGCTTATGTGGAAGCCTCTGCAGACTTTTTGCATTGGCGAAAAGGTAAACTCAGAGCAGGTAATCGGTCACAGTTATAAATACGATGACCCACAGCCGGTCAAATTTTCAAAATCAGTCGTAAAGTTGATAAAAATGCCAGGATTTCCATTAAATCAAAATTGCCTCTACTTGCACATAGACGAGCATTATTTTTATACTTTGCCAGGACCACAAGAATCCTTAACATATTTTAATATTGAGTTTCATATATGTTGAATATATCGATATCTGTATCTTATTTCATCTCAATTTTTATTTGTTTATTTTAAATACACTTATGACTGTATTCTCCTTCTTATAAAGTGAGCAGTTGCTTTAAAATATCATGTTAATTTTCATTGAAGTTTTATTTAAACATTTCCACTTTTATTGCCTATTTATATCCCCCATTTAAGCAAGCAACTGACATTAACCTAATTTTTCTTTCCATTTTTTCGTCTATTTTCAGGTAAATAAAATGTCCCTATGAAATTAAACTTCAAACTGTATGTGTGTGTCTGTTTGTCGGTCGTTAACCTAAATATAGCCACCCGGAGTTAAGGAGCAGGGAGGTGTTTCCATGCTGCACTACACGTTTCGTTTTCTATGTCAATCACGGCTAAGACGAATGGGCGCATAAAGCCAAAAAATAAACAGACTTAATCGCGACTAACAAGAAATGGCCAAAAAACGCTTTCAACCTTAAAAACGCTCGCTCAAACATGATACATATTTAATTGGCTTTTCACAGATCATTTCGGGTCGCTGCTGCTGTTATTGTGCATTTCATTTGTTATTAAATGCTCGTCATCCATCCATTCACGACCTCTTCCCCAAACTGCCGCCACCAGCCGGATAATTTCGAAAACTATAAATGCAGTTTTGGAAATTATCTTCCTCCTGCGCGTCTTATTTATGATTTTTTCTTCTCTACACCATATGGCTGGCCGGCGTCGACGCCGCTTGGCCATAAGCAATTACTTCGTAAATTTTTATTGTTTTTATTTTTTATAATTTTTAACAAATTTTTCCCCTCTCTCCAGTGCATTTCTTCTACGTTTTTTTCTTTAACTTTGTCTTCGAATATAAAAGACACGAAGAAAAAGTAACGATTAAGCGGCAAAACAAGAGTATTAACGACGACTTTGAAGCCGGTTTTAAAATTTTCAAAACATTTTACTCTGGGTGCAAATTTTGTTTTGTTTTCTTTTTTGTTATTTACCATTATGAACACGCGTAGCGTTTTTCTTGGATTTTTTATATTGCAAACCAATAATTTGATTAATATTCATTGCAAAAACTCTCTTTAGACAGCGCTATGCGTTCAACATTACGACGGGCGTGTTTGTAAAAATAAAAAAAATAAACATAAATGAATTGTTTCCACTAACTCGGTGAGTGTCGGCTGTAACTTTTTTCAAAACAAAGCAGAAAAACTGCAATTAAACACTTTTCTTGTTTGTAAACATTAAAAAAAAATATTTAACTTTAAGGCGGTTCATAACGACAAAGAGTTCACCTGCCATCTCAGTTAATCAATATCACATGAATTCATTCATTTTCACATCGAATCTTTAATTAACATAGCGTAGAATACGATAAATAAATTGTATTATTAATGGCGCCCAACGTGGGTCGGATAATTATGTAGCATAAAAAAATACTATTGAATATTCCCTATCTTATGTGGTATATTCAATGTCTTAAGATTTACCTCTACTAAATTTAAGGACCAACTTTCAGTACGTTTCGTAACTGTCCTTAAAAATATAAAAGTCTCTCTCTCTCTGATTGAATCGCCTACGATAAATGTGAGCATCGTTTACACGTTTATAATTGACGGCTAATGTGGGAGTTAAGTTTATGTAAGGACGATTTCTATCCGGCAGAGTATTGGTTGCTTGTATAACCTCTCACAGGACCCAACTGGTTAACGCGGTCCCGGACGAATAATGCATTTTATTGAAAAGCTTTTACGTGGTTAAGGGATGAATCTGTAACAAATAAAACCATCGGCATGTACGAGGTAAACATCCCGCAGGAGTTAACCCAGGTTCAGGACTTCTTCATTATTAAAATTGGCGCCCAACGCATGCTTTTTATATTATATCTTTCGCTACATCGGCACAATATCAGGATTACAAGATTCGTTTTGTTAAACGGGAAACATATGCAAACCAATATGGTTTACGTACCTGTTTTAACCGCAATTGAAGTTGACTTCTGAGTTATGGTTTCAATGCATATGGTTATAGCTTGTTGAAAAAAAGAACTCCAGTAACCATGTGGAGTGTTTCATAACGTGCTTTTCTCCTGGCTGAGTTCTGGGCTTCTCATTGGGCGCCACTTTTAGTAAAGTATATCGTTTTTGTTCTAAAACAACAGTATGTAATAGCACGAACTGTATTTCTATTATTATACGGTCGTTGCCAAAGACTTTTTAGTCTCTATCAGTTGGGCGCCAGAAATTGAAAACCTAAATCCCACAGTATTTCATTTATGTTTTACTAAAACTTCATTTTATTCATTATAAACGAAACAAAGCTTCCATATTATTACTAGCCGCAACGTAGGGTGATCAATCACTAATAAAATATTTAAAAATATTTTCTGCCGCAAATAAACTGGTTTCGCTTTTTTTTTTGCTGGCTTTTAGTAGCCACTGGGAGCCGTGGTAGTGGTGGTATTCCAAAGATACTTAAACCAGACATACGTTGTTGAAAGACTTTTTACTCTCTCTTTCTCTCGCACTTCATCTTTCCTTTTTAATAACAATGTGTCCGTACGTAGCTTTTTTTGTCGCGGGCATTGTTTTTCCATTTCATATTATTATGGGGGCCAGTAGTGCCAAGTGCATATTACTCTTTACTAGACTGGCTATATGGACGGACTTACGCGTGTATGTACGATGATGATGATGGTGGCGATAGTGGTAGTGATTATTATATGGAATTTTTATTGCAATTGTTTTATAAATGCTTTAAAATGTTGTAGGCCCCATAGTTGGAGTCTTAAATAAAATGAAATGGCAATTCACATTTGTATAAAACAATTTTATTAACTAATTGAGTGGCAGTGAATTTGCATTATTTAACAAATGATGTTTAGGGGCACTATAAAGTTTACGGTTTCGAACGGACCTAAACAGGGAAAAAATACATCGATAACTTTTTACACTAGTCCTCTAGAAAGATATACAAATAAAGAAATTTTAAAAATGCAGAAAAATCTGAAAAATTAAAACTCTCTATATTATATATGAGTTTAATTTAGTGTTTTATATATGAGTTTAATTAAGTTTTTGAAATCTACGAAGAAACCATCTTTACAAAGACTTCCTAATATAAGGCCCTGCAGTTTCTATTTAAAAAGTTTTGCCCTTTTTTTCATTTTCAAATTAATTTTGCAGGTCCCTGTTTTTAGTTTCCTGTGTTGAAGTTTGAGTTGTTTTCTTTTCAACTCTGCTAAAGCCGGAAAAATAAACATTCGTCGGTTGTTTTTACTTTTTTTTTTTGAATGCCATGAAATTAATTGAACTTTTACTGCAAAATGTTATCATAAAGCATTCGAAGTCAAAATCAACACATTCTGATTTCAATATATAAACAAATCCATCATCATTGTGATGGTGATGAACATCATCGCTGACAACTTCAACACCAGCATCCTCTGGTGTTTGCATCTGCATCAGCATCGAAGCACAGCGGATGCACAGGAAAGACAAATAAACTGTTCAAACAAATATTCATGCACACACCCCGAACTCCATTGAAAGAATGTGATTTAATAAAAACAGACATAATTGAAAATGTTCAAGCCAAATGTCATGGACAAAAAACACAAGTGCACAGAGAGAAATGTATTAATTAAAAGTGATAGTACTTAAAAACCACGCCATTATGATCAGTTTCCTGAAGTCATTTGAAAGGATTTAGCCAAGAAAGACCTTAAAGTTTAACATTATAGAGAAGAAAATAAGTAAGTGGCCAACGTTGGTCGCCAACTGAAGGGAGAAGAATATGAGCGTTCGTCTCATGCTTTGTTTACATTTTTTCAATGAAAGTCAAGCTTTTGCTGTCCAGCAACTGCCCTAGAAGAAAGAATCGGTCTATAGAAAATTCAGTATTTTAGCTCCTTTCAGTATTTTAGCTCCTTTTAAGACTTAGCGTTCAAGTCAGCGTGTAAGAAGAGTAATCATTAATGTATAATTGGCGTTTAAAATTGGGCTACTTGAGCTAATATTAATGCCATCGGATATTGTACATATTTATTACCGGCTAGTTCTGAGACCTTATATTGCCAATGTTTTGCTTGATAACTGCAGTAAAAAATTGCGAAGAAATGGCTAGACTTATCAACCAGAAACTGGGTTTTCCGTAACAGCCCTTTCAGTATTTTAGCTCCTTTTAAGGAATAACTTCATCAAATAAAAAAACAGACATAATTGTTTTGGTATCGAATTTGAAATTCGAAGACTATATTTGTTAAATAAAACTTGGATCTTTTTAAACGGCAATTCAACTTGGCGTTTTGGTCCCTTCAGAGCACTCACATGAAGTACTAGGTTTTTTTTTGCACAACGATCGATATATGAACCTCTTTGGAGGTCCACATCATCAAATAAAATCGGACTCTTTCCCAACGACTATCCCACGCAGTCTTAAGGTCTCTGTATAAATTGAAAAATTGATCAGGACTTGTTTTAGTCCCTCAAAAGGGTAACTCGTTTACCTTTTGCCCAATTTGGTCTATTTCCATTTGGTAAATTTGAGGACTAACACTTTTCATTGGACTGAATCGGGCTTTCAACAGATGGTCATGGCTAGATCTTAGAAGTTGATGACGATCAATAAAACGATAGATAGATACTTTTTGTGGTCGCAGTATTTCGAGGTGTAATAAATTCGAATGACAAACTTGCCTATTCTACTTAAGTGGAGAGTATAACAATGGCACAAAATGTTTTTTCCGTACACATGTGGGCTATCCCTTTGGCTGGCTCTAAGCTTTCCGTGAACTGTTACACGTTAATTTTGAGCAATTGAAATTGCTTTCGATGTATAGGAATAAACCCTAATGTAGCCCGCCTGAATTTGTCTCGAAGGACCATTGCAATGAGAGTACATCGTAAGCCTTTCAAACGACTCTCTCTATTTTTCTCCACTTACTTCTCTCTTGTTCTCTTTTTTAGCATTATTATACAACTAACATCCTTAAAGTATTTTGCACTTCAACTATACACCCGATTCTCGTTTAACGGCGTTTTGTTGATTGTTTAACTCTCATTGCCCGTTTTTCTTCCAGCGTTCTCTTTGTACCCGCCCCGTATACTTACATTGTATAGAAACTTCTGCACTCCTGTGAATCTAAACATTAATTCATTCATACAAATATTTATAAATGATGATGTACCCACTACACGGAATGAAAATAAAGAGGGAACGAATGACATTCGTATCCATGAATGCTTGTCTGCGAGTGTAAGTGTACGGTTTTCTGCGAATGCAACTGCCAGAGACGTGTCATCATAGAATTGTCTATGCGAGAGTATAGCAATGACCGTGATCATAACTGGCAAATGATTGATGGACTCATTTAAATGCTTCCCCTGGTCATTCTGGTAGTCAGCCTGAGACCAGAGGTAATTGCAACAATGGTTCCACACATGCACTCTGGACAAAAAAAACATTTTTAATCATAAGCAGAAGTTGAGAACAAAGTAGGAGCTGCTCGCACAAAAATGTTCACACGAAAACCAGTTGAAGCGATCGCTGTGTCTGTCCGTCCTTTTGGTCGTCTGCTTGGGCTTTGGGTTTGTCTGTCTACACGTATTTGAGCAGAATCTATGCTAATTTTTTAAGTAAATTAAGCTCTTCGTTTGATTTTTCCTTTTGTTTAGCTTCTAAATGCTGAAGTAGAAAAAAAAATATCAAGAAAGACCAGTACGTCGGTGGCTAGGGAAAAATACAAATGACTATGTGGAGTTTCTGTTAAGTAAATAGAAAATCTTGTTTGTTTTTTTGTTCTCGTAAAGAGGAAACTCGATAAAAATAGAAGAACAAAAAAACATCAGCTTTAGATTTTCACACATGAATGCTACAAGTAAAAGTCGGAATCAGGCATTGCTCATACCACTGCTTCATTATCATCGTCGAAGTCGTCGTCGGTAAGCTAGTGATACTGGCGGTTGATTCCTCGTCTTCTTGTTTTTTCAATCTTAATTAGAAACATTAGCACGAGTGTGTTTAAAAGAGATTTGTTTAAGGAAATGGTGCGGGTGCTGCTGCATCACATGAAATGAGCATGAGCAGCAGCAACATTAGCCATGTATTTCTGTATATGCAGCAGCAGAGGAAGGTATGGAAAATGTCGGAAAAAATAAATTAGAGAAGTTTGAATGTTTAAAACCGTCCGCCTTAATGCCTAGTCGTTACGATGATGCTGCACCATAAATTTTTTAGTACAGGGTGGAACACGGTAATTAGCTTATTTGGCAATAAAGTAAAAAAGTTATGAACCTTAGAAAAAAATATTTTATATTTTAATTATATTGAATAGTAAAGGAATTTTAAAATTACATGGTTTTAAATAGTGTATCTGGCAAATGCCGACCTTCGCTGTCCACACTCTGCTGCATACGTTTTCGGAAGTTTTCATGACAAGCATGACGACTAATATTATGCAAATTTCAGCCTCAATATTGTTAACTAGGTCTTCCAGGGTGTTGCGACGGTTCAGGTAACCCCAAAGGAAAAAAAATCGCATGGGGCTAAGTCTGGTGAGCGTGCCGGCCAGTTCGCATCATCCCTCAAGGAGATAAGCCGTCCAGAAAACATTTGCCTCGAACAATTCATGGGAACCCTCGCTGTGTGTGCAGTGTGACCATCCTGTTGGATCCGTGTATCCTCTAATTGCATTGATTCAACAGCCAGCTGAAAACATGTCTAGAAATGCCAAGAGCAAGTGATTGCTTCCGAGCAGAGCGTTTCGGAGATTGCAGTACTGCTGCTCTTACTCTCTCGATGTTTTATGGTGTTGTAATCCTTCTCTCAGGTCCCCTTCGTACACATGACTCATTCCCTGCTGTTCTCAATGAAGTCACACAATTTACAATTGATTTCCGTCCAGGAACACGTCCGTGTGGGGGAACAGCTTATCGTTAACGAAAAGCACGCTGCACTGCAATGATCGAGTGCGCATTTGAAAAATACGCTTCAACACAAAATGACCACAGCCTGCAGTGCAAAAAAACAAATTTCCGCGCTCCACCCTGTACATAAGTTGTCGCTCGAACGTCATATGGAAGGAGGCTGCCACTAGTGTCGATAAGAGGCCACAGTGTAATCCGTAACACTGATATTTAAGTCAAAGACACGTAAAACTGTCCAATCATCTTAACAGAATGAATGTCATTTTCTATAGCAATTGATCAACACAAGAGAGTCATCTAGATTCGAATCATATTCCAACGACTTAGAGCTACATACTGCGCGGATAGAACCTTGTCGTCGTAGGGGTAAAGAAGATGATATTCTGTTTCAGAAGCGGATTGGATGAGATAAAATGCGCTAACCATAAAAGGGAAAAACTATTTTCTGGCAGTAAAAATGAATGCAAATGCTTGGCTTCTAACTACTCGTAAACACAAACGTTTAGCTGTTCGAATTCCACCTCGTAAGTCCTAGACCTACCTCACGGATTGCATGGAAAAAGCCTACGCAAAAACTTGCAATAGCAGAGCTTCAGTGATAGAGTACATTCCCTCTAGACAGATGTAGTACTGACTGAATGCATAACATTCTCCCATAATTCTGTCCCTATATAGTCCCTATTTAGCCTTTAATATGTCCTTCGTTGGCATACGAAGCTTAAAATGTGTCGACGAAAAGATATACGTTTCGTTGCTAGTTACTGGGGTATCCGAATGGTCTGTTTAGTCTAAGCGAGTCTGCTTCTTTTAGCAGTAACCCTGTCTTTTCTTAATAAATGTATACATAACTTTATGTTTAAATGAAAAAAAGCGTATCTCTGTAAAATTTAATTACAGTATTTTTCACCTGTATCCGGAGTTGGTTGGGGTCGAGGCTACTATTTTGTCTCTTGCCAAAATCCTACTCCACAGCACTGATTTCCAACATAATATGTTTGCAGCAATAGTTTTAAACATTTGTATATTTACAAGCAGTAATATGTTCGATAATGTTTTTGAACTCTTCTGGCCTGAGGTATGAATATGTTAATGTCATCAATTCAATCTTTTTCTATAATACAACATGTTGATGTGGAATTAAGTTGTATGTGAGAATACAACAAGAGAGCAGCTTTCCGAAACCTTAAATATTCTAACATAGCGACGTTAGGAACCCTCTCCCTTACTTATCATACTATCCTCCAACACCTATTTACATTCAATTCAGTGCAATAGTGTTGAGGAGTCAGTTATTGCTGTACGTTTTCGTTATTTTCCATTCAGTTTTGTGCTTTTACATAGCATTTTTGTTTCCATACCCGTTAAGAGCTGTTGGAAAAGTTTCAAAGTTTATGACGTCCCTGCGAGTGAGTAAGTGCAAATGTGAGTATGCGTCGGTGTGTGTGGTCCATGTCCATGTGGTGGTTATAAGCATTTATTCAAAGTGTGGGAAAGTTTTTCAAGCCTCACACAACATACTTGGTACGAATTTC
The DNA here is from genome assembly GCA_963513945.1 of Hydrotaea diabolus. NCBI lineage: Eukaryota > Metazoa > Arthropoda > Insecta > Diptera > Muscidae > Hydrotaea > Hydrotaea diabolus. The sequence continues at coordinate 106,594,021 of OY740718.1, forward strand.
CCTGCGTTCGTCCAATAAAGAAAAGCATTTAGAATTCATTTAAGTTGATTTTATTGTTGCCTTTATTCCAAATGCAATGAAATGGTGATTTTTTTTTATTTGAAATTCAGCTTTTGTTAAGGCATGAAAGCGAATATGTACATTCTTTTAAATGGCATGTTGAAGGGAAAAGTTGGCAAAACGCAAGTGCATTCTAGGAAGAAGTTTAAGACAGAAATTTTCGCATAGAATAATTATGAATTAAAGTTGTGGGATAATTGAATAGAAGCTTGTGATAGAGTAGGCACAACTATGCATACTGAATTGTTGAGAGTTTCTCTGAAAATCCCTTTTAAATAGTTAGTTTTTATAGAAAAAATTCAACTTTGTTACGATTTTAAATATATTTTACGATTCCAATCCTTAAATTTTAATAAATCGCAGTAACTCAAATTTATTATTATCGATTAATGATTATTAATATTAAAGCTCACTTTCAGCTTTAAAATTAATATTATTACATAAAATACATTAAATGTACGTTGATTTAATGTTAATATATTCATTGAATTATAAAAATTACATATTATAATTCCAAGTTTTTTTGGAGCGAACCATTCAACACCCAATTATTAACCTGGAAAGTATGGGGTGGTCCAACAAAAACGCACGATGTTAATTGTAAATTTAGCAAAAAGTTTTCAGAGAATTATTTATATATTTTTTAATATGATAGAAGGATCTATGGCAATTATGTGTGAAAATATCAGTCAAATGATTGCAACGTCTTCGGTAATACCTCTATTCATATCTAGTCCATATTTTCAATGGAGGTTCAATGTCATTAATGTGCCGAATTATCTCATTTCTAAGCTAGTGAATAAATTGTTCTTGGCTTTTCGACATACACTTTATCTTTTGAATATCCCCAATGAAAGAAGTCCACCGGTGTCAGATCACATGATCGTGGCGGCCAACTTACATCTCCACGACGTGGGATAACATGGCCTTTACGTTTTTCGTGCGCAATTGTCCGATGTTTTGTTTCTCACATAACTGTCATGGATCCTTTTATCATAATAAAAAATTAGAATAAATCTCTGAAAAGTTTTTGTTTTATTTACAATAAACGTCGTTCATTTTATCTGGACCACCCTGTATTATTAGGTATTTTTTTAGTTTTGGCTTTCATGATAATAAAATTTCTTTCAGTCTGATCAATTTATTTCAAGGGAAAACTTCGTATTTCAGAGAAAAAGCATAAGGATTCATGCTGAGAGAACACGCTTTTTGATTTGCTAAATTTCAGACTTATAAAAAAACTTCCAAATGGTTTTTGAGTTAAGATTTCATTTATGTATAGCAAAAAGGCAAAATAAACTTATCTGACTCTAAGAGCGTATCTTTATGTGCCACGCAATAAGTCCTGAGGTTTTGTTTTTATTTTTAAGCTTGAGAAACGTCATCATGCCATGGCCTGTTTAGACCTTTCAATAATAATATTTCTCGAAGTATCACCAAACCTCTTTTATTCATCAAACCTGGCCTGTTTAGACCTTTCAATAATAAAATTTCTCGAAGTATCACCAAATATCTTTTATTTATCGAACATGGACTGTTTAGACCTTTAATAACAATATTTCTCAAAGTATGTATCTCCAAACCTCTTTAATTCATCGAGCTTTTTAGGTTTCCCTATGCAAAACAAGGCTTTTGGCTTTGTATTTCGCACCATCCCAGAGCTTTTGAACAGTAAATTTATCCAATAATGCTTGTAGAATTGTCAAACTTTTCTTATTCCTTGAACTTTTAAAGCTTTAATAAAATCTTAAATAGGAGATCAAAGAATAAAGCCTTTTTAATCGAATTTAAAAACATTTTATTTGAATGACAAATTACGCTTAAGTTTGAGACAGCCTTCCTGTTTGCAATAACCCTACAAGAAAATGTCAGGTGCAGTAAGGTCAGGCGACCTGGGGGCCAACGGAATGTGGAGTTGCTGGATATCAGATTTTTGGGAAATTTCGTCGCAATTCTGCCATAGCAGGCCGGGCTATGTGGGAAGTTGCATCATCTTGCACACAGAGTTGAAAGAAATTCTCATGTGGCGTAAATCTGGATAGAAAAAAATCTAACCGTAACGATGTGACCGTTTTCTTCGAAGTAGTAGGGCCCGACAATGCAGCGTAATAAAAGCGCACACCACACTGTGATACGTAGTGGATGCAATTCCGGTTCATGGAGTATCTGTGGGTTGGAAGCACTCCATATTCGTCAATTTTGTTTGTTTATGTTGCCTTTTAAATCGAAATGGAAAAACAGTTCTACTTGTTTCTTACCTCTTCCACCATTTGGAGTATCTTCTGGCGAAATTCCAATCGAATCGGGAAGTCTGCTGCGTTCAGTTTGTTGGCCATTTTAATAGTATATGGGAATAAGTCAAAATCTTTGTGCATAATTGATTGCAATGACTGTCTGCTTATACCTATTTGAGCAGATAAGCTTCTTGTCGAAATTCTTGGATTGTTTTGTATGGCAGCAGCGATTGGTTCATCCGTCCGAACTGACGGATTTCGATGGTAAGGTCTTCTGCTGACTGTCCCATGCTCGGCAAAATTGTTAACAAGTCTCATTACGGCCCATCTGCTCGGAGGATTGCCGACAAATGTGTGCCTATACTCTCTTTGAACCAAAACTAAGGACTCCAGTGCGTGATAGCTGCGGACAATCCAAATTGTTTCAGTCTCCCAGTTATTATTTTTTGTTAAATTTAAAAATCAATCTGCAAAAAAAAAAAGAAATTAACCAGATTCATTAAATAAAAAAAATTAATAATTTTTTTGGTAGCGACTTTCATCAGCCACACTGTACTTATCAGATTATTGCACTTTTCAATCTAGTAAACAAATCTTTACTAATATGTGTGTTGTGTCAAAGGAATTTCTTTAAGTCTCTTCGTCTTCTCAAGGACTGGCGTCTAGACCAGTAAAATTTAATTGAATTGGCCCAAAAAAAATATTTAAAATAATTATTGGTAAAATTTTATCAAACAAAAAGACAACAACTTTTGAAGCCATCAGCAATTGAAGTGAGCTACATTAAGTGGGCCATTGCGGTAGTAATTACGCTGTGAGCCAGCGTGAAACCTTGACCCTTTCTGCTTCTTATGCTAGATATAAACCTTCGTTTCTTTTGTGCCTTTTTTCAATTAAGATGATTTACACGATTATCTCTCATGATGCTTAAAGAATCATCAAATAAAAAGCAATCGAAAAACAAAGAAGTAACGAAATGGAAGATTCAAACTTATCGACACTTTTGAGGTATTGATTACAAGCGTGGCGTTGTAGTTTACCCAAATCCAATAGCCAAGAAGAAAAACTCACATAATTACTTGGTTTTTTTCTAGGTTTATTTCATTAGTTTTGGTGTCATCGATTATGATCATCATATTTAGCGTCATCATCAGTAGCAGCAGCGTTACTATTTTATAGCTAGTGTCGTTAGTCTTATCTTTGTTCACGTTTTTTTTTTTCAATTCAAAGTCTAGTAGCAATGTTAATGTCAGTATTATCGCCAATATCATCTGCGACGTCTTTATAATAATAGTCATGTTATTCAGTTTTACCATGACTGGACACTAGCCCAAGTCTTCATATGGTCGATTTGCAAAGCAATCGATCAATAATGATCACTGTAAGCAAAATCAACTGCACAAATGCCAGCATAGATTATTTAGAATCATTTGCTGGAAATGAGTTATGACAGATACCATACATCATGCATAGCCTTATTAAAAATACTTTGTTTGAGAACAGTTTGAGACTTCAACTATTGCCTGCGAATCATTTAATAATGAAATATCGACAATAAAATATATAAATCGTTACAAAAAAATCAGTAAAACACTTTTTGTGCGCTATGTTTATGTTTTAAACTGAGATGGTATTGCGGAGCGCAACTTAACTATTTCATTGTCTTATCATACGTCTCTCGTAACGCCATAGCAATAAGAGACTTTCCAAATACGTGTCTTAACAACAAATATGCAATTTGATGCATTCTCTATAATTCAATACCAAATTTCCACCAAATCAACTTTGAGGCGCATGTGAATATGACGTGGAGAGTCACTGTCGCCACCATCATCACCACCAACCACCACGACCAAAACGTCAACATCACCAGCTAGTCGTCACTCACTCACCCAGGCAGTGGCGAAATATTGTCAGGCATTTGTGGTCGACTGAGTGTCGTCAGGGCAACCTTTAGATTGTTTTTGCCATACCGCAATAACAGTCACATTTGTACACTGAACGCTTTTTCGGCGTAATATTTATGAAATATTCTTCATTAATGTAATGAAAGTTAAGAATGCTTTAGGGATTTCAAGAAAAATATTCATCGTCAATGTTTTTCCCCGTTGCAGCTTGTATTCAGGATATACCCTCTCTCCTCAGCATTCCAATAAAGGACAACCGTGTAAACACTTTGCATTACTCTTATACTCATGTACCGAGATATACCTTTTAAGGTCAGGTCCGAATAACTTTCGCATTTTGTAGATAAGCTTTTGCGGGGCTTTGAGGTCTACATCTAACTCATAAAGTCAGCGGCATTTACGAGGTGGACATATCACCGAGGAAATAATGTTAGATGTTCCTATCAGACTCTGAACCTAAATTACCTATGCAAGAGTCGCGCACCCTAGACATTTTATGTCGGTGGGCCACAAAGTGTGTTTAGGATATAAGTCTTTGATAATACGTATCATGAAATTGGCCAATTCACTTCTTTAGTCATAGGAAGAGATTAATTAGCGCATGAATGCATTGCTAACTGCTAGCTGCATCGCTATTTACGAAATTTTTCATAAAAATGGGTTAATTGGCTCCACTATGGATAACTAAGTTTCAGCTAGATCGCTAGCCACCTAATCATCGGTGTGTTTTTTTCGCAGACAGTAGGCAACCATGTTCTCAAGGACATAGTACCTAATTGACGTCTTTATACTGGACAGGTGGAGTTGGCCGCCTAGATCGAGTGATATCACACCTTTAGACATTTTTCTTTGGGGTTACTTAAAGTCCAAAGTCGATGCTGACAAACCAGCTACGATTCAGGTTTTGGAAGCCAACATTACGCGTGTTATTAAAGCCATAACGATCGAAATGCTCGGACGAGTCATCGAAAATTGGACCCTCAGAATGGAAACCCTGAGGCGTAGTTGCGGTCAACATTTAAAGGAAATTATTTTCAAAAAATAAATGCCATGAAATGTCCTTTCAAATTACCAATAACGATTCCACACTTGATTTGAATTTTTATATTTTTTTTGTTCTGAAAAATACCTCTAGATGGATCACCCTATATACTGTTTTTCATCATGACTTTTAATTATAAGCTTTTTGGCCAAGTTAAAGTAAACTTGTTGATGCCAGCCCTCGACTTCGGGGGCAATTTTTACCTACAGCTTCACAAACTTAGAGTTCTTAATATATTGAACTGAATTTCCCTTTTCTTTCCACACCCTACAGACTAATTCAATGTTGTTGTTTGTAACACAGACAAGAGACAACAACAATAATAAGCACCAAATCTCATTCAAGTCTATACGAGGGCTGCTATATATGTCTCTGGCCTGATAATGAAAATGCGAATATTTATCATCAAAAATGGTTTTATTGTTTTTCAAAGTATTCTCCAGCATGATTTATATACTTTTGCATGCGCCCAAACCAATTGTCGAAACACTTTTTCTACTCCTATTGAAACACCTCCAAGACATGGTTTTCAAACGCTTCAACAGCATCTTCTGGCGACGAAAATCGTTTACCACGCATTTTTTCTTGATGTGCGGGTTTAAAAAAAGTCATTGGGTACCAAGTCAGGGCTGTACGGCGGATGACCCATCAGTTCGACGTTTTGACTGGTCAAAAAGGCGCTGGTTTGAGCCGATGCGCGAGAGCCCGCAATGATTTGTCTTCTCTTGTTCGGTTTTTAGAATTTCTCCGAAGACTTTAGGCAAACAAATTGTGGTGTACCACTCAGAATTGACCGTCCTACGTTGCTCAAGCGGAACAGTCGCCACATGACCAGTTTTGCCGAAGAAACAGGCGACCATTTGCTTCGAAGTGCTTCTTCCACGAACAACTTTCGTTGGATTTGGCTCGTCTTCGAAGACCCAGACGGTCGATTGCTGTTTTGTTTCGGGCTCATACGCATAGACCCATGATAAGTCACCTGTGACGATCTTATAAACGTCTTTTGAAGTACCGCGATCGTATTTTTTTCACCAATCGACACGAGCCTTTTTTCGAGCGATTTTCGAATCGGCGGGATCCAACGAGAACAAACCTTTTTTTAAGGCCAGGTGTTCATGCAATATCGAATGTATGCCAGTGGAAGCAATGCCCAAGGATGCCTCTATCTCACGGTCTTGCATTATCAGTTTACGCACGGCATCAGTGTTCTCTGGCACAACGGCCGTTTTTGGACGACCTTAACGACCTTCGTCTTTGAGCGATCGTCGGTCACGATTGAATTTATTTAACCAGTTTTAGGATGGTGCTTCATCGCCATCCAAAGATTTAAGTTCATCGCTGCACTCTTCTCGTGATAATCCACGTCGAAAGTTGTGAAAAATGATGGCACGAAAATGTTCACGAGTTAATTTTATTTTTTTGCCAATTGATTTTTTCAAGTCACTGTAAAGAACACAAATGATGGTCGTACGTCAAAAAGTTCTGAGTACGTTTATGCAAAAAAATGTTAAACTTTCCAATGGAAATATCAGATGGCGCCACGGTATGTCACACTAAGTGTTGCCTAGACCAAAATATATACTTTTATAGGCGCATACGGTACTTGCTATCCTGCGCCTCTGAAAATATGTATTTTAAAAATTTATTTGTAAAATATATCTAAAATAAATAAAAATAAATATATAGCGATCCTCGTATATTGAAGCCTTTTCTCTACCGAACTCATTTCTCTACCGAACTCATTTCTCATTAGCTCACAACGATACAACGAAAATAAACCGTACAACTCACCGAAATCTTTCTCACGCAAACACAACTTTGTCTTCTTCTTACTCACAGAAACCTAATAATAGTAACAAACACTTTCGATTTGTTTTTGTATTATTGCTTTATTTATTTTTTAATCAATTAGCTTAGTGCACAAAATTAATTTCTAGAAATTTTTAAGGTAAGACCTATCCAGCGGTATACTTTTTTTCATATATTTCGTCCATGAAGTTCCTTAAAAGTAGGTCACACAAAATAACTTAGCCGTTTTAATAAAATGATTACAAGAAGCGTATAAAAAAATAATTTCTAGAAGAGTTAAATAAAATAATCGATGTGATCAGGCAGGAACAAATTAAATAAAATAATCAAGGAAATACATGCAAGCTTCCCAAATTTAAGCGTCCAACAGGAAATGTTATGAACAAACTTTTTGACTCTATTAAGAATTTCATTAATTTGATGCAACTTTCGCGAAATCTAGGAATTATTGTCTTTAAAACTCTTACTTTTCTTGGATTATTTAATAACTCCTATGAAGCAATTTTTCCCTCCGTGTATCAATGATTAAGTCCATAATCATTTAGGAGATTTTCTATAACGCATTCTACGTATTTTTTTCATTATCGAAAACTTGGCTAGTTTGTCGGAGATCTCTCATATGTGATAGATGGATGGATGGTTGGCTTGGCTGATTGCTGCTTGCATTTTGTGGATGGATGGCTGATTGGTTGGTTAGTTCAGGGGCTTGTTGTATGGATCGATGGATGGATGGTTGGATGCTACCTTAGCACATGTGCATACCTTAGCAACTTGGCAACACACATACACACACCCATAGCCACAAAAAAAATATAATTTAAAATCGTAAAGATTGACAGATTGAGGACACCATAGACCGTAGACCTTTATGGTGTGTGATATATTCACTCGCTTCTTATATAAAAGGTGAGAAGTGGGTAGTCGGGAGAAACGAAGGGATATTAACTATTGTAGACTATGCATGTACACTCTTGAGATCTGCATTTGATTGCTGTTGCCAGACTGACTGCCTGCCTGCCTGCTTGAATATGAAACTAAACGAAGCGTTAAATAAACTTTTTCAAATTTAATAATTTTATATTGTAGTGCCTTTTTGCTATTGTTGTTGGTTTTTACTTTTTGTTGTCTCTATAAAGTGAAGGAGGGATTAGATTACTTCACTTTGGTCGGTTTGAGGTTTTGCAATAAGTTGGAGCGGGTTAACCCCCCTCTTTTTCTTTGTGTGAAAATCAAAGCAAATTCAGAATATCTGACATTGACTTTACAGTTTCTGCTTGTTCTTTTTTAAGTATTTTGCGTTCTTTAAATTGAAGTTTAAAATGTTAATTGTTAAGGTTTCTGATTTCATTTCCATTTTCTGCTTATTCAAAATGCTTTGGTTACAAACTAAAGAGTTTCTTTTAAATATATTTAATATTTTTAAAGGGTTTATAATAAAAGTAGCAAATTGGAAAAGATTTTTTTGTAATCAAATTTAATAATACTTTTTATTTTAGGAAAAAAGAGGCTTCAATTTCATTTCTTTGTCATTTTCGAACTATTATCCAATTCCTTAAATTGTTATTAAAAAATTTCCATTTTCTGCTTATTTAAAATGCTTTGGTTAAAATCTATTCATTATTTTTATAGTTTTTCAGAGTTTATAATAAAAGTAGCAAATCGGATAAGATTTTTTGTAATCAAATTTAATAATACTTTTTTATTTTAGAAGAAAAAAGGCTTCAATTTAATTTCTTTGTCATTTTCGCACTATTATCCAATTCCTTAAATTATTATTTACGCTTCTAAAATTTGTTATCCTACTTGTCTTGTTTTATCCCTGGTAAACTGTATCTCTCATTTCTTTAACCAGCTTAAAACTTCCTTAGCTAGTAATGCTTACATGAACATAAAATTTTGAAGCTTTTCTTATAATTTTAATGTTGTGATCAGGTTACTTTAGATGATGAAATCTAAATCGCATACACATACTTGGTAAAAAATATTTCACGAATATTTCCACATCGCTCTCCTAATAAAACTTGATGTTAAATTTGGCATATTTTTCTTATTGATCGTTTGTTTTTGTGAAATAGTTTTTTTTCGAATGTTTATTTTTTTGTTCGTCCCTCTGGGCTAGAGTTCCAATGGTTGGAACCTTCTCAGACACCGAGATCTAGCTTAAGCCGCCTTAGTGCCATTGTGGGGCACGCAACCTTCGAGTAGGTCTCTTAACATGCCATCAGAATGACACACAAACTTGGATGATGATGTAATATGTATATGACTTAAAGATATTTGTTCTAGTACACATGGGCTAACATAAGCATAACGCACGCTTTTGAATTCACCCCATCACCCTATACTTTTAAAATAAAAAATAAATAAATAAAATTTAAATCAAGTGTTGAATCTTTTTAATTCGCCCGAGGGAAATTTTTTGCCATTTATTTTTTGAGTATATTTTCCTTCAAATGCTGGCCGCAACTTCGCCTCAGGGTGTCCATTCTGAGGGTGCGATTTTGGTATGGCGGTATGGCGTGAATGTCACGCGTAATGTTGGCTTCCAAGACCTGAAGCAAAGAAAAAAGTCTAAAGGTGTGATATCACTCGATCTAGGCGGCCAACTCACTTGTCCAAAACGTGAAATTAGCTGCTCTTCGAAACTACCTCTCACTAGATCCATTGTTTGACCAGCTGCATGGCAAGTGGCACCGTCCTGTTGAAACAAAATGTCGTCAAGAATACAGGCTTCAATTTCAGATAGTAAAAATTCCGATATGATAGAGCAATAGCGAGCACCATTGAAAGTAAAGTTTCGACCATCATCATTTTTGAAAACATATGGACCTATAATTCCACCAGCCTATAAACCGCACCAAACCGTGGTTCTCTAGGTATAATGGCACCTCTTGAACCTCTTCTGGTTCCTCTTTAGCACAAATGCGGCAATTTTGTTTATTGGCGTTGCCGTTGCGCCAGAAATGGGCTTCATCACTGAACACAATTTTAGTCGAAACAGCGGATCTTCTTGTTTTTCGCCAAACGCTCATTTCCATATTACAGCTGCCTACATTTGAAGGAAATTATATTCAAAAAATAAATGACATAAAATGTGCTTTCGTATGAACAATAAAGATTCCACACTTGATTTGAATTTTGGTATTTTTTTTATCTTGAGAAAAATACCTCTAGATCACCCTTTATATGTTACAGAACAATTTCAAATTTGTAAATAAAATTTAGCTAAGAAAAAATGTATACTCAAATAATAAGGTCAAGTACCAAAAATTGATTTAAAAAAGAAGAAGAAAATTGCCGATTATAACCACACAAGGAGTGCGTTGATTTCAAAACCTACACAATAACGTCACTTCAAGAGACTTGGGAGAAAAATAATAAAAAAAACACACTGAAAACCAACAAATCACCATAATTATCCACTGATGATGATGAAAAGGATGATGATGATGATACTTAAGAAATCTTAAATGGATGGTCGGTCATTAAGACAAGGCAAGCATGTCAAGACAACAAATGTATTGATGCCTCTAAAGGATTCAATGAACACAGCCTCCTCATGGCCTTTAAAAAATCAACGTTTAATTGAACACCTGGATTAAATCAAACACAGGGACTGAGTGAGCAACCACGAGAGCACAAGAGTGTGTTGGAGGCAATTTGACCGTGACACCGTAATAATTGAATTTGACATAATTTCTTTGGATGAGGACGGACATGGCAGCCGGCATAAGCAGAGACAAGAGCTGCACAGCTTATAGTTTCAGCTTGAAAAATGCTATGGCTGGACAATTGGAGAACGCAATGGCTTACACAAAGTGACCTGTTATGACTGACTTTCAAAATCATCACCGACCGGGCTGGACGGTTTATTTCAGCTGCTTTGCGGCTAAGTAACAGCAGCAGCCACATCATCATCATTATCGCCAATCCATATATAAAAAGGGTGAAAGTGATGCAAATTGCTGTGATGCGCAGAAACATTCCTACGCCAATTGCTAAATATCTGCCTGGCCTCAAATGGACATAAAAAGTAAATGAAAACGCCACCGCTGCCATTGAGTCTTGGTCGTTGTCTGACTATCCATACGCGCGCGTTTTCATTTGGGGCCTTAGGTGTGTGTCTGGTGGCTCGTCGACCGTTCAGTAAACTGCGTTTGAGGTTTAAATTTTTAAGTTTTTGCGCTACTATCCTCACAATGAAAAGGAAAAAAACGACGGACGGACGGTTGGTTGAACAGAGAGGCCTTCTACAAAAAACAAAGATTAGATAAATTTGTTTTCATTGGCTAGAGGAGAGGACATTCGCTTAATTTTACAAAATAAGGCAAAAAGCGATTTAAACGAGGCTGCCGCCGAACACATTTTTAAGTGTTAAACTGGAAATTAATCACCGATTTTTTTGATTTTTTTTTTGCAAATTAATTTTAAACAACATAAGCACTCTTGTTAAAGTTCATTTGCAACAGCATCATTAGCACCAGTAGCTAAACAGCTCCAACAATAAATGAAATTCAGTCTGTCATTTGTTCGATCATTTCGATTGGCGGATGATTGTTGCAACGACAATGGCTAATATGTTTAAAGGTGTTAAAATACTTTTGTTTTAATTAAACTTTTTCTGCGGTTTCGAAATTGAAATCCATCTTCCATGCATTCATGCTCTCATCTACATCTACATCGATGACGACGCCGACTAGTGGGTGCGACGACGAGTGTGTTAATTGAAGGTTAATTGAAATGAAATTACAACTTTTCAATAAACACAAATGTAAATTAATATTTTTGTGAACAAAAACTATAAACATTGTTAATATTTAGTTCGACACTACCTTAGACTCAAGTAAAGGTTAGGCAAAGGGTAGCCCAGCCATGGTGTGATGGACGTATGTACGACTATCATGCCCGTAAACCCAGGTTCAACCCCGGTTAAGAATCTAAAAAATATTGTTTAGCTGCAGGTTTTCCACCTCGTAAATGTCGGCGACATATCAAATTAAGATTGATATGCTCTAAAGCGAATCCCGAAATATTTTGGATCTAGCTCGCAGCATTCGTACCAATTTAAATTTCCTCTAATAACCTTTTTGATGAATTACTTTTGATCAAATAAACGGTGGAGCACGGTCATTTGCTTATTTGGGAACGATATAAAAAATGATGAACCCTAGAAAAATTAACTTATATTTTAATTATAGTGAACAGTAAGGGAATTTTTATATTACATGGTTTTAAAAAGTGTGTCTGGCAAATGTCGACATTCGCTATCCACACACTGCTGCTTACGTTTTCTGCTGTTTTGATATACACCTTCGACTTCAGGAAACCACAAAGGAAAAAATTGCATGGGTTTAAGTCTGGAGAGCGTGCCGGCTAGTGTATATCACATTTGCCTCAAAAAATTCATGGTAACCCTCGCTGTGTGTGCAGTGGCTGAAAGTGGCAAGAGCCGCCTGAAAAACCTGTGTTATAGTCAAGTACCGTTCGGAGTTCACTGTTACGGCAAGACGGTTATCTTGAAAAAAGTAAGGGCCAATGATGCCTACTCGTGATATGGTGCACCACAAAGTGACGTGGTCCGAATGCAGAGGTCTCTGGTGAAGTTCTCTGGGGTTTGTTTCACTCCAGTACCGCAATTTTGTTTATTTACACACCCACTGAGAAAAAGCACGCTGCACTGCAATGATCGAGTGCTCATTTGAAAAATACGCTTCAACACAAATTGACCTCTCCTCACGTGTCCAATGCATGGCAACTGAAAGGCAGACGAATACAAGGGTATTTAAGATTGCGCCCGGCCGAACTTAATGACGTTTAAAATTTTTGTATTAAAATGTTTGGTGATCTTACTTATAATGGGTGATCCAAGTAGAGATACTTTTTTCAATAGCCTTCTTTTAACAGATCACGTGTGAGTCATGTCATGCTGTCATGTTATTTTTGTGGAGTATTGTTTGACATGTTATCATGGAAAGACTTACGCCTGAACAACGTTTACAAATAGTTCAACATTATTACGAAAATTTACGTTCTGTGAGGAATGTGTTTCGTGTGTTTTCGAGCCAAATTTTGTTCACCCATTTCTGGGTCAATGGGTATGTAAACAAGCAAAATTGTCGCATTTGGGACGAAGAGCAACCAGAAGAGGTGCCACTTCATCCAGAAAAAACAACGGTTTGGTGTGGTTTGTGGGAGGGTGGAATCATCGGTCCATATTTCTTCAAAAATGATGCCGGTGAGAACGTAACCGTCAATAGCTACCGTTATCGTGCCATGATAACCGACTATTTGATGTCTGAAATTGAAGGTCGTGATCTCGGCGACATTTGGTTTCAACAAGACGGCGCCACTTCCCACACATCGTACCAATCAATGGAGTTATTGAGAGAACACTTCGGTGAGCAGATAATTTCCCGTTTTGGGCCGGTCGATTGGCCACCAAGATCGTGTGATATCACACCGTTAAACTTTTCCTATGGGGATATGTAAAGTCCAAAGTTTATGCGGACAAACCCGCTTCGATTCACGCCTTGGAGCAAAACATCACGCGTGTCATTCGCCAGTTACCAGTCGTAATGCTCGAACGAGTCATCGAAAATTGGACTCAACGGATGGACCATCTGAGACGTAGCCGCGGCCAACATTTGATAGACATAATCATTAAAAACATTAATGCCAAAGAATGTTCTTTCAAATGATAATAAACATTCCCTTTTCAATTTGAATTTTCTGTGTTTTTTTCTTTAAAAATGTAGGGAACCTCGAAATGGATCACGCAATATATATTTAATTCACAGATTTATTTTCAGAAAGTTCTGATAAAGAAAAAGCTACAAACAACAACAAAATGCAGTTGTTTTAGGCAGCGGTACAGTCTAGATTGTTATTTGTTATTTCTCTTAAACTTTATTTCTCTCTTACACTCGTACAGCAAGAACCACTATCCTGCAATCGGCGCTGCTATCTTGGTGGCGATTTGTTGCTGGTTTTAGCACAATTCATTCGTAGCGGTTTTTGCTTCGGATGAGTTGACAGCACCACCTGCAATGACATCGATGTGTAAAATAATTTTGAAGGGTAGCCGAATTTAATTGAATTAGTTAGTAATGAGAGTTTTTTTTGCTGTGTACTTCCACTACCATTTGAATTCAAATGAATAGGAATGAATAGGAATTTGGGATAGGAGTGTACTCGTATAAATATAGATTATGTCAAACTATTAACAACCATTTGGCGAATGCTGAAAGTTTTCTTAAACCTCAATTTTTAAACCCAAAGATTTATTATCCAGACATAAGTTTGAATATACGTCATCTTTGAAATGCTTATAAAAAATAAACTATCCATTAAGATTTGGCCGACCTATTTCCAGAAATTGTCTGACAACAAATACACCGGTGTCTGCGAAAGTTTCAAATTTGAAACCTGTATTTTTTACAAGCCCAAGTGGGACATTAATCTGTACAATTTTGTTAAAACTTCCCTAAAAAGGTCATTAAACATCCGAAGACGTCCTTATACAAAAGCTTCAGTGAGGATTAGATTTAAATCGTAAACAGTTAAATGATTTTAGAGAAGATCTTCGATTGTTTCCTGAAGGGGTGTTGAAAGTAAGTAGTAGCTGATGTTTTATCTATGATTTTACAGGTTCTAGTACCGGCTTCAAGCGGTTCACTCTGTTTTCGCCAAAATAAAATTCTGCACTTCGGAAAGTGTGTAAAAAGTTCCCCGTTTTTCCCTTGAGAAGATGTTGAAAGTAAAGCATATGTACGTAAAAGAAGACTAGCTCCTGTTCTAGCTGTCTAGCCGTTTGGCAACTTCTATTTGATTCTACAGATTCTAGTAGCTGCTTCTACAGTATTTTCTATTTTCATACACTACTTGTTTGGCCCTTTTTTCAGCCAAAGAAAACATTTTCAATTTACGATACTTATAATTTTATCAAAAGTTAGTCATTCTCTAACATGCATCTAAATGTATTTCTGTCCGACAAATAAAATACTTGAACAACATAAAACCTGAGCAATGACGACAAATAAAACATACAAATCGAAAAAAGAAATGCAGCCAATGACAGACTGAGTGATTCTGTCCGTATCAACAAGCGGGTAAAATCATTACTAAACGATTAGTCATCCAATGCATGAGCCGCTTGGCCCGTCCGTCAGGGAGCCAGCGTGGCGATAAAGAAAAATCAGACTGCAAAGAATTCAAACAATATTGAAGTTGTTGCTGTGGAAAAACAACGTCAAATTACATGGATAGGAGGACAGACGGACGGCGGCAGTCTCAAGCTGCCTGGTGGCAGGCAGGCTGGCAGTCGGGCACTCTTGGCCAGAGATCATATCAAACAAAGTAAAATATCACTGGCAAAACAACGATCAACCCGCTCCACTAGAACTCATGTGCCACACATGCTCTCCTCGTTATTGGGTAAGGCCAAAGCAAGCAGCCCTGGTCTGGATACAGAATGCCATGCTCTGGAATTCATGGCATGGCGGCATATATGCAAACACAATAAAAGCGTTTTTACAAACATTTTAACGCTTTATTAGCCTTTTCACATGATCTTTGCATTGATCATGAGATCAAGAGCAAACAGACTAAAGCATCTGCGTCATCATCTCCAAATGCGGCCCAAGCAGGCAGTTAGACACTGAGAATGGAACAGAACAGTCGGGAGGGGTAAAGAAAAAAATACTTTTCTTTCTTGTATAGCTTGGTTGGAGGTTATTTGTTATACAGGAAGTTTTCTTTAAGATGCAGCGACAATATTGGAGGTAACACGCATGCCAAAGAGATGAGTCATAGGAACACTTCAACGTTATGAGTCGTCTGGGCCAGGTTGACCAGACTTCAAAGATGTTGATCTTTACCATCAACATCGTGCTCATCTTCAAAAACGTACGATCATGGCCATGATTGTGATCATGATCTTCACCAATGTGTGTGTGTGACACAAGTTAGAGGAGGGCGGGAGAAGTACTAGTTCTTGTTGTTCTTTTTATTTCTATCCTCCTCCTCTCTTCATTGCGTATATAATTTGTTTTTTACTGTTGAACATGATATATGGGCAGCGGTTTAATTTTTCTTTCGGCTTACCAGGTAACTGGGATACCACCAGCATATGAATCCATCCTCGCCTTAAGCATAACGGGCACCGAAGCGAAAACATTAAGAAAAAAGGACGACGACACGCCTTTTGCTAACAGTTCTTGTTTGTAGTTGGGCTTTCAAGTTAATATTTGACATGCAAAATTGCCAAGGCAAAGAGAGAGAAACAACTGAAAAAGGCAGTAAGTCAAATTTAAAGGTTTGTGTATTAAACTGAAAAAACTCGAAAAAAATACAGTAACATGCTTGTATTTAAGAAGGAGGTATAAAAAGTCGAGAGACTATTCGAAAAGTTAAATTTGAAAAAGTTTATTTTAAAAATATTCTATTAGAATTTGCAATCGTTCACCAAATATGTGTTTATGGTACCTTTGGTCGAATGACCTTGTCGCATTCTCGGGCATTTTTTAAAATTACGTATATTTGCTCCTCTACACGCAGAAAAAAAGTATGGTTGTGGTGACAATATTCGAAGAGGATAATACTATTGTTGGGTATATGGTTGTAGTACAACAATATTATGATCCTCACAACAATAGTATGATTCAAATACAACCATACTATGATCCTCACAACAATAGTATGATTCACACATAACCATACTATGATCCCCACAACCATAGTATGATTCACACTCAACCATACTATCTCCACAACCATAGTATGATCCTCACAACCATGGTATGTTTCATATATAACCATAGTATGATCCTCACAAACATATTATGATTCAAACGCAACCATGCTATGATCCCTACAACCATAGTATAATCACTATTTAGATTTAAATTATGAAAATTATTCAAAAATACATTAAATTTAAAATGATAGGGTGATTTAGTTCACAGCAGAAAAAAATTAGTTTAAATAAACGTAAGCGTTTTTATTAAAAATATTTCAGTTAAACTAAGCCAAAGCAACTTGTTTAAAAAAATTTTAATTTCAATAAAAAAGTACTATTATTGAATTAGATCCATACCAATTACATTTGTTCTTAAAAGCATATTTATATGAAGAAACATTACAATCATACAGTATGATTGCCGTAATCATATTATTGTTAACATAAAACGCAAAACACAATACTTTTGTCGAACCAACCATATTTATATTGTTGCTGTAACCATATTTTCATTTTTAAATTTGGCAATAATACTATTGTTACATTTCAACAATATTAATATTGAAGCAATTATATTATTGTCAAAAATAAACTCAGTTAACAATGCTATGGTTGCGACGAACATACTTTTATTGCCGTGACCATGTAGTAACCATGTTTTTTCTCTGCGTGTAGTTACAATTTACTGCTTATTTCGACAACAATGGTTGTTTTGGGACCGTACGAGTCCGAATTTTAAAAATACATTTATAATTTAACAGGCATCTGCCTGCAGCATAGCTAACTTGGGTCCAAGAGTAGGTCCCATTCCGTATATTCGTTGCGATTAGTTCATTTTATGCTACCTGGCCACAGTCTTGTTTATCGTTAAGCCAGCCTGTTGCCGAAATCACCATTATAAAATTACATAGGTTTTGTCTGTTAGTAGTATCTGTAGACCAAACAGTTTCCATCTTAAGTTTACAAAAAACCTGGCAGATGCAGAGAGGATGTTCTAGGCTGATGTCAGAAGGCGCGCTATAAGCGATGCGAGAAGCGATAATAATTCATTCTATAGCAATGCTGCAAGGTGTTAGATTAAGAGCATAGCGAGAACCGTGTGCTTTAATGTTTTTTCAAGTGTTTAAACCATAAAACGATTGTCACATTTTTATTTATTTGGACTAGACGTGTAGGTACTTCTGTTATAAAAGACTCAATATTTTGCACATATTCTGTTTTACAAATTAGCACGTAAACATAAAATCCACAATGATTTGGAACTCAGAAACCAAAGTAAAAGAATGCATACTTGCCAAATAATAATAGATATGAAACACAAAGAAAACAGACGTAGTCAAAACGAAGTGATTTCATGCTACAAAGTACTTCAAGCCTTTGTCGCTTCAACTCACTCGCTTTCGCTCTGACATGTTTGAACCAGATTAATCGTGGTCCACGTTCTCTGCTCATGCCAGATATTTTTGTTGTCCATACAGTTGGGTTCCTTTTCTCACCTATCCTTGACAATGAGAACGAGTTTCTATTATGGGTGCTGCTTAATCCTCGCGAAAGAAAGCCATTATGTGAATTCAGGGCAGCGTCAGACTTCACAAACTGTATGTCAGCTGTATAATTACCATTAAAGTCCCTCTGTATAGGAAAATTTGTAAAGTTTATTACCGAATGTCTCGCTATCTCCTCCTCGGCATTATTGAACAATTATCGAAGTGCTGCACACGTTCTCTTGCGATCTAAGGGCCGCCTTGCTGTCAGTAATTTTTTCTTTGGCCAGGATTTCGGCCTGAATAATACTACGAAATTCCGGTATCCCGGATTCAAATTTACCTGATGCTAGTAAATACCATACTAAACTCCTATAATTGATCCGTCAGCAATCCGATTTATCTGCTATTCTCGTCGCAATACCTGGATCGAAGGCTGAGACGTCACACAACCAACACGAAGGCTCTTAGTGAATATACCCAATTTGTGGCACGGCCTTAGTTTTGTAATTCCATGCTAATTAGAAGAACCCTTTGGTCCAAAAACAATCCATATTTTTATGTGTTTAATGCGCTTTTACTAACGATCTTACAATTTGCCATGGCTCATCCACAAATATAAAGATATGTTGAGCAAAGACATAAAGGTGTAATTTGTCAGTGGTACTTTCTATCCCTTAAAAGGAAAAGTGTTTACCCTTGCTCATTTCACACATTAATATGAGGGTTGCCATATATATATCTGGCCTAGGGAACACTAAGTGTTGTCATGTGACATACCGTGAGCTAGAGGCATCCTTGGGCATTTTTTTCCACCAGCATACATTCGATATTGCATGAACACCTGGCCGTAAAAAAGGTTTGTTCTCGTTGGATCCCGCACAATTTTACAATCGCTCAAAAAAAGGCTCGTGTCGATTGGTGCAAAGAAATTTTGAAAAAAAAAATGCGAGCGCGGTGCTTCAAAAGACGTTTATAGGATCGTCACAGGTGACGAATCATGGATATATGCGTATGAACCCGAAACAAAACCGCAATCGACCGTGTGGGTCTTAGAAAACGAGCCAAATCCACAAAAGTTGTTCGTGGAAGAAGAAGTTCGAAGCAAATGGTCGCCTGTTTCTTCGGCTAAACTGATCATGTGGCGCCTGTTCTGCTTGAGCAACATAGGACAGCCAATTCGGAGTGGTACACCACAATTTGTTTGCCTGAAGTCTTCGGAGAAATTGGAAAAACGAACTAGAGAAGACGAATCATGACAATGCGAGCTCTCACACATCGGCTCAAACCAGCGGCTTTTTGACCAGCCAAAACGTCGAATTGATGGGTCATCCGCCGTACAGCCTTGACTTGGCACCCAATGACTTTCTTTTATTCCCGCACATCAAAGAAAAAATGCGTGGCCAACGATTTTCGTCGCCAGAAGATGCTGTTGAAGCGTTCAAAATTCATGTTTTGCAGGTGTCTCAATCGGAGTGAAAAAAATTGCTTCGACAATTTGTTTGAGCGCATGCAAAAATGTATTAATCATGCTGGAGAATACTTTGAAAAACAATTAAACCATTTTTGATGATAAATATTGGCATTTTAATTATTATGCCAGAAATATATATAGCAGCCCTCGTAGTACAAAATGTTATGAGTGTGTAATTGAATGAATGAATTGTAATTAATGTGTTTTCTGCCTCCTGTTATACGAGTACCAAGAAGTCTCGCATCTTTTCCACTTGATATATCCACCGTATACATGTTCTCTTCTTTCCGTAACGCCTTTGACATGTTTTTTTGTCATGAGTGCTGGTTTGCTACGGCAACCAAAAATCTCCTTACTTTACTAGCAATTTTTCTTTTAAAAATACCCCGCAAAAACTTCTTTATAGCCCCAAAAAAATCTTTAATACTAATAATATACATATCACATCTTTAAGAAGTCCCTGATTATGAGCTTACAAATTATTATCTCTATTATTATCTCTGGAAGTTCTTAAAACTGTAAAGCTTATGAACTGCTTTAAGCTTTGTAATATTCCAAATTTCCCATACTGTCCTCTTCAAATGTATACCCTGATTTGAAATGCCGTTTCGAGGGCACACAGTTGTTCTCAAGCCCAACACTCGCGGCAAATGACAAGCATAACATGCAACAACTTGAGGCAAGTGCGCCTTTTTGTGGACCAATAGCATAAATTATGCTGCCGCCGCGCCGCCATCGTATATTTTGTAAAGCAAAGCGTCAGCGGCCTTATTCGTATTCATTCACATAAAAACATCGGGGTTCGATTGCAATGTTTCAAAACTTTGTTGTTTTGATTTGTTTTACTTTTCCTCCGTTTCGTTCATATTTCTTATTTATGGCTTATGTATAATTCATGGTTTAATCATACGTTGTTGTTGACCAAAACTTTTGTCGGAGAAGGAAATTCTTAGAATTTCCTGGAGATATCGGTTGTTTCCTTTATTTCAATTTAAGGTTGTCGTTGCCTTTTGTTGGAGGCTATGATGTAATCACATAAGCTCGAAGGGATGCAACAAAAAACATCTTTAAATCATCATACGAAGCTTTTAAATCCTGGGAATTTCTTCACGTTTTGATTGTTTTTGTTTTAGGGCCAAATTTTTGATGGTTAAAAAATGTTGGAGAAACGTTCTGCTGAGGTCTTCAAACTTTAGATCAAGAGTTGATGGTTTAAATCAAAATGATGTTATAATTGCAGAGGAGTTTTTTTGTATTATTAAAAGAAGTGGGTCCGCAGAAGAGTACAAAAATCTTTAAACAGGTTTCCGCCTTATGGCTATTTTTAATTTACGCAAGAAAACGGTGTCATCAATGTTAGGAATGGAATTACTACCGAAAAGAGAGCAAAAAGAGTTTGCCCCAAGGTACAACAAAATACTAACCGATCAACAAAGAGGGAAGTTTTCACAAGGTAGAATATATGTTTTAGCGGTCACAATAATTAATAGTTTGAATTTTAAATACATAATAGCAAAACTGTTTTTTTGGCTACAGCCTTATCCGCTGGAATAAAAAAATTTGTAAGCGCATGAATTTCCTGGATTTGGACCAGGGTTTGTTGAGCGACAGCAAGCTTGCCATTATATCAATGCAGCTATAATTTTTCTCAGTAAATAAATAAGTAATCTCAGACTTACTTAATTTAAGTAAAGTAGATGTGTACTCACGAAGGCTGCTATATCAATTTGTGGCCTAATAATGAAAATGCGAATATTTATAATCAAAATTGGTTGTTCAAAGTATTCTCCAGCAATTGTTGAAGCACTTTTCCCACTCTGATTGAGACAGCATCTTCTGGCGACGAAAATCGTTGACCACGCCTGTTTTCTTGATGTGCGGGAATAAAAAGAATTCACTGGGTGCCAAGTCAGGGTTGTACGGCGGATGACCCATCAATTCGGTCAAAAAGGCGCTGGTTTGAGCCGATGTGTGAGAGCTCGCACTGTCATGGTGATTCGTCTTCTCTTGTTCGTTTTTCGAATTTCTCCGAAGACTTCCGGCAAACAAATTGTGGTGTACCACTCAGAATTAACCGTTCTACGTTGCTCAAGCGGAACAGTCCACACATGACCAGTTTTGCCGAAGAAACAGGCTACCATTTGCTTCGAAGTGCTTCTTCCACGAACAACTTTCATTGGATTTGGCTCTTCTTAGAAGACCCATATCGATTGCTGTTTTGTTTCGGGCGCATACGCATAGACCCATGATTCGTCACCTTTGACGATCTTATAAACGTATTTTGAAGAACCGCGATCGTATTTTTCAAAAATTTCTTTGCACAAATCCACACGATCCTTTTTTTAGCGATTGTCTAATTGTGCGGGATCCAACGAGAACAAACCTTTTTTACGGCCAGGTGTTCATGCAATATTGAATGTATGCTGGTGGAACAAATGCCCAAAGATGCCTCTATCTCACGGTATGTCACATGACGATCTTGCATTATCATTTCACGCACGGCATCAATGTTCTCTGGCACAACGGCCGTTTATGATCGAGCGTCGGCCACGATCGAATTCATTTAACCGGTTTTTCACAGTGCTATAGAATGGTGCCTCATCACCATACAAAGATTTAAGTTCATCGATGCACTCTTGTCGTGATAATCCACGTCGAAAGTTGTGAAAAATTATCGCAGGAATATTTTCACGAGTTAATTCCATTTTTTTGCCAAATTGATATTTTCAAGTCACTGTAAACAACACAAATGATGGTCGTACGTCAAAACGTTCTGAGTACGTTTATGCTAAAAAATGTCAAACGTTCTAATGGAAATGTCAGATGGCGCCAGGCAACACCTTGTAGATGATGGCGCCAGGCACTACCTAATAGAAGATGGACAACATTTTTTTCCAATGGCCTTTTTCAGTCATTTATTTCTTTTTAAGTTTGTATTGATATCAGTTCAGTTATCACTCAATCTTACTCATTTATAAGCACTCAATGCACTTGTATTTCCGAAACCTTGAACCTCTTCTCCTTCTCTGAATATAAATATTCTATTTAAAATTTTCAAAATTAATTAACGACCGAATAAATGCATTATACTAAACATTCGAATAAACAACAAATAAAAATAATAATGAACCTATAAAAATTGAAAAAATCCATTGTTGTACGCAATTGATGAATGTCATCGAAATAATGGCAGACAGACAAACGAATTGATGGATAATCCAACAATCTGTAAATAATAACATTTTCAATAAAGAATACTAAATGTGTTGTTTGTGAGTTTATTTCTTTTGTAAATTTCGATTAAGATTTATGTTTATTTAAACATTTTAATGGCAGAATAATATATCCCATCGTCTTTATTCTACTTTTTTTTTGGCAAAGATGTACAAATATAAATTAAATGCCTGCAAAAAAACAACCGGCGACGCCATCACTAAACCCGACGCAGAGTAGGTGGATTTGATTGTATTTCAGTTTTCGGACAAATGATTTATTTATTTCAATTAACTTGAAAGAATTTCTCTCCCATGCGCTGCCATGTCTATTTAAGGATTACGATGCGAGTTCAAAAATCTTTAATACAAACACCCCGTTTTTAGAATTCATTTATTTCGAAAAGTTGATTTTTGTTTTTGTACTTAACCAATATTTAATTACCGAAGCACAGTGTTTAGAAATAGCAAATTCTTCAGACTATAAAATGAATTTTCTCTTAGTCCATAAAGTAGAGAAAATATTCCATAAGTCAATTGCAGGCCATGCTTGAATGGGCGCCAGCGCATTAGAGTCAAGTGTAGAAAAAATTGCTAGATAAAATAAGTTGGGTAAAACGATCCAGTACATATATTTCTACTAGCGTTCATAAAATGTGCAAGGATTTTAAAGCGTTCGGCTTCAATTGTATGAAATTTAATGTGTCGGAGGAGCTGTTTACGGAAACCCCGGAAGCTTCGTGGACATAACGAAGCACGTTGTGTCCTTGCTGCCATTTGTGAGTTCGCTCACTAGGCGTTGAATATGTTGACTGGAGATCCAAATTTCGCAAAAAAAAATATTTCCTCAAATGAGGAGATTATTAGGCCCTATGTCAGCAAGCAAACAAAATCCACGAGTCGTATATAAAGCATCACTGCATCTACAAAGATTGACTGTTTGGTGTGGCTAATGGCACCACAAGATTGACACCTGCATCGTTGGACCTTTTTTCGTTTAAAATGACGAGGGATACATTGTTGCGTTCAACGTTTCTCGCTACAGAGCGATGTTACCCGACTTAATGAGGTCAGAGCCCGATCTGCGATAAAGGCGAGCTTACGCTCGGAGCTAAGAAGAACAAGATTTCGTGACTAGGTTATCTCATGGAAAGCATTTACTAATTAGCCGCTGTGATCATGCAACTTAAGATCTCTTGACTATTTATTTGCGGCTACACAACGTCTTTTTGTCTTCGCTAACCAAGTTGCAAAGCTTGAGGTCAACATTGGCGACAGGGCCATTCCACGGCTAGCGTTCATCAATTGTCTGTCGTGTTTATTGTAGTTACTGCTGCAAGGTTATGTCTATCTGTTTCGGCCGTCCTGTGCGTCTTTAGCTGCTGGCTCTGCTTTACTAGTTTTTACGTTCAGAAGGTGGCGAATTGGGTCGGGTGTGCACGAGAGCATTAGAACCAGCTGAGTGGGTTTGGCTTAGTATGTTGTGTGGTCCCTGTGTCACGCGACATGAGTCTAAAACACAGTCGTTAATTCAGCAAGATCTCAATTGAGCTAATGCCACTCTGGTATGTCGTGGTAGCTTCTTTTCCCTTTGGTCTACCTCTGGTGAATGTGTCACACTAAACGCCTTCTAGAGGTCCCTGCTTGTACCGATGGACTTCCCTCTTTTGATCTTGAAGATCGCTTCTGACGTGTGGGTGTGGGGGATGCCTACCCCTTAGGTGGTGGGTCGATTAATCGTTGCAGCACCTAGTAGGTACAGCTTCGATAACATGTATTTGTGTCGACTCACGGGCAAGATCATCACCTCGTTATGTATGGTCTTCGGAGGACATACGAGTACGAAGAGACCCTGCGGCAGTTTTCTAGGCGGCGTTATGACAGGTCTAAATGTTTTTCCACAGGCGCTGCATAGTTCACCGCCAACCTATCACTTTATTAAAGTTCAACAAGGTGCCAAGTGCTGCCGGACAGCGACTTAAGGACCTACTTCTCAGCTTATCGCAGATAGCAGAGGCATGCGCCGTTGACTTAAAAAGACGGTCGAACTTAAAATTATGAATACTACCATAATAAATGGTCGGGATTGGTCTGTCAAAAACTCATAAATTTAAGGTCAGCCTAACCTCAGTCCAAGTTGTGAACAGTTTGACAGATGATGATTTGGTGGTGGGGGAATATCTTTAGGTTCCTAAAAGTAAAGAAACGGCTACAGCCGCAGTCATTAAGAATGGTGCTAAGTCAAGTCCTTAGCCTACGCTAACAATCCATACGCTTTAGCCGATTCGAAGCCTGTTTTAGTGATGTTATGGGTGGAATTCCGCTATAAATATTGGACCGAAACTGTCCAAAAAATGGACTAACTGCTTCAAGCACTGTCAGTGATGACTTTAACGCAGTTTCTAAATAAAGCCACGGTCGATTTTTGATCTCTTGCCACTGTTGTTTCACTTAAATTTATTTTTCTGTCCTTATTATCAGTTCACTCTGTAAATTTAAATTTGTTTGAGATTTCTTCTTTATGATTGAGCGGAGTGTCCTGTAATAGGATTTAAGTTTGTGAAATAGTTGCATCCCTGAGAATCTGTAATTAATTCTTATGAGGTGAACTGTATTTTCATCGAATTTACTTAAGACCAAAAAAAAAACATTTTACCAAATATTTAAATAATGTTCTGTTTCGAAACACTGTTTTTTTTATTTCTCAGCAGTCGGTTTTTTCCAGTCTGCCGAGTAATTATTATTTTTCTTACGTTTGCCGTCATTTGCATCTGTAGATTCTGGGTTTATGTTGTCAGTCGTTTTTATTTTTTTAAACTTTTTATTGTTGTTATTATTATTGTTTATAAGCTGCTGTTCTCTGCGTAAATAATTTATTATGGCAACAATTACGAGAGGGGAAGAATGTCCGTATGTGTGCCATTTTCTTTTTGGTTTTGTTTGTGCTGCCATAAACTTCTGGCCGCAAGAAATACAAAAAAAAGCATAAAAAAATACTCGTAATTATGACATTTGAAATTTTGACACCTTTTGGGTGATAATTGTTTTATTGACTGAAAAAGTGATTATCTGTTGTGCGTTTTACAAATTTTTATTAGTTTTTTTAATTGTTTGTTAGTTAAATAATATTCACCTGAAATTATGTACATTTTTATGGAAATGGTCAACGGGCTTCAATTCCTCCCTGTTTTTTTATTATATTTTTTTCTACAATGGTGGCGGTGCTTAAATTTATTTTTGGCTTTTTTTTAATTACTGTTTGCCTTATTTTGAAAAAAAACACACTGACAACACCCACCGGCAAACTTCTCGTACGATTTCAATTTTAAGTCTTACTTGTTTTATAACATTTTTTTGGCAATGGCCGTTTTGGGTTTTTTGACAATATAAAATTTTAAAATGTTTAGCAAACTACCGCTCTGTGTGTGTGGTGGTCTTTGTTTTTTTTTTGTTTATCGCTGACTTTTCTAATAAATATTTTAATTTTTTCCGTTTGAAAATATTCAGTTTTTTTTAAATCGTAATTGCTCATCTTTTTTTTGCGCGTATATTTTTTAAGCCGCCATAGCCAGTGAGTGGTTGGCCTTTTAAAGTCAACTTATGTGCATTTTTAATTATCTTTAAACAAATAAATTGTTTTTGTCATTAACATGTTCTGCTACTGCTTCATATTTGAGACGTACAAATAAAGTGTTTGAAATTATAAACAATTAAACAGCAGCGTCGTACGACGTTACTTACATCCTTTGAGAATGAGACAGGGCTTAGCTTTCAACCTGACCTATCGAGATGGTGGGATAGTGATTCGGATGATCCCTTTTGTAACACCCCCGCAGGTACTGGTACGACAACCATCCAACCATAAAGAGACGATGTTGGTGGTCTGCCAAGTTTAAATATTGGTCCACTGTGTCTCGCTCACATTCGGGGTCCAAAATGCCGTTGCATAGTTCACCACTGACCGACTTATCGCTTTATAGACGGCCAACCAGGTTTCTTTGTCAGTGCCTTAAGGGTGCCGGCGAGTGACTTGAGAATTTTATATGATCCTACTTCTCTTTTTAAGTCCTCAGCGTAGCGGAGTAAAAATATGGCTACCCAGCATTATTTTATCAATTAATTCAAAATGATGTAATTGGTTTACAAAGAATTTACTTTTACTTTCTCATCACTTGACTGCGCAGATGTAAAGTATTTAATAAAAAATTGCCGACTCAGAAATTGTATTTAGATTACTTGAAATCCTTTTCGAATATGTAATATTACTTTTGTTTTCTAGATTTGTAGACTAATTGGTTGGAATTCTTTTTGTCTCTTTTTAGGTAATTTTTCCCTAACTATGCTCAAAATGGTGTAAAATGAAACCGAAGTTGGTTTAGGAAGTAATCTTTTCCAAATGGTTAACATTGTAAGTACATACTCATTTTGGGATTATAATGAATGGACGACTGCGTTGTAAAACAAGATCATTTCAAAGAATGTTTTAAAACAAGTAAGGAAGTTTTAGTCGCTAGATCCGACTTACATATGTGACGCTCAAAATAGAAAGGGACCTAAGGTTAAAAAATCAGTTTTGTTCAGGAGAGCCATTTTAAAGATTAGGTCCCTTTCTATTTGCGCTTAGTATCGTCGACTTCACTTTCATAAAACGCGCATATCTCTAGGAGGGAACACTTTTGGGGCATGGGATCGGTCTCATTCGATGCTCAGATGTTGTCCACATAAAAAAAAAGTGAAAAGTTGATGAAAAGTTTTGTTCAAGAGAGCCATTTTAAAGATTAGGTCCCTTTCTATTTGCGCTTAGATTCGTCGACTTCACTTTCATAAAACGCGCATATCTCTGGGAGGGAAACCTTTTGGGGCATGGGATCGGTCTCATTCGATGCTCAGATGTTGACCACATCAAAAAAAAGAAAAAAAAATGAAAATTGATTTTTTTACCCTTAGGATCCCTTTCTCTATGCGCTGTTACATACACCTTCACTCACATATGGATTTTAAATTTTCCGTCGTTCCATCTATCATAGCCGATTGTACGAGGGTTGCTATATATATTTCTGGCCTGGGCAAAACTAAGTGTTGCCTTGCGCCATCTGAGGAAACTTTCCATCCAGTGGAAACTTTGACATTGTTTAGCGTAAACGTACTCAGAACGTTTTGACGTACGACCATCATTTATGTTGTTTACAGTGACTTGAAAAAATCAATTTGACAAAAAAAAATTCGTGCACAACATTCGACGTGGATTATCACGACAAGAGTGCATCGATGAACTTACATAAATCTTTGTATGGCGATGAAGCACCATCCTATGGCACTGTAAAAACTGGTTTAATGAATTCAATCGTGGCCGACGCTTGCTCAAAGACGAAGGTCGTACAAAAACGAGAAGAACATTGATGCCGTGCGTGAACTGATAATGCAAGATCGTCATGTGAGATAGAGGCATCCTTCCACCAGCATACATGCGATATTGCATGAACACCTGGCCGTAAGAACGGTTTGTTCTCGTTGAATCCCGCACTATTTGACAAGCGCTTAAAAAAAGGCTCGTGTCGATTGGTGCAAAGAAATTTTGAAAACATACGATGGCGGTGCTTCAAAAGACGTTTATAAGATCGTCACAGGGGACGAATCATGCATCTATGCTCCGCTTGAGCTACGTAGAACGGTCAATTCTGAGTGGTATACCACAATTTGTTTGCCTGTAGTCTTTGGGGATATTCGAAAAACGAACAAGAGAAGACGAATCGTTGTGCACCATGACAATGCAAGCTCTCACACATCGGCTCAAACCAGCGCCTTTTTGACCGGTCAAAACGTCTAATTGATGGGTCATCCGCCGTACAGCCCTGACTTGGCACCCAATGACTTCTTTTTATTCCCGCACATCAAGAAAAAAATGCGTGGTCAGAAGATGCTGCTGAAGCGTTCAAAAACATGTTTTGGAGGTGTCTCAATCGGAGTGAAAAAAGTTCTTCGACAATTGGTTTGAGCTGGAGAATGCTTTGAAGAACAATAAAACCATTTTTGATGATAAATATGTGTATTTTCATTATTAGGCCAGAAATATATATAGCAGCCCTCGTATGTGCTTGCTTTCTATAAACAGAAACTTAACAGTTAACAGTCTATACTATTTTCTAAATAAATCTTCATTTTTTCTCGTATTTTTTTGCTAAGGATTAAAATCCTGAAAAATAGATTAGATTAAATGTATAGAAAAAATCTATATGGGCCACCATGGTATGATGGAAAGGTAGTGCGCCCGACTAGCACACAAGTACTCCAGGCTACATATTGATAAAAAAAAAACATACGACGCTTGTTCAGCTGCGGTTATTCCACCGCAAGAATACCGGTGTAAGAGATTAAGTAAGTAAGAGATTAAACTCTAAAGCTATGGTAAGATTCTCTGGAAAATGTGGTCTACTGTTTAAGCCGGCACCGAGTGGCTAGAAACCGACTTTTTATATTGGACTCCTGTATGTCAGTATATGTTTTATATCATCTACAGTAATTGGTTTACAGTAATTGTATTTTTTCCATGATAAAATGTCGATAAAAATGCCTACCCTTAACCAAGATCCTTTTTTAAGAATGTATTCCGAGGACTCTACAGAAATGCAGGATCTAAACGTCTCTTAAGTTGATTGTCCCTTTACTGTATCTATACTTATTTAAAACCTTGAAATGTCATTATATTTTCGTATACTGGCAATAAAAGAATTTTCTTAAAAGTTTATTATCAATTAAAGCCACAAATCCTTCAACATCAGAGCGCATACGTTAAGTTTGTAGGCAAATAAATCAACCGAAAATTCTTTAGATAAAAATATACAAAGAAATAAAACTGAAATTCAGATTGAGCGTTAAAAAAGGAAGAAAAAAACACATAAATACAAATCAAACAAAAAAAAATTAAGTGAGCGAGCGAGCAGTTTACTACTGCTGAAGTTGAAGTTGAACTGGTCATAAAAAATGCGGACTTGAAAGCTTGTCATGAACACGATCCGATGCGATCGATCGTATACGTATTTTTTGTCTAAAAGGCATAAAAATCAACAACAATTAAATAACAGAAATCGGGGAGTGTTCTTAAAACAAAATTCTTAACACGAGAAAAAAAGCTAAACAAGAACAACAGCGTCTTAAAAACGTTGTGGTTTAGTTCTGACATATCACCCGAACAAGATTAATAAGAGTCTAGTGAACTGCAACATACGTTTTTGTGGACAAACGGGGACGCCTGGACGGACTGAAGTACATATAAAGTAAATGTAAAAAGGTACTTTTAGTTTTTGATTCCATAACACCACAACCTTGATTCCAGGGATTAAGTATCAATCATACATGTCCACCACTACTGCCAACATTTCCATATCAGCAATGGCGCTACATATGCTAACACACCGTCGCTCACCGCCGCGCTCCAATGGTACAAAACAATCGTAGAAACAACAGACTCGGCATCGTGTACTTCATTCGGCCGGTTCAAAAATACCAAATAGACTGAGATAAATGGTGTAGAAATTAAGCAATTATGTTGTACAAACCAACGAACCGACAACCGTTTAAATGCTTAAACGTTAAGGAACTTTTCACATATCGTACATACCTTTTCGTGATGTTCTTGCTTTACTTGTAGGTTTTTGCCGTTGTTTACGTTCTACATTTAAGCCAAGTGACAGTTTATTTATGTTTTACAAATACAGCCACCTCCGGCCGCCAACCGACAAAAGTCAATCGATCGATCCGGACGGCGACAGTCTATAGTTACACAGACAGAGTTCTTTGCTTGTTCTGTATGTGCACTGGAAGAAAAATATGTCTTAACTTGGTAGTCAAAATTTGCTTTCTTAATCAAAATGGATTTAATCTTTTTGTCTTTTTCCGGTTTTGTTTAAAAACTATAGCATAACTTCGTTCAATCATTTAGGATCAGACGTAGGGTGTATTGCACATACTTTAAAAGGCTTCCAACAGTGTTGAAAAAATACCCCTGAGTAATTTTATGATCGTTTTGAAATGTCCTTAGGAGGCAATAACGACCACTTCAAATCGTTCTATATAAACCGCCCAATCGAATGGGTTCTTTTCGAATATCGGTTTTTAAGAAGTGAGCCTACAATCTGCCTGCCGCATGTGCAAAAAACATGATGCCACAGATGTAAACTCCGACCCGCCCATATTAGAAACTGCTATATAGGAAATCGTTAAAATGTCCTTAGGAGGCAATAACGATCGACCACTTCAAATCGTTCTATATAAACCGCTCAATCTAAAGGGTTCTTTTCGAATATCGGTTTTTAAAAAGTGGGCCTGCAATCTACCCGCCACGTGTGCAAAAAACATGATGCCACAGATGTAAACTCCGACCCGCCCATATTAGAAACTGCTTTATGGGAAATCGTAATGAAATGTTTTTCTTTTAAGAACTTTTATATCACACAATTGGCTTTTTATATTTTAATGGGCTTGTGCCCAAAAAACACGATTATACGATTATAACGCGTCATTCTTTTTGCATACACATTCAATTAAAAATTTGCCGCTTTACAAATCTTATTATGATTTTTTTTAACTATTTTCATTTGCATTTTTCTTAATTGAAAACGAAAAATCGACTTTGCCTGTATAAACTTTTCGAGTCAAGATCTTCCATCGGCGTTCGATTTATCTCCGTGTACCGTTTTCAGCTGGAATGAAACAAAAAAATCACCTTAGTCAAAGTGCAATTTATAAAGATCTTTTTAATGAAAATAATCTCTGGCAGTTGATATTGTTGTTCCTGCAGTCAAAAACCAAAATACAGAAATTCAACTGACAACTTAGTCAAATGGAACATTATTTAAAGGTATTTATTATGTCTTCACACACATTGCCCCACTGCATTGCGAGCATGTTGGTACTACATATGCGGAGGTAAAGTCGGAACATAAACACTTTAAAGTCCAACTTAATAGCCAAGATTTGCCCGTTTGTTTATTGCTACTGACTTGTAAATACCAGCATAACAGTTTTTTTTTTGGAAATAACCGGAGTCGAATCTCCTCATTCGCGGGGCGTTTAATTCTATATAAAACATTTTTAATTTTTTTTTAAGAAAACTGGTTGCTAAAATTACAGAATAGAGGATATTCTGGTTGATTTTGGAGTATGAAATACAAAAAAATTGCATTAAATTGTGTTTATTTCTTATTCTCCTCCTGCCGGAATGATACGCAACAGATCCTATTACGAGGGCTACTGTATATATTTCTGGCCTAATAATGAAAATGTGAATATTTATCATCAAAAATGGTTTTATTGTTTTTTAAAGTATTCTCCAGCATTATTTATACACTTTTGCATGCGCTCAAACCAATTGTCGAAGCAATTTTTCCACTCCGATTGAAACATGATTTCTGAACGCTTCAACATCATCTTCTGGCGACTAAAATCTTTAACCACGTATTTTTTTCTTGATGTGTGGGTAAAAAGGAAGTCATTGGGTGCCAAGTCAGGGCTGTACGGCGGATGACCCATTAATTCGACGTTTTGACCGGTCAAAAGGCGCGGGTTTGAGCCGATGCGCGATAGCTCGCATTGTCATAGTGCATAATGATTCGTCTTCTCTTGTTAGGTTTTTAGAATTTCTCCGAAGACTTCAGGCAAACATATTGTGGTGTACCACTCAGAATTGACCTCCTACGTTGCGGAACAGTCGCCACATGACCAGTTTTGCCGAAGAAACAGGTGACCATTTGCGTCGAAGTGCTTCTTCGTTGGATTTGGCTCGTCTTCGAAGACCCACACAGTCGATTTCTGTTTTGTTTCGGGCGCATAGATCCACGATTCGTCACCTGTGACGATCTTATAAGCGTCTTTTGAAGCACCACGATCGTGTTATTTCAAAATTTCTTTGCACCAATCGACACGAGCCTTTTTTTAAGCGATTGCCAAATTGTGCCGGATCCAACGAGGACAAACATTTTTACGGCCAGGTTTTCATGCAATATCGAATGTATGCTGGTGGAAGAAATGCCCAAGGATGCCTCTATCTCACGATATGTCACATGACGATCTAGCATTATCAGTTCACGCACGGCATCAATGTTCTCTTGCACAACGGCCGTTTTTGGACAACCTACGCAACATTCGTCTTTGAGCGAGCGTCGGTCACAATTGTATTCATTAAACCAGTTTTTCATAGTGCTATAAGGTGGTGCTTCATCGCCATACAAAGATTTAAGTTCATCGATACACTCTTGTCGTGATAATCCACATCGAAAGTTGTGAATAATGATCGCACGAAAATGTTCACGAGTTAATACCATTTTTGTTGCCAAATTGATTTGTTCAAGTCACTGTAAATAACACAAATGATGGTCGTACGTCAAAACTTTCTGAGTACGTTTATGCTAAAAAATGTCAAACTTTCCAATGGAAATGTCAGAAATATATATAGCAACCCTCGTAGACGCTAAATAAAAAACCAAATCTTTTTATATCGTTTAAAAATTTCATCCTAACTGACATAAGCCCATTCCTGTTACATTGTACTAATGATTACTACTGCCTTTCATTGTCATTTAAAATCTTGATTTTAATGAGATTTGTTTGTCCCTATGCCGCGTTTGTATGCCACCACATGTCTCCACCCAAACACCATTCATCGTCATATCAGCCCTAATGACATACTTACTTTAAGTATTCATTCTATATTCAGCAAGCTAACACTGAGACTGGCACCACAACCACGCCACCTACTCCATCATCATGCCTTGTGTGCTTTTAGTTGGCATATGCAAAAATCCACAATTCCAATTGCAACTGCAGCAAAAACCAGAATGAAAGAACGCAGTCAACGAAAGAAGACAGTCCCAGTCCCAAGCCCAGAACAAAGGTGTAAAATGTAGACAATGTCGTCTAGTACTTCCTGGTGGGTGGGCGTTGTACCACTGCCACCAACAGCACCACCACTCCGCCATGCATTCCAAGCATACGAGTACGAGTACTCTCGTATCTGGGTATGTTTGAAAGCATACGTAACCCATTTTTCAAATCCCATTCTACTGACTGACACTTCTCCCATAGAGGGCTTGCTTTTTTTAATTTTTTATCTTTGTCGTTTGTTGCCACTGCATTTTCTTGCCCCATGTGTGCGTCCTTCTCCACCGCTCTTTTTCGATTTGAAAAGGCTTATGCAAAGTGGAGAGTTGATATGTGACAGCAGCTACAAAAACACAAATGAAACAGGATAGAAAGTAATGAATAGAATAATACCTGCTGGGTTTATGATTCTATTTTTTATGTCGTATTCTTTCGTTTTAGGTTCTTTAGAATGCAAATTCTATTGGAAAGGGAAAAAACAGGATTGCGGCGTATCAGTTATGCACATAACAGGATTTGCGCCACAACAAAGGAATCAAGTCAAGAGGTTAACAGGATTTTAGGTGTTGACAAAAAAATAACATCACGATTAAAGGGATTTATAGGAAGTGCACATTTTAAAGAATTAAAGACCGGCAGTTTTTGCAATCAAGAATTAGATAAAATGATAATACCAAAAATGTGAAAGCTATACTTCCAGAAGTTCAATTAGGTACGTACGACGTAATTAATAACAGTTGCGTGGTATCTATTTTACATATAACAGTAATAGGCGACCAACGAGAGGCAGCAAAATAAAGTTTCAGAAGTGAATTAGAGCTGTTATTTTATTTTAGACATAGTTTAAATTGGCGACTAGCGCGAATATTTAAGATTTAAGTAGAAATTTATAGCCTATCCCATTTCAGAAGTAACATAAACTCTAGGGGCTGACATGTTGATGAAGGATTACAAATTTTGTAATCTATACTGAACTTCTATAATAAAAAAATGACAATCCATCGAACAAGAGTGCACAAAATTGTTTGCTTAGTTGTGTGGGTAAGGGTTCAACCAACTAACGAAACAAATTAAGTATTAGAAATAAAAAAATGTTCAAGCTTTGACAATTCCAGAAGATTCATTATAAAGGGTGGTTAACTTTTGAGGGGCGATGCCATTTCTTGCTAAGATTCTGACCATTGACTACGTTTGGAATGGTCAAGAGGCTTTACTTCTTAAGTCAATTACACCTCTCACCCTCGTCGTTGATGAACATTATGCATAAAGACTTGCATTTAGTCTTTATTATGAGAGGAGCAATTGTTGGGCACGACGACGAGTTGAGGTGGGCGGCTCTTCAGCCACAGTGACGCGAACAGCAGAATTATTTTCTGCAGAACGAGCTGTACGAGCATGCACTGGTGTTTTCACATCTCCAACAGACCCGGTCTGCTCAAATTTTTGCAGGATTTTTCCGATTGCACGACCGCAAAACTAACTGGCCTGGCACATTTTCTGTTTTACTAGCAACTTTTTGTTTTTTAAAAGCAATCTTTTATAAGCCATCTGCCAAAATTTCCGAAATATTTAATGGTTATTTTCTTTGTTACAGGTGATTGAAGTAAACAAGTTTTATAATTTTTGAAAAATGGAAAATAAAGAGTTTCGTGCGGTAATTAAACACTTTTATATGAAAGTTTATACGCCACAATTAATCAAAAATGAATTGGATTCTGTTCATGATGAGAATGCACCATCATACTCCACCGTGAAATCCTGGGTTCAACAATTTAAAATGGGTCGTTCAAGTACGGAATATGAACAACGCTCTGGAAGACCGAAAACTGCTACTACTATTGAAAACATTAGAAAAATATTTAATGAAGTGACTTAAAAGATAGACGAATAAAGCTCAGAGAACTTGCTGATATTGTTAAAATACACGAAAAACAAGTTTGGAGTATTTTACATGATGAACTCCACATGAAAAAGCTATCCGCAAGAGGGGTGCCGCGTTTGTTGACTTTGCCCCAAAAAATCGTACGGTGGACCAATTTTGAGGAGCTTTTAGCGATTTATCAGCGTAATTCAATAGAGTTCTTGCGGCGATTCATAACTGTTGATGAAACATGGATCCATCACTACTTCCCAGAATGCAAAGAACAGTCAAAACAATGGATAGAAGCTGGTAAAAGTGGTCCCAAGAAGGCGAAAACTGTTAAGTCAGCAGGAAAAGTAATGGCCAGAGTATTTTGGGATGCAAGGGGTATAATATTTATTGATTATAAAAACTATAAATAGTGAATATTATTGTGCGTTATTGGATCGGTTGAGTGAAGAAATCAAGATAAAACGACCGCATTTAGAAAAAAAAGTTATTTTTCATCAAGATAATGCTCCTTCACACACTGCATTTTTTTCGGATGGAATTAAAAAACTTGAAAAACGTTTGATGAAGTGTATTGAGTTGGAAGGATATTATGTTGAAAAATAAATAATAATTATTCCAAAAAAACGGTTCTTTTTATGTTAGGCCACATATAGCACAAATAGCACGATATGCATTTTGATTTGAACGTTTTCATAAGAAGCCTGAATAACTTTAACGCGTTGCTCGCTTGTGTATCTTTTCATAGCTCAAATTGAGTTAGTCTGAAATTGAGAAATATCAAATGAAATGCAGAAAAAAACTTGACGTTTAGGTGTGGTTCACATTCAACATCAGCCCTTAAAATTTAACCACCCTATATAAATTATATAAAAAATTATAAATTATATTTTTCACATAACTGGAATTGGCACAATTTTCAAGATTCACTATTTTTAGATGTTTTTTATATATGTATAAAATAAGCGCAAAGGTAAATATTAAATTTGTTTCTGCTGAAGTCATTAATAGTAACCAGTGTGAACTTATGATAAGAGAGTGGAGTATAAAATCCCACGGGAATATCTTGACAATTTTAGCTAGAGCTGTTTTTAAAGAATGTATTTTTTAAATAAAGGTTCAAAAAGTAATTTACAATTCCTAAAGGGTGTAAAACAGCCTCATCGTGGCTTAATAATATGGATATTATAGAGTATAGTATTCGATTCAATAAATATCGTATGATCTTTAGATAAAAATTGCATTTTAGGTTCTTTGTGCTCAAGATTTTCAAAAGAACACCAGACAATATGCTGACGTAAAAATGTATATATTAATTTAATTTTCTTACGGTTTGTGCTTCATTATAAGAAGTCGGTTAAAAATATTGTAAGAATTATTTCGTTACTGGCGCCCAACTTAGAGTATAAACTATACTCCCTGATTTCTAACAAACATAATTGGACGTCAGTTGCACAGAGGAAGAAAAATATTTTTAAAATATTTTCTTCGGTTAGCGTAGCTTTCCTCGTCGCCATTGGCGTCCAACTTTGAACCTATGAGGTAGTACGAGGGCATATTAATAATCCAGTGACTTTTCGAATAAAAGTAAAAAAAAAATTTCAATATAATCTCCTTGTAGTTCAATACACTTAGTCCAACGTTTCTCCAATTTTTGTATCCCTTCCAATAGGAGTTTTCGAGTTATAAAAATTAGGCCTTTGTGTGATCAATTATTTCATCGTTGCAGCTGAATCTCTTTCCATCGAGATATTTCTTTAGGTTTGGAAATAGGAAATAGCCACTGGGGGCTTTATCCGGAGAATATGGCGGAGGAGATACCAATTCGTAACCCAGTTCATGCAATTTTGCCATTGAGACTGCACACGTGTGCACCTGTGCATTATCTTTTAAAAAAATAACTTTTCTTGATCATATGAAGTCGTTTTTTGTAATCTTCGTTAAATCGGTCCAATGGGTTGGCATAATATTCGCCGTCTATTGTTTTCCCTTTCGAAGGTAATCGGTGTGAATTAACCCGCGTTCATACCAAAATACTATTTCCATCACCTTATTGGCCGAAAAAGTCGCCTTGGCCTTCTTCGGAGCCGGTTGAGCCGGAGAAACCCATTGCTTACTCTGTTGTCTAAACTCCGAGTGTTGTCATGGATCCGTGTCTCATCCAAAGTTACAAAACGCCACAAAAACTCATTCGAATTGCGGCTAAACAACTCTAAACAATATTTTGAAGTTGTCACACGATTACGTTTATGGTCAATGCCCTCGTATAAAAAAAAACTGATGTACGGTATTAATTAATTTCATATATTTTTTACTCATACTTTTAAGTCCTATAAGTACTTGATGAGAACTGAGTCAGTGCACCCTATCTATAGGCCTACTATATAGACCCAAGTAAGCTAACTTAAAGCCTGCCTAAACAGCTCTACAAAACGGTTGCTGGGTCAAATTCAAATGAAAACATCTACAAACCTTTTCTGAACGACGTTTGCCACCTTATAAATGAGTTAGTGAGTGATTTAATCCATAAATAATTTTTCTATAAAATCCATTAGCCGCTCGTAATCAGCTTTATAAAGTTATGTTCTGACCAGTTTCTCGAATTAAGAAATGCGCAGACTCACGGTCTTCGAACTTTAGAGTTTCATGGCAACAACAGTTTAGGTTACCATATAGCGGCCATGGCCAGTCAAAAAAAACTTAACCTTTCATCATAACGAAAATTATGTTTCACAGGCCCACACTATGGATGCGTTTATCAACCTAACAACCCTGGCTAACAACCCAACGAGAACTAAAGACCAGATGTTTACGTTCTTAAGGCAGGTTCAACAATGGTACGATATCATCATGAGCTAGCAATTAATAAACAAGGAAAGTCCGGCTCTCTTAAACAGTTGGATACTTTGTATTATTTTAAATTGTTTCTAAGCATTTACGGTTCAATGTAAATTTCCGCGACTAATTAAATAACTCATCGCTTTTTCAAACAACACGTCCTCCTTTACCCACACTTGC
Organism: Hydrotaea diabolus; assembly: GCA_963513945.1. Lineage (NCBI taxonomy): Eukaryota > Metazoa > Arthropoda > Insecta > Diptera > Muscidae > Hydrotaea > Hydrotaea diabolus. The sequence continues at coordinate 106,632,742 of OY740718.1, forward strand.
CCTTCTCACTCATACTCGTCATTCGAACAGTCGCTATAATTTACAGTAGCCTCAGCGCAGCATCTCAACATCTGACCTTCCCGTCGTCGGCATAATTCCTCAAACTTTACCACATGCGAATGTTTTTCTAATTAAAACGTAACCAACTTATAGTAGAGCATTAATAATACTCGTAATATTGAATGTTCCCAAGAGCAAATAATACAAAATTAAACCAGTGTAAATGAGATTTTAATTTCCTTGTCTATTTAACCAAAATTGGCTAATTGAAAAATGTTAACGTCGCCGACAACGACAACGCCTCCACCCACCCAAATCAAAAGCACAATTTTCGCTACCAATTTCAAATTCAGCGATCGTTATTCAAACCTCAACCCAAACAAATAATCGCAATTACTAATTAAACAAATACATGCAATTATTTTGCGTGAAACTATACAAAACAAATACGAAACACGCAAATTACTATGATTATTGCTACGAACTACAACTACTCGGTCATCACTTACTAGGCCAACATTCGGTTATTGACATTCAAAATGATTCAATTCTATTGGATACAAATCTAATCGTAGAATCTATTCACGAGGAAGCATGTATGAGAGAAAGGCAAAGTGTAAACCAGCAAAACTTGCGTCGGTTATTTCAGATAAGTGTTTAAGGATTTTTTGAAAATTATATGAATTTTGTCCCTCATTCTAGCGTTTTAGTTTTTGGTAGAATTTGCGGTTTAGTTTCTGTTTTTGGCAGCATTCTTACTCCAGTACGTCTTGATTTCATTACACTCGCACAATTTTACTACTGGCTTCAGTCGTCATAATAAATGGTTCTTCTCCTTTCTAGCCGTCCGTCATACCTCACATGAAGCTCTTGTTGCTATGCCCTGCAGCGCTGCCCCAAGGGCTGCTTCGATAGATTTTGTACACTTTGTGTTTTGTGGGGGCGGTATTCGCCATTCGGAAATATGTTCCCATAGATAAGCGGAGAACTTAATAAAGTTGGGTACGAAGTTTCGCGACGTCTAGCTTTCTCTGTGCATTTTTATATGGCTTCTAGCTGAATTTATATAATAAACCGAATCATCGTTGGCACCTTGGATCACTACTACTAAAAATATTTTGCGGTTTACGATCTGGGGACAACCAAATTGCCTTTTAGATGAAATCTGGTGCTGCTTATATCCATATTTTGAGCTGCGGCGAAATCAATCGCCATATCCTATTTTCGAAGGTGCATTTTCCAACAGTGGGAAAATACGCTTTTCCTGCCAACGTTAGCAGTAAGAATTCCTAGAACAATCATTGGCATGGATGGGAGAGCGGTCATATGTCTGCTCCAGGCGCCTTTTCCTTTTTTCGGAGCGTTTGCTTATATTAGGCTGATGTAAAAATATGTTGCCTTGATGCGGGTTTGTAATCAGTCAGTCCTCTACTATTGTTAAGCTGAAGGCAAGATGTTGTACGAGCTTTGATGCCGTGCGTGAACTAATAATGCAAGACCGTCATGTGACATACCGTGAGATAGAGGCATCCTTGGGCATTTCTTCCACCAGCATAATTCGATATTGCATGAACACCTGGACTTAAAAAAGGTTTGGTCTCGTCGGATCCCGCACAATGTGACAATCGCTCAAAAAAAGGCTCGTGTCGATTGGTGCAAAGAAATTTTGAAAAAATACGATCGCTGTGCTTCAAAAAACGTTTATAAGATCGTCACAGGTGACGAATCATGTATCTATGCGTATGAGCCTGAAAAAAATAGCAATTGACCGTGTGGGTCTTCGAAGACGAGCCAAATCCAACGAAGGTTGTTCGCGGAAAAAGCACTTCGAAGCATATGGTCGCCTGTTTCTTCGGCAAAACTAGTCATGTGGTGACTGTTCCGCTTGAGCAACGTGGACGGTCAATTCTGAGTGGTACACCACAATTTGTTTGCTTGAAGTCTTCGGAGAAATTTGAAAAACGTACAAGAAAGACGAATCATTATGCAGCATGACAATGCGTGCTTCGACCATTGGTTTGAGCGCATGCAAAAGTGTATAAAAAATGTTGGAGAATACTTTGAAAAATAATAAAATCATTTTTGATGATAAATATTCGCATTTTCATTATTAGGCCAGAAATATATATAGCAGCCCTCGTAGCTTCTAGTTTATTACGAAACCACATCCAATCCACATATGTTGTCATGCTTGGTTATCGGTGATGTCAGCTATATATCTTCAAGGATATCCGCCAGCTGGATAGCGAAACCTTCTCAATTAAGGGTTAGGGCGTTCTAAGTGGTGCACATCCGCCAATTATGGTCCTTATAACGTTTACGGGGGTCGTCAACAATAAGGGTTGTCTGGTTTTTGATTATTTTCGTTTTCGTTCTGGTTTTGTTTTTATTGAGGTGGCTTTTGGGTTCGACGCACCGAACCACAATTTTAAACGTGTGGTAACTCTTTTTGAACCAGCCGCTCAGACGAAATGGCCCAAAGATTGAATCATATGTACTTTAGAGTAAAAAACGTTCTTTTGTTGATGCGTCAACAATATGCTTTACACTTGTATACCCTTCTACGCACCATAAGGATATAAAACGAACCACCAATACAATAATTATTTTTAAATCTGCCTCGTCAATTTCTGTTTCTAAAATTAGCATTTAGTTTTAGAAAAACGCCTAAATAATTTGCCTTCTAAAAAACTTAAAACGTAAAGCTTCCACAAAAATAAAATGTGAGAAGTCTTTAAATTACTCCCCCTCACTCGAAGAATTTTTTACAGCCACTTTATCACGGCAATGTTCACGTTTTATGAACTATAGGTTGCCTATTTAAAACACATCCTTCTCTGTCAAATACGAGTAATGTAAAAATCGCTAAGATGTTTTTACCATACGAAACACATTCAGTGACTATATGATTGGCGCCCGAGCAGAGTCCTTAATATTTCACGACTTTCTATTGAGCTTTCTTTGTATGTTATTGTTATTTTGGCTTTCTATTGATCTTTCTTCGTATGTTATTGTTATTTTGGCAATGATTGTTATTTTGCAAATAAATACAAAACCAACCATTATTAAATCTTTCACTGGGTTTCCGGCTAAACGTCAGTCGATCAGTAGCAAACAGCCAGTAAGCTGTATTAATATCACAACTCGCTCACTGCCATTTGCTATTTATAGTAAATTAGGAATCGCAACGCATACACAATACAATGTTTTAGCTTTTTTTAAATCATTTAAGAGCACCCCCACAGTGATTTTGTTTTTGAATCAGAATGTATGCGCATACAAAACTACAAATTCTCAACAAATTGTAGTTTTTACGGCTAGAAGTGGATGTGAAGTCAGCCTCAGCCGGTGGCGGCTAGCAAATTGAGAAATAGCTTCAAATAATGAAAAAGCAACAACAACGTTTTCAGAGATTTGTTTAGCGAATTTTCAATGTCACTTCCTTAACGGCGTCAACGTTTTTTTGTGTTTGTTTTTTTTTTTTATTCTGAAAGTTATGATTTCTCAGGCATTCAGAGAAGTTGAATTTAATTTGTATTTATTATTTTTTTATTATTTCAAAAAGATCACTGTTACCTCAACAAACATTAAAACAAAAACAACAACAACAAAAATTGCACTCGTATAAACGAGGTGTAAATTGCTGGCAATTACAATATTTTCATTAAACACACGCCACAATTGCCATATTTGTACAGGCTCTCGGCCAGAGGACAGACGGTCGATATCTATTCCCTTGCAAAGCAATTGCGGGTGTAAATTATGACACGCCGGCCAACAAAAGGTCACATTTGTTATAGTTCCATTGATCTTATTTTCTGTTGTTTTAGCGTTTTTTTTAATACGTTTCACTTTAGTTTTATGGCTTTTTTTCTCAATCCTCGCAACGGAGTTGCATAAATAATTTTGTTGTTGCTGGTACTGTCGATGGTGGTGGCGTTGCTGCGGTGCTGTAAGCCATGGCTTGCCAGCACTGGTGTACTTTGTTGTAACTTTATTTAATTTTCGAGTTTTGTGATGACGACAATGACGGCTCTGGGTGATGATAATTGTTAACAAGGTCAATGTGAATGTGTACATCAATGTTATATATGTATAAGTATGTGTGTGATGGCATTAAAACGCTCTGGACAACAGTTCACATTTATTGTGGGGCCCAAACCAAAAAAACGGCAAAAGCATTGCGTTAAAAAATACCGTCAAAATCCACCACAACCGCCATAAATGAGAGACAATAACGCCGCTCATTAAAGTGGCGAAAAAAACACAGCGACAGTTTTAATTCCGTTCGGTTTTTGCCTCTTTTTCGACCAGCGACCAGTTTAAACATAGAGGTCGGTTATTTACACGGTACATTGAGATGGCCAGATTTTTCTTAAATACCCTGTAATTAAAAATAATTCTTTGTTTAGCAATGACAATGACTGGAGGCGTCAAACAACTTTGGCACCTTCTTTAGCCTCTGGTTCTTGGCAAGGATAGTTTTCTCATAAGTGATTTTGGATATTTTAATACTGACAGTACCGACTTTAAAGTAAATTTAAGAACACAACCTGTGCAAGTATTTAGAAGAGATAAGACTAGAATTCCACCCAATTCGATCTTCTAAGCGTGGGTTTAATCAAAATTCCTCAGGTGTCCTATAACTTGATTTGTTTTACCTGAGCTTTGTGTCGCTTTTGCTACGACTCTCGTTCCATCTTCAAGTGTCTATGACAAATCTTAGCAGTATAATTTATGGGAAAAGTACGACCGACTATCGCAACGGCACAAAATCGGGTTTGAGTGTTAGACTGCACATTGGTTTTGTCCCAGGTCCAACTATTTTGCTTGCGAATGGGCCTCCATATTCGTCTAAAAGTGAAGGCTGCCAAGAATTATATTATTTTTTTTCTTTGAGATTAAGGACCTTAAACTCCCGCCTAGATACAATCGGTTAATTCGCAAATTGAGTATACAACGTCTTAAATCGTTTTTCTTCAGATATTGGTTTAAGAGGGCAGGGTTTCAAAGAGTGTTGCAGAGTTGACTGCCTCGGGTTCTTTTAAACACTCTCGCGGGCACAGACAGGTCTTGTGTTTCCTTTACGCACGGTTGGTGAATGATTGTTAAGGTAATCAGTCGAGTTGGAAGGACGATAAACGTCCAATTTTGTAATAAGATTTGTGTCATAGTTTTTTTAATGGCAGTTTGATATGCTTTAAAGAAATTAAGAAATGCTTTTTATAATTCATTAATGATGAAACTATGTCAAAAAAGCATTACAAAAGGATCAAAAGATGCACAAAAATTATATAAACATTTTATGCAGAACATTTCAAAGTTACATAGACAAATGTTTTCCCGATTTTGCGTAAAACTTTTTAGGTGTTATTAAAATTTTCGTAGGAACACTCAAGATTTATAAATACAAGGTTACGCCATCAGCAAAAATTGCCGTTAGGTGACGTAGTTGGTGACAAACATCAAAAAGAAGTGGGTTGCCAGCTCTATGTCTGCCTACTTTTAGTTAACAAAGCTAAGATTTCATGTGAAAAATGTACATATTGCAGTGAGTTGGCAACCCTACAGCTGAAATCACTTTGTCAGATTTGTGAAGAAATAAAACAACAAATCGAAACGTAAACATTAAGTGTGCAGTGGGCAAATGTATGAAAACCAACAGTAAAAAATATGTGAGTATGTGTATAAGTAACATTTTTATTGTTTGATTAGAAACATTTAGTTAAAAAACATTGTGGCTAACGAATCAATATTTAAAAAAAACACATAGAAGAAGCTGAAGATGTTGAACTTGAAGAAAATGTAAAAAGAATGTTTTTCCGGTGCAGAATGTACTTTAGGTTAAGAATATTAAATGCCGACATTACCAAAAATATTTATACCAAAAAAAGAAAATTAAATAAAACTTTAACTTAATATACAAAAAATTGTTCGTTTTTCGCTAATAAATAAATTGATGGCAAAAATAGTCAATTGTCCCACTGTTATGAATACACAAATATTATCAGCTGTTAGCTCGAAATTTTTAGCCAATAGGAACAAAGTTTGCGTGACGTCATTGGTGACAAACGTCAAAAACAGAAAAGGGAAGGGGGCTGGGATGGCGTAACCTTCTATACATAAACCTTGGGAACACTGATATATTTCAACGGGTTTTTAAAATGTTTAATAGCATGTATGAAATATTTCATGACAATCATGAATTAAAAAAAAAACAATTGTGGGGGACAAACATAGAATGAAGCCGATAGAAAATAATCGCCGGCGCGGGTGTTTTTGATCTACTGCGTGATTCTTTATCAATTTGGGCAACCCGGTGGCGGCCTGAACACCGGCTCATTGTTTTTTAATCCAAACAAGTTAGTTTCAGAACCACGAATAAATATTTATAATAAAAAATTAGTAACAAGTGTTTTAATTTAGCACAGAGATGAAATATTTAATATTTAACACGTTATCTTATAGTATTACTTTTTAAATAACGGCTCAGCCGAATTTAACGGCTGCTTCTTGAAGCCGATTTCAGCCGTTTGAATCGGCGGCGGCTAGGCTTAGCTAAAATCCATTTGGTTTGAGGCGATGATGCCTCTTCAAACTCCGGGGGAAAAGCAACATAATCAAAATGATAATTTCATTGCGGCAAATAAGCAAACGAACGGCGACTAACGACAATGACGACACGACATGCAATAAAACATAATGGTTTGTTTGTGCATTATGCATTAGTGCAACAACAACGTCAATTGCATAAAAAAAATCATAACAAAAATATAACACATGTACACACCCACATACATGTATACATTTATAAAGATAAAGAAATCCTGTTTACTTCCGCTTTATATTTTTTTTCAGCTGTCATCTCTTCTTTTTTTATATCTCTAGTTCATTTCTTCTCCTTCTTATGTTGCTACTGCCCGATGCATGTAGGACAACACAGCGCTGCTACACAGTGTTACCGTTGTGACTTTTTATGGGTCTGTGACTAGTATATGTGCACTTTTTCAAACTCATCAAATTATGTATGCGACTTTTTCTAACTTTGAGAGACTTTTCCTTAATTTGTGCGACTTTTTCCTTTTTTTGTAGTAAATGCAAATATACGCATACGTATATTTTTTACATTTTATTTTAAAAGCGGCCGAGCTCACACTCCAGAAATTATTTCTAAGCTACGTTTAATAAAAAATAAATTTACCAATGTGTAAAAGCTCAAACTTGTGATTTGATGCTATCAGCACTTATTTCGTTAGATACTAAAATAGTACTCGTATACTGGATTTCAAGCAACAAGCTTGTACAAAAAAGGCTGGTTCCGAAATCGTTCACGAAAAAATTTCTAAGAAGAATCATTGGCATTACCCGTTTATTCTTGTCGATTACACTTTTGTTGTTTATTTTGTTCAATTTATGTGTAAGTACTGTTGGCATCATTGAAATTTTTTGTTTTCCTCATTCATTTTATTGCTTGAAATTTCCATTTTTGTGTTTATTTAATTTATTTTATTAAATTTATTTGTAAATCACGTGACAACATTTTAAAAAATTGCCTAAACAAAACAATTGTTATTTATGTATGTTATTTAGCATGAAATACGCAACATAGCCAGACACTTTTAAAATTTTTAACGACGTTAAACCATGTTTTGTTTTTTTTTATAGCTTTTCAGCAGCGATTTCACATTATTTTTTTTATAAGGAGTTTAACAATTTTTGCAAGGAAACATCGAACTTAGTACCAGCCTAAATACGAAATGAAGTTTTCAAAAAAAAAAATAGAAAACTGTAGAGTTCTAATCACTTTTATTTTTTTAGTGCACAAAAAACACCAGCATTATTTTTTTCAATAAATTGTTTTTTAGTTTTTTTTATGAATTCTAAGAGTTTTTTTTTAAAAATAGCGTCCACAATAAGTGCGCGACTTTTATTTAGACAAATGGCTTTTTGTGCGACTTTCTTTTAAATCTACTTTTTGTGCAACTTTTTCAAAATTTCTCTACGGTAACCCTGCATTGTCTACAAATGTTAAAGAGACGTGTGTCCAGGGCCAGGGTACATGCCCCTCTCTCTCTCGTATGATGATGAAAACATAAGAATTGCAACCAAACTAAATTTGAAAGTTGCTTCTTCTCCAGAAACTCTGTTCTCTGTGCCCACAAACAACATGAACTGGTGTTTTTTTTTGTTGTTGTAACGATTTCTGTCCTTCGCCTCGTCGTAGTACAATTTCTCTGCGAAGACGGCAAAAAGAAGAAGCAACCAAAACAACATCACGAAAAAAAGGTTGAATGAACTTTTTGACAAAGACAAAGGCAGACTAAAATGGCAAAAAAGAAATAATGATATGAAGACAATAAGAATAACAGTAGAATAGTGCCAGAGTATAGTAGAGTTGAGGTTTTTTTTTATTAATTTTCGCAGGAAGAACAGCAGATGTATTTTTTAGTTTTGAGTTTCTGTTGTTGGTATTCTCTCTTCCTTTTTTTGTAATTTGTAAAGGTTTTTGCAGAGATGGGTGTTATGTTTTAAGATATCGCACTTGCTCATCATTGCCATATAATCAGAGTATTCTTATGCTGCCAGTTTATTGAGGTTTTCGCAAAAAACTAATTTTTTAAGATTTTGAACAATTCTCTAATTGCTGTTAATATTTTGAACCACATAAACTATGAAATGAAATATGTTAGAAATTATAAGTTCAGGTATTTTTTTAATGTGCGGAAAATTCAATGTAATGTTATAGACATACATATGTATGATTCTAAATAATTAAAAAAAACATTTCTTAACCGATTATGTTGAATTGTGATAGCTTTGACTTTTAAAACGATGCAAGTGTAGCTTAATTCAAAAATATTGAATGGATTAAAAAAAAACTATTCAAATGTTGTCTATTCATCAGTCTAAAAGGCAAGGTTTTCGCTTCAAAATGCTTATTTTGATAAAAAAAAAAAATAAATGGACGTTTTTTAAGATAAAAATGTACATGATTAAAAAAATGTTTTTCAGCATCTTTAAGTAGTGTATAAACTGATGCTACACGAAGTGACTTCGCTGCTACTGTTGTATCGCAACATAGTTAAGTATGTTTTATGACACAATAATTTCGAAGCGACAATTGTGTCGCGTCGGCACTGATTTATATCTTATGAGTCAAATATGGTGATCAAAAAAAATCTAGTTTTTTGATCACCAATTTTTTATTTTTAACACCATTCAAACTTAACATAAGAAAATAAATGCAAACAATAAAATTACACGATTAATTAATTAAAAGGTCGACATCGAATGGATTTTTAAATATAATGAAGAAATTATGTTAAACAATTACAGTTTTTTGTTTAAAAGATTTGTCATTTTAGGAACGAAGAGTTTATTTCCTCATATTTTTTAAATATTTTAAGCATTTTTTAATGGCATGACATGAAAATATTGCAAAATAGTGTTAAATTCTTATTGTTGCCAAGATAAGACTTGCTGTCAAATTTGCATCTAAGATTACAAAAAAAAACGTCAGTTAGTATTAATGAGCATTGTGGAGATTATGTTAATGGACATTAACATGGATAATTCAAAAATTCTGAAAAGGGAAAATATTTTCAAAATCAAACAGGCGATTTTTTAAAAAAACGCATTTTCAAAAATGTCTTTGCGTAGCGTTTTATTGAGCTTTATAATCTGGCTTGTATGACTTGATTTAAAAAAAATATTTATTACTCAAAAAATTCGCTGTTCGAATGTACAATAAAAAACCTTTGTAAATCATCTTCTATAACGTTAATAAAAAGTTTTCACATTCCTTTTAAGTTGCGGGTATCCCATCTCCGTCAATCTTGTTCAGTAAAGTTGCTCTCATAGAAACAACTTGGATTTTATATGTTTATTCATTGTGAGGATTGTATGTTTGTGGTTGTAAATGCAACACTTTAGTATTATGAGAAATTTTTTCTTCACGGAAGCGTTTGTTATTCCAGCACTTAAACCATTGCTCTGAACGCTTTCTTTACTCGAATATAGGAAATACAAAAAAGTTTCCTTTTAAGATGAAGTCCTTTAAGGCAAAGTGGTGAGTGAGTGACTGATGGTGTGGCACATGTGCCTAAGCTGAGTTGTTTAATGTAGTGTTTTTCTTTTTGTACCTCTTCAGACACAAACCAGATCCTTTCCAACAGGTTTCTTTATTTCTTTGTTGCTTCCTAAAAGGTGCATTACTTGGCTGGTTTAGAAATAAAAGGACTTTTTTATTTTATTATGTGCTTCTGTGTGGAAGAACTTTGCGTGATGGATAATAAAAACTGTTTCAACGTACCTTTAGTAAAATAGTCCAAAGTAAAGCAAAATTAAAAAAAGGAATAAATATTTAAAATTCGTTAGATTATGCTTTCTTTTGTGGATTGAAGATGGAAATTTTCGCAAATTATGCTATCTTAGAAGGTTTACAGTTTTGAAATAAACAGTATTTTTCTGAAACCTTTGTCAACACCACTTCTTCGAGAATACTCTGAAATGACATTTAGATTTTTACTTAACTATTTTTGAGGAAAGCAATATATTTTCATTTTTTTTTAGAAAAAAAATGAGTGATTATCAAAAAATCGAAATCATAGAAAAAAGAAAAATATTTAACGATATTGAAATAGCTTTAATGATGGTTAGAAATATATATCCTATGTTTCTGTTCCAAAGATCACAAGTTAAATACGATGAAAATCCACGGATAAACTCATTCGGTTATGGATAAAATGCATCTATATAAAAAATTTCGAAAATCCGCTTCTTATATTAGCGATATATGTAAATACCTACGTCCGGTACACACCCGCCTGCACTTGACGGATTAATTACAAAAAATCAGTATTCGCTATGGGATATTTTCCAAAGAAAATATTTCTTTGAAATACTTTTTTTTTTACTTTTATGGTTAAGTTGTAAACAAGTAATCTTTCAACAAATAAAAAAAAATATTCCTTAATCCCACAACGAGCTTTTATTTAATTTTACTTTAAATATAGTAATTAGTTACAGATCATACTATTTCGTTTGTTACAATAGAAATTTACTTCTGCCAATATAATCGATCATTACGACGCAAAATATAGATGGCCTTTAAATAAATACGACTGAAATAGCAACATAGTTTGAGCATATCGTCAACTGAATATATTTATAGTTACTATAGATTTTTCATTTAAATTTTAATTCAGTCGTTTGGTTGATGTCGCAAAACTGTTTTCTACATTAAGTGCTACGGAATAAATCGATTACTTTAAATTCAATTTCTGTTGAACGATCAATATTAGCCCGTTTTGAATGTGGCTTTACCTGAATATATAGTCACAATTAAAAGTTTCATAAATTGAATTGTTGGCCATACAATTATTTCCAAATTTATTTTTACTGAATTTATCTATCTATTGACACAACCGATTATCTATTTAAAATTCGACAGGCTGCAAATTTGATTACTTTATATTTATATGTTTAAATGTCCAGAATATGTCCGGATTTAAATCAATTGAATATATCAATTGTCGCAACCAAATTCAGATAACAATTCAATAATGTGTTACGCGCATTATTTAGATACTGTAACTAAACTGTTTTCTACGCAAAGCGACTGAATAAATCGATTTTGTCAAACTATCATTCAGTTGAAAGACCATAATAATTAGTATTTTTAAGTGGCTCCAATTGTTGAGTGTATGGACAATTGCAATTTGACTGACGCCCTATTCAATTACTTTACTGAAAAATAAATTGCCTTTAACAAAAATTCGACTGAGGGACCAAAATAATATATATGTAAATTATTACAACCGAATTTTCATTCTATGTATTTCTACTCATTCGGTTGCTGCAAAGTTTTCTTTACATCAAGACTGAATTAATTTATTACTTTATATCACAACTCTCATAAAGAACGAAGCAAATTTCGGTTTTAATGTGGCTTCACCTAAAAATGTCAATTGCCACAACCGAATTATGTATATTAATTTGCAGCGAGATGCCATACTCGGCTGTGGCCTGCTGCCTTTATTCAAATGTTTATATAAACTAATAAAAAAAAACTACTCTTATCAACTATGTTTACCACATATCACCGGAAAAATACAGTCATTGCTATTTATATATTTTAATTAAGTTTTTGGCTTAACGATTTCTTGTCTCCTCGGATATCCTCTCTTGCATCTACTTTACATATTACAGGATCTGTTGAAATTTTAAAATAGAATAATTCTTGAGAAAACTAGTCTTGCTGAAACAGCGAAGATTCCTCGCCATCGCTGAAAGTGGATTGTATCTCAAACCCATAATTAAACCATTTCGTACAGTTCTATCACATTTTGTCAAAATCTGCCTTTCTTAAGCTGAGTTCAACAAAATACTCGCTAGAGCCAAGCACTTGGGTAACACGCCAGAATTTTTGACTTGTACCATTTTTAAAATTCTTCACAACAATTTTCTTAAAAAAAATCTTTCGCTTTCATCCCATAAACCCATATTAATTTATTTTTTTCTCTTCTCTTTGCAGGTAATTTTGCCCAAACTCTATCACGTACACTTTTAAATCTTCGTCGTTAAGCAGAACATTAAAATCGAACCGAGGGAAAAAACATTCTTGAAAGCAACACTTAATGACGTCCTATTGATGTAAGCAGTCGCGGCAGCAATTACTTACCAAGCATTGCTATTTAATCCATTACTCTTCATTGCCATTTATTTTCCTCCTTCATCCAGTAATGCCGGGCAATCAAAAAACACTTGAAAACTTTAACAATCCCCCACACAAAGAACATGCACGTGCGCTCTTCAAAAAAGGAAAGAACAAACTTAAATCATTTAACATGAAAAAGTTTGTTTTTTCAATGAAAAGTTCTTTTTCTTCCTTTGAAATGCAAGTTTGTAAAACACGTAAGACCTTCTCTCACGCATGAACACATGCACATAGAAAAAGGGGCAGACAGACAGGGGGCCGCTTAGATATCCCTTAAGTAATGTGTGCTACTGTTTATGTACGCGTATAATTAACTACACAGAATCGCTCTTGGGAAATTCATCGAAATTGCATGGAACTTGTCTTGGTTTTGTCTCTGTCGCAGAGCGAATTAAAAAACTTGTAATAATTTGTTATTTGTTTTTTGGAGTTCAATCACAACATTTTTAACTTTTTCAAAACAGGTACTTCTTCCAACTACTGTTTTTTATCTGTTTATCAAGTGCCAATGAACCTTGACAACGATACCACATACAGCACATTCTAGCCACTTTCAAAATAAATAATACCTACCAAACATTTTCTCAAACAAGAATAAATGCCTGAATGCTATTTGTTGTTTCTGTTTTCCACACTTTATTTTTTCTCCCCTTAACCGGAAGAGGAAATGTGTGAGTTTTTTTCGGCGGGAGAGCCCATTTTTTACAAACTACACATCAATGTTTGGAATTTTTAATGAAGTTAATTTTTTGCTTTGTATAGTTATATTATTTTTTTAATGGACTTATTGCCGATAATAAAATCTTTGGAAGAAAAAAGAAAGACGGAGACAAAAATGATTCATAAACCGGTGTATTTGGTTATTTTTTTAGAAGCGTTTAATTTGGCTGCATATACATTAGACTGGTCGCAATTTTTTTTTTTTTGAAATTTGATTGTTTGCGCTGCTTAAAATATGAGGTTTGGTGTAAGAAATCATGTCCTAATTTTTCAGATCAATCCGACGGTGCCTAGTCGTGCCTAGTTGGGCCCAAAGTTCCCCATATTATAAAAAAACATCTATTCAGTCAGATGTTTATAGTTATATTGAATAATGTGTAAGTTAATATAATGATAAAAAAATTATATATTTATTTGATTAATTTTATTGAGTTGATTAATTTATAAGAGAAGATTTGTTGTGAGAAGGATATAAATGGCGATAGTGTTCAACAACTTGGAGTAAGTACTGCTTATCTTTCTCATCGTATGTTAACGATTTATTGTAATCCGTGATGAGTTTAATTGCTCTTTCTGCTGCATCATTCACAACATTCAAATGTTGACAGACAGCTTTTCCAGCGCAATAGTCATCCCTCTGCTGCCATTGAGAAGGTTCCGATTCTAAAAATTTTGGATCTATGGCTAGTCGAGAAAAAATTTCTTTGTCCGTGGAGAAACGAAATCTGATATATCTCTTGACGCGTAAGAGAAAACTTCATCCATATTGACAACATTCCTTTTCGAAATTGTTTCATTATTTCCGTGTATGTCATTGCCGATGTCGAGTTTTTGGACCATCATCTTTTTTATTTCCAAAAACACGCTTTCATCAAAAAATGCAAGGCCAACAGTTTCTTCTGACAAATACCACAAATGGTTTCTTATTTTTTGCAATAATGCGGTCGAAACTTCTTTATCAAAATAAGACACAACGTTTTGAATGAAATCAAGATCTAGTTTTGGCGCTTCTATAGCATTCACACATCGGAACCAATAAGGAACATATATGATTGTCAAAAATAAGCAAATGCTCCGAAGACTTTTCAATTCCGTATCTGTCAATTTGAACTGTTCGCGAAATAGAAATATTTTGTAACAATAAATGCACTTTGCCATGAATCGTGCATGCGATGTAGCACCAGGCAAACGAAATTGTGAAAAATCTGGTACACGCTCCCCAATAAAATGGAGTGTTAACTCAAGCAACTCTTTATAATCTGCACGCACGTAATGGAGCTTTAACGCATTTATACAAAAATTCTTCAAATAATCTACGTGCGATGTTGTTAAAACTCGTACCACTTCTTCGTCCAAAATTCCACTCTTGAATGTGCTAGATTCAATGTGTTTCCAATACTTGGCAAATCTGTTGAAGAGAAGAACTTCTGGCCCGGATGTTTTCCCAAAATTCATGTCAAATACAGATTTGACCAACAATTCACTTATATGGTGGCGACATGGAAGAAAAAGTAGTTTTCGTCCTAATTTTTGTTCAAGCAAATATGCAGCGCCATTATGAACCCCAGTGTTAGTGGCTGTGGTATTAAAAGACACTATTTCTACTAATGCATCAAGTGACCATTGTTGCAAAAAATTGTAGGTGACGTCTGCTATATTTGCCCCAGAAGAATTTTCTATTTTGGGTATGCCGAGCAGTTTTTCCATACGTTCACTTGTCACAACGAGAGCCAGTCGATCTTTCTTTTCTGTACCCTTTATTTCTGGAAGGAGTTTCCCATCCCAATGAAGGACAAATACTTCAGGAATCTGCAATAAACAGTTTTAAAATAATATATAAAGCTTAATATAAAATCATCTATGATACTTACATTGAAATCATCGATAATCTGCTTAGCTTGTCTTCTACGATATTCTCTTCGCATTAAATTAAGCGTGGTACGATTTAATACAAGATTTTCTAATTTGATAGGTGTAACAGCAGGGAAAACATCTTGTACTTTATTCAGAATTGCATTAGCTGTTGCAGAAACAATATGCATAGCATCTCTTGTCGAAAGCTTGCATTTGTCCATGCTTGCTAGCATTCTGTCGTCAATAAAATTCACAGTACCGTATAATATTGTTTGTGATATATCTTTTTCTTGGATATCATTTATATTGTCTGAGACGTTTTCGGAGTCCGGAGAATCATTTCTTATTTCGGCTTCTATGTTATCTTCAACACTCATGGTTAATGCAGCTATTTTATTCATAAGAGAATTTTTTTTTATAAAATCTATATTAATATAATAGCTTGTGAGTTAAATACCTTGAGCTTTATGTTTTTCAACACGCTTTTTTTCTTCTTCCAATAGTTTATCTTTACGTTTTTGTTTTTGCGTTAAAATTCTATCAACACCATACATTGTTCCTGGGCGACCTCTCTTCCTCTGAAGCACTAGAAAATCTTTGTCTTCCTGTATTTTCATTATCTCTAGAGCATTTGGAGCTGCAAAAATTACAATTTTTTTGAATATTTCTCCAGTTTTCATAAATTTTCCTCAATTTATGCACACAATTAGTTAGTTATGCACAATTAGTTAGAACAAGCAAAGTAGTTGTCAAGCAGAGTAGAAAATCGTCGATATAATTTCTTAGTATGTCCGGATGTTTGTATGTATGTCCTATTCTTTCCGCAACTTTATAAAGCCATCTGATGACATAGGAAGCTGAAATTTGGCATACTTAAAGTACTTTCTCTGCGGATGATCGTAACGAAGTCAGAGTTTTGATTTTCGGTCTACGGGGCCAGCTTTTCAACTAGTATAACTATAAAGAGCTGACTGAATAGACGGTTTTTTATAATATGGGGAACTTTGGGCCCAACTAGGCACCGTCGGATTGATCTGAAAAATTAGGACATGCTTTCTTACACCAAACCTCATCTTTTAAGCAGCTTAAACAATTAAATTAAAAAAAAAAAATCCCATACAAGATGCGACCAGTCTAATATACATGCCTCTCTAACTTACACCGACTTTAGACTTTGGACTTTAAGTAATCCCAAAGAAAAATGTCTAAAGGTGTGATATCACTCGATTTGTCCATAACGTGAAATTAGATACTTTTGCGAAATGACCTCTCAATAGATCCATTGTTTGAGCAGCTGTATGGCAAGTCGTACAAATGTTTGTAGCACAAATTGTGACATCCAGAAATTTAACCCTGGATTATCACAACGGTGTTGCACCAGATCTGAAGAAAATTGCTAAGGCTAAGTGATTTATTTCTTTTGAGTATCATGTTTTCTTAATAAAATAACCCATTTGCATTTTACCGGATCTGGAGGCCAGGTGTGTTGACGTATGGGTGCCTGATTTTTTTCAATTTATAGTAGACAACTCGGTATTCGGTAAAATTAAGAATTTTTAATTTGTACCGTTTTCTTGTGTTTGACAGCACTTTTCCGGAGCATTTTTCGAAAAAAAAATCTTCGATTTTTGCCCGCAAAAAAACAAAAGATAAAAAAAATCCTGCTAAATGGTTTAATTTAGCCCAATCTTTCCTTTTTTCGATTAAAAATTACCGCGATATCGCTCACCTGGCCCACGCTAAAATTATGTATGTATCAACACTTTCTTGGGTATTTAAATACCCATTAGTCAGGAATGGGTTAAGGCACTTGTTTTGACTGTTGTAGTCAAAACAAGCGACCAATTTTAAATATAAATGTATAGTTAAATGAAAAATAAATTTATAGCTCGTACTAGTTGACCCTTGTGTCAAAAAAAGACTAAAATAGTTGAAATGATAAATTAATTTTAAATTAAAATATTTTTATTAATATACTTCCATTTTTGTTGTAAATCAATAGTTGAGGGTTAATAAATTTCAGTCTGAACTTCATAATGTTTTAACTTGATTATTTGTTGCCTTGGTTTATTTGAATCGATATTCTTAGAAGTTTTCGATTTTGGAAAAAACGACTGTCACTCAATATACCGCACAATAAAAATCGCCTCAAATTTTCGCCGTCGCTAAATTTTTTTGGTCGTCTTAGGTCTCTAGCTAGGGTGCTATTTTCCTTGTGCCAATATTCAAATATTTAAATGAGGATAAATTTAAAATATGACAAATTCTGTAAAAAAAAAACAAAAATATTATTTTAAAATTTATAAGAAGAAAAATAAATAGGTTATATCGTAAGTTAATAGGTTATATCGTTATTAATGATCACCAATGTTTTGTCCATTATGGCCAATGGTTAATTTTTAATAATTAACTTGGATTTTGTTCTCAAACTATACAAAGCCATGTGCCCAAAACACGTAACATTTGCATTTTTCTGAGTTTTTTCTTTCGATTGTATTATTCAAATTTAATTTATTAACTAACTTTGCATTCCGCAGATGCACTGCATAAACCGAAATTATTTAATCAATCAATTTCATAAAAAGTTTTGATTAATCGTTTAATTCTGTAGTTAGTCGTTGTGGTACTCGTGATGATGATGGTCGTGTTGGTGATGGCAAAGATGATTAATCACTCCCATAGTTTAATTATCCTCAACATGCAATATAAAAATAACGGCCTAAAATATGTACTCATTAATTTTGCACGGACTTTTTATTCTTTTTGCTCTTTAATTTTTATTTAAATTTTTTTTGATTGCATAATTCTACAGCATTGTAAAAAGATAGTCTTTTGATTCGGGGGGTTTTCTTTTCTTGTTTGTAGGCTGCAATAAAAAAATATTCGCACCCAATTATGAGCGAAACAAATATGTTAATAAATCACGAATATTTTGCTACTCTTTTTTTCATTATTTTTGTGTAATGCCACATTATTGTGGCAGTTTTTTTGTGCCCGTCTATGCATTGGCAATCATATGCACCATTAATCTACACTTTGTTTGGAATTTATTTCATTTGTTTGTCTGTCCGCTTGTCTCTTAGCAACTGGTTATCTCAAGATCTCCTCCACTAACGGCTAACACTACCATAACCATTTCCCACCATCACAAGAGCACCCCTGACAAATACTAGACCACCACTAGCCAAAGCAGCCCAGAAAAACTAACAAAACTAACTTTTGAAATCGCAACGCACTGCTCAGCTCAACTCAGCTTGCCGGCAGCGCGCACACCCACCTCAAAACAAACCCAAAATTTTGTTCAAGTGACTTTAGTGTGTTTTTCGGTTTGGTTTTTTTTTCGTTATCCATTCATAACCAGCCATGCTAAACCGGACCCGACCAGCAGAGAGACCAACAGACAGACGGCTTTCAGATGCTTACAATTTGTTTGTAATAGATTTTGCAATCAGCGCTTATTTCACTTTACAGCTAAATACCAAATAAACGAGAAGTCGAGAAATTTGGATTACTTGAAACTATTTCTTAAAGGGACCCCCACCGTTCCTTCCCCGCCGCAAAGAAAATATACCTGTAACAATATCGCAATAGCTTTGGGGTCTCACAACCGATAACAATGAAATGCTCTCTTAGTATTCCAACGGCCCAGAGTGGCGTTGACTGGCGGACGGACAGACTTTCGGCTGGCCTGGCTAACAGACCAACCTGGTTTTTTTGTGAAGTGCCCTCCTCGAAATGATTTGTAATCCACTTGTTGTTACTCATTTTGTTGTTGTTTATTTTGTTCCATAATCCATATTTTTATACTTTTTTCATATTTCCCTCTTGTTTTATTTTTGTTTCTGTTTTTTTGCTCTAAAAAACATAAATATGACAACAAGTGGTTATTGTTGTTTTGCTTAACTTCGTTCATACATATATATTTTCTTGTTTTACTTAATTTTTTGTGATTATACTCTTCTTCTTTTTTCTTATCTTACACATTATTATTTATGTTACACATAATTATTTATTATTTTGTATGTACATATGTGTCTTTTTGTTGGGTGTATCTTCACTTTTTCATCTTCCCCCGCTATCGTTGCAATTACATTCACTTAAAACGTGTTGGTAATCCTTTACTTTTTTCTCAATGCTGGTTCACTCAGACAAAATTGTCTGTACCTGAATAAAAGGGATTTTCATTCAGGGATTAAAAAAAATAAAATTTTGATACAGAGTTTTAGGGTCTTTACAAGATTGTGCTAAATCTGTACAAGTGTTGTTGAAATTTTTCACACAAAAGTTGTATGATAATACTACAACTTTTGTAGATACATATTTTTTTGAGGTATGCTATGGGCTAAGCTGTTTGATAGTCGTTTAAGAAAAAAAATGATTATTTTTGTAACGGGCTTCGAATAATCTTATTTCAGATCCGACTCACTGCCGTCAATTCGGGCCTACTACGAGTTGAGGCTTCTAAACCTGCCAGATATCAACTGAGCCAATACCAATCTGGTTTGACGTGGTTGCCTCTCCTCCTCTAGGTCTACCTCTGGCGAATGGCCTTAAAGCACACCAATAACTCTGAAGAGGTTGAGAGCTTCTGGGATTTTATTAAAGTGAATGCCAGTCAGATGTGTCTAATTGTAGCCAGGACCGACCTGCCTCTGTAGGTTATGAAGGTCGCTCCTGACACACCGGATTGGGTGAAGCCAATCCGTAAGGTGGTGCACCGGCTGATCCCTTCTGTAACACCACACCAGGTACTGTCTCGACAACATAAAGTTGTGTCAACGCGCGGGCATAAAGAAACACCCTGTCGCAGTTCTCAGGGCGGCGTTCAGGTCGGTCTGGATGTTTCTCTGGCACAATCTGATTTAACTTGTACCTTCGTTTCAGTTAGACAACAAAAACCTATAAATAAGCATGGAAGAAGTAATAACATGGCTTAGGGGACCAATAATATTAAGAAATAAGGACGAATTTAGGGAAACATTCAGTACTCATAGTATTCTATTTTGAAATGGATTTTCTAGTATTTGGTAGACCTAATGCCAACAAGTTGCAAAGATTAAACAACTTACTATGTATTAGCTCTTAAGCCTATATTTTACAGACAGTTTTTGTTTTTCAAAATTACCCTATTGTCCGTTCAAAATCTACGGGTCTGATAAATTGTGTTTTTTTTATTTTTTTTTTGCTTGTTTATAACACAAATATATAAAATAAATAACAAAGTGTAATTAAATAACAAACATTTGACTGACAAACAATACTTGTTTTTTTGCTTCTTCCAAAAAACTTTAAGTGACTCTATTTTTTTGCCCGTTACTGTGTTTACAAACCCAACAAAAATTATTCGGAAAGTCGCTAACAGTAATAATGTTTTACCCAGAAACGTGTGCTGATGTGAGTTTAAATGCGCAAGCGACGTTAAGCGATAGATACGACGGAGTCACTATCGCTTACAAAGTTACAATTACTTTAAGTAAATTTTCTTTGTGTTGTGATTATTGTAGTGCAGTTTGGAATACACAAATGATGCGCATTAAGGTGGAAGATTTCTTGACATAATTAATCATAATAGATCGGTACCACTCTGGCCTTCTGTTACAAAAAAACAGTTTTTGTTTAAAATGTTTTGTCTTAATTTTCTTTTGGGTTTCTCAATTTAAATTTGTAGTTTTTGCTCAATTTTTAAACTATTTTTTATCTTTAATTTGTAATTTCTCAATTTATTTTTTTATCAATTCCAATTGAAAATTGTGCTTACTGGGTGGAAAAATGGCCAATAAAAAATATGAGAAATTTATACCAGGATATGAAACTGAGTTGTTTGTATGATAGTCATCACACCACGCTGGTCCATATATTAATGCATAAAGATGTAGTGGTCTAAGACCTACTTTATATAAAATTAGCTATTTATCTTTTAGCAATATACATGTAATTTTCCATACACGAAAAAAAGTATGGTTGGGGTAATAATACTCGAAGAGCATCATACTATTGCTGAGAATATGGTTGTGTCACAATAATATTATTATCCTCATAACAAAAGTATGATTCACACACAACCATTCTTTGATCCCTACAAGCATATTATGATTCACACTGAACCTATTATAATTAACACTGAACCATTTTATGATTCACACTAAACCATATTATAATTCCCACAATAGTATTATGATTCACACTCAACCATGCTATGATTCCCGCAACCCTATTATAATCCTCGCAACCATAGTATGTTTCACATACAAGCATAGTATGATTGTCATAACCATAGCATGGTTTACACGCAACCATAATATGATCCCCAAAAGTATTTATTATGATTGGGTTTTGTTGTTATTCAACAATAGATTTTTGTTAAGAAAATTATTTAAAAATACATTAAAATCTAATTAACAGGACTAATTGAAACTGAAAATATTTCAGTTCTACAAATTGAAAGCAGTTTTAATTTACAGATAAAAGGGTAGTAGAATGGCAATGCATTTGGTAGTACAATATACCTCGTAATGGAAATTGGAATAAGCAGTACTTGCTTTCAAGATTTTTCGGTAATTTACCCAGTAAGAGCATTGTGTTTGACAACAAATAATTAACCTCTTCCAGATGGGAAACTTTTTGACATTTCCACATATGGTTCACTTTGGAAATTTTTTAAAAAAAAATATATGAACAAATCAAGTCTAGGGGTAACCTTTCTTGCATTTCTTTGGAAACGTTTTTTAAACTATGCTAAAGAAATGTCTAGTGGTAGACTTTTTAAAAACTTTAAATAGTTAAAATAAAATAGTTTTCACACTTACTCCTGCCTTCGCATATACTTATATAAATAAGTACACCATATTTTTGTCTGCGAAAAATTTAAATTTGTTGCAGTCATACCGAATTGAATGAATATTTTTCTTTGCTCTTCGATTCTGTTCAACAGCAACCACAATTCAGCAACAGTGTTGAATGATGCGGTTTTATTTATGTTGCTCTATGCAACATTGTTCGCTTAACAAGCGTACAAACACTGCGCATTTACTGTACATTAAGTATTGTTGTCAAGTGAAAAAAGAAAATCTACCACACACCTTGCCCCGAACTCATCTTAATGAGAAAACAGCAAAATCGTCTCCTCTCAAATTTCAATGTCTCTTGCCACTTTAGATAAAGTTTTGATTTTTTTTATTTAAAACCCCTACCAAACATTTAGAAACTCGTAAATAGAAACCTTGAATTTGAAAATGAATATATATTCCAACAAACTAACAAATTTTTTCATTTATATACTTACAATTCATACTCGTATTTCGCGTACAATTTTGAGTGAATGTGTCTGGATTGACAGGCAGACAGACAGTCGTGGCGCGGCAGGAATCCTTTGGTCAAAAGCTATTAACATCTTTGTTAACACCTTTATAACGGATTCAGTGACACATATTCAGACTGGCGGGACAGACATATTAAAAATGATAACACAGAATTGGGTATTACATTTCAAACAGACAGTCAAACCGGAGTACGGTGATGAGTGGTGAAATTTTGAACAATGCGGAAATGTTGCTGAATTCAACACAGAATTGTTATGTTCTTTTGTATTTAATTGTCAACATTGTCGGATTTAAACATTGCTTGTTTGGCTCAAAATTAGGTTTGTTGTTTTTGGAAAAATGAGGCTAAAGTATTTATTTATTTTTTTCATTGACAGGTAGTAAAATCATTGCTTTAATTTTTGTATTCTTTTTAATTTATAAATAAGGTTTTATTCCTAATTATGTAATTTAAGTCTCTTGCTGCTAAAAATGAAAACTTGTTAGGGTTTAGTTTTTACGAAATTTTTGCCCTGTTTTTGAGTCGTACAACGATTTTGTTTTAGAATTTAAAACAATATATTGATAGTGTTAAATTAAAACACCCTTCAGCAAATAAGTTAATTGCTTTTCTACAAACTCTCGATTTACTTTTACGTTTGAGGCTAAACATCAGCAAGATTTTATCTCAGGACATTCCGGTTAAAATGCAAGTACTCTTGACATTACACCATCCGCCATCGTAGCAGCATCTTATTATCTTATTTGTATAGATGGATCCCAATAAAAGCTCATGCAAAGTACAAGAACAAGAGAGAGAGAGTGAAAAAGAAAGAGAATATGTTTTAAATCGAAATACAAAAATTGTAAAATGAGGCAGAGATATAATTTATTGTTATTTACGAGGGTTGCTATTTATATAGGGTGATCCATCTAGAGGTATTTTTTGCAGAACAAAAAAAAATATAAAAATTGAAATCAAGTGTGTCTTTATTGGTACTTTGAAAGGACAATTTATGTCATTTATTTTTTGAATATAATTTCCTTCAAAGGTTGGCCGCAACTACGCCTCAGGGTTTCCACTCTGCGGGTCCAATTTTGGATGACTCGTTCGAGCATTTCGACCGGTATGGCTTTAATGACACGCGAAATGTTGGCATCCAAAACCTAAATCGTAGCTGGTTTGTCAGCATAGACTATGGACTTTACGTAACCCCAAAGAAAAATGTCTAAAGGTGTGATATCACTCGATCTATTCGGCCAACTCACCTGTCCAAAACGTGAAATTAGCTGCTTTTCGAAATGACCTCTCAATAGATCCATTGTATGAGCAGCTGTATGGCAAGTGGTACCGTCCGGTTGAAACCAAGTGTCGTCAAGATTACGGGCTTCAATTTCAGGCAGCATAAATATCGATAGCATGGCGCGATAGCGAGCACCATTCACGGTTACGTTCCGGCCATCATCATTTTTGAAAAAATATGCACCGATGATTCCACCAGCTTCTAAACCGCACCAAACCGTGGTTTTCTCTGGGTATAATGGCACCTCTTGAACCTTCTTCTTGTTGCTCTTCAGCCCAAATGCGGCAATTTTGACTTTGCCGTTGAGCCAGAAATGGGCCTCGTCACTGAACAAAATTTTGGTCGAAAACAGCGGATCTTCTGTTTTCTGTTTCCATAATGCAAAGTTGCCAACATTTGAAGGTAATTATTTTCAAAAAAATAAATGCCATAAAATGTATATTAGGTAGATTACGTATTTATTTAGAAAAGATATACGAATTCTCAGTGACCCTGTTAATCAAATTTTGTTAGTTTGATAAAAGCCAACCGCGTCGGTCATCTAAACTCTGTCAGAATTCCTGTTGAATTATTCTCTATCTGTTTACTTAATTAATATAAAGAAAAATCTGACAATTTGACGAAAATTGGATCCGATTTCACTCACCCCTTAGTTACAAATTAACGTGAAAAATTTAAAAATCCTGGGCAACATTCCAAACATCGCGATGCATCGTACCACGGCACAGAAAAAGCAGGATAAAATAAATTCACCCAAGTAATTGGGGCAATCGGTTGGTTAAACTACATCGTCTACACCGAATCCAATGGCACTTACCGTTTTTCTAGATTAGCTCTTAAAAAAAAATTAGCGAGATGAGATTTTAGTTTTTATAATAACCAGACAAAACTTGGTACATATGTATGTCCTTTGGAAGTAGATTAAAAGCGATTTCTTGAAAAAACTTCCATTTTTGTTCGCTAGGCGAGAGTCATTATATGAAATTAATAGAAGTGCTTCTTATAAAGAGTTTAGTTTCATTTTAACAACTGTAGACGAGCTTTTGCATTAATATCGTTCAGGAGTCTAAAATGCTGACAAGTGAAAAAAAAGTTATGAGATTCTAATAATTTTATACAGGGTGGAGCGCTGTAATTTGCTTTTTTGGAAATGAAATAAAAAAAGTGAACCTTAGAAAAAATTATTTTATACTTTAGTTATACTGAACAGTTAGGGAATTTTTAAATTACATGGTTTTAAATAGTATATCTGCCAAATGTCGACCTTCGCTATCCACACACTGCTGCATACGTTTTCTAAAATTTCCATGAACTCTAACAAGCATGTCGACTGGTATTCTGCCAATTTCAGCCTCAATGTTGTTAGTTAGCTCTTTCAAGGTATTGGGACGGTTGATATACACCTTCGACTTCAGATAACCCCAAAGAAAAAAAAATCATGGGGCTAAGTCTGGTGAGCGTTCACATCACCCCTCAAAGAGATAAGCCCTCAAGGAAACATTTGCCTCAAACTATTCATGGTAACCCTCGCTGTGTGTGCATTGGCACCATCCTGTTGGAACCATATATCCTCTAATTGCATTGCCTCAAGAGCCGGCTGAAAAGAATCCAGGAAATGCCAAGAGCAAGTGATTGCTTCCGAGCAGAGCGTTTCGGAAATTTGCAGTATGCTGCTCTTACTCTCTCGATATTTTGTGATGTTGTAATCCTTCTCTCAGGTCCCCTTTGACACATGACACATTCCCTGCTGTTATCAATGAAGTTACCCAATTTACAATTGATTGCCGTCCAGGAACACTTCCGTGTGGGGGAACAGCGAATCGTAACCAAAAAGCACGCTGCATTGCAATGATCGAGTGCGCATTTGAAAAATACGCCTCAACACAAATTGACCTCTCCTCACGTGTCCAATGCATGATGGCAACTGAAAAGCAGAGGAATACAAATCTCCCGTCAGCCACTATAAGCCACGCACACTCTCTTCGACCAACAGTGCCGCCACAGCCTGCAGTGCAAAAAAGCAAATTAACGCGCTCCACCCAGTATATGTGGCCATAGCTTAGGTATTCGCCCATAGAGTTTTTTTTTTAAATTTCCTTGTTTACTTCTCCACAATAAACTTGAATGCAGCATCCAAACACAAAAGACATTCAAAAAACCATAGAACATGTATTATTTATTTTTAAAGTGCAATATTCTTCTTTTTTGTTGTTTTCTGTAAACTAGTGTTACCTTTGGCACATTGTGTATTAATAAAATTCCAATGGAATTCATTAAATTCCTTCACTACAGCTGTTGCTGTATTAAGATACGTACTAGAAAATATTTACATCTGTTTTCAGTGTGTTTTGTTGGTTGTAGTTCATTATGTGGCATTCTTACACAGAAACTTATTGTTATTGCTTTTATAATTAGATTGCTATTAACATTTCTACCTAGCAGGGGTAATATGGAAAATATAAACCCAACCGCGCCCGCCTCTACTAGTGACAATGAAATTAAAAATAAATTTGTAATACATTTGCGGTTTTGGGGCGCTTAACGTTCTGAAACACCAGAGACAAAAGTAAATGACCTCATTACAAATATATCGAATTGCAGGGTTTAACGTTTCTGTTTTTTTTATTTTCTACTTAGCATCTAGAGTAAACCTCTTCGCCATTTTAACAATAGAAAACGTTACTCAAAGAGACGAGAGTGTGTTGCCATATGTCTACTTTTAGGCTATCTTCGAATATCTTTCAAATTTAAATTGTATGTATGAATTCAAAATGTTTGCCATTTTTGGCTTGTTGGGTATACATTTCTGATTATACAAAATATCAATCAAAAATCCAAGCTACGATTTCAATCTCTGATTAGCTACAGAGAAGCACTTGGAAACTTCAAAGAATTCTTTTCGCAAATCATGACCATGTTTAGTTACGCTGCGATGACATTAAATGTTCGAACAATACAGAAAACATGTAAAGTTAACACATTTAAATTGTATTGAAATCAGAGGAAGGAAAAAATCCAATCAATGACTAGATATGTACGTGTATGTGTGTGTTTTTATTTTCATAAAATATACTAAAAATCTCCGACTTAGAGGCCGAATGACCGTATCTTAGCTACGAGTATTAAACATATTAAAAATTTAAATATCTTTTATCATTCGTATCTCTCACATGCACGAATACGATTTAATTTTGTTGTAAGATTTTAGTTTTTGTTTTTCATACGATATCGAGCCAAATAAAATCAATGGCATTTAAATCTGGCCATTTATGGTTAAGAGTTTATTTGTATGTAAAATCAAAAAAAAAGAACTGAGATTATATATTTGCTGGTGCTTTTAATGATTTCTTTTAATGGAAAAACGTGCTAAAATGTGTTTTATAATCACTGTCCAATCTCCAGGTGAATTGAGTATGTACTTTTATTCTGCTTTTGCTGATATATACTCGTGGGTGGGTGTGGACAGTTTTCAGTGTAGCAAAAAAAAAACCTAACAACCCACATATTGACGGATTATTTTTATATACAAATGTATGTGTCGTATGTTTTAATTTAAAACACTACAGAACATTTTGATATTCAAATCTTGATATAAAATAAAACACAAATCTCCAGTTACCAAAATTAGGGAATTCAAAATTAAAACGAAACAGCTCAACATACTTATATATTCCAGCACTTATACATTATAAAGGTGTTATGATCAGTTATCACCTATTGACACATCATATATTCCATTAAGTCGCACTTCTCGTCAATCAGTGAGCTGTATGTACAACTCATTATTCGATTACTTACTGACCCAACCACCTTTTTAATACCGCCTCCGAATGGTTTCTAAATTGTTAAAAGAAATAGTCACCGAAATGTACGAGGTGGAGAAACCCGCCGTTGAATATTTTCCACCGGTGACAACCCGGGCTTACTTGCGCGATAATACAAAAAGACTGAATAAACAACATATCTCTTGAAATTATATATTTATGTCTATACCGGAGATCGGAGACCCTGTAAAGTATAAACATTATTGACCAACGTAAAATTTAAGACGATCACGACCAAACGAACCAACCTATGATTTTTAGAGTATGCGTTTGCGGCCTGGGGGAAAAAGTTCCCTTTAATGGGACCAAAGGTACCTCAATAAAATATTCTTTTTTTTTGAGTATTTTCCTAACAAATCACAATTTTTTATGGACATAAAACTCAAATATATTTCAAGCTAATTTTGCTACTAATCAAAATATATAAGTACAGTAATTTTAAAGTTTTGGCTGATATTATGGATGGGCGCATGGTCCAAAAACGGACCATTTTTTGTCAGTTTTGGTGTAGGGATGGTGGAGGGTATATAAGGTTTAAACTGGTCAAATTTAAATAGTCAATTTTAGTTGTTTTTCCGTTAATATTTTATGCAAATTTTTACGAAGTCTCGCATTTCACTCTTAAAATTAAATAGTATCGAACTTAAGAACAATCTTAGTCATAAATTGGTATCTACAAACTCTAAGTGTTGTCTGGCACCATCTGACATTTCCATTGGAGAGCTTGACCTTTTTAACATAAACGTACTCAGAACGTTTTGACGTACGACCATCATTTGTGTTGTTTACAGTGACTTGAAAAAATCAATTTGGCAAAAAAATGGAATTAACTCGTGAACATTTTCGTACAATCATTTTTCACAACTTTCGACGTGGATTATCACGACAAGAGTGCATCTATGAATTTAAATCTTTGTATGGCGATGAAGCACCATCCTATAGTTTTTTGACAAACTGGTTTAATTAATTCAATCGTCGCCGACACTCGCTCAAAGACGAAAGTCGTCCAAAAACGGCCGTTGTGCCAGAGAACATGGAAGCCGTACGTGAACTGATAATGCAAGATCTTTATGTGGCATACCGTGAGATAGAGGCATCCTTGGGCATTTCTTCCACCAACATACATTCGATAATGCATGAACACCTGGACGTAAAAAAGGTTTGTTCTCGTTGGATCCCGCACAATTTGACACTTGCTCGTGTCGATTGGTGCAGAGAAATTTTGAAATAATACGATCGCGGTGCTTCAAAAGACGTTTGTGTACAATGACAATGCGAGCTCTCACACATCGGATCAAACCAGCGCCTTTTTGACCGGGCAAAACGTCAAATTGATGGGTTATCCGCCGTACAGCCCTGACTTGATACCCTATGACTTCTTTTTATTCCCGCACATCGAGAACAAAAATGCGAGGTCATCGATTTTCGTCGCCGGAAGATGCTGTTGAAGCGTTCAAAAACCATGTTTTGGAGGTGTCTCAAAAACCATGTTTTGGAGGTGTCTCAATCGGTGTGGAAAAAGTGCTTCGACAATTGGTTTGAGCGCATGCAAAAGTGTATAAATCATGCTGGAGAATACTTTGAAAAACAATAAAAACCATTTTTGATGATAAATATTCGCATTTTCATTATTAGGCCAGAAATATATATAGCAGCCCTCGTGTTATGAACCACAACAGTTTCAAGAGCATGAAAATATTAACGCATGGTTTTCTTATATGTGACGCGCAAAATAGAAAGGGACCTAAGGTTAAAAACCAGTTTTGTTCAGGAAAGCCATTTTAAAGATTAGGTCCCTTTCTATTTGCGCTTAGAATTGTCGACTTCACTTTCATAAAACGCGCATATCTCTGGAAGAAAAAAAATGAAAATTGATTTTTTTACCCTTAGGTCCCTTTCTCTATGCGCTGTCACATGTATACCTGTGTTTAGGCATTTGTTTGGTTTTTATTTCACCACTATTGGGGTAATTTATGCAGCTGAAATCAGAAATTCGTGACCTTCGGAAAGGTACGTTCGGCGAAAGTACTCCCAGCTGACGCAGCTGGAGCCCAAAACTTTACAAAGGATTATTCTCTTGAAAATGCTTAACACAATTTCATCCACTTTTTAGTATGAGTGTATTGCTAAATGTAATCTTGTCTTAAGAGATGGTTGGGTTGACAATATTGGTAGAGGATCATACTATTGTTTGGTATATGGTTATGGCACAACAATACTATGATCCTCACAACAATAGTATGATTCACACATAACCATACTATGATCACCACAACCAAAGTATGATTCACACTCAACCATACTATGATCTCCACAACCATACTATTCTCCTCACAACAATTGTATGATTCACACATAACTATACTATTATCTCCACAACCATATTATGATCCTCACAACTATAGTACGTTTCTCAAACAACCATTGTATGATCTTCACAACCATAGCATGATTCACACGCAACCATGCTATTATGCCTACATCCATATTTTGATTCACTCCCCAAAATTATTTATTGATCCCCAAAATTATTTATTGGGATTGGGTAATGTTGTTATTCAAAAATGGAGATTTGTATCAAGCAGGTTATATTAAATTGCATTACAATAAGTTTATATCCAGAATTAAGGCCATGTTTTTATTAAACATTTCAAAAATATATATTCCAACGGCAGTTGGAAATACTTTTAGCTCCCAGCAGGGGTGAATACTACTTCACCATCCGTAGATCACAAGAAACGAATGTGATTAAACCATGATCAATGGCTATATACTTAAGTGCAGGCAGATTTTAAAAAAACAAGAACCATTCGGTATTAGAGTATTTCGCCGAACAAAGTAAAGACAATAAAAATCCCTCGAACTACCTTTCGATTGTTGTAGTTTTTTTTAATGGACAACAACCATTCACTGTATCGTGTGTATGTGTTTTTTTGTATATGAAAAAAACATACGCACACACATACATGTATGCTTTATACAGGGTGGCCCAAATGAGACCTAGTGATGTTAAACACGTATAACTCTGGTTTTTTTTAAATGATTTATTTTTATAATTTAAATACATTTTATGGAAATTTAACGTGACTATGTGTGAAATACGACATCAGACAAATGACCACCATTTTGCTCGACACAGACATTGGCTCTTTTTAGCGCATTTTGCATTACACGGCGTAAAGTTTCTGGTTGCAGGCGCTGTATTTCGTCTCGAATATTCTGCTTGAGCTGTCCAAGTGTCTGTGGTTTGTTAACATACACTTTGTCTTTTAAATATGCCCATAAAATAAAATCGGACGCAGTTAAATCTGTTGAACGAGGAGGCCAAGGGAAATCTGAATTTTTTGAAATTATGCGTTCACCAAAAATTTCACGCAGCATGTGCATAGTTTGCCTAGCAGTATGTGCAGTGGCTCCAACTTGTTGAAATCACAAATTAGGTTGTTGCTCCACTATTGGCCGCAAAAAGTTGTCGTTCATTGTTCTGTAAGAAGCCCCGTAGACCGTTTCTGGCGTTTCATCCTCATGCTCAAAGAAATATGGGCCGATGATTTTTGTAGCCATAACACCGCACCAAACAGTGCATCTGATTGGATGTAACTGATGCTGATGTATTGCCAACTGCAACCCAGTTCCTCAAAACGGCGAACTAAACTTGTAATCGTTGAAGATGTGGGCGCTGATCTTACGTTAAAAAAACGGCGATAATTTCGCTGCGTCAGAACAATTAATCGTTGAGAAGAATAATACAAATCGATCATTTTAGTGCGTTGTTGTGTACTGTACGTATTCATTTTAAATTTCCAAGAGTTCAGTTATAATCTGCAAAAAGAAAAAATAAATTATGTTAAAAAATAAAAAAGTTATTTGTGTTTCACATCAGCTGGTCTTATTTGGGCCACCCTGTAAAACCTGTTTTGTTATGTTCATACTACTGTATGATTGTCGTAATCATATTTTTGTTAACGTAAATTTTAAACAACAATACTTTTGTAGCACCAACCATTTTTATATGGTTTGCTACAACCACATTTTTATTTCTAACTTTGGCAATAATACTATTGTTACATTTCAACAATAGTAACATTGTCACAATCATACTGTTGTCAAAATGAAATTCATAAAACAACACTATGGTTGCGACGAACATTCTTTTATTGTAGAGAACGTAGTATTGTTGTGGCGACCATAGTGTAATTATATCTTTTCTCTGCGTGTAAGCTGTTAATGAATTCCAAAATATAACCTATTTTTCAATACAATCCCTTGTTATATTTCGTTACTTTCTCATAATCACAAATGCCTTTCCTACTGTGCATATACATTTATAGATAAGCTTTTACTTTGTTTATGGAATTATTAAACCGTCGCTGGAAAACTGTAGTTTGGGGCTCAATCTACGTGCGTCAACTACTGGTCTCTTCACAGAATGCGTATTGAATGACCTTTCTTGATATTTTTGACTTTCAAACTAAAATAAGTTTCCCAAATTATCATACCTGTTCGATGTTACCCCTTCTTTATCACATGTATTTTAAATAGTGAGGTAGTACCTTTTTCAGAATACGATTATACACATTCAAAAACGACCCAAGCGAACGAGTGATTAATTCATAGTAAAACATTAACCTTTTGATTTTCGCAAAACCTGGTGTTTTGCTATGACTTTGTGTGGTTATTCTAGAATTTGAGCACCATAACTCTTTCAACACCCACTCGCTGGATGAATGAATGATTCCGTTGTCGGTGCGCCGAAGCAACATCTTGGTCATGTCTAAACTTACCAAGTTACGTAACGTGCTGATGATAATTTTTGATAACAGAAAAAAAATACTAGAAGTCGAAGAGGAAAACCGAACAGCAACATCATCATCTCCATCATGTTGTAGTGGCAACAGCGACAGCATTACTTATTAGTAGACCTTGTCCAATTAGAGGTGGAAAAAAGATACCCCTACCCAAAATAAAACGAAGTGAAGAAGAAGAAAATAGTAAAGTACAAGACGACTTATCAAGAAACTCTTATAGTCAGTCACCTTAATGTTTAGATGTCAGTCATCATCTCGTCATGTCTTGATTCTGTTTTTTGTTTGTATGACTGACAGCGTCTGTCCTTCCTTCGACCACTGTAAGCTGAGGTGTACCTGTCTGCCTGTCCGTGTGTCTGCGGTTTAAGGAATTAACTTAGGATCCTAGGATTGTCCATGAAAATGCCTTATGGTCATGCGCTCTTAGGGATTGAAATTGGTTGTAATCGGCCCAGGCGGAAAGTAGTTCCCACTAATGGACAAAGGTATATTTGAACACTTTTTTAAGTATTTGCTTAACAAATCCTAATGTGTTGTGGGAAGACAATGGTAAAAATGTGTACTGTAAGCACTAATCAAACTGCATTGGATTTGTACTGTACTGAAATTTGTTTATTATAGAAACACCTACGTTTTTTAAACTTATTTTTGCTATTGTTAAATAAATCACTTCTTGTATTTTGAATTTAATGTATTTTTTAGTAATTAACGTAATGAAAATCTGTCAACAACACAGCCTAATCATAATAAATATTTTTGGGGAACATACACGAAAAAAAGTATGGTTGGGATAACAATATTCAAAGAGCATCATACTATTGTTGGATATAGGGTTGTGGCGCAACAATATTATTATCATCATAACAATAGTATGGTTCACACACAACCATACTATGATCCGCACAACAATATTATAGTCCTCACAACAATAGAATTATTCACACACAACCATACTATGATCCCAACAACCATATTATTATTCACACACAACCATACTATGATCCCCACAACCATATAATTATTCATACACAACCATTCTATGATCACCACAACCATATTATGATCCTCATAACCATAGTATGTTTAACATACAACCATAGTATGATCCCCAAAATTTTTTGTAAGGACTGGCTTATGTTGTTATTCAACAATAAAATAATATTTTCATTAAGTAAACTATGTAAAAATACATCAAACTCTAATTAATAGAAGTGATCTATTTAACTGTAGAAATAATTCACTTATTAAAAATATTTTAGTTATACTAATCCAAAGCAGATTGTTTTGAAAAAATATATTTTACATATAAAAAGTACTATTATTGCGTAAGATTCGTAACAATAACATTGTCAAATTAAAAAATTACGATTTTGTCGTTATGATTGGCGTAATCATATTATTGTTAACATAATACCGAACCAATCATATTTATATTGTTGCCTAAACCATATTTTTTTTAAATTTGGCAATAATACTATTGTTACATTACAAAAATATTAATACGAGTATAGCCGCAATCATACTATTGTCAAAATGAAGTTCAAAAAACAATACTATGGTTTCGACGAACATGCTTGTATTGCAGAGAACATACTATTGTTGCCGTGACCATATCTTTTCTCTGCGTGTAGCATGGTTGAGTGGTATAATATTATGTTTTTGTGTGAATCATACTATGGTTTGGGTAACATACTATGGTTGGGGCAACATACTATGGTTGTATGTGAAACATACTATGCTTATGAGGATCATAATATGGCTGCGGGGATCATAATATTGTTGTGCCCTAACCATATACCCAACAATAGTACGATGCTTTTGGAATATTGCCACCCCAACCATACTTTTTTTCTTTGTGTGTCTATAACAAACAATTCATTTCCAACTCTTGAAAAATGGGTTGTTTATTGCGTAAACTTTTTATTAGTTATGTAAATCTATAACTCCAAGCTGAGTTTCCAACATAAGAATAAAAAAATGCCATGTTAAACTCATTCTTTATTCTTCCAGCTCGCCTTTACGGCTTTACCGGTGAATTTCTGGCCTTTTCCAATTCCACATGGTTCTGGACATTATTAAAAGCAACAGCTACCCTTATTTGGTTTCCTGCCAAACATTTGGTTTTATTTAAGAAATTGACGGCCCTCAAAACATTTAATTGCCCATTCCTGTCCTTCATTACGTATTCACTTCAGCTTCTCACACCTTTCATCTTCAGACAAGACACCAGCTAGCACCAGTTTGTCTAGCCTGGTTTTTTCTTGTCGTTGTCCATACAAACGTCTTCCTTGAATTTCCATCAGCACCTACTCTAGTCATGCTCAAAATGCGCTAAAGAAAAGAATCTCCTCCAAACACCTTAAAAACAAAATCAAATCAAAATGTTTCTAGCCAACTTCCTTCTCATCCCCCTTCCTGTATACCAAAGGGGGGATACAAGTAACAGAAGGAAGGTGCATGACACATTTTTTCGCATTTTCAAAGAAACGTGACAAATCAAAGACATCATTTTGTTTGCCTTCCACAAGAAACAGCTCATTCTGGCTTCCTTGTCTCTTTTTTGGCTAACCAGCGGTAAGAGATGGCTAATGGTCATTAACGTCATCTTCATCGTCGTTAGTAGCAGCAACCATATAATAATGACCAAGTCAATCATTATCGTGTTTCAAAATATTGTTGACAAACGCAATTTTGCGTGGCTGACACATGATGACGCTGACAATGATGATGATAATGGGCTTTCTTTGGTGGAGGATGGCTTCTGCTATGGAGCTGTCTGATCTTGCCTGTCTTTTTAGTGATGCCTGCCGTTTGGCTGCTGAAACAAGAAGGAGACTTCTTAATTAACTTTACCATAAATGTCATTTATATCATCATCTGTTCGGCTGCGTCCGTCCGCCTGTCCGTGTTAAACACCTCTTGCATGCAATATACCGGAAAATCATTTGTGCATTCTTTGCCACTTTGTGGCAATGTCGGGCGGTCGGTCGGTGGATCGATCGGTTGGTTGGTTAGTTAGTTAGTCTTTTTGTCTTGCTGCACCAACAGTAGCTGGCTAGCAGACGTGGTAACCGACAATAACAGCATACAACTGACATGAACAAAACGTACTTAAGTTAGGAACATCCTTCATTTGTTTAAAATGCTAATGAATGAATTTAGACATTTTTTGCCCCAAGACAACGAGGTTGTTGTGATGAGTGCAGGAACTGGGTAGGTAGAAAATGAAACGTCTATGAAGGAAAATAAAAGATAAATTCCAGAGTTATGCTAAATTGGGTGACTGAAATGTTTAAAATACTAATCCATACTAAATATACACACTGTAGGCTGCCGTAGGGTTAGAGTGTGCGACGATCACACATGTAACCCAGGTTCGGTGCCGTTTAGAAACATTAACGCTTTTTAGCGACAAGTAAGACTTAAATATCAAAGATATGAAAAAGTTTTCTATAGTTCTAGATACACACAATTCCACCGTTGCAGCAATGCAGCCATGATGAAGCAAACGTTGCATCGTGTAGCTGTGTTGCCACGATGCTCTCGACGGTTGCCTCGTGTTAACCTTGCATAACAACACATTGACAGCTTGGAACCAGATTTGAAAGTAGTTTCCGGTCAGCGTGTAAATAAAATGTAAAGTTTATAGCTCACCAATCAAAGCGAATTTGCATTTGACATCTGCTCCAACTCTTGCGATGGTTGTCAAACTCCGTCTACAAAACTCTGCAGTCCTGGAGGCCAACATTCAAATTGCTATTGCCGCAATAATCCTGCACATATTGGACCGAGTTATTAAAAGTTGGATAGAGTACTTGTGATATTTCCTAGATAATGGCATAAATAAAGTTGGCTTTAATAAAACCTGAATGAATTTTTTATATCATCGTTGTTGTTTAAAATAAATTTCTTGTCATATCGTTCTTATCTGGCCATCCTGAAGTTTATACACCATCTAAAGTATGCAATTTTATTTACACTTTTGTCACTCGATTTTTAGTATATCGATTTTTTTCAAAATAACTTTTAAAATTGATTTAAAATCTTTCCAAATCAACCTCGTACCCAAGCAAGAAGTGTTTTAATTTGTTTAGTTTTCTTCTTCGTGGCAAATGGCCAACTTTAGTTCTATTTTTTTGTCGTTGTTCATTTTCTATGCATGCTGTGAGTTTGTGAGCGAAAAGTTGATATCTTAAAATGCAGTCACGCATTTCCTTCTGCCTCTTGCATTTTCTCAAAATTAATTAAAACTTTGTCTTTTTGTTGTTTTCTGCCATTTCCATTTTCCAACCATCTGCATTTGTAACCGCAGTTGCGTCGTTGGCTGCTGTACCTACATTTATTTTACGTATCGACTATGGGGGTACCTAAGTAAGTTTGTTCGAGTATATGTAATAGTCTCTACCGCATCATTTGGGGTTTGGATGCTTGGCTACCGGGTAACAACATATTTTTTTTTTTTAATTTTTAATACTTTGTAATGGTTGTGGTTTTATTTGGTTATAACATTAGGGGGCATTTATCAAGGAAACATATGTATTCCATGTAGTCGTTTCTGAGTGGATATTTCAATGCTGACAACCTGAGATTTTAAACCCACCCTATAAACACGGAAGCTCTTAAGTCGCTCTTGGAAGCTCTTGCTTTAAAATAATAAAAATTCATTTATTTTCACGCAAAGGTCAATAAATTATCATAGAAAATAATTGGGTGTTCGATTGGTGCTTGGTTATTAAACTAGTAAGTGGTCACTTAGGCGAATAATACAACTTTTAAAAGTTGTTTGGTTTGTTTTGTAATTTGTTGTTTGGTTTGGTTTGTAATTTTTGAATTTGTAGAAAATGGACATTCAATAAATACTTAATGCGAGTGATAACCGAGCTCGCTAAAGGTTATTCCTAAATAGCTTTTCGCAGAAAGTGTAAATATTTTAAGCACATGTTTTATGACGCAAATTTGCATCTATCGTTGTTATTAAAGTAGCAACAATAAACCGATTTTGATAAAACCTAGTACATTGTTCTGGTTTGGGCCGAGAACGAACCCTATTAAAAGCGGGGAATATCGGTCTGTTGTTTGATATCTTACAAATATTTTTTTTTCGTTTTAAGATCCTGCGGCACTAGAATACAGAAATAAAACTAGATCGTGCTCAAATTATGCTTAGTACGAAATGAGCAACATTTAATTAATATAATGAAACTAGACCATATAGATCCATGTTTCCGTATAGCCTCCATGCAAACCCACTCCAATTTAAAAACCTACAGCTCTAGAAGCAACCTATAACATCCGATTCAAGTGACCAACATCTATTTCTGGTAAAATTGGACCATATTGTTCTGAGTTTTTAAATAGTCCCTCCCGAGTTAAGATTCTGTCGCTCTAGAGTTTACAAAGTAAGTCCGATTGTGCTTAAATGTAACTAAGTGCATTATGAGCGACTTACCTATAACCATTGCTATAGAATCTTGACCATATTTTACTATCTTTTGCCATAGCCCTAGTTTAAATTATACGTTAAGTACGATCTACAACTTTCCTGGAGAAATTGTATCATATCGGTATATGTTTTCATATAGCACTAACAAAATATGTCCCTCCTATTCTAGAATAAATTCCTATCTTACTTAGTCTCCTAAAAAAACAGCATGGTGTAGGGAATCTCAAAGTCGACTTCGTACGATTAAAAAACAATAAAATTAATTCTTAAAAGTCATCTTTTCTTGGAGCGGAACGTATAAAATCAAAAAACCTTTTTTATAACAGAATCGACCTTTTAATTGAGTTGCCAATCAAACACGGCCAATATCTTTTTTGAGTTATTTTCTGTGTTTAACAAATAATGATTCTTCATAGTTCTTCCCCCTCTACTTCTATCTTTGCGCAATGCAAATAATTTTTGAGAGAGAACGTATAAATTACAACCCTCTAAAACAACTTATGTTTAGGCTTCTGAAAACGGGAAACATTTAAAAATATAAACCAAACGTATTCGCACAGTGGGAAAAAAAACATGCGTTGTGTCATCTGAAATATCAGCAAAATATGGTTTTCCAATATGTAAACATTTCCTGTAAACATAAAAAAGATATAAAAAACAAATTATAACTTCAAATTACACAATTTTTTTTTTAATTTTTCTATCTTCCTCCGAAGGATATATTTTTTTTAAATTTTTGTATCGGAAGTATATATTATTTTTATAAAATCCCGAATTTTTGGATAATAAATGGGTAAAATGGGCCATGGGAGAAAATGTTTTTCTTTTAGGGATTGTAGGTATCTCGGAAAAATTAACACTTTTTAATTTCTAATTAAAAATATGAAGGCCTGCTGAAGGATCGCAAAATAGAATGTATGGAATTAATTACGAGGTCATTATGTATGGAATAATTATGTATGGAAATAATTACGAGGTCATTTTAGAAAAGTGACATAAGAATGTTTATGAGATGATTTTCAGAGCAAATAAGTATTTCTATAATGCTTAATATCGTAGGCATGTACAAAGTACTAATATGTATTGGATCTGAAATAATAGCCTTGTATATGTTTTTGCATCCCATAAAATGGCAAGGAAAATCAATTAAGCCACAACAATGGCTTGATATTAGAAATCGTCATTAAGCAGAAGTCATTCATAGAACAGCAAAAAACAAAAAAAAATAAGCCAATTAGAAAAGTGCATGATGACCACGTTCTCCATCTATCTTTCCTGTATAACAAATGCTTTTTTTTTGCTAGCATCGTGTTTTTTAACTCCTGCTAATGCGGAATCAAGTGTGAGAAGTTTGTTATACAGGGTGGACCAAAAGTTACCATGGGGTTTAAAAATTTAATAACTTTTTCGTTTATAATTATATTTTTTTTGATTATAAGTAAATAAATAAATGAAGATATTCACAACTGAACAAAAACCCAGGAATAATAGAATTTTATTATTTAAATCAGCGATCAGTTATTTTAACGCAAAGTGATGAAGAACATTTTCATTTGAATGGCTTTGTTAATAAGCAGAACTGTAGGTTCTGAAAATCCATGAGCCATTCATCAACGCCAATTGCACCCCATTAGGTGTACAGTATGTGGTGGGAATACTTATATGCACAGGTTTAGATTGCCGATAAAAAATATTGCCCCACAAAATTTAATTTTCTCAGGATTTGAACTGGCATTTTCCCTCTGGTGTTTACTATTATGCAGTGACCATTTGTGTAATCATTATTTTTTTAGCTTTTTATTTGTCTTTAAAACAATTACGTCTATTTAGAAGGAAAAAAGTTAAAAAGAATCACGAAAACTCATTAACAAACTCCTTCTTCCCAGCCGTGTTTTCATTCTCTTCCTCATACAATACGTATTTACAACTACTATTTGTCTAGATGGCGTTCACTCCTCAACCATCGTTCATTCTTTCACATTTGGGGTCTTTCGGCTGACTGCTTGCAACAGCTGAGAAAGAATTGTTGGTTGTGGTTGCACATCAATGTTTTCTGTCATTGTTGCCGAAGTTGTTATTGAAAATTGCTGGCTGACCCAGACGGACACAGGTGTTGTTCATCATCATCATCGTCGACATCATCATCATGTTCATTGTACCAGTATTGCCGTAGTGTTGTACTCGCTCGCTCGTTCGTTTGTTGTTCAGTGTTGTGCCGGAAGCGTTCAACACTTAGTCGCCGCTTTATTAAGGTGGCACGTACTTTGTCAAAGGCGTCGTCGTCTGACGTTTGTCCAGTTCAGTCCAGTGAAGTGTTTTTTGCTATTGTTGTTGCTGTTTTAGCAGTCTCATTGTTGTAGCAAATTGAAAACCAGTCGGGTTTTCATCTCCTCCTGTTAGCCAACTAACTATGCGTCATTTGCAATGCTGATGATAGTGGGGATACGGTTTTCTAGTCTGATTCTGCGAATACACTCAGAGAAATGATTGAATTAAAACTTTTAAATTCATGTGGAAAAATATTTGGCTCGAAATAAGACAAGATCATAATTGGACAACGACGCTGCAATCTTAGAAAGGATTAGTACGACAGCGAGTTAACAGGTCTTGGGAAAAGATAGAGGAAAGCTATACAGTGCTTAAAAAGCATGTACTAGAAGATCTTCAAAGATGCCCAGAGGTTCTCATAAAGTTCATTCTGTGAACAATCCGACAACTTAAGGGTATCTTGTCGATGGATTGTTAAAGTAAGCTAGAAGTATGCAAATATATAATTTAAAAAGAGTCATAACATCAGTGATTACCTAATAAAAATCAGAGTATATACTGATATAAATAAATTTAGAAAATACAAATTAATATTGAAAAAATTATATTAAAGAACAAAAAAAACTATTGTATTTAAGTTTCTTGTCTTCGCCGGAACATGGTTACTGATATGGTCATTAGTGAACATAAGGGTTGTAATATGTTACAGATAATTGCGATTTCTTTTTCTCTTTAAATAAAATTTCGTCTTTAGATGACCGAAATATTTATATTAGGACGGGTCGATTTGTAGGGAGGCAAAAAAAATTGCTCAAGTGACAAGGAAAATCGTATTCTAGGGATCAAAATAAGAAACTTGGCCCGAGAAACAATACCTCTAAAACGAATTCTGGTGTCCCAACTTTTGACCTGTAAGCAAAAATAGAGTTCAAACAATTATTTTTTTATTTTCTTTTCTATTTCTAAGTTAAATTCATTTTTTCATTAACACTTCTGACTTAAAAAATTTCTAAAGAACAAAATAAACTCCAAAAAGAAATAAAGCAGCCAGTTCGATTCTTTTAATGTGCCAAAAATGGTAATTTTGTGTATGAGAAACACAAAATTACCATTGTGTGTGCCACTGGTATGACTGGGTCAATCCTCCAAAGCTAGTGGGGGTCTGAGGAAGATTAATTCCATGTTTTAAAATACAACAGCTACATTACTTTAGCTAGGACCATTTGGTTAGCCGAATTAAAATTTATAGTGAAAAATCAAGTCTTATGCAAAAAATGCATCACAATACACGAAATGTGACTGCTTAAGAGTTTGTGAACAATAACTTAGAGTAGTACAATATTTAACAGAAGGATATGTCTGTTGAAAATAAAAATTCAATATCATTACCCTTTTATCAATTTCAATTTGTTTCCACAATTTCAATTTGTCTTTTTTCAATATTAATTTTTTTTCAATTTGTCTTTTTTTAATTTCAATTTGCGTTTCCGATTACAATTTTTTCTATCTTAATTTTAATTTTTATTTTCTTAATTTCAAATTGTATTTTCTGAATTTCAATTTGCGTTTCTCAATTTCAATATTTATTATCTCAATTTTAATTGAAAATTGTCTTGGCTCTACAAAAAAAATAAAAATGTAGTAAACTTGAATTTTTCTGAACCCGGTTTGGGTTCGGTTTGCACCCCTGGTCTTTACTTTTACTTATTTGTGAATCCCTGTGTGAAACAAATTTTACTTCATATAAAAACTCTGAGAAGAACGCACATTGCTCTTCTATCTAATCGTACATGTTATTAGTCATATTTTTCGAGTGTAATTTATTTTGCGATCATTTTATTTTTAATTATTTCATTATAATGAATTCTTTTATTCCAATCATCATCATCCAAATTGAAACGTTATTTGTGTGTGAAAATATTACTTAATTCCCTCGTCGCCGTCGTTATCGTCGGCTCTTTATATTTTCCTTTTTCTTGGCATTTGTAAGCGCTCGTTCTTAATTGTAGTCCACGTTTAATTGTTCGCCTTAAGACGGCGGACAGGCTTATTTGGTTTCCTCTTCATCATCGGCATTTCGACCATAACGTTAAGTTGGACCATACGATATGGCACGATGTTCTAGGAAACGTTTGTTCAATGCTATGTGATAATTTGTGCATTTACTCAAAGCGGCGAGAACAAATGGAGAACGTTTTCAAATGAAGGATGCTTTTAAAGTAATTGGCGGGCAGGGAAAGTATGGTTTCCACTTTCTCAAAGCGCAATACATAGGTTAATTTTTGTAATAGAACATTTATGGTTTAGATTTGACTTTGTAGAAAATTATATATACCTCAAAAATCAAATAGAGGCCCATGGTACGAGGGTTGCTATATATATTTCTGGCCTAGGCAACACTAAGTGTTGTCTAGCTCCATCTGACATTTCAATTGGAAAGTTTAAAATTTTTTGCATAAACGTACTCAGAACGTTTTGACTCGTGAACATTTCCGTGCGATCAATTTGCACAACTTTTGACGTGGATTATCACGGCAACAGTGCATCGATGAACTTAAATCTTTGTGTGGCGATGAAGCACCATATAGCACTGTGAAAAACTGGTTTAATGAATTCAATCGAGGCCGACGCTTGCTTAAAGACGAAGGTCGTCCAAAAACGGCCGTTGTGCCAGAGAACATTGATGCCGTGCGTATGCCTGATAATGCCAGATCGTCATGTGACATACCGTGAGATAGAGGCATCCGTGGTCCTTTCTTCCTCCAGCATACATTCGGTATTGTATGAACACCTGGTCGTAAAAAAGGTTTCTTCTCGTTGGATCCCGCACAATATGACAGTCGCTCAAAAAAAGGCTCGTGTCGATTGCTGCAAAGAAATTTTGAAAAAATACGATCGCGGTGCTTCAAAAGACGTTTATAAGATCGTCACAGGTGAAGAATCATGGATCAATGTGTATGAGCCCGAAACAAAACAGCAATCGACCGTGAGGGTCTTCGAAGACGAGCCAAATCCAACGAAAGTTGTTTGTCCAAGAAAAACTTCGAAGCAAATGGTCGCCTGTTTTACGGCAAAACTGGTCATGTGGCGACTGTTCCGCTTGAGCAACGTAGGAGGTCAATTCTGAGTGGTACACCACAATTTGTTTGCTTGAAGTCTTCGGAGAAATTCAAAAAACGAACAAGAGAAGACGAATCATTGTACACCATGACAATGCGAGCTAACACACAGCGGCTCAAACCAGCGCCTTTTTGACCGGCCAAAACGTCGAATTGGTGGGTCATCCGCCGTACAGCCCTGGCTTGAACCCAATGACTTGTTTTTATTCCCGCACATCAAGAAAAAATAGCGTGATGATTTCGTCGCCAGATGATGATGTTGAAGCACACTTTTCCACTCAATCGGAGTGGAAAAAGTGCTTCGACAATTGGTTTGAGCGCATGCAAAAGTGTAGAAATCATGCTGGAGAATACTTTGAAAAACAGTAAAACCAATTTTAATGATAAATATTCGCAATTTTCCTATGACTCGATTCCTAGTGATGCAATGAGATTTCTTTTTTCTTGTTTTGCATCAAAATGTGAAAGTCCTTGATGGAACCCTTATAACTTTCAAGCGGAAGTTTTTTTCCACAAAAAAAACAATGCCTTATTTTAAAGATCTTTCGGGGCATTGCTCACTAAAATTTAGGCGTATTTGGCTATTTACATCCAAGTTATCAAAGGGAACGTGTCTTGGTATCTAATTGTCTAAATATAAATGTATGCGATAAAATTTTAATTATTTCCAATAAACACATATGTTGAAGTTATATTTGACATTTTATTTATCCCATTGTAAGAATTCTTTAATGAAGTAAGTCCCACAGATATCGAGGCTTGGCTAAACACCACTTTTTAGCGAACGCCTAAATTTAACGAAATTAAGTTGTCAAACA
Organism: Hydrotaea diabolus; assembly: GCA_963513945.1. NCBI lineage: Eukaryota > Metazoa > Arthropoda > Insecta > Diptera > Muscidae > Hydrotaea > Hydrotaea diabolus. The sequence continues at coordinate 106,676,916 of OY740718.1, forward strand.
AACCAGCTGTACAGACATACGGGTCTTAAACGACTTGAAGGAGTGGATTTATAGTAGGGGATATTAAAATTAGATTACAAAAATTCTATCGTTAAACAAGTATAAGTAATTATTTTGTGTGACTTTTAATTAACAAGTTCCATACCAAGTCATTTTTGTTGGAAAAATTTGCTCTTTCGGAGAATATGGCCCCCATTCTGCTACAGAAGCCGCATATGAGTGACAATCTCGGTCAAATACGGCTCAGTTGTTTCTGCTAAACTGGTAACCAACCCAGGCAATATTTAACCATTTCTTATAAGGTTTTTATATCTCCTCCGATATATAAACCTGCCGCTTTAAAATTCACATATTAAATTCAATTTTATTACTATAAGTACGTCTCTCGTTTTTTTCGTAATTTACTGTCTATATTTAATTTGACTACATCTGCTTATTGTCAATTCCCTCAACGTTATGCCAAATTGTTTTTGTATAAATCTGTTTGTTTATTATAGCCAGACAAAATTTACATCGCATATGTTGAGTAATTTGTTAATATTCTTTCAACACATCCAAAGAAAACATCCCAAACTGTCTGGTTTTCTTGTTTCATTTCAATACGTTTCAGATTTGTTGTTTTTTTATATAAAACCAAAAAATACAAATATTCATATTAATAACACATTCAGCCAACAACTTGTTGATCATTCCAAGCATGACGCCCAAAAAATATCCACACAATACTAAAATTCCACATATACACTAGACGGAAAGACAGACAGCCGGACAGATGGATGAATGGACGGACGGACGTAAAATCGCTTCGTGTTGGGACAACATCCAACGACGAAATTTTCATTCACCAACCGCAAACAAACCAATGTCCAGCTGGACCGTCTGGTGGCAGCAATGTTGGAAAACTTGGCAAAAAAAAAAAAACAAACAAAAAATAAGAAACGCTTGGTACCGGTTTATATTTGGCCGGTTTTTCAGACACGCATGTGTGTGTTTTTTTTTAGTCATATTATTTGTTTTGTAACCAAAAATATATTGCTAAAATTTCTAAATTTTGTTGGCATTTTTTTCCTACGAGTACTAATCAGAAATTTATGAATGAATTTAGTTTTTTGCTTGATACGAATATAAGCAAACAAGTAAAGTTTGTTTATACAAATTTGAGGGTAGTTCGTTCACATGCCACTCATCGTCCATACGAACAAGAGGAATGTCCATATCGAAATCGATTAACCGCCATATTACGAGTACACAATAGGCTAGTGCTATTTTCCATGTGAATGGAGAAAAAAACGCCAAATTCGCATCGCGTTTTGTGGTAAAACTCCACATTTCTTTTAAAATCATCAAACCTCGGTGGTTCCCCAAATTTCGGCTGCATTGAGTGCTATTCCATATTTTAAACATGTAAAATAAAACAAAGTTGATGACTAAAATTGTATTGCATAAACTTTGGAGTTAGCGTCGAGTTTGACCATAAAAAGGCTGGTGTATTCTGGCGATTTCACCAACATTATGCGGGATCCACACGAGGATACCGTTGCAGCAATACAGCCATGTAAAAGCAAATGTCGCTTTGTTTGGAGCTGAGTTGCCAAGTGTTTTGTTAACAAACAAAACATTTGCTGCAGCACGTTGCTCTCTCTGGGACTACCCCTTGTCAAGGTACCTTGGAAAGGTAATATTTAAAAGAAATATTTTTTTTATTAGGAGTACCTACTAAAAAAACTTAAAAATAAAATTTGAGGAAAAATCAAAAAAATACAATTTGGGCGCCTTGAAAATGATTTTTTTTAAATGTAGTACTTGGTTTTTTTCCTCATGCCAAAAGCTATCGAAAAATCGAGACCTCTCGCAAGGCTATGATAATCATAATGTTCATTTTAGTTTCTCCAATTTTATAATATATTCCAGACAAATAAATCATTATTTAACGAGGATGGAAAGTCCATAGTCGTGAGGGACCGACTTGATTTCCCCTAATTTAGGAAATAATACAATGCTAGTTTTCTGAGGTGATATAGTGAAATCAAATAAAATTTTCCACTCATTAAGATCTAATGAAATGTTCTGCTCTTACGAGTAAGTCTGTTGGCCCCCTAATCGTAGACAGAAATCGGTTACAGTTGCCGTATAAATTCATTGTTTTGTTGGCTAATCTGTTTCATCTTCTCCATTTACAGAGGCAAATTTGCTGCCGTACGCCGTGCGATACACAAAAAATCCGGAGTTCATTTTGCCGCAAAATTTCTGAAACGTCGAAGACGTGCCCAGTCTTCCGATAAAGAAATTAAACATGAGATAGCCGTGCTGATGCTATGTAATGAAGCCGATAACATTGTTAAATTGAATGCTGTACATGAATCACGTTCAGATACAGCGCTTTTATTGGAATTGTAAGTATTTCTCTGGCAATTAGAATCATTTGGCATATTAAGTTCGTCGTTCACTTCTTTACCTTCCTTTACAGAGCGACTGGCGGTGAATTACAAACATTTCTAGACAATGAAGAATGTCTCAGTGAGGCCCAGGCACGCATATGCATGCGTGAAGTACTTAAAGCACTACAGTTCTTGCACAAACGATCCATTGTCCACTTAGATTTAAAACCACAAAATATCCTGCTGTCCGGAGAGCGCGTAGAAGGTGAGTCAAGTCAAATAGTCAAGTCTTCATTTCAAGTAACCACAAATTTCGTTTTCTTCACCCCTTTTCTAGATGGTTTGAAATTGTGTGATTTTGGCATTTCACGCTTTGTTACCGAGGGTACCAATGTGCGTGAAATTGTCGGTACCCCCGATTATGTGGCGCCGGAAGTGCTGCAGTACGAGCCCCTCTCCCTGTCCACAGACATTTGGTCGGTGGGTGTTTTAACATATGTCCTACTGTCCGGTTTCTCCCCTTTCGGCGGAGAGACGAAACAGGAAACCTTCCTTAATATATCGCAATGTGCACTAACATTTCCGGATAAATTATTTGGAGGCGTCTCATCGGCAGCCATTGATTTCATACGCAAAGCATTGCGAATAAAGCCAAAGTATGTCTACGACTTGATCAGTTTTTCACAGTTGTTGAATTGATTTTTAATTTGATTTTATTTTGATCAATTTCAGTGATCGCATGACTGCTGCAGGATGTCTCGAACACATTTGGCTTAAAGACGAATGTAACATCGATAGACATATTTTCAATAACAAACTGAGCAACAAGCAGCAATTGGAACAAGATGATGATGAAGACGACGAAGATGATGACGAGGACGATGATGGCAACAGCGACGAACATGCCAGTAATGCTGATGCAGAAGAGGAAGAAGATGATGTGGGTGTCAATGTTGAAGATGATGTCGACGTTGACCAGGAAATCACCGAAGTGAACCACGACGTCGACGAGGATGATGAGGTAGTTGAAAAAGTTAATGTTAAAGATAAACCCGAAGCTATAAGTGTAGACAATTCCGAAGAGGAAGATGATTTATTAACATCATCTACCGCTTACAATAAACCTAACACGATCGCCGCAAATGGTTACACAAATTGTCATTTAAATGGCTACTCCAATGGTCATATGATGAATGGCCATGCGAATGGTTTTACAAATGGCCATGTGAATGGTTTCGCAAAAACATCTTCCAATTTGTCGAATGGCTCAACGAAAACCTATTCTCCCTCATCCACCACCACCAACAACATACCCACAACCAAAACTACTGTGGTCCATAATGTGCCAGCAACAAAAGCCATTACCATACCCTTAAGCAGTGTTCAGCCACCACAGAAACAACATTGTACAGCGACACCTACATCAACAGCAACAACGACACCACCTCAAGAACAACTACATCAGCAACAACATTTACAACAACAGTATCTTCATATACCGGCCAGACGCCAGTCGTCCGAGTCCAATAAAGAAAACACATTTCTAACCACAAAGAAAATTGCGCCATCCCCTAGCAGCGGCATTAAGAAACCCCACTCAACAGTCACACAGTCCAATACAACCACTGCAACAATTGTTATCAATCCCTCTGGTCACATGGTTCCAGCCAATATTGTGGCCACAATCACCTTACCCACATCGGCGGCGATGTCGCCGGCATGCTCCTCCGTCAATGTTACAAATGAGAAATTAATTAATGTAATCGCTTCAAATACTGCCACCACTACCAATTCTTTCTTCCCAGATGCTCCTACTACACCCAAAGTTATACGCAAGGCACCAAATTCGGACACATCTCCCACCTCGGTTAAGGCTTTAGTAAAGAAATTCCAATTGGAGGGAGGCGAACAGCCCCTGAACCCACCCGAATTCGCCACCAACGGCAGCAAGCAACACCATGTGGCGATGATGAAAGCAAACGAAACGAAAACAAAGTTCATCAATGGCAGGCCATCGCTGCAAAACCCCACGACCACACATTCGACGGCCATTACTATCAACAATACCTCGAGAAGAGCCTCCGAACCCATAGCCGCCATACACACCAAAAAGAAGCTGGGCGGACTGACATCGTCGTCGGCACCCGTTTCGATACCACCATTGGCCAGCAACAGTTTTAAGTCGTCGTGTGTGTATTGCAACTCTTGTAATGCGACAACATCTACGGCTGGTCTCAACTCAATAAAAGCGGCCAACGGATGCAGGCATCCCTCGTCCACCATCACTAGCACCGCGGTACATGTGAACAATAAGAACGGCGGACAACCGACAGCATCCTGCAGTGCCACCTTTAGCCAGAGCACGAAATCGCTGATCAACGGCAGCAGCAGCAACGGTAGTCTGATCAGCAGTTCCAGCAGTAACGGTACCAACACCTCAACGTCATCGAATGCTTTGCTCTTCGGCAGCAATCACCAGCATCACCTCTTGAATTCCCACCACTCCCTCCATCATGGGCATCACGCACACCATCACCACCACCATCATCTGCATCATCACCATGCCAAGAATGGTGCCGGTGCTGCTGCAAATGGTTTAAGCTTAGATCAGGGTATAATTTGTTAGCTAAGGGCCTCTAGGGCGCGAAGGAATGCCAAAAGTTTCTTTCATCGTTTCTTATGTTGCATGTAGTATAGGGAGAAAAGCATTAATAAGCATAATAGTAATAGTAGTAGTTATTATTATAATTATTTAACAAAACGCAAAAAGTATTTCAGTTACTTTTTGTGCTGTACAGATGGTGGCGGTGTAGCCTATGAAGAGTTTGTTTAAGAGTTGGTCACCAACCACATTCACAACAATACAGAGAGAGAGGTAGAAGGAGGATGACAGTGCAGCAAGCCATTTATATATAGGACCCTGTTTTGGTAAACGATAAGGAGTGTCACTTTAAGATCTATGCAATGTGTAAGTCTTTATGACCTAGAAACAAAGATCTTTTGTTATTCGCTTGGTTAAGCCTTTTTTTAAATTTCTTTGTATTTACTACTTGTACGGCTTTAGCCAATTGATTAAATGTAAGTTTATCGGTTACACAAAAATCCTCTAGGTCTTATGTTTTATGGGCGAACTTGGTTATATATTTGTCTTGCAATTACTTTATTAAACTTTTGAAAATGGATGGCCTTCGAGCATCATCGTTTGTAATAAGTTCTTTCATTTTTACTAAATCTAGGTCTTATAACAAAGCACTTACATCTTTGTATCTGAGTTTTAGTTTCCGTGAAACATTAAGGCCAACTGCCTGCCCCAAACAGTATTTTCTTTTTGGAGGACAAATCCGAAAAGCAGGTTCGTTTGAAACTTCTCTAAAGAGAAATCATATTTTTAGGCAAACACCAACGTAAGAAATATAACATCAAGAAACAAAACCTTAGATTCCCAAAAAAAATTAAATGCCAAGACTAGAAAAATATCACTCTATAGAATCAATCTCGTATATCGCATTCAATTGTTTAAAGAATCTTATTTCGAATACCTACTAAGACATAAATAATTTTTAGAGCCAAGGGGATTTTGGAATTTATCTAAAAAAATATCTACAAAATTTACAAACACGTTACATTTAGGTTGTCAAAGGTACATGGAACTCGGATTAAAAGTTTGCCCTACCTATATAAATAAACACCTGATAGAAAATATGTTTTATGTACCAAAACGACACTTCTGAACGAAATTGATTTGAGTCTTAAAGGATCCTTTTTAATTGGGAAATATCTGTGCAGAAGTCTCAGTTGTGAATGGAATTTGTTCGGAAATTTAAATATCCGTTTATAGAAGCAAATAAAGTGTGTGTATTTAGGAAACCAAATTAGTTTAAAATTTAAATATTTTGTAATTCCAAATCATGATCGGAAGTACACAGGAGACACTATTGTGTCATTAGAATCCGAATGTCCACTCTGGCATTAACCACCTCAGTTTAATTCAAATTTCCCCTTTGGCAAAGGACAAGCAGCTTTTTTAGAAAATTGAATCCTTTCTCGCTATTGCTTTAATGTTAAATGTGTGAATGCGCGTTGATTTATACAAAATGTGGTCAATAATTCCTGCAGAAGAAGGCAGGGAATAATAACATGAATGATTTACGAAAGAACACTAGAAGAAAACATCCAATCGTATTTCCTCTAAGGCCGTCTTTTTCATTGTGTCTTTTTAAATACAAATTATTATTACTATGAAAAAGTCCTAGAGTTTCTAATCATTTTGTTCTGCTGAATTAGTGTTTATTTATGATCTGGCGTAGGACTTTTTTAAATACTTTAAATAATTGCCATTAATAATTCATTTTTTTAACAGAATACAGGGTTTTATTGCTATGATAGGTTCTATCTAAAAACCTACTAATGATTAACCTAAGCTTCGCGTAGCATTTTACAAAATACCGAGTACAACTATCATTTTAGTTTGAAGAATTCTTTGCCATAAAACCTTTTCGGTGATCTTTTCGGGTTAAAAACAACAAGTATGTTTAAATATCGCAATTGTTGTCCTCGGTTTCAATAAAACATCAGAATATTTGCTTTATTTTTGCAAACATTTTGAAGTGCCTGCATAACTTTGCTTTAGTGAGACGTTAAATGTCAGGATATCTATGGCAATGATACATATAAAACTTTAGCTGGTTTACTAAAGTATGAAGGAACTGCTCTACTCCCACCTCTCTCCCTCCTCACAGATACATATACCCACACAACACGGTTTGAAAAATTAAGGAAAGATACCGCCATCTTAGCGCAGAAACACCATACTGAGAAAAGAAATTAAGTTTTAGAGCAGGATTAATTTTAAAACAAAACTAGTTGTTAATGTAAAATAATTAAACAAATTGTTTCTTAATTACAAACAAAATGGCAATTAAAACCGTGAGAGAAAACAACGTCAGTATGTACTTTAAAGGATGACATAAAAAACCATTATACCTAAATGATTTTCTAGTTGTCCTCGTCCTGCCTTCCCATTTATTCTATGAAATGTATCCCCTCATGTCCCTATACTACTACCCCACTCCCTAAAGGTCTCTAATTTGTGTGATTCTTGTGTTTTTCTCTTTTTTTAATTTAAATTTAAACCTCTTTTCGATCTTCATTTATTTGCTGTTTAATTAATAACTGTCTTGTTTTAAGTTTATCAAAGGTTTATGATATATTTAATTATCTTATCTATTATTTTTTACAAATACCACTATTTTGAAAAATATTGTTTTTTTTCGTATAAAAACGAACAAACATTTTATTATATTTTTATTTTTCTTTTTTAAATAAGTTTATGTTGTGTATACACTGCTTATCTACGTATATTTATATGCGTATTCCGCCAGGAACCTTTTTTTGGGAATTCTAATATATATCTGATGTTATTATCATATGAAATGAAATCAATAAAAAAAAATTGTGTTTGGCTTGGTCCATCACAGAGGATTTTAAAACAAGTATTCTTCCTACGCCCCTCCTGTTCCCAAGAAAAATAATTTTTAATAGGATAAACATAAATGAAATTAATTGAAAGAAAGAAAATTAAATATATTCCTGATTTGTTTACTCCAACAGCTTGATTTAATTTTCTTTGTTTTTAATTTTTAGCTAATGTTAATAAAAAATAAAAGTTGTTTAAAATAATTAAAAAAAGAAAGAAAAGTTAATGAAACCTTTATATATATCTACACAGTATATAAAAACATATATTAATTAATTTATAAATATTAAAATAATTAAAAAAGAGAAGAAGAAATTATAGTTTTTAGCTATCCATTCTTTTTTAAGTAAACCCCCCATCATACACTAATTATTAATTAATTAATATTATTATTTTTGCTGAATGCTGAAGTCTTAAAGAAAACGTTATACAAAAACTGAAAAGAACTTAATAAAAATTTAAAAAAAAAACACCCCAATGTAAAAGAAGATTATTTGCCAATGAACTATGCTTTGTACATAAAGGCGTTATTTATAATGTGAACACTTGTACAATCTGTATGTCTTTGATTCAAAAAATCAATATATTTTATGAGGGTAAGTTTTGCCGACACGACAAAAACAAAGCTTGTATATCAATCGTCGATCTCATGTGCTTTTCATGTTTTCATTATATCTGTTTTGTTGTTATCAATCAAAATTGTAAATAAATGTATGTCTTATTAAAATGTTTAACAACATAACATTTATTTTGAATGCTTTTAAAAATTTACAAATTTTTCAGGTTCGTAAACGAATTAAAAAACACAATACATTCAGAATGATAAAATTTATCCTATATGAAATTTCATACATCATACGAAGAATAACTAAGAGAAAATGTGTTACAATGTATCAATATAAAAAAGTTGCATGTACAAAATTTGGCTAGCCAAGTAATCGTTTTAGTTTGCGACAAATGCTAATTTTTTTAAATCTTCCGAATCGATGTCGAAGCTCATGAAATTATTTTGTAAACATTTTATAAGTTTCAAATTTTGACTATGCAAAATTGTATCAACGTCAAATCTCCGTACAAATATAAGTCACCCTAGCAAAGCGTCTTCACTATTAAATGGATGTCAAGTCTCAAAAAATAATTACTGAACTGAATAACGAAAGAAAAACAGGATAAGCTTCTAGAAACCAGAAAAACAATTTGGAAACTGGTAAACAGGATAGTGTTTTTGTCATGAGCTGTAAAAAATCTCATGAACTGTAAAACTTTAGAAACTCCAAGGTTTAGTAAGGTTCGAAGCTGGCATTAAACAGTAGGTCCCGGTCATTAAATAAAAGAAACTTTGCAAGAAGCTACAATTTTAATATTTGTTTTACTTCTGTCCTGTTGTACTTCTAATATTCAAATCAAAAATGGTTTTATTGTTTTTCAAAGTATTCTCCAGCATGATTTATGTATACACTTTTGCATGCGCTCAAACCAATTGTCGAAGCACTTTTTCCACTCCGATTGAGAGAACTCCAAAACATGGTTTTTGAACGCTTCAACAGCATCTTCTGGCGACGAAAATCGTTGACCAAGCATTTACATTGGGTGCCAAGTCAGGGCTGTACGGCGGATGACCCATCTATTCGACGTTTTGGCCGGTCAAAAAGGCGGTGGTTTAAGCCGATGTGTGTGAGCTCGCATTATCATGGTACAAAATGATCCGTCTTCTCTTTTTGGTTTTTCGAATTTCCCCGAAGACTTCATGCAAACAAATTGTGGTGTACCACTCAGAATTTACTATCCTACGTTGCTCAAGCGGAACAGTCGCCACATGACCAGTTTTGCCGAAGAAACAGGCGACCATTTGCTTCGAAGTGCTTCTTCCACGAACAACTTTCGTTGTCTTTGGCTCGTCTTCGAAGATCCACACGGTCGATTTCTGTTTTGTTTCGGGCTCATATGCACAGATCCATGATTCGTCACCTGTGACGATCTTATAAACGTATTTCGAAGCACCGCGATCGTAACTTTTCAAAATTTCTTTGCACCAATCGACACGAGCCTTTTTTGAGCGATTGTTAAATTGTGCGGGATCCAACGAGAAGAAACCTTTTTTTACGGCCAAGTGTTCATGCAATATCGAATGTATGCTGGTGAAAGAAATGCCCAAGGATGCCTCCATCTCACGGTATGTCAGTGGACGAGCTTGTATTATCAGTTCACGCACGGCATCAATGTTCTCTGGCACAACGGCCGTTTTGGACGACCTTTGCGACCTTCGTCTTTGAGCGAGCGTCGGCCACGATTGAATTCATTAAACCAATTTTTCAAAGTGCTATAGGATGGTTCTTCACCGCCATACAAAGATTTAAGTTCATCCATGCACTCTTGTGATAATCCACGTCGAAAAATGTGAAAAATGATCGCACGAAAATGTTCACGAGTTAATTACATTTTGTTGCCAAATTGATTTTTTCAAGTCACTGTAAACAACACAAATGATGGTCGTACGTCGAAACGTTCTGAGTACGTTGTTTATGTTAAAAAATGTCAAACTTTCCAATGGAACACTTAGTGTTGCCTAGGCCACAAATACATATAGCAACCCCCGTAGGGCTGACTAAATATTAACCAAATGTCAACCATACATTTAAAAACAAAAGCTTGTCCTGAAGCCCATATTTAACATTTCAGTCATTTTAAATTTTTCAATACTTCAAATAAATGTGAATGTGCGTATTAAAAATTCTTACCCAATGTAAAAAGTTTTCAATTTTTTTTGCAGAAAAATTTTAAAAAATCAACAAGATTATAAAAGGTTCTATCAAGGAATTACTTCTGATACTTAGAAAAAAAATTCGATAAAGGAGTTAATAAATATTTTCATGTGAAGAAGAGTTCGATGAAAATCCATGTGGTTTTAGTTATTGAATACGTTTTTAAAAAGGGTTAAGAAAACTAGTTGATTTCGGTCAATACTTAATTTTCGGCAATGATGATGTTCTATAAACTGCAATGACTTATATTCCATATTATGAAATGTCGCGGTCTTATTTTGTTTTATAAATTGTCTTTTAAATTGTTTTCTAACCATGCAATTACCCATTCGAATCTGTATTGATGAACTGTTCTCAATTCAACAATACAAATATACATGGCCGCATCAACAACAAAAAATAGTACTGAAGGAATGTGGCGACATTGCTCTTTTTATAAACTATAAGTTATTTTATAAAAATTTTGGCAAAATAGTTTCCTTGGTAGATACGTGCGATCCAGGCGTGCAAGCGCATATGATTTGCATACCTTTGCCATTTGTATTATTTTTTGCATATTTTTTCTTTATCTGATTTGCAAACAAAATGTTATTCTGCTGGTGGCAGACTTATAGGTTTGTTTCGGTGATTTGTTTTCCTATTATAAGTTGTAAAGTCTAATCTTATGAGATCATTTTCGAATTTGCAGAATTTTTAATCTATGGGATTTTGGAAAAATTATCGGTGTGACTTTTTCGAAGAAAACGTGTTTTGTGTAAAAAAAAATAATTATAAAATGACTTGAAAACCTTTGATAGTGAAGACGAATGCTAGTTCGACCCAAACTTGTATTGAGATTAGTTAAAACTAACAATATTTACTCATTGCGAAAATTTTACTTTGTCCTAACCTGCAATATTTATAAGTTATTGTTTATTTTCTATTTGTTTCCTTTTATTTATTTTTAATAAATAAATTTTTATTTTCTTTAGAGAACTGGCAGATACCAAATGTTCAAAGTATTTGGCGGAAACACGTTCGGATAGAAAGAAGAATACGTTTGGAATTGTTCTGCAGCGAACCCATCGATCATAAACTCATTCATTACTCCAACAAGCGGCTTATTATACACAATTTTATTTCTTGTTTTTTGAAATTACATGGTAAACTTAAACACGTATCCAACATAATAATTAAAAGCGTATACCGTTGAACAAGTTTTAAATGTCGTGACATGATTCTTAGTACTTATGGAACAACAATTAAAAATATTAGAAAAATTTACCAACTTCTTCCGAAATCCGTAGAAACTTACAACAGATTAAAAGAATAGCATTAAATATAAATTAATTGATTAATTTGTATAGAATTGTAAATACTTATACAAGTATACTCAACATATTTATTTATTAAATACCTGCAGTTGAAAATAATATTTCAACTTCGCGGTCCGGTTTTGTTATTCTATTGTATTTATTATGATTTTTTGTAAATAATTATACAGTGCTGGTTTCTAATTAATTGATTAATTTGTATACAATTGTAAATACTTATACAAGTATACTCAAAATATTTATTTATTAAATACCTAGAGTACATTTATAAACGTTTTTGAAAATAATATTTCAACTTCGTGGTCCGGTTTTGTTATTCTATTGTATTTATTATGATTTTTTGTAAATAATTATACAGTGCTGTATAATAGAAACCACAGAAACCATGTCGGTTTTGCTAATTGTCGTTTTTGCAAACCAATGTTGGTTTCATTTGGTGTCATATAACCATGTTGGTTTTGTCCATTTCGCCAATGTTCGAATCAGCTGTTGCTGAAAAACCGATAACATTGGTTTTCAGGACACCAAAGATTTTTCTTATCGTTTTCAAAACCAATAGTGGCAATATTGCTTTCTATGACAGCCCTGATAAATAAAGGGGACATTATTTAGCCTCCTAACGCAATCGTAATTCTGATTTGTTAAATGAAAGTTAAAGGTTTGAAGTTAAATCATAAAACTATACAATCATGATAAGAGCTCATACATATTAATTTAAAGCTGTCATCAAATATGATTCGTTAATTTATTATACAGCTTAAAACTCTTCGCTCTTAGCTCAAATCAATTATATGGCGTTTGTTTTGGTACTATTTGTAACTTTTAAGTATTGGATTTTCTGGTATCTAAAAGAGTTTATGTATATTTTTATTTGTTAGTAATTAAAACTTTGGACACAAACAAAATCGCTCTGATGCTAAAACCTCAATTAAGGTAATAATAATGAAAGATAAACCAAACAACCAGAATTGAAACAATCGAGAATTATTATTCGAAAATATAGATTGATAAGAACGCACAAACGCAAAACGACGCAATAATATTTGTAAGTTAATAAAAAGATATCATAGGCAGCATCAAAATAATTATAAGACAAGAGCTTAATACTTAATCAAATTCCATTTATACACAAGTATAACGAAAACAATTGATTTCAAATTGAAAAAGGAATACGTAAGGTTATACTACAGTAGAAATGACAAAAAAATACAACACACCTGTTCATACATATCCAAAGTACATGTACCATAAACGAAGTTTTGCCCATTCAACGCATATTACTTTCACATCGAAATCAATATTGCTCAGTGGCTCATGCATATTTTACAGTGTTAACCAAAACGAATGCACGTTTCTATACGAGATAGCGAAACCCTAGCCGTGTCTTGATAAATGGTAAAGTAACTTTTATGATGTACAGCGTTAATAAACAAACTCCTTTTAAACTCCTAAATAACAAAACCGCAAAAGTTAAGTTATTTGTTAAGAAAAAAGTGTCAAGTTTAATCATGTCCATAGAAAAAGTCTAGCTGTATTCGATTCATAAACAAGGTTTAGAAAAATTGTTTGTTGTATCCATTTTTGTTTTAGTACTTGGACAGAATAAGGGCTAATTGTTGATAGTTATGCAGGCGAAGTACTAAAGCGGTTATTTGTTTTCACTTTTCCAAATCTTTTTTAAAAGATTCTTTTTTAAACACGAACATAATTGTCACTTTTTGTTAATAAATGACTTCACTATCGCAAATCCCGGAACGAAAATATTCGGGAAAACCCCTAAAACAAAGTTTTCACACAAAATTAAAGTTGGAATTATTTTTCGACATTATTTAAGAGTAAAGCGATTTATTTCGTTCCACAGAGATTTCATATTGACTTTCTGTCAACATTTCGAGCAGAAAAGAGCTGTCGCTGTCAGAATAACTGATTCAAAATGAAGTCATTATATGGACCACTTTGTAAATGGCATGCAATTTCATGGAATTCGAAATTGGTTAAAACAAATGAGTACAAATGTTCCCTCTCACGAAATTGGCGTTTATTTCTATGCATGGTCAACGCTAAAAAACGTTGACCATGCATTTTTTCTTGATGCTAGCGAATAAGAAGATGTCATTGGGTGTCAAATCCGGGTTGTACGGTGGATGGCCGATCAATTCGACATCTTGAGTGGTCAAATACGAGTAGCTCATCGTTTCAGCTGATGTGTGAGTGCTTGCATTGGTGATGCAAAATAATCCGTCTTCTCTTATTATCTTTCCTCATTTCTTTGAAAACTGTTGCAAACATATAGTTAAATACCACTCGGAATTGAACGTCCACTAAAGCACTGTGTCAACATGGCCGGCTATACCTAAAAAACGCAATCATTTGCTTGGATGTACTTCTTCCACGAATAACTTTTATTTGATTTGGCTCGTCTTGAAAGACCCATTCCGTCGATTGCTGTTTTGTTTCGGGCTCATACGCATAGATCCATGATTCGTCACCTGTGACAATGTTAGACACTGCCTTTGGAATGCCGCAGTTATACTTTTTCAACATCTCGGCACCAATCCATACGAGCCTTTTTTTGAGCATTAGTCAAATTATGTGGGATCCAACGAGAACAAACATTTTTCACGGCCAAATGAACATGCAATATCTCATTGATGCTTGTCATACCAATTCCCAAGAATGCCTCAATCTCACGGTATGTCACATGTCGGTCTTGCTTAATCAGTTCTAGCACAGCATCGATGGTTTCTGGTAAAGTGACCGCAGATGGACGTCCTTCACGAAATCATCCTGGAGCGAACGGCGTCCGAGACTGAACTCTTGGTACGAGCGAATAACAGTGGTTTTTTATGGTGCGTCATCGCCAAATGTCGAAACAAGTTGATTTAAACACTCTTGTCTCGATGACCCACGCCGAAAATCGTAAAAAGTCATCGCACGAAAATGTTCACGGGATAATTCCATTTTTTGACTGAGTTAAATTTTTCAACACACTGTAAACAACACAATTCGCCCTCAAATGACAAAACGTTCTGAGTAAAGTTATGCTAAGAAATGTCAAAGTTTCCAATGGAAGTTCTAGTTTGCATCTGGCAACACTAGTATTGTCAGGACCCGAAATATAAATAGCAACCCTCGTAAACGAAAAAAATTAGAAATATTAAATACATATTTAGGCACAACTCACTTGCAATTTCAAAAAATTAGTGTTACGAGAGCTGCTATATATATTTGTGGCCTAATAATGAAAATGCGAATATTTATCATCAAAAATGGTTTTATTGTTTTTCAAAGCATTCTTCAGCATGATTTATACACTTTTGCATGCGCTCAAACCAATTGTCGAAGCACTTTTTCCACTCCGATTGAGACACCTCCAAAACATGGCCTCAACAGCATCTTCTAGGGACGAAAATCGTTGACCACGCATTTTTTTCTTGAAGTGCGGGAATTAAAAGAAGTCATTGGGTGCCAAGTCAGGGCTGTACGGCGGATGTCCCATCAATTCGACGTTTTGGCCGATCAAAAAGGCGCTGGTTTGTGCCGATGTGTGAGAGTTCGCATTGCCATGGTGCACAATGATTCGTCTTCACGTGCTCGTTTTTCGGATTTCTCCGAAGACTTCTGGCAAAAAAAATGTGGTATACCACTCAGAATTGACCGTCCTACGTTGCTCAAGCGTAATAGTCGCCACATGACCAGTTTTGCCAATGAAACAGGCGACCATTTGCTCGTCTTCGAAGACCCACACGGTCGAATGCTGTTCTTTTCGGGATCATACGCATAGATCCACGATTCGTCACCTGTGACGATCTTATAAACGTCTTTTGAAGCACCGCGATCGTATTTTTTCACAATTTCTTTGCACCAATCGACACGAGCCTTTTTTTTGAGCGATTGTCAAATCGGCGGGATCCAACGAGAACAAACCTTTTTTACGGCCAGGTGATCATGCAATATCGAATGTATGCTGGTGAAAGAAATTCCCAAGGACACCTCTATCTCACGGTATGCCACATGACGGTCTTGCATTATCACTTCACGCACGGCATCAATGTTCTCTGGCCCAACGGCAGTTTTGGACGACCATCGTTTTTAAGCGAGCGTCGGCCACGATTGAATTCATTTAACCAGTTTTTCACAGTGCTATAGGATGGTGCTTCATCGCCACACAAAGATTTAAGTTCATCGATGCAATCTTGTCGTGATAATCCACGTCGAAAGTTGTGAAAAATGGTGGCACGAAAATGTTCACGAGTTAATTACATTTTGTTGCCAAATTAATTTTTTCAAGTCACTGTAAACAACACAAATGATGGTCGTATGTCAAAACGTTCTGAGTACGTTTATGCTAAAAAATGTTAAACTTTCCAATGGAAATGTCAGATGGCGCTAGGCAACATTTAGTGCTGTCTTGGCCAGAAATATATATAGCAACCCTCGTACATTTTCCCTTGTTTGATATTCATAATACTTACTTTTTTCACGGCTAGTTTTTTCCCTTTTTCAAAGTTCGTTTAGAATGAGGGAAAAGTGAAAAAATCCCGCGGAGATTCTATTTAGAATAAGGGTGCAAGGAATAGGGAAAAAATTCCCGGGAAATAGTCATTCAGAATCAGGCTGAATATGATAAAAGGGACATTCTACATTGAACTTCTGGATATATTTAAGATTGAAATTTTTTAATAAATAAATGAAGTTCCAATTTTTTGAAAATTTCTTCGGCTTTTATATTTCAAAAATAAATAATTGTATTTAGTTTTCGTAAAAAACAAGACATTATAGAAGGATATACATTTTTCATTTACTGGATACATTTGAAATTGATTTTTTTTAAATAAATATAAAGTTTACATGTTTGAAAATGCTTACGATGAGGATTGCCGAAATTCCAAGTAATTTCAATACCAAGAAAGCAAGTGATGAAAAGAGCTAAGGCTTTATATATGCTGGGCCTTAAATGCTGATTTAAAACTTGTGTACCTTATGTTTTTCCGCTTTTTAACTATAGCTGTCAAAGAAAAGTTTTATATCATAGACATCGTAGATCATTAATATTATAAAGAATCATTTTGAAATATTGCTGTCTGCTCGTTCATGGGTAACAAAACAGAAATAAAAGCATCGCTCAAAACATATCAGATTTATCAAAAACATATAATCATTATTCATTGTTAATGTTATTAAACATATAAAGAAAAAACATTTAAAATATCTATGTGTCAATTTAAGGAAGAAGAAAAAAGAAGATTAAAGAATGATAACCGAAACAATAACGTAATTAAACGTGTGTGTTCAACAAATATATTTACCAAATAGGAAACGTTTTTTTTTTGGAAATTTTAAATATCGATCGAAAACTCTGGAGGTTTCTGTCTCTACATACAAACATTTACCTACATATACTCCGTACCATGCGAGTTGACGATGAGTACATACATACATACCTACACTTTTCGATGTGTTTAATTGTTACGAATGGATTTTAAAATAAATTTTTTTAAAAAAAAAGAAGAAAACAGAAAATTAAAATATGTATACACAACAAAGCTCAAACAATTTAAAACAACGGCTATTGCAGAAATATTAACAAATAAAATATCATTATTAACAAATTAACAAATAGTATATTGAATGTTAAAACGAAACGAAAAATGAAATGTTATCGAAAAGGAAAACTAAATATTTATTGAATGGCAAATTATTAAACGTAGCAAACAATACGATATATGAACATATCGTACTTATATACGAACGATATATGAAGAAGAGTAGACTAAGTATTCTATGTGATCTTAATTAAAACTGTCTATTGCTAATTTTTGAAAATTTTATGCATTAACCGATTGTTCGAAGCGTCTAATTGGTTTTACAATGCAACCCCAGTTTTGTTTTTGTTAAAACAAAAATGCTTTTTTTTAAATTCTTTTTAAATTGTGTTTAATGGATGTGCAACAATCATTACTACCTATCTACCTACCATACTATAAACATTTATCTTTATTAGCATTAGTTAGTTAAAAATGGATAATTTTATTTTAAGTTTTAATCTGATAAATGGAAACAATAAACTTTAAAAAAGTGTTCAGTGTTCATGGATTATATTTTGATTTACATCCGTTTCTGTGGATTGGATGACATGTAAGTTTTGTAGGCAGTTTTGCGAGTTTTTATACGTTCTCGTTTCTGAGGAGATGTCCTCTTTTTAAAAAAAAAATAAAATTTGTCCTCATTTTGCAACTAATATTACTAATTTTGTAATTTATAAAAACCTTCAGATAACACTGGAAGTTTTTTTTTTTAATTTTACAGCGGTAAATGGTGTTTTTTTAGACTTGTGGTTTTCAATCTGGCCACACTTTTTTCGCTGTTGATCTTTTTGACAGCTGTCACATGATTTATGCTCTGTTTGGTTTGCCATTTCATAATGAATAGACTATTCCGGAACAACGTTTGCAAATCGCTTCTTAGAAGATCCCAAAAGTGGAAGTATGGCTTTCAATCTGTGTGGTTTAAGTATGGTTTTCAAACTGACCATACTTTTTTCGGATTTGGTCATTTTCACATCTGTCACATGATTTGTGCTGTTTGGTTTGCCATTTCATAATGAAAAGACTTATTCCAGAACAACGTTTGCAATTCGTGGTGAACGACCTTAAAATAACATCTTCTTTGAAAATCCCAAAAAACCAGCAAAATGATTTGTAGAAGTATTGTTATAAATCTGTGTGGTTTAAGTATGGTTTTCAATCTGGCCATACTTTTTTCGGAGTTGGTCTTGTTGACAGCTGTCACATGAGTTATGCTCAGTTTGGTTTGACATATTCCGGAACAACGTTTGCAAATCGTGGTAAACGACCCCACAAGATGGCCACCGTTCCTGATTTTTGCAATAAAATGTTGTTCTGCGATGAAAACAGAATTGTCGCATTTGAAGTGATGAAAATCCACAAGCTATTGTTGAGACGCCATTTCATCCTCAAAAAGTCACTGTTTGGTGTGCTCTATAGAGGGAATCATTGGTCCATATGTCGTTAAAAAATAAAGCAGGCCATAATGTTACAGTCTACGGGGAACGTTATAGAGCCATTTTAATGACTTCTTCGTGCCTGAATTGGAGGATGTTATTGTGGACGACCTTTGGTTCCAACAAGACATGCCATACAGCCAACGAAACAATCAATCCAAACAAGCCTCCAAGATCGTACGCTTTAACACCACTGGACGATTTTTTGTGGGGTAATGCGGAGTCGCTTGTCTATTCAGATGAGTCCGACACGAATGAAGCCTTGGAAGAAAATATTCGGCGCTTTATTGCTGACATGCGGCCCCAAATGCTGCAAAAAGTGGTCGAAAATTGTGCCTCTCGACTGGAATTTATTTGAGCCACTAGCCCAAAACAATTTTTAAAACATAATGGCAAATCCATATCTTAATAATTAAGCTAAATTCTTGGCCATTACATTAAATTATATGCGTGTTATTTCTTCTTGAAACCCACACGAATAAAACCAACACCCTTTATAAACATTAATGCCATGAAATTACATATGTATCT
Organism: Hydrotaea diabolus; assembly: GCA_963513945.1. Lineage (NCBI taxonomy): Eukaryota > Metazoa > Arthropoda > Insecta > Diptera > Muscidae > Hydrotaea > Hydrotaea diabolus. The sequence continues at coordinate 106,696,400 of OY740718.1, forward strand.
AATAAAACTTCTTTAAATTATTTTGAAAATAGTTTCGTCGTTTTTAATCTGAAGTTCTGGGACTCTAAAAATCACCCTTGTTTTCAAATGCGGTGTGTCGTTTTTAAGATCATTTGTAAAGATGGAAACTAGTTGTTTTCCAGGTCCAGGGAAATTTGACAAAACACCGATTTTAGTTTTTTCATATAAAGAAAAAAACAAGCACGAAAACTACTACATACTAGTTTTTTTGCTGCAATGAATTTTATTTAAAAAAATACAAAAAACAGTTTCTTAGAAAACCCAAAAACCAGCATAATGATTTGTGGAAGTATCAGGCGCCCAGAAAATAAGAAAAGTGCTAAAAAATTCTTCGCTACATAACAAACACACACATCGAGAATATGTGAGAGACACACACGCCATGTGAGTCTCTCACACACTCCATGTGAGTCTCTCACACACGCCATGTGTGTTTCACACACGCCATGTGTGTTTCACACACACCATGTGTGTCTCTCACACACGCTATGAGTGGCTCTTACACACGCCATGTGTGTCTCTCACACACACCATGTGTGTGTCTCGCACATTAAAAGGTCTGCACAAAAGTTGTTTGCACTCTCCCTTTTTCTGAGCGCCTGATACTTCTACAAATCATTTCGTTGGTTTTGTGTGTTTTCTAAAAAAGCAACATCGCAAATATCATCATCATTGCTTGCAGATCAATTGACTTATTAAAAATCCGCATCCCCTTTGTTCCCTCCTTTCAAATACTATATTTAAAAAAATACAATAATAATTTATCCCTTGCCATAAACAAAACTAATATGAATCATCCTTTTTGTTTTTCTGGGCTCCTGGTGTTATAAATCTAGGTTTTCAGTAGTTTCACAGCGGCCCTTGTCCACCCACCACACCAGTGCAACAGTTCTTACGTACATGGCGACATCTATCGGTAGATAGAATCTAAATATTTGTTTTCTCTGGTGTGCTTTATCACCCTGTGTATAATACTGTGAAATAACATCCACACGGTCCTACATGCGGTTTAGTATGGCAACATTGTTTGTTCCATATGATTTGAAGATTGCACCGGTCGTTGCTAACCAAATACATATAAACGGATAATTCGATTTGAAATATACTGAGTTTCAAGTTTAAAAACAGCGTACTAATAAAAGGCTTTATTCAGTAAGCTCAGGCCATAATACTTACCATTGAAAATGTGAAAAATAAAACACTAATTTCTTATTATGAATTTCTCAGAAATTTATTTTTTGGAATTTTCTTCAGAAAATGTTTATATTAATTTGTATGTATGTTGTATGTATAATAATTTAGTATCGCTCTTAACTTATTTCGTTTAATATTTTCTTTATTTTTGTTCAATTTTGTTTTTTTAAGTCACAAGCTAGGTTTTTTTTATTGTAATTAATTTTATTATTTAAGAGATGGAATTCGAACACATGTAGATTTAATGAAAGCAAAAACTGGTATATACCAATGAATAAGCCATTAAGCGTTCAAGTAAATTCAGGCTGTTCTATCCGATTTTAATGAAAATTTCCAAATGTTTCAGATTTCCAACTTGAGGCAGCATGAACATTTTGGTGACGTGTTTTGAAAAGAGCTGTATCTTTCGACCTAGTTAAACAATGACAATATTGTTAACAATCATAATATTGCTTAAATTAAACAGTATAAAATGTTGTTTCATAAAATAAATAATTTAACAGAATATTTTTTTTTAGTTTTTTTTCAGCATGTAGTCTTCTTTGATTATAAAGAATCAAGTTTATGCGTAACATATTTATTTATTTCCCAATAATTTCACGAGAATTCATACCGAAACTTACTTACTAAAAAAATTAAATTCCGTTTTTTTTTATTTATTTAACAAGATATTCCACTGAAAAATTTAAGCACACATTTTTTGTAGTTGATCAACTCATCAAAAGATACAGCAAAATTTCATATAGCTTGGATATTTTCCAGAATTTTTAAAATCCAAATATGGATTTACTCTCAGCGCTCTTAAATGAACATACGTGGACAATTTAATTAAAATCGGTAAGCACACTCTAAATTTACTTAATCGCTTCAAATATCATTACTCTATACAAAAAATAGGGTTTATAGATGAGGATTAATTTCTTTACGAAAGATTACCAAACAAAATCGGGAAAAATAACAAAATACAAACTCCGAAATGTGGGCGTTATTTTGGATATATTCAATTCAGGTGTAGCTGTAATACGAGAAGTATAACGATTGATACTCTTCAAAGTTCCAAACGAACTATCCATTTTGTTGTGCGGTGAGAGGTACAATCTGTTTTAACTTCTCAAAAAGCTTAAAATGTGCCTAAACACGGCCTATGTTGACCGGTTAACGCCCCGTAAAGTATCCATATCGTGCACTAAGATTCGATCAGTGTTAATCGATAACAACTGTTTTTGGCGAAATTGAACATTGAGGACGATTACTTACTCCACTTACTCGAAATGCAGCATGAAAAGTTTCATAATATTTTTTTTTGGAAAGTGCCAAAAAACCAACGTTTGATCTCTAAACATTTCTATGAAAAAGCATTTCTATTGAAAAGCAAAAGCATAGCTTACAAAAGGCAGCTTTTAGTAAATTTAAAGATTTGTCAACGATGGCAAGTGTTAAACTGAGAAGAAATGTAAATGGAGGGCAGAAGATAAGGAAATCTTAAATTAAATGGTGCATTACAAAACATAACTTTTATTTATAGGTATGCCAAGACTTAAAATTGAAAGTGAAAATGCAAACGTGCGGAAGATTTAAACAATTTCTACTCAGCCCGTTGGATGAAGCTGAGACGGATCTGCTACATTTTCATCGTTCAGAGAGTCCGCAGAAACACAAGGCAATACATGTGCGGGCGCAATAATGGAACTATCTTTGAGAATTTTTGGAGTTATATACTTTAGCGTTCATTTAAAATTTTATCCATCTCAGGCAGTATCCTGCAAATGATTCGCTGCGAAAGTTCCAAAATTTGTGTTTGACACTTACATAGCTGGCATGATCCTTGGGCTACAAATTTCAACGTTGCAACCAATTTAACTGTATTTTTTTGTTAAATTACAAAAATCTAGTCCGGTAAACGTCAAACTAATTTTGCCACTCACTTTTAAATGTGGTTAGTCAACGGTGTTTCTTTTTGCAGCACTTGAGCGGAATTTGAATTTGAAATAAAAACCATTACCACAAAAATCAAATAGAAATTAATCAGCTGATTCAAAAGTAAGACATGTACATGAACTTATCTAAGTCCCACAACAACCCATTAAGGAACAAGGGGGAGCTTTTCTCACACCAGTTAGCTGTACAGTAAAAAAAATTTTATACTCACAGACCGGGACCTACTTGAGAGCGAATTTTTCATTTAGTCAATCAAATTACAAAGCTACAAATATGGAATGTAATCATTGGTTTTGAAAACGATAAGAAAAAATGCTTTGGTATCATGAAAGCCAATGTTATCGGTTTTATCAGCAACAGTTGATTCGAACATTGTTTTATTTACATTGGACAAAGCCAACTTGGTTTCAGGACACCAAATGAAACCAACATTGGTTTGCAAAACGACAATTAGCAAAACCGACAGGTTGCTATGACAGCCCTGAATGTGTAGTTAGAGAAGCGACGAAACCCTAAATGGAACTGTTTTTTTTTAGAAATTTACTGTATCGGTCAAGACTATACGCTGACAATTATAAACTTACAAAAGTCTAATCCAACTGTTTGTGCCCTCCTCTGAAGGGTGGATGGTATTTTAAATTTGTTATTTCGTTTGCAACACCACAAAATTTGAATCTGGGACCCAATAAGGTATTTATATTCTTAATTGTCGTTAAATTCTAAGACGATTTAGCCATGCCTGTCCGTCCATGAGCCTTTCAACAGGCAAATTAGCGGTGAAACGAATCAGCCTGAATCTTGAAATTTTACATGATGATGGCTTTTGGTCTTAAGCAGTTTGGAAAAAATGTTTCCCTTTTAAGAACAAAAGGTACCTCGGTAAAATATTCACTTTTTTCAGTATTTGCTTAGAAAATAATTTTGTGCAAGGATAATGATAAGGAAGCACAAAATACCTCAAAAAAGTGCAAAGTTGCTGCTCATGTGGCCCGAAAAACGTATGGTCAAAACAGGAGATAAAAAGCCAATTGCTACGCATGGACTAATGGGCCCCAGAACGAACCATTTTTTAAAGGTACGGTGGCCGAACTTAACGACGTTATTACTTAATTGGGTATAAGATAGTTTAAAGATATCGCAGGGCTCTAATTAGATTAAAATCACAGAGTAGATCTCATGAAATTATTCAGCGATTTCCTTCATCTAAGGTTGCATTTAAATTACAGCGATTCCCAATGACGAAAGGTACAAGAATATAATCAATGTTTTTCTTTTAGATCCTCTTCACTGTACCTCAAATGAGTTAAATTTTAAACAAAAGTGCAAAATTGATAAATACTATTGATAAAAACATTTTAATAATATTTTAGTATTTGCGAAAACATAAAATACAAAACAATTTTTTAATTCTTTATAATATAGTACGTTTTTAAAAATTTGAAATACTTTTATGTAATAATTGGAATAAATACCTAAAATAGATGTAGTAAATAGCTTTAATTTTAGATTTTTGTTTAAACAAATATATTATTAAATTATTAATCAGGTAACATATATAAAAGAAATTACACACAGTACAAATATTGAGGCAATTTTATCATAATATTTTTTGTAGTTGTTTATAATCAATTTAACACTCTAGACATTCATTTAATTCTGTCGGAAATTACATACGCTTCTTTTTCAAAATATATTTCTATTATTAGGCAAGCTTACATCACGTGTTTTAAAATCAATTAAAATTTTCTCGTTTTTATTTTTTATAATTTTTTTAACGAGGGTTTTTTTTTTAAATAATACGAATAAAATCATTTGAAATATTAAAAATAAAATCTGTAGGATTTAAAACTGGTTTACAAGTTCAAGCACTGCTGTGGTTTTCTTATAATTTTTTTAAGGTTTTCATTGTTCAATGTTTAATTTATGGAATACATGGGGGGTTTTTGTTATAAATATATATATATTTAAATTTTTTTAATTTTTTTTTTAAATTTAAATTTTTACTTATAACAATTTTCATTTTTGTTTTGTTAATTGAACATGTATATTTTCGTAGTTGAGGGTTTTGTTGTTTAATTTAAGTTTATGTTATATAAGAGTCAGACTTTAGGAATAAATAAATTAAAAGCTTCACAAAATACAAATAATACAAATTTTACAAAGCTCTTGAAATCGTTAGTTAGTATTTGGAGAGTTAGTAAATCAAGTCTTTCTATGCACGGCTACATATTCGTATACTCGTGTCTAGCTACAGATTAACTTAAATGTAGATTGTTGAAGTAATTCTTAAAACCAAAAAAAATAAATAAATTAATCAATTCGCGTGGATGGATTGGATTCAACTTCAAAGAAAAATTTCTGTAGATTTTCTTTAACTCTATTAGAGAAGCTTAAATGCATTTAAGGTTTCTTGCGGAATATTCGGCATTTTATTTGAATATGGTAATGTTTGGATTATTTTGACTCATAATTTGGAATCTACACATGTAAGTATGCACTTTTAAATTCTAGTTTTGATTTAATTCTTCAGATCTGTTACAATATTCGTATTTTTTTAACTCTACTTACAAACTGTATTCTACATATAATGCTGTATTAACATAACTATTACAATGTTTCCAAGACATCTTCATCAATACTTTAAAAATATTTTTTTTTATTAAATTTGGTACATGTAAAATCTAATTAAAGGGTCGTGGTGGTGCCTGGAAGGAGCAAGTGCGAACGAGCACAAACTTTCATCGTAGGACTACCAATTGGTAGTTTTATATCATTGATAATTGATATATAACCGCTCTTATTGTTTTATATTTCAGCGTTTGTACAATTTTTGCCATTTTGTATGTCACTTGATTAAATTTTGGCCTTCAGGGATCTTTTTTACACACTATTATTTTAAAAGAAATAACAAGAAGCGACCGCGAAAAACTGTGTACGAAGCGACCGCGAAAAACTCGTACATTGGTGCAGGTTTGTTCTAGGGACGAATTTAAGGGGCATTGTTCCATGTTGAGATATAACTATAAGCCACAATGAAGAAGAAGACCTGACTTTATTGATTTGATATTGTTGTCCCTAATTTTTATATAAGTATTATAAATTAGAGCTGGTATTTAGAAATCCCATAACAAAGGAAGACATGTTTCTGCTTTCGATCGATTTGAGCAATGTTCGCCTTTATATCTATATGAATCGATCTTCACGAACTCTATTGAAATATGTCCACATCGGCCCATGTATTGAAGCCATATGATAGATAAATATCCAAATTCGTCGATACCAGAGTGTTTTGAAGTGAGATCGTTAAAAAAACAATAATGTTTATTTGTTTCGACACGTATCTAAAGTTTTCCTGTGATTATCACGCATTTTGATTGAATGATATTCTAGAAATTCTTGGCAGACAGTAAAAACTTAAATCAGAATTTCGTGTAAAACATTAAAGGCGTCGTTTAGCAGATACAAATAGCTTTCGCTACCAAGGAAGGAAATAAGGGTGTTTCAACTGCTAAGTGTGTACTACTATACATATTGTATATCCTTGACCCTAATTTTATTATAGAGCCTGCGTTCAATATTATTTGGATGACCAAAAAAATAAATTCTGGGAAATTGTCCAACGTTAAGTTGTTTACTAGTTTTTCAGTATGGCTAGAAGATGTAGTGATATACACAGAACATAATAATTTAGGAAATATTTCTGAAATACAAATTTCTAAGAGATACAAACAAATGAGTTTGTATTTTTTTTTAAATATTGTAAGGATTTCTTTTGCATATGCAGTCCAGGCACTTCGAATAATATTAAATTTATAAAATATATAAAAATGTTTTGTCTATTTCCGCTACATTTTCAGAACAAGTCATATCAAAATCTTCCGTGTAATTGATTAATGTTCCTTGGAAACATTGTAATTATGTTATCGAGTAACTATGGACCATTTTTGCTTAATAAGGAATGTCTGTAAACAACATTATCTGTTTATATGTATGTATCACGCTTACGTTTCTAATGACTAAAAAGACAAGAATACGAGGAGGCAAAAAACACAAACTAGATTGGAAAACAAAAACCTAAGGACCATTAAGAGTAGAGATAATATTAGAGAAATATCAATAAACTGGTAAAAATATCTTTCTACTACATACTAACATTTAGGTAACACCACTACATTAGGTTCATATTCAAATAAACGACCCACAACAATTCGAATTTCAAAATCAAATAAATTATTTCATACTAGAGACAGTATTGTTGTGTTTTCAATAAATACTTAATTAAATAATACTTAACTACATACACACGGACAAAAGCTCACACGCACGCATTAATTAATATGTAATGTTAGGTAATTGTAAATAAAAAAGGACATACAAAATATCACGTGTTCTTCTTGCGCTCATCGTCGTTACAAAAAAGATACAAAATGAAGCCTTTCATTCAATACCAAACGTATTAGTTTCCTCTACAGCCAACAAAAGCTTCTCGTATAACAGTTCGGGTGTAGGATATGGTGGTAAATCTAGGCGATTGAAACAGGTGTGGGCTCGTGGCAAGGCATTTGGTTTACCCCATTTCTCGATGCAGAAACGTCGGGGACCCGTTGAACCGCGCAGTGCCGAAAAACCTTCATATGGTATACTAGAGGTGCCGGTGACGAATTGCAGCAAACGCAAGCGCTGTTCATTGGTAAATTTTTCAATGACCTGCCAGAACCAAATGATAACCTGGTGGTTATCATGATAGCCCGATCGATATTCGGTATTAAGGCGCCAATCGTTAATATCGATCTCTGCTGTACCAGCGATGACAAGTTCCAATTCACGGGCATCGAATACCGATACCAGACGAGAATCAACGACTTCATAGAAGCCACGCACCAATGATTCCGTTTGCTCTTGAACTCCTCGCTCAAGTCGCCATTTGATCATGCGTTCGAGGTATTCCTTTTTGTTTTTTTCATTGACTATAATATTTTTGCCGCCCGGCTTGAGTTCGCGCTCAACGACACGACCCAAAAGTTCTTCGGTGACACAAAATGTTAAACCTAAATCAATACCTGTTCCAATATCATTATCACGTATCCATTGTAACGATTGATGGAACTCATTATCCAATGATTCTAAATCACTTAAAGCTACCGGAAGTCTTAGTAAAGCCTTGTAGAATGGCCGTGTGAAGAAGGCGTCCAATAGATACTGATGCACTAAAGCTAAGCCTAAGACACGACCGCTAAAGCGGAACCAATCATGGCAATTATCGACAAAAGCCGAAAGTGGTGACACCTGTACGGTATAGGTGTCATTGGCCGAATATTCAAACAGTCCATAGTAGGGATTGAATAGCTCACGAGACAGCAAAAAGAAGAATTCTCTGTGAATGAGACAAATAAAATTAGTATAAGAACAAAAGTGAATGTAATAACAGCAAGCTTACCTTGATGGACCACCATAGTCGAGACCTTCTTCGGTATCCCATAGCACAGCTAAACGACCTCTTTGTAAGTCTTTTTTGTTGGCAGACATAATACGACGGAAGGCATCTTCCAATAAGTGAGTACGGCGTATTTGTAATCTATAAAGTAAACCAAAAAAAATTAAATGGTGACTTCTTTATTAGACTAGGATCTCAAAAATCTGAACTATACAAAATTAACATCCCTACTGGTCTACGAAGATATGTTTTTGTTTATGGATAGCATTACTATTGTGATACCCTACAACATGAATGTGCTTGAATTTGGAGTTTTTTAAACCGGCAAGCGGGTCACCTGGAGTGTTGAACTTAATCGAATGAGCTGAATCCAATGCCGGAAACCTTTCTTCTAGATTAGCGCTTAAAAAGGTGTTTTAAATTAAGTAGATTTAGTTTAACCCACCGGGTGCTCCGCTTGCCGACTTTTTTTTAACTATCACAATGCAATTTGAACCGTGTACAAATTTAATTATTCGGACTCCACTAAATAACTTTTCAGCATTTTCAAAAAATAAATAAAGGGTACAAACGATCACCTTGATATGAAATGCATTTTAAAGAGACTTTAAGCATCAATAATCCCATGGGAAAGAATATATCTCGTTTTGGTTAAAAACTGATTTGAGATATAAATTATGATTTAATTTCAACAAATGCTGGTCTCACTGGGTAAAGAACATTATAGGTACTTGTATAATATACGAGTACTTAGTAGGGACATAAATACTGTTACACACGTTTTATGCTGTAAAATGAAAAGCACTGCATGTTTTTGGACCAAATATTTTTTAATATATTTATTAATGTATATTGCATCCAAAAAGAATCTTCTTTTTCGAAATGTCCGCCTTTTGCCTTTACACACGCCTTAAGTCGCACTGGCCAATCGGCCATAGCTACACGAACCTCGTCCATTGGAAACAACTCGAACCAAAGCAGTCTTAAGAGATCCAATGTTGGGGTATCTTTTGTGACAAACCTTGTCCTCTAAAACCGTCCTAAATTTGTAATCCAATGGGTTCAAATCTGGACTGCGTGAGGGCCATTCTTCAGAGGAAATGAACGCTGGCAAATTGTTTCGAAGCCAGGCTTGGGACGTTTTAGCCTTATGGGCCGGCGCAGAATCCTGCGGGTTTTGGAACAGGGAATTGTTAAGAGGCTTCACAACAGCTTCCAAAACGGATTCTTGGTAAACTTTTGCCGATGTTTTGACTCCTTGTTCGGAGAAATGCAGGTCAGTGACCCCATCGTAAGAGACACCCCACCAAACCATGACTGAAGCTGGGTGATGACCCTTTTCCACTCTTGGAATCAGTTCAGATGCTTCCTTAGATGACCGCGCATGCACTCTATCATTTTGCTTGTGAAATTTTTCCTGAACGGTAAAAATTTTTTCATCGGCGAACAATATTTTTCTGTTCAAGTTAACAGCGTGCTTCACCAAAAGACGTTTGCATTTTTCAATCCTATTTTTTTAAAGCTGCAGTCAATAAATGTCCGGTACGTTACTCCTGTTCGTCTATAGGAATCTGCTTCGATATCCAGGTGAAGGAAGTGCTCCATTTTAACTTGATGTGCCCAATGAGGGGTCAGCTAAGTGGCCCTGACCGGACAATAGCAGCGCGTTATGTGGACCCTGTTGACAGGCGAGACAAACGTCCGGAACGTTTCCATCAATTCCCTCCCAATACGAATCCGTGGTATATATCGTCAAACGTTAGTTGTCTTTAAGCCAGCGCATTTATTGTACTTTGATGTGGTTGACTGCATTCTCACGGTTCGTTCGACGTATGTTGCTGACACAGTACATTTCACGAAGAATTTTCCTTTCGAAAATTCACAGTACAACTTTATGCTCTATAGAAGAACGGTTAGTATTCGTAAGTGTATTGGAAAGAGTAACGCTCGTTCTTTGGGAGATGGCTCTATTCTGCCTATCAAGCTCAATTTCCAACACGATCTTTCGTTTTATTTTATACTGACATCGTTTTTTTTGGGTTTTACCGGATGTGAGGCATACAAATTCCCCTACTACCTCAAAGTTGCAACTGCCGGCCGTAACGAGTTTGCCTTGTCGCATCCATAGCATTTACCAGCATAATTTTAGGATTGTCATAATTTTTAATCAGACCCATTTTAGACGATTCAAATTCAATAGATGAAAAAGGCTAGACTTAGATCTCGATCTGTCCTCCGTTTAACGCCGCTTCTTAGTGTTTAAAACGATAAATGACACCATTAGACTGTCATACTACTAATCTAAATACGGTGCTTTTGTGATAACATACCATAAATACCCGTGCTTTTATCTCTGGACCTTATAATAGCCTCTCTATAAAAACCATCACCCGTTTGGGGCCGGCATAGAATAGCTTGCATACGTATTTTTCTGCGCACTTGAGAGCAACAATCTCACGAACTTTTTCTATTCGATTGGCCAACACCATACGAATATCGAGGATATTTTTCCACATTTTCACCACTTGTTTCCCTTTGAAATCGATGGTGCAGAGTCCCCACAATATTTATCAAGCTTTTCCTTGGTTTTATTGACGGGTTTTTCCGCAAAAAATAATGTGTAAAGAGCACTCGAAACTCACTTTTTTCCATTTTTAACAGCTGTTAAACACAAACTTAATGACGGAACTCTCTCAAAATTTGAAAGTAGTCTATTAACAGATATTAATTGATGAGAGCAGTGTTGAATTTCATATAACTACGAGGGAAGTTGGAAAAGTTACGGAATTATTGATATGCTCCGTATGTAAAAGCTTCTCTATAAAAATACAGTAGCCGTAGAAAGCTGTCGTTAGTCATTCAGTGCCAATCAGTGACTACAAGAAATATATAGTGCACAGCTCACAGAGAAGTTCCCCGAAGGAACATAGCAATTTGTCTCCTAGGTTACGTAATATTGTACTTGGTCAGCGTTAGCTTCCGTGGTGTGATGATAAGTATGACCGAATATCACACGAGTTACTCAGCTTAAACACATATGGAAGACCTAATGGCTGCAATGGTTGGGATGATTTTCAAATTGGTTGATTTCACAAAAGTTTTCAATAAAGCAGATCCAATTTGACTTTTCTGCCATGATCCTATCGTAAGATCCTATAATTTTAGCGGTTGCGATAACTGTCAATACTGCTTTGAGATTAAAAAAATACTCGTCAATTCGGCTTTGTTCGGTTTTTTACGGCACAGCTTCATATCAGTGGATATCTGTATCATCTATAGGTATATTATCGCTTTTGGGGCACCGGAAATTCGTGAAAAAAAACCCACGAAGAGCAATAACACGCGATCAAAGCTACTGCTTGGTGCCCTTGTGACGATGGAGGACTCATTGGCCTTTTTTCTTCAGAAAAAGTAGCGGCCCAGAGAACTATATAGGATGAACTTTGATTGGAAAACATTTGGTTCTAGCAGGATGTAGCAATGGCTTTTACTGGAAAGCCACAACCAAAATTCTATAGGCTGCATTTCCGCGTTGCCTTTTTATACATTATAGTCCAGACTTCTTTTTGTAGGATTTTATTAACAAAATCAAGAGTGTAATGGTACATATCTTAGATTATTACAGCCCTTAGCGATTATGATCCGCAAGAATGTGTGCAACGGCAACATAGTCGGCATAAAATAAACATTTAGTCCCATTCCCGTTGCCTTCGTTTTTAGTCAACGTCACCTCGTGTCGTCGACGACGGCACATCAACACGAAATGGGTATTCCGTAAGGACGACACGTCGACGTCTCTGTTTATTGAAAGTGGAGGAAAACAAAAAAACCCATCCTCATACTAGCATGAGGTGATTCATAAGTTTTGGTATTTTAGACAAGAAATTACTTAATTTTTACTGCAAATCCGGCATTTTTTTGTATTCAACCTTTGGTCTTGCTACAGTATACACAGCTTCCTACACTATCTGAGAAGAAATTGATTTCATCAATTTCTTCTCAATTATCGTTGTTGGAAGTTACTTTTAGGTGTAAATGTTTTGTTTTTTTAATTCACCGTTTAAGATAACGCCAACCCTCCCTCACCCGTTCTAAAAGGATCATCGCCACTTAAGTTTTCCAATTTTATTCCATAATATTTGTTCAATTATAAAAAATATTAAAGCCAGTAATCATCGGGAAACTACTATTGCGACACTTTAAGAGTCATCAGAGAATAAGCTTATGTTAGGCGTCAGAATATTTAATAACTAATTTTGTTTTGTTTGAAAAAAATATAATACGCTTGTTATCTTTGTACTTATATAAATGGCTGCAATAATATTTTGAAATATTAAGGGTGGCTCAAAAGTGCGTTTTTGTACTGTTTTGTAACGGATTGGCTGATTTGTACAAGATTGCGGTCATAGAAATGGGAATACTACGATCTATTATGTAGTCTAATTTTAATTTATAAACAATTTTCATTTTATAAAATTTTGTATTTTTTTTAAATTTATTTACGTATTTGGGTTAGGAACTCTTTACGAACATTAAAAAAAATATAAAATTAGTTTAAAAAAAATTGCCGATCTACGCCAGTGTTTTGCCCATAACTTTAACAATTATGGCGGGCTCAAAAATATAATAACTGTTTTGGATTGGATTTATGCACAAATTTGGAACAATTATAACAAAAATCGGATACTATAAACATTAAAAAAAAATTCAAATTCTTAAAAAAATGATAACGCGTGATTTATTTCGAGGTTCCCTACATTTTTTTGAAGAAAAAAAAAACAGAAAATGTTTATTATCATTTGAAAGAACATTATTTGGCATTTATTTTTTGAAGGTTATGTCTATCAAATGTTGGCCGCGGCTACGTCTCAGATGGTCCATCCGTTGAGTCCAATTTTCGATGGCTCGTTCGAGGATTTCGACTGGTAACTGGCGAATGACACGCGTGATGTTTTGCTCCAAAGCCTGAATCGAAGCGAGTTTGTCCGCATAAACTTTAGACTTTACATATTCCCACAGGAAAAAGTATATCGGTGTGATATCACACGATCCTGGTGGCCAATCGACCGGCCCAAAACGTAAAATTATCTGCTCACCGATGTGTTCTCTCAATAAATACATTGATTGATACGATGTGTGGCAAGTGGCGCCGTCTTGTTGAAACCAAATGTCGCCGAGATCACAAACTTCAATTTCAGGCATTAAATAGTCGGTTATCATGACACGATAATGGTCGCCATTGACGGTTACGTTCTCACCGGCATCATTTTTAAGAAATATGGACCACACTAAACCGTTGTTTTTCTGGATGAAGTGGCAGCTCTTGAACCTCTTCTGGTTGCTCTTCGTCCCAAATGCGGCAATTTTGCTTGTTTACATGCCCATTGAGCAAGAAATGGGTCTCATCGCTAAACAAAATTTGGCTCCAAAACGTCGGATCTTCTTGGAAATTTTCTAGAGCTCATAGAGCGAAGCGATGTCGCTTGGGAACGTCGGGCGGCTTCAGTTCTTGCACAAGCTGTATTTTGTACGCTTTTAATTTAAGATTTCGACGTAAAATGCGCCAAGTCGTTCCATACGTCAGTCCGAGTTGCTACGAACGGCGCCGAATCGACTCTCCACGGTCTTGGTGTACACTCTCAGCTACGGCCGCTACATTTTCTTCACTGCGTGCTGGGCGTGGTCTATTCGGTCGAATATTATCCTATAATGAATGCTGGGTCACAAGATGGTGCGCTCAGTGGGCCGATTATGTTGACCATAAAGGCCCAATTAGTCTTGACGGTGGACGGTTAACGGTAGGAAATCAGCTATTTCAGTTAGGGGTTGCATTTGCATGTGTTAGAGGGAGATAACTACAGTTTGACGGTTGACGACGGTAGACTTCTGCAGGTTGCAGAATCAACCGTCAACCGTCAAGACTAATTGGGCCTTAAGTTGAACTAAGTGCACGAAACACATTCCTCACAGAACGTGAATTTTCGTAATAAAGTTGAACGATTTGCAAACGTTGTTCAGCTCTTTCCATGATGAAATGCCAAACAATACTAAACCAAAAAAAAAATAGCATGACACGACTCACGCGTAATCTGTCAAAAAAAGCTATTGTAAAAAGTATCTCTACTTGGATAACCCATTATTAAATATTGTTAAAAAAAATTATAAATAGACCGTAGTGTTCTGGTTTATATGACTCAAATTTCGTACAAACAGGTCAATCCGTTCCGTCAATATTTTTAGTAAAGCCAAAACATGAATTTTTTAGCCATTTTAAATTTGTCAACCCACAAAAAAATTAAAGCAGTCGTTTATACGAAGATAAAAAATCGATTTATAAACTTTTCGAGCAAACAAATTCTTTAAGTACGTATTAAATATTCTGACCCTTAGTAGTAAGTAAACCTAACGGTCCAAATTCCTACCTTTAAACAGTACATTTTGAAAACTTACTTTAATTTATGTGGCCCTTGACCATATCCCTTCGATTCTAGTTTCCTGTAGAAACTTCTCAGTTTTGCCTCAAAATCACGCCGGAATGGTGGCGGAGCACGTTGCATCATACGAGAATTGAGCACTGGAGATCCCTGAGGACTGCGTTCTTCGATGGGCACATAGCTCATAATCTCCTGTTCGAATAGACTGTAAAGAAACAAATAAAAACATTATAATTAATTATGGGGTTTCCACAAAAATATTTAAACAAAGACAAGTCGTGGTGTGGCAATTTAAAAATGTGTAGAACACGACATAACACTTTGAGTTCATTTATTATCTTTCAGCCCGTCTCCTAAGCACAAACAATTAAAAAAAAAAACAGTAGTCAATTATTCGTAATGCATATGAATAACATTTGACGATGGTGAATGATGCTGCTAATCGGTGATTCAATCGGAGTATTAATATTTTTAATCTTTTCAGTTAAGAGTAATAATGATATTCTATAAAAAATTGCAAGATATCATTGAATGAGTGAGGTGGTTCATCGGAGACTTCACCCACATATTATCTATACTTTTTCCACTATTACTCTTTCGCTGGAATCTTCATTTGATAAATTTTAAATGAAAATTTAAGCACAAATAATACTTGGGTGTTACAATTTTCAAATCAATTTCAATGGGGGGAAATTAGTTTAGGTTTGTGGTAATTGGATCTGTTTTAAATTTTGCAAATTTACCAATAACATTTGTTCATATTTATTTGTACAACGGTCATTAAATACAATTAAACAAAAATAAACTATACACAAAGTTTTTTTGCTACGAGTGTAGAGCAGCAATTTTCAATTTTTGGCAATTATTTTATATAAAAATACGGATACAAACCGAATATGAGTATGGGTGTTGGTTGTGTGTGTGCTATTTTAAGTTGAATTCGGTTGCAATTTGTTTTAAACGGAAATGACTAAAATCATGTATCGTATTTAATTGATTTAGAACGGGGCTTTATTGAAGAAAATTATAGATCTGGACACGAAATATTCTATTTTTTCCGTCTGTCTTTAACCAATGATTGATTACTGCAGTTCTGTCTGTCCCTTGTTTTATTTTTTCAACTGTTACTGTCAAAATGTTCTGGAAATATTTAATTTCAATATTACGTTGAGTGTACACGTTTATGTACATACATACTTGTATGTACTCGTATTGAATTTTGCCATGCAAAAATATAGCTGGACAAAATAACGACAATAAATTGAAATCGAAACGTAGCTAAAAGAACATTATCTACAGAAATACTTTAATTTTATAAGACACCGGTAATCCTCCACAATTTATCATGCTAAAATTTAAAATACAGAAGTTTGTTGTTAAAACCATATGGTGAAATGGAAAAATTGGCCTGTAGTGCGGTTTTGTAACTTTGAACAATAACAAGAACTGCTAAAGTTGTCAACATCTTTTGTTGCTTGCAGTAACGATTAGGTGATTCTGTAACTACTGCTTAACAACAAAAGACAACTTTTGGCTTCAGTACGCAACTCTGGTGAACGAACTGTCAAAAAAGCGAAAAGTACAAAGAAGAAACGAAAAAAACAAATTAATAAAAATGCTAGGAACGTTTTATTTTGAAAATTAATTAATGAAAATTTTTAGATGTGGATCACATGAGTGGAATAATATCCATATATAATTTCGAATGCAGTTTAATGTAATTTTCCTTTTACCATTTGCACATTGATTGAGAGGTAGCCATGGTGGGACATGTTTACAATCGATAGCTCCGATAGTGCCTCCTACAAATGGTGAGGGTGCTGAAGCAAACACTGCTTTAGCCGCTTGGCGCTCCACTTGAGTCATTGGGAATCTCACCTTTGCAAAAAAACATGGAGTCGTTTATTGTTGGTAACTTCATGTTGCAAAGAATCTCAAGGCAGCTATAACCTAGCAAAACAACGCTTCAAAGTTAATTCAAATATGACCCTTTGCACGATTTTAGCTGTTTTTCAGTCGAAATTGCTGTAATTCTCGAACCTCTTAATTTGCCATCAAGCTGAAAAACAAGATTTTCAACTATGTCTGGAGATAATCTGTAGAGTTTCCGAAATTCGGTTCCAGTCAATTCAATTGGGTTATCTAAATATCGGAGCCAGCGCCTATCAACTGTTGGAACACGATTTAATGATTCCAAATACTCAAAAGATATTTTAAAAACGTTTAAAACCGTTTATCGAATTCTTAACAACACAACATTTTTTGTCGTTTACCTAACAGCTGATTTTACAGTAACGACTATCGTTAAAAATTTTACTGAATTGGAAAATCGACAATTTTGTTTTTAGCCATTTTTAACCATTCCGGATATTGTTAAAAAAGTTACAGTATCGCACTACTGGTCAATTGTAGATGGGAGACAAGGCACCGCAACAACATCTGAATAAATAACTGTACAAGGGATCCTATATATATATATATATATATATATATATATATATATATATATATATATATATATATATATATATATATATATCTGGCCTAGGCAACACTTGGTGTTGGCGCTATCTGACATTTCCATTGGAAAGTTAGACATTTTTTAGCATAAACGTACTCATAACGTTTTGACGTACGACCGTCATTTGTGTTCTTTACAGTGACTTGAAAAAATCAATTTGCCAAAAAAAATCGAATTAACTCGTGAACATTTTCGTGCGATCTTTTTTCACAACTTTCCACGTGGATTATCACGACAAGAGTGCAACGATGAACTAAAATCTGTGAAAAACTGGTTTAATGATTTCAATCGTGGCCGACGTTCGATCAGAGACGAAGGTCGTCTAAAAACGGCCGTTGTGCCAGAGAACATTGATCCCGTGAGTGAACTGATGCAAGATCGTCATGTGACATACCGTGAGATAGTGGCACCCTTGGGCATTTCTTCCCGCAGCATACATTTGATATTGCATGAACGGCCGTAAAAAAGCTTTGTTCTCATTGGATCCCGCACAATTTGACAATCGCTCAAAAAAGGCTCGTGTCGATTGATGCAAAGAAATTTTGAAAAAATACGATCGCGGTGCTTCAAAAGACGTTTATAAGATCGTCACAAGTGACGAATCATGGATCTATGCGTATGATCCCGAAACAAAACGGCAATCGACCGTGTGGGTCTTTGAAGACGAGCCAAATCCAACAAAAAATGTTCGTGGAAGAAGCACATCGAAGCAAATGGTCACCTGTTTCTTCGGCAAAACTGGTCATGTGGCGACTGTTCCCCTTGAGCAACGTAGGAGGTCAATTCAGAGTGGTACACCTCAATTTGTTTGCCTAAAGTCTTTGGAGAAATCACACACATCGGCTCAAACCAGCGCCCTTTTGACCGGTCAAAACGTCGAATTGATGGGATATCCGCCGTACAGCCCTGACTTGGCACCCAATGACTTCTTTTTATTCCCACACATCAAAAAAAATGCGTGGTCAACGATTTGCGTCGCCAGAAGATGCTGTTAAAGCGTTCAAAAACCATGTTTGATGATAAATATTCGCCTTTTCATTATTAGGCCAGAAATGTATACAGCAGCCCTCGTAGATCTGCTCATAAATTTAGTGTGTTTTTTTTAATAAATTCCGTATTGGGCGTTCTTCCTCTAGTTTCAAATACCAATGATTCTCGCATTTTGGTCTTTGTAGACTGCGCTGTTCGTGGTATTAAAAGTTTAGCCTATGTTGCTGAAGTGTTTGATACCTTCGACCGACATGTGCAGTTCAGCTCACTAGTTTTATTTCGAAGCGCTTCACCCCGCTTGGCATAGAGCTCGGGGCTCGTTCGACGCATATACTCCCAGTCAACGCAGGCTCGTTCATTTTACAAAGTATTTTCCTCTCGCAACCTCTTAATATTATTCTTTATATATACATCATTAGCTTACAATGCACATATTTGCCAATACGATCTTTCGTTTTATTTTAGTGCTAACATCGTGTTTTTGGTTTGTCGCGTAAATGAGGCAAACAATTTATCTACTACATCGACGTTGCAAATGACTGCGTAAACTATCTCGCCCGTGGTTCTTCTTCAGCAGTTGATCCAGTTAAGGCAACTTCACTTCTCCTCGTTCCGACCCAACTATATCTATGTCCTAAATGAGGTATACTATCTTATTGGAGTGCCGAGTGCCACCTTATAACGGATGCGGAGATGGTACGTAACAATTTACTGCTCATGATAAAGATTTGAAAGCTTCCGCAATAGTGACCAGTGACTTCGAAAAATAAGGCTTATGATGGCTCTTTAAACAGTAGGTGCCGGATAGTGAATGCTACTTACACAATTCTCACAACATCCCATTGAGGAACAAGGGGGAACTTTACCCAAATCAGTGAACTGAGCACGATATAATTCTTATACTCGCTGACCGGGACCTACTGTTAAATGCCGAACGGCTAATGCATTTTTTAGAGATGTTTTACATGGCTTAGAGATAAATCTCTTACTCGTAAAGTCGTTGGCATTAGCGGGGTGGAAACCCGCCTCTGAAAAATTGTTAGATGTTCTTAACCGGCGTTGAACCTGGGTTCACTGGCATGATAGTCGTGCAGACTACCAGTACACCAAGGTGGCCCACCCTGGATAGAGACCGGAGCCGAGTGGGCGCAAATCGGCGGCACGCAGAATATATATTTATCCGTAGTATTACGCCGCCGTCGATGCCATCGGCTCAAATTGGCTAAAAAAAACAGCAGCCGACGAAGTTAACAAAATATAGCTATTGCTTTTTGTGTTCTGTTTGAAAAGCACAGTATGCAGAGTAGGAATAAAATGATTAGTAACATTTTTTCGAATTGAGGAAAAAGTAATACTAACTGAATTATACAGCAGCCATGCATCGTAATGATTAATATGCACTTAGTTCGTTTACAGGATAGCGTAACTTATTGTAGATAAAAATATGGAAACACGATTTAAAATTGATCGTTATGAAAAAATCTGACATACAGGCGGATGTAACCACTTGGTCCAGTCCGAATATTTTGATGTTTATTATTTAAACACACATCTTGCCATAATAAGCCTTGAACTTAGATCCCCTTTTCAAATGATAATGTGTCAACATCTATAAAAAAAAAAGTTGTGAAATTGCGGTAAAAATTGTGTTTGGCTTACATCTGCCACAATTGTACAAACTTACTACAATTTCCTGGGAAATTATGTGTATATCCATTATTTTAAAAAAAAAACTAAGTTTGTAAAAATAACGAAAACTATCTTTTTGGCCGACTCAGCCTCCCAGTCAAATTTTGAGTTGATCAGCTAACCAGCCTCTTTCGATCAATTATTTATCGCGCAGACGCCGCCGACAGCAATTATCGGTCGGCTCGGTTCTCTGAGCTCGTACAGCGGGTGCAAGAATTAAAATGTGCACATCTCACTGATTCGTAAGAAGTTCCGCATTTATCCTCTATCTGTTCCATAATGTTGTGGGAAATAAGTAGGCAAGCTCATCAACTTACACGCAGAGAAAAAATATGGTTACTATATGGTCACGACAACAATAATATGTTCTCCGCAATAAAAGTATGTTCGTCGCAACCATAGTATTGTTTATTGAATTTAATTTTGACAAAAGTATGATTGCGGCAATATTAATATTTTTGCAATGTAACATTAGTATTGTTGCCAAATTTAAAAATGAAAATATGGTTGTAGCAACAATATAAATATGATATATTCAAAAGTATTGTTTTTTTTTAACAATAATATGATTATGGCAATCATACTGTATTATTGAAATTTTTCTTCATTTAAATATGCTTTTGGGGATCATAGTATAATTGTGTGTGGTCATACTATGGTTGTAGGGATCATAAAGTATGCGTGTGAATCATACTATGGTTATGAGAATCATACAATGGTTGTATGTGGAACATACTATGGTTGCGAGGATCATACTATCATTGTGAAGATCATAGTATGGTTGAGTGTGAATCATACTATGGTTATGGGGATCATAGTATGGTTAGTGTGAATCATACTATTGTTGTGAGGATCATAGTATGGTTGTGAGAATCATAGTATGGTTGTATTTAAATCTAACTATTGTTGTGAGAATCATAGTATGGTTGTATTTAAATCTAACTATTGTTGTGAGAATCATGAAATTGTTGTACCATAACCATATACCCAACAATAGTATGATGCCCTTCGAATATTGTTATCCCAACCATGCTACCTAAGCAGGAAAAGATTCATACTCGTTGACTTTAGTATAGAAATACTTCAACCGATTTCTATAGAATATATGTCACAAATGCAAAATAATTACCAACATACTTAGTAGGGACATAAATACTGTTACAACATTGAACACACCCATTTCAATAGTAGAACTTAACATACCCCGTTAATGTCATATGGGGTTTGAAAGCTAACCTCAATAGCGTTAGTCTGTAACGGGATTTTAAAATTGTTTCAACTTTCATCATGGAGTGGTCAGATAATGAGAACCGTATCGCTGTAATAGCGCTTTTCAAGTGTGAAATGAAAAAAGCGATATTTTCAAAACGCTCCGGCCACTAGGGATTAGTCGCATGTTCGTCTACCGATGAATAAAACTGTTTGAGGAGACTGGAGATGTAAAAGACCGCCATCGGTCGTGCCGCCCACCCACGCTCTGTTCGAACACCGCATGTCATCAAAGCCGTTAAATCAAGAATTCGCAGAAATCCGTTCCGAAAATAGAAAATCATGGCCCGTGAGATGAATATAACTCAAAAGTCCATGAGTGGAATCAAAGACATGGGACTTGTGGCTTTCAAACGACGTACCGGACATTTATTGACTGCAGCTTTAAAAGAAAAATAGGATTGAAAAATGCAAACGTCTTTTGGTGAAGCACGCTGATAACTTGCACAGAAAAATTTTGTTTACCGATGAAAAAAATTTTACCGTTTAGGAAAAAATTTTCAAGCAAAATGATAGAGTGTATGCGCGGTCATCTAAGGAAGCATCTGAACTGATCCCAAGGGTGGAAAAAGGTCATCACCCAGCGTCAGTCATGGTTTGGTGGGGTGTCTCTTACGATGGGTTCACTGACCAGCATTTCTGCGAACAAGGAGTCAAAACATCGGCCAAAGTTTACCAAGAAACCATTTTGGAAGCTGTTGTGAAGCCTCTTAACAATTCCCTGTTCCAAAACCAGCCATGGACTTTCCAGCAGGATTCTGCGCCGGCCCATAAGGCTAAAACGTCCCAGGCCTGGCTTTGAAAAAATTTGCCAGCGTTCATTTTCTCAGAGAATGACTCTCAGGCGGTCCAGATTTGAACCCAATGGATTACAAATTATGGACAGCTTTAGAGGACAAGGTTTGTCACATAACATACCCCAACATTGGATCTCTTAAGACTGCTTTGGTTCGAGCTGTGGCCAATTTTCCAATGGACGAGGTTCGTTCAGCTATTGACGATTGGCCAAGGCGGACATTTCGAATAAGTAGATTCTTTTTGGATACAATATACATCAATAAATATATTTGGTCCAAAAACATTCAGTACTTTTTATTTTACAGCATAAAACGTGTGTAACAGTATTTACTCCCCCACTAAGCATTTTCTTTTTTAATAAATATGTATTTCATAAGAGCTTATTTAGTTTCAGACTCCAATAAAATAACTTGTTCAAATACACCATACAGCAAATAGTGGTTTTTGTTTAAACGAGGTTTATGTATGTTCCGGGAATATTGTGTCATTTGCGTCATTGGAGTATTGACAGTTGCTACATCTGTGCTTTATGGTGAAGCCTAGATTTGACTTAGTATTCTTGAAAGATGAAAACAATATAGTTTTTGAATCTTTCGTTAATAAGTAGGGTGGAATGACAATTTTTCGAAAAAAAAGGCCGATTCACAAGTTAAATTGTCAAACAGTAATATGTTTGCATAAAAAGTATCAACAACTTTATATACCGGAAACCACTGAAACCATTAGAAAAAAAAGTGAAAGAGATAGGCTTTTGAAAAATAAACATACATTAGTCATCGACAGAAGTAAACCATGTTTCCTTAATGACATGTAGAGGGGTTGTGGAGTTGGATTTATTTCACGATGCACCGAATAGCCGATTTAAAGATGTTTTGTTGTATTGCTGAGAACTTAAAGTGAAGGAAGATAGACGTGCCTTATTTGGCTAGAAACTACGCAGTGCTTTATATCTCTTTTTTCAATTTGATTTAATCCCGGTCATTCATTAGAACTAAATAAAACACTTCAAATGTAATTTAATGTCTGAATCTTTGTTGTGACCCGAAAGAACGAAATCTGACTTTTTATAGATAACTTCAAATTAATGTTGGAGCCGGCTTTGCCGTATGTGTTCTATCCGAAAGGTGTCACTGATCATAACGAGAGTAGTGTGGACTTTCGAGTCTTGACTCGTAGCTGGACTTGGGTAACATTTCATACCTTCAATTCATAGTAATACTTTTGCGTTATTTCACAACGTTGTTCAAAAGTAAATGGTATTGCACAACAATGGTTAAACAAAAACGTTTAACACTTTACCCTAATATTCATTCTATACGAAATTGATTAAGTGCAGACTTCATTAAACGGCTAGAATCAAACGCCATCAGACTTTAAAGTGAAAATGCATTCATCATCAATGACAAGAACTGTTTTTTTGGTTTTCTATAAAACGCAGTACCAAAGATGAAATCATTCTCCCGTCATGCCATCATTATCACCCCATCATGTTAGCAAATGCAAATTTCATTTTTTTTATTAAAATAATTTTAGTAATTTTGCTAAAATAGCAATAATTGAATACACTTTTTTTGCTTAAATCTTAAGCGGCATGTCTAATTTTCAAAACACCCCCCGAACAATCAACAAAAACTTAGTTTTCATACGTAATCAAAAAAAAATCGAAAAACGCATTTAAAACAATTATTCATGAAAGGGTTGAGTGATTTAACTAAGGCAGTACATTTATTAAAATACTCAAACACATGTGATAGGAAATGTGAAGTATGAAATTAATCAACAACAGAAGAAAAAACTCAAATTAAACTGAAAATTACGGATTATGCGGGCGCTGTTATACAAACATAATCTGTGAATTTTTTTTTAAGCAAACTTAAAAAAAATCCCAAACTATTGAAATAAATTTGGTAACTTTGTTTTTATTGAAGTTCAAGGCTAAATGAATTAGGAAGAAATTATTTAATAAATACGAGTTGTGACAAAAAAAACAAATTTTTAAACGACATTCATTACACTACTAAATTAAGTGAAGTCCGTTTGAATAGAGAATGCTTTGTTAGTATTGTTTCGATAAAGTGCAAACCTAGCATTCCACTCTTATATTGTTTATGTACAGAAGTGTCAACTACGTTTGAAGGTCGTTTTGTATGAAAAACGTTACAAATCAAGGGCCTAGATATATTTAGGGCCTAAAGATTTTTCGTAAAATAATGTCATATTCGGAGTTGTTAGAAAATTTCATTAATTTTGAGTATCAGTACCCTTAAATAATATGTACCCCAAACCAATTAAATAGATATTAATTGTACAACAATTTTTTTTAAAAAAATCATTGATTTGATGAATAAATTCTTCCATTTAAAATACAGCAGTTTTGGTTTAGCTGGCACTCGCTTGAGTGCGAATTTAAGATAGCAGCCAAAAAATCATAATTTCTGAAAATTGCTGGACTTTGTGTGTAAATTGTATCACAAAGCCACTTAAAAATCCAAACAAACAAATTTAACGTTCTTTCTCTCTTACTACAACATGTGAATAAATCTTCGTATAAAATATGTAAGCTAGAGAAAAATCAGACCAGTTACTGTCAAAAAGAGAGCTCTTCAAAAGGGAAATGTGTAACATTAAAGAATGAATATTGGATGAGAATGAAATAGTACGAGGGCTGCTATATTTATTTCTGGCCTAATAATGAAAATGCGAATATTTATCATCAAAAATAGTTTTTCAAAGTATTCTCCAGCATGATTTATACACTTTTACATGCGCTCAAACTCATTGTCGAAGCACTTTTTCCACTCCGATTGAGACTCTTCCAAAGCATGGTTTTTGAACGCTTCAACAGCATCTTCTGGCGACGAAAATCGTTGACCACGCATTTTTTTCTTGATGTGCGGGAAAAAAAAGTAGTCATTGGGTGCCAAGTCAAATTGTGGTGTAGCACTCAGAATTGACCGACCTACGTTGCTCAAGCGGAACAGTCGTCACATGACCAGTTTTGCCGAAGAAACAGGCGACCATTTGCTTCAAAGTGCTTCTTCCACGAACAACTTTCGTTGGATTTGGCTCGTCTTCGAAGACCCACACGATCGACTGCTGTTTTGTTTAGATCTCATACGCATAGATCCATGATTCGTCACCTGTGACGATCTTACAAACGTCTTTTGAAGCACCGCGATCGTATTTTTTCAAAATTTCTTTGCACCAATCGACACTAGCCTTTTTCTGAGCGATTATCAAATTAAGCGGGATCCAACGAGAACAAACCTTTTTTTACGGCCAGGTATTCATGCAATATCGAATGTATGCTGGTGGAAGAAATGCCCAAGGATGTCTCTATCTCACGGTATGTCAAATGACGATCTTGCATTATCAGTGCACGCATGGCATCAATGGCACAACGGCCGGTCCTATAGCACCAGTTTTTCAGTGCTATAGGATGGTGCTTCATCGCCATACAGAGATTTAAGTTCTTCGATACATTCTTGTCGTGATAATCCACGTTGAAAGTTGTGAAAATGATCGCACAAAAATGTTCAAGAGTTAATTCCATTTATTTGCCTTTGGATTTTTTAAAGTCATTGTAAACAACACAAATGATGGTCGTACGTCAAAACGTTCTGAGTACGTTTATGCTAAAAAAATGTAAGATGGCGCCAGGCAACACTTATTGTTGCCTAGGTCTGAAATATATATAGCAACCCGCGTAAGACGTTTGCGGAACAGAGGTGCGTAAGTAAAATACGCATGGAGAAAATATATTTTTTTTTTCAAACTGAAAGAAATCTTCCATGTGTACCAAAGTGAACTAAGATAAGGATTAGCGCAAGCCATTTATATGTCTTCAAAATTGTGGCAATGAATTTTATAAAAGTGTCATCTGTATATACAGATAAGTGAATATAACTTCGCGTTATTTTCACTTACGTGCCACAAAAGTCATGCAAACATTAATGTAACAGCTAAGTGAAAACTACTGTACTTACATAATTCCCAAAACATTCCATTATGGACAAGAGGAAACTTCTCTCAAATCAGTGAGGTGTGTACGATTTAATTCTTATACTCACTGGCCTGGGCCTACTATTTAACGCCGGCTTAATGCTCTATTTAGAGAAGTTTTTACATGACTTAGAGATTAATCTCTCTTTTCGTAAAGTCGCCAGCATTTACGAGGTGAAAAAATCTCAAAACTGAAAAAATACTTTTTTTTTAATTTTAACTTCATTTTTTGCATTTATTAAATTGAAGTATTATTTTACACCAATCTTGCATGTTGTACATCAATACATCGTAGGAGGCAGCCAGAGTAAAATGTATACGCCAACGAAACATAACAAAACACACACACTAACGAGGGAGTTTTATTGTGCTTACTTTGTTCGGTGGAAAACTCTACTACCAGTACTTCTCGTTAAATGTGCCTGTTTCAACAAACTGTATAGCCGCTGATCATGGTTAAATCACATTTATTGCTTGCGATCGGATGATGGTGAGGCAGTGTTCACTGAAACTGCAGTCACCCCTGCTTGCAACTAAAAGTCTTTTCGGGTGTATTGTTTTTTAATAATTTTATGTTTCTGTTTAATTAAATGTTCAATAGAAACATGTTCTAAAATATGGCTATGACGTTAACAATAATCTCAATTTCATTAAACTGATGTACAATGTTATTCAAACAAATGTACATTTTCATCAGATTGATGAACAATTTTCTTAAATATGTTTTAACATTTTCATCAATTTCGTTGGTGTACATTGTTCTTCAAATTGTACCTTTATAATGTTCATCTAATGGATGTAAGGAATTATTATTGAATAAAACTTCTACATCGAAAATGATGTCCAAATTTATTAATTCATAAAACTGAAGAACCTCTTTTTCTGTGTATGCGATTTAAGTCCCTAGGATCAGTTGATCATAAAATTGAAGAAATAAATTGTAAATTGAAGAAATAAATATAAATTGAAGAAATAAATATAAATAAATTGTTGAAGATGTCCGCGATTTTAGTCCCTATGGTCAGTTGATCCGAACTTTAAATTAAGAACAATATTAAATTAGGACACCCCTAAAACTCAGTGGGTGTCCCCTAAATATGCAGTGCATTGTATCGGTCAAGGGAAGATAGGTTAGGGTAGGGAAGGAGAGAGGAAGTAATGTTTATGGACATTTGATTTGAACTTGTTTATATCGTAGGTGACAGGAAACACCTCTGCGGGAAGTATGTTCCACATACGGACAACAGGGCTGAAAAACGAATTCTCCCTGTAATGCGTCGTGCGATCAGTAGGCCAATCAATAAAAAAATGGATGCGATCTTCTAGACAAGTGGGTGTTACGGGTGTACACTCTGACCTCCGGGATGAGATCACCTATCTCAGGAGAGCACATCCCGTTAAAGTACCTGTAAAAGAGTGATACGAATCTAACGCATCGAGAAACTCCAAAGAATACCTTGAAGCACCCGCCCAGATGTGGGAGTTATACTTCATTTTTGGCCGAATGTATGTGATGTAGATGTTGAGAAGGTCGGAGGAAGTGAAGTATTTCCTGCACCGCTTTAAAAAGCCCAGGCACTTGAATGCTTCTTTCGACACTTCTAAAATGTGTTTGTTCCAGCGAAAATTACTCTGAATTTTCATGCCCAGAACATCAAGAGCATCCGACTCTTCGATAAAGATCCCATTCATCAGTACTGCCGAAGATGTTAAGCCCGTCGATCGTTATGAGACCCTCACAAGATCTTCGTTGAGTGTGTCAGTCATATACCTTAGACCCATGGGTCAAGGTCATAAATTTTGTCAAGTCGCAGAATAAATTTTACATTCGCATATGATGTTGAGGGAATCATGTACGTAAAATAAGCTATTTGACCAATAAGACTACGCTCATAATTTTCTGGGGTTTTCTGAATTTATTTGTCAATGCCAACTAACGCAATTCAAATACACGAAAAGAAAATTAAATGTTAATAAAAAAACTTATATTATATATTTAATTAAAGAACTATTCCAAAATGTGTGATGAAGAAATTTAAAGAATAAGTCAGACATAAATAAATTTGTTCTTGATAAAAAAAACAATTACGTTTATTAAGTAGACCGAGGATTAAAAGCAAGAAAGACTGTACTTAGAACTTAGTTATACAAAAAATCTTCTCGAGTGAAGTCTTAAGTGAAGTCGACGCTTGTACTTGTTCTATCTATGCAAAATTTTAATTATCTCTGGAATTATTGTGTCGAACTCAATTGATACTACTTTTGAATAATTGTGAACATCTTCTTGTTTTGTTCTTATTTCTCTCTTATATCCAAACTAAATATTTATAAGGAAAGTTATGTAGATTAACATTGCTAACTTAATTAATAATACGTATAAGAACGTAAATAAGCGTTTCACTTTAATAGAACATACAAATTTGGCAAATCTAGTACGACGAAAGCGGCAATTTATTAAATATAGCTTAATGTAGAGCAATGAGTAGAAATGTTTTGGCGGTTTTTTTTTTTGTTAAAATTTGTTTGTAGTAGAAATAAAACAACAATTTCTGATTTCTTAAATGGGTGCGTAATGGGCCCAACATTATAGTGTAGATTTAATTTGTATACCCCTTACCGAAGGACAGAGTATCTTAAATTTGTCATTCTATTTACAGCTCCTCGAAATATCGATCGTTGACCCTATGACGTGTACATACGAGTGAGTATAAGATGCATCGGGCTGAAATTCTATGACGATCTAGCCACGTCTATCCGTCTGTTGAAAGCATAATAGCAATGAAACGAAAAAAGCTAGGACCCTAAAATTGAGCATGGTGCTGACTTATAGCCATAAGTTAAAGCAAGTTTTTTTGCGTATTTGGCAACAATGAAGGGTATTACAGATTCGGCCGAACTTAATTATATTTTTACATGTTTTTAAAATATTTTTAAGTAAAGGCAAAATACTTACACAGCCCAAACAATGTAGGCAGCTTTGGAGAAAAATCCCATTATGAATGAAATTCTTCAAATTCCGAAAATCCTTAGAAGTAGTGGTGGTGGGCTTCGTAAATGGACCCGTGGAATCAACACAAATCAACGACGACACTGGCGAGTTGTTCTTTACATGCATTCTAAGATTTTCCGACACCAATTACAGTGTTACGACCCGGCAATTCAATGACAAAATTTGTATGACTAAGATTTTTTGGATTTGCTTTTTTTATTTTTTCTGTGTGTTTATTTGAACATAGTTTTATTTCATCTCTTAATAATCACTTTTAATCACTGTTAAACGAATCATTTATTAATATTGCAATACGTTCTAAGATGATAACACCGGCAGAGCATTAATGCCAATACAACACTTTGTGAAATTTTAAATATTTGTTTTTAGTTGTGGCTTAATGCCGATTGAACCCCTTTTATGAATGTTCTGTACATATAATGGTGGGACCATCGTAAACGATCGCCGGACGGTTGCGGGTGGGTGTGTCCCATCTGTTGCATTTCGTTGGAGTTTAAAAATGCGTTTTCAAATTGTCGTGTCTTTGTTGTGTTACTTTTATTAATTTACTTTTCATTTCGTTTGGATTGTTTGTTTCTATATTACTATTGTTGTGGCTGTTTCTGTTGATAGACGATTCTGACGATTTCACAATATTGCAATCGATACGCTCCACGAAGACCCAACCCTGCCGACAGGCCGTCCAATACTCGAAAGAAGAAAAAATAACCCCCCAAACTGATGGCGGAACTCGGTTTGCTTATAGATGGTATAACATACGTATGCCTGTGGTGCGTTGTCAGTGATGTATTAATTGATTATTACGAAGGGTTTATTGCATTAAATTGTATTTAAGATAAGAATGTGTTTTCTCTTCTGCTCTCTACGATTTCAAAATACTTCCCCCGCCACTCATTAGTCATGGTTACTAAATTGATAAGTGAACGAAGACATACATTTGTATGTGTGTCCTGGTATGGTTGCATGAGAAACCGCGAGCTAGGGAGGAGGATGGCGAGGTGGTATATGTTGTACAAGTTATTAACTCATCAAATTTATTGACAACAATTTTCATTGAATTTGTACGAATCGTTTACAAGTGCGAAATAGTAACAGATTAACTTATTCAGTTATTCATTTGAACGATTGAATTAAGTTTTTCGAAAATATATTTTTGTTTCTCTAGAATCTGTGAGTTGTTTGGGGCTTGGAACATGTTGCAACGTATTATGTGATAAGATTAGATAAAGCAAAATAAAGTTACAAAATAGTTTAGAGCCACAATAAGAAAGGGATTATTGCTGATTGCACTAAACTTTTTTTTCAAGGGCACAATATATATATATGTATATTAATCGTCCCAACACCTTGGAGGACCTAATTAACAATATTGAGTTAAATTGGCAGAATACCAGTCGACACGCTTGTTAGAGTTCATGAAAACTTCAAAAAACGTATGCAGCAGTGTGTGGATAGCGAAGGTCGACATTTGCCAGATACACTATTTAAAACCATGTAATTTAAAAATTCCCTTACTGTTCAATATAATTAAAATATAAAATAATTTTTTCTAAGGTTCACAATTTTTTGTTTTTCATTCCCAAATAAGCAAATTACCGCGCTCCACCCTCTATAACGAACTGGAGTTAAGGCGCACAAGATCGAAGCGTGGGGAATTCATATCTGAACGCGGCCAAAGATTTTTTTATTGATTCGCCTTATAGCATTTTCAAGAAACGAAAGGGTTAAAAATGTATGTAACACCTTAAGAAGTTCAATTGACTTCGCAAAGCCATATGCATTTTGGAAATCCACACATTGAGCTTGATTCAAGTCGAGTTCACCTTTGTAGGCTCAAATCCGAGTTGAAACATTTGTCAGAGGCTATAAATCAAAGTCCTTTTCAATGATCCGTTTCCGAAATTCACCAGATTCACTTTTACTCGTCACTTTCACTGGCTGTTAATTTTTTATACATACTTTAATAATGAAGTCACGGTGGAGGATATATAAGTATAATGCTCGACATGGCCGAACTTAACGACGTTTTTCCTTGATTGTGTGTACAAGTACTTTGTCACTTCCAACAATATTTTTTTGACGAAATAGGTAAGAACTTTTCTGATGTGAATCCACTTCGTAAATGCTGGCAAATAAGGGGTTAATCTCCAAGCCATATCGAAGCTTCTCTATTTAATTAGGCCCTGTATAGTGAGTATTGGGTGGACTATCTTGTCGAGGGTGTGCGACTCAGTCCTGGAACATCGGATATCCATCGATCTCAACAACACAACATTTTAGTTACTAGTCTGATGTTTATTTTACACGAATACCTCGCATTCAATTAAAGGAAAACGATCTTCGGCTTTGTTATCGCTTGTCCGTTTGATCATAGGACTCGACATAATCAACGGTTTTGCTCAAAAAATCAGAAACTGTCACCAAGATCTGGAAAATTTGAATTGATAGAATAAGCTTACGCGAAACCAGCTGCGCCAATCGTATTAATAACGTTATGTGCCACAAATAATGGGAATGTTTCTCTTTCAAATAAACTTTTACTATGTCGAAAAAAAATATTTTTCTAATTTATTTCATTTTTTTAAAAAGAATCGTAGATTTGTACCGGCCACGAAGAAACGTTTGATGATATTTTATTGATTGTCTTTATTAATACATATTCGATAGTAAATTTTTTCCAGTTAGCAAAAAACAGATTTTTATTTAGAAATGCCCAACAAATTGGTGCCAATTATGTTTTTTTCCTAACTGGAATACATATATCTAAAATTTTAAATTTGTTATGGGAATTTTTGTTTTTGGAATTTTATTGCTAATATCCCTCAGTCAAGATAAAAAAATATTATTTTAACACCAGCATTTCAGATTTTCTTTTGTAATTTTCTTTGCTATAATATTTTTTATCAGTTTCTTTTTGTTTTGTTTTTGCTATGAACACTTTTTGCACTTGTCATGTTTTAATTATTCACAGAATTCTTAAAAGCCGTTACAGCGTCTAACGTTTAAATCATTCATAGTTTATAAGGCGCAGGGGGAGGAGAACGTTTGAAAACACAACGCAAAATTAAAACGTCTTAATAGTTGTTAATAATTTATTTAAATGGTAATTCAAACCATGTTTGGTTTGTGGTGCTGGTGGCAGTGGCTGGTGATCGACCGGTCAATCAATCGATAGATCGTTTGGTTAATCTGCCGACTGCAGCGACTTCTTTATTTAAACGCATAAGCGTACGTGTGCTGCCACACAACTGCCGCCAAAAACCGTTCAAAATATTTAAAACGAATAAAATAAAATATATAAAAAGAATTTGGGCCGGGCTATGGGGACAGCGGCACATACAAAATTCGACTTCCGATTGAAAGGTTTGTTCGTTATTGATCACGTTGGAGAGCGCGCGCGCGTTCGCTTTTATGTAGTTTCCATTTGTGAATGAACGTTTTTGTTGTAAACATTGGCGATAAATTCATTTTCTGTTTCAGTTAAAGAACCAAAACAAATTAGCAGCGGGCAGGGCAGCTCCAATGTTTATTATTTAATTATTATTAGTATAAGTAGCATTTTAGCTAAGCCATAACACTGCCCGAAGAGAGGCAGCGGCGCGGCGCCTCAACAACGTCGTGCCAGCAACAGTATCATACAAACAAACACATCGCCTCGACTCGAAGAAAAACGATCGACCAAGCGAACACTAAACGCGTTATCAGTATGTTGAAGACTTCTAAGCATACGCAGAGCGCAGCGCAGCGGTCGGCAGTCGAGTTGCTCTGGTTTGGCGCTGTGTTTGAGACGGGCGACGACATTTGAGTCAGCGACAGAGGCAACAGCGCGCGAAAACAGCACAAATGACACATGAAATGCATGAGAACACCGAGTGGCCAAAGGCGTGTGAGAGTATTTAAAACATTTTGCCGAAGCAATTAAATGCACGAAATATTCCGATATGTGCCACCGATGTCACCGTCGCTGCCTTTGGTGTATTGATGATAGACATAAAGAGATGACATATGAAGATCACAACACTTCGGGGCGAGAGATCGTAAATAACAAGTCAGACAGATTTGTATGTCGAAAAAAATGGTTTTTAATGTCTGAAATATTGCTAGTAAGTTAAGTGTGGTCGAATCGTGTATACCCTTCCTCTATCCCTGATTTAACAGCGATATTCTAAGATAGATTTTTGTAACTCTAATTTTTTAAAGCGAAGTTCCAAGGGCACGATTGAAATTGAAACAAGATCACCGTCTTCATAACGAGACGATAATTTTGAAAAAAAGAGTAATGGTTGAGGGTCTTAACAGTCGACTCACAAATCCGACAAACGGCATACACGTAGAAAAAAAGTATGGTTGGGGTGACAATATTCGAAGCGCATCATACTATTGTTGGGTATATGGTTGTGCCACAACAATATTACGATCCTCACAACAATAGTATGATTCACAAACAACCCTACTATGATCCTCACAACCATAGTATGATTCACACTCCACCATACTATGATGCTCACAACCATAGTATGATTCACACTCCACCATACTATGATGCTCACAACCATAGTATGATTCACACTCAACCATACTATAATCACCACAAACATAATATGATTCACACTCAACCATACTACGATCCCCACAACCATATTATGATCCTCACAACAATAGTATGTTTGACATACAACCATAGTATGATCCTAACAACCATAGTATAGTTCACACGCAACCATAGTATGATCCACTCAACCATACTATGATCCTCACAACCATATTTTGATCCTCACAACAATAGTATGTTTGACATACAACCATAGTATGATCCTAACAACCATAGTATGGGTCAAACGCAAAAATTATTAATATGGATTGGGTTATGTTGTTAACAATACGTAGAGATCTTTTTTAAGTAAATAAATTAAAAAATGCATTAAATTTAAAATAATAGGAGTGTTTATTAAACAATAGATTAGAAATTATATTTATCAATTTATCAAGAAATATTACAATCATACAGTATGATTGCTGCAATTATGTTATTGTTAACATAAAACCCAAAAAACAATACTTTTGTCGCACCAACCATATTTATATTGTCGCTGCAACCATAGTTTTATTTTTTAATTTGGTAATAATACTATTGTTACATTTCAACAATATTAATGTTGTCGCAATCATACTATTGTAAACATGAAATTCCAAAAACAATACTATGGTTGCGACGAACATACTATTATTGCAGAGAACATATAATTGTTGCCGTGACCATAAAATAACCATATTTTTTTTTTGCGTGTACGTGCCAGAACTAAAATAAAGAGATAATTTTGCCAGGATTCAGAATAAAAAATGTCGATCTGACCATAGAATCAAAAAAAAAAGTCGAATCTAGTAAAAACGTCGTTAAGTACGGCTAGACCGAACCTTATATGGCCTCCTCCCTCCCTAAGCTACTAAAGAGCAAAACAGAAAAAATTTCGGCTCATGCGTCCGTCTAATATATCAGCCAAAACTTACTCTATATTTTGATTCGTAACAACATCTGATTTGATTTGAGCGCCCATATTGGCCCTATTGAGTACTAATCGCCCGTTTTGACCATGCGGTCGTTTGTCGTTTTTTAGGCCACGTGAGCCAAATCGTCCAGCAACTGTGAACTGTAAAATTATTTTGCACATAGGCCAAACCCTGTAGAGCACATGGGACAAACTCCATTAATTGTTCGAGGTTCCATGTTTTTATTCCATTGTACCTAATGAAGGAAATGTATATTTTTTTGCCTGAAAATAATTGATTTTTAATTTATTGTAACAACCGACAGGACAGACATACAACTTATTTAAAAAAATATTGGTGTACGACAACTTCACTGTTCTGGTTTTGTTAAGTTGTTAAACTTACCTAATTCCCTGAACATTTCATTAAGAAACAAACCGGAAACTTCTCTCGAATCTGTTCTATTACTTACTGACCTAGACCTACTATGTAATGCCAGATTCAAAAGGTTTATGCATTTAATAGAGACATTTTAATATGGCTTAGAGATTATTTTTTAAATCGTCTCAAACATTTACGAAAATCAGCCACAGTGTTCTTGCCCGGATTTCAGCCTGCTTTTACAGAACTATGGTCCACACCCTGCTGTGATGGTTTAAAGGTTATGCGACCTTTTTTTTATTAAATTAATAAACTTTGAAAAGATTTTTACTGACCTCAGTCCGATTTCTTAATGTAAGAAATAAATCATTTATCCGAAACCACTTACAAAAATCATACCAACTGACATGTATGCACATAATTCCACCAATGCTATTACCAACGACATGATCTAACTGAAGAGGCGTACTTTATAAAGCACGGAGGACATAAAGTATTAGAGTACCAGCAGAATGACAATGGAATTCTGTTCATCCTCACAGATTAAACACAATATTTTACTAAAACTCGTTAGGCCATAACGCAAATATTTTTAGGATTTCATTATACCTAAGAATGTATTCACCCACACATGTACGTAAGTACCTATATTTACACATACAAATATAGATTGTAGTGCCGACAAAATAAACAAAGGCGAAATTTCTAAATTATTATTCTCGAAATTATTTTCAAATTCGTTATGTTCGCTTAATTTGGTAATTTGCATATCATATGAAGCCATTAAAAATTAACAGTTTCAAAAAGTCATGAGAAAAAATATTGCTATGCAATTTGAAAATATTTCAAATCGTATGTTTTAAAATCAGATGCTACGCTATGCCATTAGTCATGGAGGCAGGAGTAGGGATCGGGTTACATTAACGATCGTTTTACAAATGTCCATTTCATATTCATTATTAAACGAATCGCTTCATCTTAATATTCATAAATGCACTACTTGAACTCTCATTGTTATTAACATTCATTTAAGTTTAGTTAAAGTTTTTAATGACCAGAGCATACAGAATGCAATTTTATTCAGTTACCGCGTCAATTTAAAGCCTAAGGATGAAGAGTATACTGAATTTGTCATTCCGTTTGAACACCTTGAAATATTAAACGAAGTGAAGTACTCGTATTGTTTAAGTGTATATGTGACAGCGCATAGAGGAAGGGACCTAAGGGTGAGGAATGAGACCGATCCCATGCCCCAAAAGTGTTCCCTCACAGAGATATGCGCGTTTTATGAAAGTGAAGTCGACGATACTAAGCGCAAATAGAAAGGGACCTAATCTTTAAAATGGCTCTCCTGAACAAAACTTTTCATCAACTTTTCTTTTTTTTATGTGGACAACATCTGAGCATCGAATGAGACCGATCCCATGCCCCAAAAGTGTTCCCTCCCAGAGATATGCGCGTTTTATGAAAGTGAAGTCGACGATTCTAAGCGCAAATAGAAAGGGACCTAATCTTTAAAATGGCTCTCCTGAACGAAACTGGTTTTTAATCTTAGGTCCCTTTCTATTTTGCGCGTCACATATGGGTACTTGCAGCGTTACGATAGTTCTATAAAATTGAAGACAACTCTTTTAAAAGTTATAACTTGTTTGCTTTTATATTAATTTTTCTAAATACTTTCTAATAGCGCTACATTATGTGAAAAGTAAGCGTTATTGTCAAAACTACAAGCTAACCTTGTACGAGTATTGCCAAAACAAATGAATGCGTTACATTAAACTTTATGGAAGTGAGTTTCATTTTAGTTAATACAATTTCAAAATTTCGAGAAGTTTGTCCGTTTCGTAAATGCTTATAATCGGTAAATAAAATAGAAGAATGGCTCTAAAAATTATGTTTTTTCTCTCTAGTTTTTTAACAAAAGCTAATATAATCCGATTTCCATTAAAGGGGCTAAAGGTACCTCGAAAAAGTACACTTTTGTATATCCGGTGAAGGGTACATAAAATTCAGCCTGGTCGAACTTTTCACTTGTTCCAGTAGAGTTTCCCCCTTTCACCTTAAAAAATAGTTATCAACAACATTCAAGTTTTTTTTAGAATGAAATCATAATTGGATCAAAAGTAATATCCACTTTTCCCGAGCGATTCATGCATGTACCTATTTTTAAATGTTGAGATCTATACTTATACTCTACACCAAACATTGACATAGAGTACTGTAATTTAGTGATTACAACCATCAGATGGTAATGGGTGATCCATCTAGAGGTATTTTTTCAGAACAAAAAAAAATAGAAATTCAAATCAAGTGTGGAATCTTTATTTGTAGTTTAAAAGGACATTTTATGGCATTTATTTTTTGAAAATAATACCCTTAAATGTTGGCAACTGTATTATGGAAATGAGCGTTCGGTAAGAAACGGGATGATCCGCTGTTTTCGACCAAAATTTTGTTCAGTAATGAGGCGCATCTCTGGCTCAATGGCAAAGTCAATAAACAAAATAGCCGCATTTGGGCTGAAGAGCAACAGGAAGAGGTTCAAGAGGAGCCATTATACCCAGAGAAAATTACGGTTTGGTGCGGTTTATAAGCTGGTGGAATCATCGGTGCATATTTTTTCAAAAATGATGATGGCCGGAACGTGACCCTGAATGGCGCACGCTATCGCGCCATGATATCGATCTTTATGCTACCTAAAATTGAAGCCTGTAATCATGACGAGACTTGGTTTCAACAGGACGGTGCCACTTGCCATACAGCTGCTTAAACAATGGATCTATTGAGAGGTCATTTCGAAAAGCAGCTAATTTCAGGTTTGGACAGGTGAGTTTGCCGCCTAGATCGAGTGATATCACACCTTTAGACATTTTTCTTTGGGGTTACGTAAAGTCCAAAGTTTATGCTGACAAACCAGCTACGATTCAGGTTTTGGAAGCCAACATTACGCGTGTCATTAAAGCCATACCAAAATTGGACCCTCAGAATGGAAACCCTGAGGCATAGTTGCGGCCAACATTTAAAGGAAATTGTATTCAAAAAATAAATGCCATACAATGTCCTTTCAAATTACCAATTAAGATTCCTCACTTGGTTTGAATTTTTATATTTTTTTTTGTTCTGAAAAAATACCTCCAGATTGATCACCCTATAAAATTAAAAGTTTGTCAATCAGTTTGTTACATCTCGAAATACTTATCGTCGAACCTATAATGTTTTAAATTACTGATCGTCATAAAATTCTAAGACGATCTAGCCCTCTGTTCGGTTAAGGCAACGAAACTATTCTCTGTGTGTAATTAAAGTTAAAGCAAGAGAGGATTAGGTACAGAAATTTTTTCCAGTCATACATGTTTTATATTCACACATCATAAAGAATTCAAACACAGAAATATTCCGTTGGACGGAAAAACATTCTGTTGCAATCGCTAAATGTTCAAAAAATACTGATGGAAATTCGGTTAGACGTAGCATTAGTGAGAGTTACGATAATGTTGTGGGACAGACAACCAACGAAAAACTTCAAGAATTGTACGGTACACTTACTTAAAAACCATTGAATCCTAGAAAAGAAAATGAAATACTTTTCTTCTTATCTAGGAGTTTTCAAATTAGGTAATTTCATATTTATCATGACTTATTTACAATTTTTAAAATTTCAAAATGTATTCATATTCCTCTTCACACAAGGAGAAAGGCGCGAAAACCCCCAAAACATTAAACGCTGAATGTTTTGAACAGAAAGTTCGTGACATTTTTAATTTTCGTTTCCTTAGAAATGCGAAAAACGCAATATTTAGACCCGTAAAGATTATGATTGCAAGCATATTTGGTTAACATTAACTCAACAAAAAAGAGTATCAAAGAAAAAATCAATCTTGAAACCCATTAAAATCCGAAGAGAATACTATAAAGAAGTCCCGACTAAAAAATGTACCATAAAAAAAATCGCTGCATCAATTCACCAAGCAAATAAGCATTTCGTACAAAATGGTATTTTCAAAAATTCACAATTTAAATATAACGTCCATATCGCTCGGCAGACATGCATATGAGGAGAAATATTAAACGGTTGGCGTTCATTACAGTAACCACTGACACCAACAACAACAACCCAATCGAAACATTGTTTATAATAACAATTTATGCTTTAAAATTTAGTCATTTTGACACGACAAATAGTAACAGTGAGTGCCGCAACGAACGGAGTATAACAAAACTTGATATTGTTCTACACAGCCAGCCAGCAACGGACAACGACCACAGACAATAATATTGGTATTATTCATTAGTGGTATCGTTCAGTCCGATGCCTGTCCACTCGTACGTGTATGATCGTAAAAGCATGAAGCAACAGAATGAATCGGTTAAATACGATCCGATCACTGTTAAAATTAATGTTTACTTGCACTCTCGCCATTGATACGAGGGTGGATCGGAAACCGGCAAGCACTTATTTTACTAATCATTATTGTTTTGAACGCAAATTCGCTTACAAACAAAGGTCATTATGCACCCGGGTTTAAAATAGTTTTGTTTAACAGACAACTTGCTGTAAGGTTGAACTAATAAAATTAAGTGAAAAAATTGGTTGTCAGATCTGCCTGCTGTGGCAACTAATTGTTTCGCATATATTGTTCTCTGGTACCAACAATTGCTAATGACAACAAATAATTTGGTTGTAATAGTGAAAAAATAGTTTTTTTATTAATAGATCTTTCCCAACATGGATACAAACAATTAAGAGGTGCAGAAATTGGCACTGGTAATGGTTTTTTTTGTTCATTTGTCGAAAAACTTATTATATATGACTTCGCCTAATTCAACAACTTTGTGAATTGAAGCTTATTTCAGATGCACGAACCAACATTAGGTTTTACTGAAAGAATCATTCGGTTGGCAAAAAAATTGGTTGTCACAATGAGTGTGTTATCTGTGTACAGACATCAATTTAAACTCCAAAGTTCGATACTCAGGAATAAAAGAACTCAATTACTCTTAGAAATGTATAAATTCTTTCGATTAACCTTCGTAGTTACTATTATTCTCTTCTCTCAATGTTATTTTCACACATTCGGCTGTTGTACCATAGCCAGCATTCAAAATATTTCAACAATTTTCGAAACATTTAATCGATTAATTGCATATATGAGTCATTTTATGTCAAACCGGACCAAAAAAAGTTCACGTCTCCGTTTAATAATTTATTAACAGAGATATGGACCTTTGAATTTGTGTATATTCATATTCTAATTTATCGGAATCGGCTGAACCTCATTAAGAGTTTTTTACCTTGAAATATTATAAGAAACGCGCAAAATAGAAAGGGACCTAAGGTTAAAACCCAGTTTTGTTCAGGAGAGCCAATTTAAAGATTAGGTCCCTTTCTATTTGCGCTTAGAATCGTCGACTTCACTTTCATAAAACGCGCATATCTCTAGGAGGGAACACTTTTGGGGCATGGGAGCGGTCTCATTCGATGCTCAGATGTTGTCAACATAAAAAAAAGTGAAAAGTTGATGGAAAGTTTTGTTCAGGAGAGCCATTTTAAAGATTAGGCCCCTTTCTATTTGCACTTAGAATCGTCGACTTTACTTTCATAAAACCCGCATATCTCTGGGAGGAAACACTTTCGGGGCTTGGGATAAAAGTCATTCTAAATGTGTTTTCTATGTTCTCTGTAAAATTGTTAAGAGAGAAATTAAGGGTTTAATTTAAAAAAAAAAGTTAACATAACCATCTAGCTAACAACCTTAAGACGTTTGTGTTGGGGGTACTAGGCGTGACA
Source organism: Hydrotaea diabolus (assembly GCA_963513945.1). NCBI lineage: Eukaryota > Metazoa > Arthropoda > Insecta > Diptera > Muscidae > Hydrotaea > Hydrotaea diabolus. Next base: position 106,737,356 of record OY740718.1, read on the forward strand.
ACCACTTTTGTCGCGATAGTGTGAGCCGCTAACCTCGACTTGTCGATAACAACATCAAACGCACATCACTGATGCGATTTTTAATAACGATTTTAATTTGCACTCTTACAAGGTAAAATTGACTTAAGATCTGAAGCCTACTGACCGTTTTAAATGTCGTCAGTGGCCTCGAAGAGGTATGCCGCCGAAGCCATGGCGAGCTTAAGACTGATATTTTGTTTCACACATAATTGTCTTAGATCATTTTAGCATAATAAAAATAATAAATAAAAAATATTTAGATAATTATCTAAAAACTTTTTGTTTTATTTACAATTAACATCGTGCGTTTTAGTTGGACGACTCTTTAGTATTGAAGATATTATGCAAATGCTAAAAGTGGGCAATATGGTGCATTTGCATGGGAGAAACCAGAATTAGTCGTGTCAACCATTTTATACCTGCATGAGTACAAAGCATTTATACGTACAAATATTGCGGTGCTCTCAATATAAGCGAATTGCATGCATTTCGGGACAAGTTATGTTGGTTCTAAACTGGATCATTTGTATGTGAGGTGCCAGAAGGGGCGTGGCTCAGAATACAATTTTTTCATTATCTCGTAGATGTATTCTTATCGAAGTTTATCTCGTAGGTATATTCTTAGGTATTGGTTTTTTGGTCAGATCCAAAAATGTGCGAATTGGTTATTTTGTGTTGGGCGTACCAGAAGGGGTGTGACAATGGGGCAATTTTCAGTCCCATATGATGTTTTGGAAATACGAGGGTTGCTATATATATTTCTGGCCAAGCGTTGCCTGGCGCCATCTGGCATTTTCTTTGGAAAGTTTGACATTTTTAGCACAAACGTACTCAGAACGTTTTGACGTACGACCATCATTTGTGTTGTTTCCAGTGACTTGAAAAGTTAATTTGTCAAAAAAAAAATGGAATTAACTCGTGAACATTTTCGAGCGATCATTTTTCACAACATTCGACACAACTTGGCGATGAAGCACCATCCTATAGCACTGTGAAATACTGGTATAATGAATTCAATGTGGCCGACGCTCGCTCAAAGACGAAGGTCGTCCAAAAACGGCCGTTGCGCCAGAGAACATTGATGCCGTTCGTAAACTGATAATACAAGATCGTCATGTGACATACCGTCATATACAGGCATCCTTGGACATTTCTTCCACCAGCATACATTCGATATTGCATGAATACCGGGACGTAAAAAAGGTTTGTTCTCGTTAGCTCCCGCACAATTTAACAATCGCTCAAAAAAAGGCTCGTGTCGATTGGTGCAAAGAAATTTTGAAAAAATACGATCGCGGTGCTTCAAAAGACGTTTATAAGATCGTCACAGGTGGCGAATCATGGATCTATGCGTATAAGCCAGGAACAAAACAGCAATCGAACATGTGGGTCTTCGAAGACGAGCCAAATCCAACGAAGTAAATGTTCGCCTGTGTCTTCGGCAAAACTGGTCATGTGGCGACTGTTCCGCATGAGCAATGAAGGACGGTTAATTCTGAGTGGTACACTACAATTTGTTTGCCTGAAGTCTTCGGCGAAATTTGAAAAACGAACAAGAGAAGACGAATCATTATTGTGCACCATTACAATGCGAGCTCTCACACATCGGCTCAAACCAGCGCCTTTTTGACCGGTCATTGGCATCCAATGACTTCTTTTTATTCCCGCACATCAAGAAAAAAAGTGCGTGGTCAACGATTTTCGTCGCCAGAAGATGCTGTTGAAGCGTTCAAAAGCCATGTTTTGGAGGTGTCTCAATCGAAATGAAAAAAGTGTTTCGACAATTGGTTTGAGCGCATGCAAAAATATATGAATCATTCTGGAGAATACTTTGAAAATAAAATAAAACCATTTTTGATGATAAATATTCGCATTTTCATTATAAGGCCAAAAATATATATATTAGCCGTCGTATATAACTAGATGCGAAGTTTAAAAATGTGAGAGGTGGAAGAAGGGGAGTGGTTAAGACTAATAGACTTGGCTAAAAAGTTTGTTGTCCGTCGACCCTTATGGCAGCAGCATATGGAACTGCAAATAGACCGTTTTGCGACTTTGGTAAACAGATAAAAAGGGTGTTAAAAGCACTTTTTGATATAAACCCTCTTAGGCAGTAGGGTAAGTCAGTATTCGAAAATGAAATGCCGGTTAAAATTTTACAGTACTATATATTGAAGCCATGAAAAGACTTTTGCTTTTTATCTATATGTGACAGCGCGTAGAGAAAGGGACCTAAGGGTAAAAAAAATCAATTTTCACTTTTTTTTGATGTGGACAACATCTGAGCATCCCATGCCCCAAAAGTGTTCCCTCCCAGAGATATGCGCGTTTTATGAAAGTGATGGTACACCAAAGATACACGTATTTAAATCTTTTAAATGGCTCTCCTGAACAAAACTAGTTTTTACCCTTAGGTCCCTTTCTGTTTTTCGCGTCACATATTATATTTCATACATTCTGCTACACCCCACACAAATAGCCCAATTCCAGTTCAGATTAGAACCCACATAACTTGTCTTCTAATGCATCAAAATCGCTTAAACTGTGAGCCCTGTAATATTTGTATAAAAGCATTGTTCTTCGCACGAATAAAATAGTTGACACACCACATTTTGTTACCTCCTATGCAAATGCACTATGCACATATGTGACCCGGGCTATGAAAACGTGGCTTATGACTCAAAAAATAAACTAGAAAGTCCTAACTTGCTTAGAAGTGTACTAAAAATGTAGAGAAAGCGAAAGAAAAAAATGAAAATGAAAAATTTAAAAACAGGATTGAACGCTGCCACCTTTTCATAGGCCGGGTCACATATATGGATTCTGCTGGAAATAAAAACTTGGAAAAATGATTATAAACCCGACAAGCTGACAACAAATTGGAGCCGTAACCACTCACTTTTTTGTACTTCCCACACAATTGACACTATCCGAGCGCATATTGAAACGCACATTAATTTTTCCCTAATACACGATCATTGCTTAAATTTTGTATACTGCAGCAGGCTTACTTCCCTTTTGCAATAGCTTCAGACTAAAGTGGTTGCCACGCCTCATTCTAGTACCTCCTACACAAACGTATTTTTTTGCCCGGTTTGACATGGAATGACCCATATCCACAATTATACTGGAATTCGTACGCGTAGTTGTCATTGTTGCTTTTATTCTTGTTGGTGGCTTTTGTCATCTTCAACGACTTCATCGCGTGTTTGTCGTTTCCAATATCTTCTTGATCTGCCGATACGATGACGTTCTTCTTTACTAACACTCTGCTACCGACTGTCCCAACCTCCTTTCGCTTCCCCCTCTCATGCAAATTATTTATACTAACAAAGATGATGAAGCTTTGCGATGATTAAATTATTATCTACATTATGGTGGTCGTGGTGGTGGGGTAGTTCCCTATGCATGATGTTTTTTTTCCATTTGTATGTTTCAGTAGCATTTGGCTGTATGGTGTGTTTTGTTTATTTTATTTGTTGTGTTCTTTTTCTTTTCGGATCCGATCTTTTGTGGTTACTTAAATGACGTATCGTCCATAGAAAGAATCAGTCAGCATCTAATGAAGCTAAACAAAACTTCAGTTTATGGGAGGGTAGACACCACACATTGCAGAAACTAATTAACAAAGCGTGGTGGCAATGTATTAGTGGACAACTACACGCCCCAAAAAAGTAAATATTAGTTTGTTTAGAGTGGAATGGAGTCAACATTAAGTCATTTGGTGGTGACAATTGGTCCATAAAAGTGTTAAATTTTATTGGATTTAGTTCTGAGTCTAAAAAAATAGATGTAATTGAGTCTATTCACCAAAGTTTGAAATTGGTATATCGGGGATAGAAGTATGATATTCGGACAGTCGTGCTAAAGTGGGTTCCTCAAATACATATAGCCGTATTGTCCAAATATTGATGTATTATTTTACAAGGTACAACCCACTAGAAGTGCTTCTTTGGAGTACAACATACACGCAGAATAAAAATATGGTTGGGGTGACAATATTCGAAGGGGAGCATACTATTGTTGGGTATATGGTTGTGACACAACAATATTATGATCCTCACAACAATAGTATGATTCACACATAACCTCACTATAATCCCCACAACCATAGTATGATTCACACATAACCATACTATGATCCCCACAACCATATTATGATTCACACTCAACCATACTAAGATCTCCACAACCATACTATTATCCTCACAACAATAGTATGATTCACACTCAACCATACTATTATCTTCACAACCATATTATGATTCTCACAAGCATAGTATGTTTCTCATACAACCATAGTATGATCCTCACAACCATAGTATGATTCACACACAACCATACTATGATCCCCACATCCATAGTATGATTCACACTCAATCATACTATGATCCCCAAAATTATTTTTAAGGATTGGTTATTGTTGTTATTCAAAAATAGAGATTTTTATAAAGTATGTTATATTAAATTGCATTACTATTAGTTCATAGCCAGATTTGAGGCCATGTTTCATTTCATTCATTCAATATATATTCCAACGGTCAAAAATACTTTAAGTTGCCAGCAGGGGTGAATGCTAATTCACCATCCGTAGACACCAAGTAACGAATGTGATTAAACCATGATCAATGGCTATATACAAAAGTGCAGGCAGATTTTAAATAAACGAGAACCAGTCGGTATTAGAGTATTTCACCGAACAAAGTAAACACAATAAAAATCCCTCGAACTATCTTCCGATTGTGTTGTTTTTTTTAATGGACAGCAACCACTAACTGTATGGTGTGTATAGGTTTTTTGTATATCAAAAAAACATACGCACACACATACATGTATGCTGTATAAAACCTGTTTTGTTATGTCCATAGTCGCAACCATACTGTATGATTGTCGTAATCAAATTTATTGTTAACGTAAATTTTAAATAACAATACTGTTGTTGCACCAAACATGTTTATATGGTTGCTACAACCATATTTTTATTTCTAAATTTGGCAATAATACTATTGTTACATTTCAACAATAGCATTATTGTCGCAATCATGCTATTATCAAAATTAAATTCAAAAAACAATACTATGGTTGCGGCGAACATGCTTTTATTGTAGAGAACATATTATTGTTGCGGTGACCATAGTGTAACCATATATTTTCTCTGCGTGTACGGAGAAAGAGTCAGTTTGAGCTACAAAAATTCTGTTGGCTCTGTTGTGGTCTCAGATAAATCTATTTGCTGTGAACTTGGTCCAGCAAGAACACCGATATTTAAGCTCACCCAATGGTTGTGGTGCCTCATACTCCAAGTATTCTATCAGTATTACTGAATCTTGGTTCGTGCACTTTAATTTTCAGTGCCTGGAACCTCAAAAATAAAATAAATACTGTTTTACACTTTAGCAAAGTCGCTTACATAAAATAATTTTGAAGTGAAATTACATTAAAAATTCAAATGTCTCATTGCCTTTGATCTACTGTTGTATGTCCGCTTGGTATTTAGCAAAAATAGTCAAATCGACTTTGTGACATATACAACATAGGTAGAAGAGTAGATAACATTAAACATTTTTTGCAAAACAAAAAGTGATCATTTTCTCAGGCTCAATCTTGCAAGCCGTCCGAAATTTTGATTTACTATCTGAGGTAAAGTTGTATTAAGAACAAAACCTGTAAACATGGTTGTATAAATCACTATGGATAAAGCTTTCATGACAAGGGTGCTTGTGAACATTGCTTGTGAGGATCAAACTACGGTTGCATAAAAAACATACTATGTTTGTGTGGACCATAATATGGATTTGGGGCTCATAGTATGATTGATTGTGAAGGCCGTAATCATAGTATTATTAACATAATATGCATAAAACAATACTTTTGTCGCACCAAACACATTGATATGGTTGCTACAATAATTTTGTTACATTTCAACTATATTAATATTGCCGCAATCATACTATTGTCAAAATGAAATTAGTAAAACAAAACTATGGTTGCGAAGAACATACTTTTATTGCAGAGAACATATATTATCCATATCTTTTCTTTGCGTGAAAGTACTCGTCCATTCAAACGGATTTGGTCTGAGCACTTTTATAAAGCATCTTAAAAGGTTCTAAGAAGAGAGGAAAATTTTGAATCTGATAGTTAAAAATGATTTTCCGATAGAGACATAACAATTTCGTACTTTATGTCAACGCACCCTCAATCATTTTTGATGATCTTTCAGCGTCAAAACGTTCGTCGAAGTCAAAATTTTCATCAAAGTTCACTTACGAGCAACGTATGGAAATCATTAAAAATGACTACCGAAATTCTGAGTCGGTGGTAGATACTTTTAGAGGGTTTACTCCAATTTTCGGCCGTAATAATCATCTTTAGCGATGGAGCTCATTTCTGGCTGAGTGGTTTTTTTTAATAAACAATATATGCGTTATTGGACAGCAAGAAACCTACTTGTGCTTCAAGAGACACAACTGCATCCGCAAAAATGACTGTATGGCATAGTTTTCATGTCGGACCGTATTTTTTCGTCAATGCAAACAATCGGTATAAAAACCAGTTAAATCGATATAATTTCGAAGGGTTACATGACAGTTTGATGAATAAATTCGGATCGAAAATGAACACTGGGAAATAATATATAGTATAAGTATAAAATTAATAATTTCTCAATTTAATTTTCTAGTTCCATTTAATAATAAATTTGATATTTTTTATTTATTGTAAGTAACATGTGTCTTTAATCTGAAACTTCCTGAAGTGTTAACAAAAAAATCTTGATTCCAGGCTGAAAAAAGTTCGGAATTTGCCAAACCCTTCAAAGAAGCAATAGATTTGTTTGACTCAAACAATTTTGCTAGATCGCCTAGAGAACTGAAACTTATAATTTTGCGACAACGAAGTTAATTATCTAAATGGCACTTCATCTGTAATTAAGCTTTGAAACCTACTACCCGCAGAAATTTAAATTATTGGCACTGCAGGCATCTTTCTTTAAAAAAATTCTTTTTCACTCTTTCTAATTTCTAACTTTTATACACTTTCTATTGTTTTTGTATTAATTGCATATGTTTATAATTGATATTGTTAATTTACAGCATACCAAATGCAAATTTGCTCTAAATTACATTTATTATTAATTCCCGTATTTTAACCTAACATGTGTAAACGTTTTTATACGGGAAGCCAAGTAAATGAAAAACAATAAAAAAATACTTGTCTTACTCGCAACTATAATCATTCGGTCGGCAAAAAATCGGTTGTGTCAGCGAATATGTGGGCATAACTACAAATCTCAATGGCAATATAAAGATTTAATATTATCTTATTTGATACAAATTGAGGTTGAACCAGTTAAAACCACGATAAATTTGGCTAGGCAGAATAATATACCTTATATTCAATCGTATGACAAAATCAGGTAGATTTTATCTCTTTATATCATTTCTACAGACGAAGAAACGAGTTCCCAGGATCTTGTTTAAGAACACATTCTAAGCAGATTTTGAAAATACATGCAAACATCGAATTGTAACGAATTTGCGTAACTTTGAATATACTGTAGTCCTAGGCCAAAATGTCGATTTTATGCTAACGGAATTACAATAGAAGGGTATAGAAATGTTACAAAAACGGTTTTTCATCGCCTTTAAACTGCATAACACTGTACAGACTTGCTTGTTCTTTTTTTAATTAATGGCGACGCTTAATTTATATACGAGTAGTAGGGACATAAGCACTGATACACCATTGAACACACCCTTTTCAATAGTAGAACTGAACATACCCCGTTAATGTCACATGGGTTTTGAAAGCTAACCTCAATAGCGTTAGTCTGTAACGGGATTTTAAAATTGTTTCAACTTTCATCATGGAGAGGTCACTTAATGAGAACCGTCTCGGGCCACGTGTCTTTTTTGGTCTTTTATCACGTAGTGGTGTCCGTATAAGGTTATATTTTCATGACTTAAAAATTACTCACAGTTATACTTATATAAGTCAATTCGAGATGTAAAGTCTAATAATAAAGTCCTTGTTCGCAGACCTGCATTTCTGCGAACAAGGAGACAAAACATCGGCCATAGTTTACCAAGAAACCGTTTTGGAAGCTGTTGTGAAGCCTTTTAACAATTCCCTGTTCTAAAACCAGTCATGGATTTTCCAGCAGGATTCTGCGCCGGCCCATGAGGCTAAAACGTCCCAGGCCTGGCTTCTGTCAGCGTTCATTGTCTACGAAGAATGACCCTCAGGCAGTCCAGATTGGAACCCATTGGATTACAAATTGTGGACCGTTTTAGAGGACAAGGTTTCTCACAAAAGATACCCCAACATTGGATCTCTTAAGACTGCTTTGGTTCGAGCTGTGTCCAGTTTTCCAATGGACGAGGTTCGTGCAGCTATTGACGATTGGTAAGTGCGACTTAAGGCGTGTGTTAAGGCAATAAGCAAAAATTTCGAATAAGTAGATTCTTTTTGGTTTGGTGGGATGTCTCTTACGATGGGTTCACTGACCAGCATTTCTGCGAACAAGGAGTCAAAACATCGGCCAAAGTTAACCAAGAACCGTTTTGGAAGCTGTTGTGAAGCCTCTTAACAATTCCGTGTTCCAAAACCAGCCATGGACTTTCCAGCAGGATTCTGCGCCGGCCCATAAGGCTAAAACGTCCCAGGCCTGGCTTCGAAAGAATTTGCCAGCGTTCATTTCCTCTGAAGAATGGCAGGTCAGTCCAGGCAGTCCAGGCAGTTAGGCAGTCCAGATTTGAACCCATTGGATTACAAATTGCTGACGGTTTTAGAGGACAAGGTTGGTCACAAAAGATACCCCAACATTGGATCTCTTAAGACTGCTTTTGTTCTAGCTGTGGCCAATTTTCCAATGGACAAGGTTCGTGCAGCTATTGACGATTGCCCAGTGCGACTTAAAGCGTGTGTAAAGGCAAATGGCGGACATTTCGAATAGGTAGATTCTTTTTGGATACAATATACATCAATAAATATATTAAAAAATATTTGGTCCAAAAACATTCAGTACTTTTTATTTTACAGCAAAAAACGTGTGTAACAATATTTATGTCCCCACTAAGTACACAAGCACAGATTTTTATCACTCAATAATTACTGGCGATTATTGTTTATTGAAGTTATGACAAGACATAACTTATGTTGCTTGTAAGCATTCAATTAGCCAGCGACGGTTATACATGTAATACCGATAAATGTGCACTCAATTATTCACATTGAAAGAAAACCATTAAAAATTTCCTCAATATTTGCGGTCAAGTGAAAATTTTGTGTTTAACCTTCAAGCATAAACAAAACAGAAAGAAAAATATAGAATTTATTTAAAACATTACAATCATTATTGACCTTGTTTCAAAATCTATTAAGAGTTCACCGAGTCTAGTGCCCGCCAACACCGTACCGCGAGTGCATTGAAGCAGGACCAGCAAACACCAGTCGCCGAAGCCTGCTGGGTAGTTGCACTTGGCGAAGTGTTTTGTGTCTGTCTATTTAATACGTTTATTAAGTCCACGTTTCATGCTTACGGCTAATTGAGATTGGTAAATGTGATAAAATGTTGAGGTTTGTGTTTTTTCTATTTAAGTTCGGCTTATATTGTAAATGTTATTAATTTGTGTAAACTGATTGCGGTTAGGTTTCGGTTGGAGGAGTGTTTTTTTTTGCTTATTAATTACAGGAAATATTTATTTAAATTATGACCTTTAATTTTATTGGATTCTAGTTCATTGAACTTTTTTAAAATTTGAAAACGTTTTGTATAAGTACATGTTAAAGTTTAAAGAATATTCAGAATATTGTAGTGAAAAGGTATCCTATCCGTATGAACCAATAAGTTGGTTTAACTTTTATGCAATTTTTAAGTTGACCAAATCAGCCACAATGTCACCAGAGCAAACATAACGAAGAACATTTTTGTTTACCAATATGCTATGGTTTTTCTTCAGTTCGATAGAAAACACTATAAATAAGAGACATATAAAAGAGTTTCAAAAAAAGGTGTAGCGGCTAGGTCAGGACACGAGAAGTGTGACAAAGTGGGTCAGGGATAAATTGGGTCAGTTAAATTTTTAATCCATATCAAATGATCTAGACCCTCGTACTTAGTAGGGCGAGGGTAGAGCAAATTACAATTTTTATAATATGGATTTTATTACAACGGAAACGGTTTAATTTTTTCCTCCGAATTTGTCGAAAAATCATTTGTAATTGCATTACGTTACATAACTAACTTGTGTTTAATATCTAGTTTTGACCGATCGTTAAATGAAATGACGACACTATAATCGTCGTCGTTTTTGAGTCAACATTACCTCGTGTGGTCTTCGAGGTCAAATTAACACCAAATTAGCTTCTACTATTTATTAAAAACGCCAGAAATATATATATATATATATATATATATATATATATATATATATATATATATATATATATATATATATATATATATATATATATATATATATATATATATATATATATATATATATATATATATATATATATATATATATATATATATATATATATATATATATATATATATATATATATATATATATATATATATATATATATATATATATATATATATCATATATAGCGTATATTTCGAAAAATAAGTAAACAAAAAAATAGGCCGACTATACCCTAAACCACTCTGATGTCCAGAGAGTAAATACGCCGTTTTTTCTATGAAAATCTACAAGAAGTAGCACCGTTTGTGTGACAGCGGCATCTAGCGTGAGTTTTAGGTTAAAATAAAAAAAACGCTCTAACGTTTAAATCAGCTGATGAGTTTATGAAACTTCGGTATTTTTTAGGAGAAAATGTTTAATTTCTACTGCAAATTTTACAAAGCGCTGGAAACAAAATCCATCTTCATGCATCATGTTATTTCTTAAAAGGTTAAAATGATAATTTCGCCTTTATAAGCAGCGAAAAGGTAAATAATTAAATTGGCTGAAACATTGAAATATTAGCCCAGGGATCTTCCCAAGTGGGGTTGGACAAAAGTGTATCTAAGGACTAACGCAGCCATTCATTCATAAGATACTTTCTATAACCCTTGATGCCCTAGAAAAGACACTTCATCTTGAGTAGATGCGATTTGAAACAAACAAACAGATCAAATTGCATCATTAAAACTGATTTTCTGGTGTTAAGCTTACATTTTTTTTTTTGCGGAGTAGAACTTTTCTTTTGTTTCGAACTATTAGAGTTTGCTTTCCATAAAAAATAACTTATTCGCGTTCGATGAAGTAATTCCTGGTCAATTAACAAATCCATTTTGGATATTTTAGAAGGCTGAGTGGAACTTGCTTTTATCTTCTGCACCAGTAGCACTACAATCCGCTTTGTTGCCAACAATTACCTGTCCGTCAAGAGCCAAGAACACTTAAATCTTTTTCTATTTCATTCTATTTTTTTTTAATTAATTAATCTCTCTAGCGAAGAAATGCTATTCAACTCTTCCATAATTGATTCGCGTTAGTTCTTTTTATTTTTGCAATTTTTCTCTTTTTTTCTTTTGCTTAAAACACTTGGAAATATTTTTAAGTCGTCACCAAAAACGGTGACAACAAAATCAGAGTCGTCTAAACACAATATCGAATATATGTAAATAGTAACCGATGATATGCAATAACGACAATTATAATACCGAATTACAAGAAACGACGAACGACGGCATAGTCTTGCGTCGACGGCGAAAACGGGAATAAGGGTGAAAAGTGTTAAAACACTTTAAATTCGCAGCACATAGTTCCCCAGTATTCCATTAAGAAACAAATGGAAACCTTCCCTTATATCAGTGCACGATATTAGACGTAATTTGCTAAAAAAAAAAATGGATAATAATTTACCCTCGTCCGCAAAGGCGACACTTCATAGTATCAAATAACCTTAAGTAATTCGGTAATTTTCGCCTAAATGAGCTTTATTAATACATTTTAAATTAAAAAAAAATGCTTAAGGGAACATGCAAGTGTTTTAGTTATATAACGAATATTTTACAAATTGAAAATGTTTAGACATAATAAATAATATTTTATAGCAATTTTCAGGGTCTTTAAATTAATTTTTTTTTGATAAATTAATTTAACCGTTTGAAGGTCAAAGTCAAGGCAAATGGTGGTCATATTCAGCTAACGTAAATGAATTCTAATGTTTAAATTACTTCCACATATTATGTAATTTGACTCAATAAAAAATAATAATAAATAATTTGATTCAATAAAAAATAATTTCAAACAAAAAATATGGTCGTTTAAAAATGTACCACCTCAATGTTTTAATAAAAAAGTATATGTATACAACTATGCTGTAAAAAACAATAATGAAAATGTTTTATTTAAATATGTGAATACTTGAAATTTTTGATTGTTTTCATTATTTCAATTCTTAGTTGAATTATTCCGGATATTTATAGTTTGCAATTACTTAAGGTATTTACATTTTTGGTGATTGTTGGAGAACTCGAAACTTTATGGCAAACAAAGATGTTACTTCTAACAGCGTGGAGCGATCTGAATAAAATTTATCGCAGAGATTGCTGAAGTGATAATAACTCTTTAAGGTGGACGACCTAAAGGAGCAAACAAGAGCTAAACTATAAAGCTATAAATTGGAAAGAACTCTAAACTATATTTTGTTTTATAAATAACGCGTAAATAATGACGGACTGACTCAATAAATAACTCGAATATTGGACTCTGATTCAAAATCGGTTTTGAAAAAAATATTAGTACTTAAACAAAACTTTTTTGAATAATTTTTATATGATTTTGTTAAGAAGGAACTTGCTTGACTTTGTACCATATTTTAATTATTTTTTTAAATAAAATGTAGTTTACAGTTCTCGACCTTAGTTTCATTAATAATATAAAAATTCAAATCAAGTGTGAAATCTTTATTGGTAATTTAAAAGGACATTTTATGACATTCATTTTTTGAAAATAATTTCCTTCAAATGTTGGCAACTGTAAATGAGCGTTCGGTGAGAAACGGGAAGATCCGCTGTTTTCGACCAAAATTTTGTTCAGTGATGAGGCCCATTTCTTGCTCAACGTCAAAGTCAATAAACAAAATTGCCGCATTTGGGCTGAAGAGCCACAAGAAGAGGTTCAAGATGTGCCATTATACCCAGAGGAAACCACGGTTTGGTGCGGTTTTTAAGCTGGTGGAATCATCGGTGCATATTTTTTCAAAAATGACGATGGCCGAAACGTAACCGTGAATGGTGCTTGCTATCGCGCCATGATATCGATCTTTATGCTACCTGAAATTAAAGCCCGTAATCTTGACGGCACTTGGTTTCAACAGGACGGTGCCACTTGTTATACAGCTGCCCAAACAATAGATCTATTGAGAGGTCATTTCGCGTTTTGGAAGGTGAGCCGCCTAGATCGAGTGATATCACACCTTTAGACATTTTTCTTTAGGGCTACGTAAAGTCCAATGTCTATGCTGACAAACCAGCTACGATTCAGATCATTAAAGCCATACCGGTCGAAATGCTCATCCATCCATCCAAGTCATCCAAAATTGGACCCTCAGAATAGAAACCCTAAGGCGCAGTTGCGGCCAACATTTGAAGGAAATTATATTCAAAAAATAAATACCATAAAATGTCCTCTCAAATTACCAATAAAGATTCCACACTTAATTTGAGTTTTTATATTTAGCGTTGGTCACTTGTTTGGACTGTAACGGCTGTATTATAGGCCCCAAGGGTTCATGCGTCCGATCCAAAAACTTTTATATATTTAAATCAATAACAAAAACAACAGAACACTAGAGCCCATAGGTCACAAACTATACCAATTTTGAGTGTGTTAGGTGCGTCTCTACTAAAAATCCCAAGTTAAGTCATTGATCATTTACATACAAGCTGGGTCTTAGGGTTTTACCTAAATATTACTTTTTTGGGCCTCAATTTTAGGCAAACCGTAAATTTAATATAGCATATTTAGATTTATGGGTCTTCCTTTAACACAACATTGTGCGCCAGGCAGGGAAAATAAAAATCACGATCGGGTTTGTATGGAACCCATCTATTAACGTATTTACAGATTTTTTAATAGTAATTGCCTATGACAGACAAGATACCAATTCCAATGAGTACTCGTAATAAATTGTTAATTGATTTGTGAAAAATACACGTGAGGCATTCCCTCATTTCTGCGAACAAAGAAGTTCTGCCGATAATCGAGACGAGTGAGAATGACGACTGTTGTTTGATATTTACAATATGCTATTTACTATTTGCTAAAAATATTTTAAATACTCGATAAATTCCCATACTGGTCGGGTAACTTAATGTTGGCCGTTTTCCGTTTAATTGCATTATAATGTGTTTTTGTTCCATTTTAAATATGACACGAGCGATGTAGGCGAGAATTGTTTACACATTCAATTTGAGCTTGGGAACATTTTATTCGCTCTTATCTACACTTCACAAAGCGAGATGAGATAAAGCAAACGCTGCAAATGTTTGATCTGCTAGTTGTTTGCTGAAAACTATTAAACAGAGCTGTCTTTGATCATGATAGCAACGATTAATAATTAGTGTGTGTGCCTAAATTGCAATATTGCCATCTCTTAGATGATATAGTGAAAAGTTCTAGTTCTTGAAGTATCCAACAGCCTTTTTCTCGATCACTAAACTACATGCGATGTTGTTTTATACCACAAATTGGCAAAATACTTTCTGTTTTAGAATAATAATAATGCGTGAAATTTAAAAACCGTTTGGTAACTTCTTTAAAGCTGTTGTAAAACCGCTGTACAAATGAACAGATGTGCCTGACTTTAATTACGCAATAATTCATAAAACGTATTTAGATTCGTAGAATGTGTTTTTCGATACTTAAAAATTTTTAGCCGCAACAAATAATATATGATATGTATCACACTTATTTTACAAAAGGGTATTAACTCAAAATGTCAAATAATTGTATGTAAAAA
Source organism: Hydrotaea diabolus (assembly GCA_963513945.1). Taxonomy (NCBI): domain Eukaryota; kingdom Metazoa; phylum Arthropoda; class Insecta; order Diptera; family Muscidae; genus Hydrotaea; species Hydrotaea diabolus. Next base: position 106,752,362 of record OY740718.1, read on the forward strand.
CAAAATACAATGGTCAGCTATAATCACTGTAAAAATTGTCCATCATTTGCTGCACGCTTTAGAAAAAAACAAGACACGACCATCTTTATGCTCTTTAGTACCTCAAAAGGACAGACCGCGAATAGTTCATTACACTAGAACTGTACACTTTAAACGGGGTACAGAGAACAATTATATTATTTATTTTATGTTTCGCCTTTATTTTTGCTTTCAAACGATTTTGAAAAAAGCTGGCTAAAGAATTAATGATGCAGTTACTATCCTTTTTAAAAATGTTCCCCTTAATATCGTTAATAATTTCCAACAAATATATTGAGGCTCTAAATATAGACTAACACAAAGTTCATTTTTTTAGTAGTATTAGCTAAGCGAAAGAGGAAGTTTCAAATTGTGTACTTCGAACAAAATCAAAGCGTTTTTTTTTTTGAAGGACAAAAAGTAATATAATACAATATCTTTCGAATAAATATAGCTGAAAAGATGCAATTTTGTTTGTGTTACTCTTTATTTAGGTGCTCAATAAAAGGATTCAGTAAGAAATTTTAAAGAATATTGAATTAAAATGTCTGTAATAGGTCATTATTTTCATCCTTTCTTTTATTGTAGAGATAAAATAAAAATCGAATATCATAGCAACGACTTTCCTCAATCGCGGGGCAACCACAAATACATCTAGGATAAATGGAAGTATTTCCAAAGAATTTTTGAGAATTTACCGTCTTTCAAAAGAATGAGAAAAACTTCAAACACAGTTTTACTTCAAATCTAATAAAGTACAGATGTGTTCCATCCAGCTCGAGTGTAATATCTACCAGACGGTGTTATAAAAAAAATATTTAAAGAAAACAATGAGGATTCGCTAAATTCTGCTGTATTTTTGAGGTATATCTCAAAATGTTTTCAGGGTCAATTTTGTGAAAAAGAGTCATATATTTAAAATACGTGTTATTTAAAAACACTAAGGTGCAAGGTAAAAATATCCTAAAGTATTCCTTAAATTATTAAGAATTCATTCAAAACTAGTTTAGCTGAAAAATTAATTTTTTGGAAATAGTTTAAAAAAATCTAACTTGAAATAATGGAATATAAGCAGTATACTGAACCTGCGAGGAAATATATTTAATTTTTTTGTTTAATATGTGTATTCTTCAAGATCTACATGTTTAGATAAGCTTCATTTGCATATTATCCAATACAAAATCATATTGTTTAAATTAAACAATTAGCGCCACAAGACTCATCTTATAGACTTTGTTTGAATACACGTGAGCTATAAGTATTCTAGTGTTTTTAAAAATGTTTGGAATTCCCCCCAATAACGCTTGCATTTATTTGTAATTGTCGTCAAAATTCTCTGTTGCACCGGTTGATTTACGGCAACTATTTTGTTTTGTAAGAAACTATTATTTTTTATTGAAAGAGCTGAGACACCAATCTAAAGCTAATTAAGTTGTCAAAATATTGTTTTCTTTACATATTTGAATGTAACCCTAATGATATGTGAAACGACGACCATATACAGCACTCCCTTTTATAATTTCATTTCAATTCGCATTTTTTATCGTCATTGTCAAATTAGCGCCAATGATTAAAGTGGAGAAAAGTAACACTCCCACCGTACGTCGTCGGTGGTTACTTTGTGTAGCGGCAGTGGTGTGCTAACACTTATCTCACGCTTTTATTTTAATAGAAAAAAATATTTTTTTATTGCCAATATTTGTCTTAAACAATGAAAATTAACATCAATTATGAACTAATTAGTATTGACACAATCGTTTTTTTATTTAATTCGTATCATTTTAACAGGTATTTATTTAATATGCTAAATATTCTTTTGTGCATTGGTGTGAAATTTCTATTTTGACATTTGAAAGCAATGAAAATCGCATGTTTTTAACAAAATTGTAGAATAAAACCAGGCACAGTATTTGTCAAAAAGATTTTTGTTTAACAAAATAGTGTCATTTATTTTGTGTCGGTTAAACCGTAATACTAGATACTTATGAGGGTACCGTTGCAGCAACACAACAATGTTGAAGCAACCGCTGCTTCGTGTGTAGCTGTCTTGCCATGTGTTTTGTGAGCAAACAAAACATTTTCTGCAGCTCTCGGCGGTTGCCTAATTTGTACCTAGCATAATGGACTAATAGGTTTTTTATGCAAATAGGCCTTAACGGAGTGGTGGGTTTCGGAAGCCTTTTGAGAGAACCAGGTATGAGAACTATCGATAAGATCCACTTAACTAGCATCCATTACAGGGCTATTCCGGCAAAAATCATGGCAATCGGAGGAATGGATCAGTACACTCTTATAAGCTGCGATCAATTCTCTACAATTTGAATTCCTGAACGCAATAAACGCCTACAACTGTCGCGGATCTCCCTACGATGTGGCAAAGCAGTTCAATATATGCGATAGGACAAATCAGCTCAATCGTCTTAATCGGGAACAGAGGGAGCTCTGTACATTCAAGGAGAAACAAAAACGTCAAAAATATGTTTGCATGGTGGCTAGTGTAGAAGCTGTCGAGATGAGGAGAAAAAAACACCTCATATTCTCGTGCCAGACCATATGTCGCAGAAGGTTAAGGTTGTTAGACTCATATTAACAATGCCAGCGTTTGACAGTTTTGCCTACAATTCGAAACACCTAATGGTATCGCCCAATGCATGTAAAGGTTCTGCAGTAAGGTTGAAACACAGCATTCCTTGGTATTACAACGATCAACCAAAACTAACTAATACGTATCACAGGGCCGCTTCTAACAACAGCTGTTAAATTCCGACGTGTGACATGGTCATATTTCTGTTCAGAACAATGCCATTTAATTGAGGCATAAAGAGATATAATGGACCAAAACCATAGACAGTTTCGCCAGCACATTATTTTTTCAAAAGACCTTACTTAACCGACGTCCACAACAAGCATTATGTTTTTCTGGATGAAGTGGAGTCGCAATTCCACGAAGTTCGAATATGATAAAAGATGTGGAGCACGTTGTGTTCTATGCATCGATAAACTTAAATCTTTGTATGGCGATGAAGCACCATCCTATAGCTCTGTGAAAAACTAGTTTAATGAATTCAATCGTGGCCGACGCTCGCTCAAAGTCGAAGGTCGTGAAGGACATCTAAAAACGGCCGTTGTGTCAGAGAACATTGATGCCGTGCGTGAACTGATAATACAAGATCGTCATGTGACAAACCGTGTTATAGAGTCATCCTTGGGCATTTCTTCCACCAGCATACATTCGATATTGCATGAACACCTAGCTGTAAAAAAGGTTTGTTCGCATTGGATCAATTAGTCCGAAACAAAACAGCAATCGACCGTGTGGGTCTTCAAAGACGAGCCAAATCCAACGAAAGTTGTTCGTTGAACAAGCTCTACGAAGCAAACGGTCGCCTGTTTCTTCGGCAAAACTGGTCATGTGGCGACTGTTCCGCTTGAGCAACGTAGGACGGTCCCTTCTGAGTGTCACACCACAATTTGTTTGCCTGAAGTCTTCGGAGAAATTCGAAAAACGAACAAGAGAAGACGAATCATTGTGCACCATGACAATGCCAGCTCTCACTCATCGGCTCAAACCAACGCCTTTTTGACCGGCCAAAACGTCGAATGTAAAGGTCATCCGCTGTACATCCCTGACATGGCACCCAATGACTTATTTTTTTCCCGCACATCAAGAAAAAAATTCGTTGTCAACGATTTTCGTCGCCAGAAGATGCTGTTGAAGCGTTCAAAAACCATGTTCTGGAAATGTCTTAATCGGAGTGGAAAAATTGTTTCGACAATCGGTTTGAGCGCATGCAAAAGTGTATAAAACATGCTGGAGAAAAATTAAAATAAATGCCAACAATCCCAATAACTTCATGGTAATAACTAAAACTGCTGTAAATAGGGTTCTATAATTTTCCCTTCCATATTCAATACACTCTTTTAATTTGTTGCAATTCTAGTAGACCAAAGAAAAAAATATTTTAAGTAAACCCCAAAATCGTGTTCACACTGATAATGGTGAAATATCCTTAATACATGTTCAAAATTCCTAATTTTAATTTTTTTAATTTAACAATTGTGCCATTCAATGACACAAAAAAGCGTAGAATCATACTTGTACATACAACATATGTATCTATTGTGTTATACCTTTTGAGTAAATTTTCTGCATACCGTTAGAAACAGCGCAAATAAACATTTTCAAAAATGTTGTACCCAAAAACCAGGCCCCTCGGCTATGAACAAATGAGCACTCAAAAACACTGAAATTAAGTCAATACCTCAATTATGCCATAAAATTTTACATTTCACTAATTTTAATGTGTTTTTGTCCCTCGAACTGGAAAAGTAAGTCTATTTAGATGTGAACATGGACAAAAACAATAAATTTGTATTCAATCCGAATATTTCAATTTGAATCAGCTTCAAAGATGTACACAGGGAACCCAAAACCACCAATTTTCGCGTAACGTATTCAAGGGCCGTAGTGTCCCAAAAACCGATTGCTACGATTACGGACATAAATAAAAGTAATCAAACTTAATGCAATTTCATCACGAATCTATCACCGCTTTTTATTAATTTGGGACCCGCATACACTAGCCGTTTATCCCTAGTAGTTTAAAACAATAAAATTTAGTCATGAATCGAAATGTACTCGCTGTATGTTTCACCTATAGTTATGTCTGACCACAAAATATTACTAAAACACAACACAATTTCCTTACGAATTAAATAATGTAATTATTTTTAGGATTAGGCTAAATTTTAACCTAGACCTAAGATTCATAGAACTAGAACGGGATTCAAAGGATGCATATAATTTAAAAATGTATTTACAATATATTTCCCTTTAACACTAAAGCAATACATGACTGAAGAAAGGGTTTGGAAGAAGTTTTTTAAATAAAACAACCGTATGCTCCTAAACTGCCAATGATATATACATAGAAACGCTACCCATGGTGGAGATTATTAAGGCTTCGGCTTGGCCGATCTTTACGGATTGTCAGTTTCTGTTCTGGTTCGAGACCTTTTGTTGTTTCTTTTTCAGAATTAACCAAAAAATTGTTGAAATGTATTGGCTATGGTAGCCAGGCCGACTGTACAGCTGTTTCTTAACCCGCCAAGGCAACCATAGCCAATACATTACACAAATTTTTTGGTTGATTCTGAAAAGGAAACAACAAAAGGTCTCGAACCAGAATAAAAACTGTTCAAGCCAAAATAGTGATAAAAGACCGAATAAATGTTAACAAAACCAAAAAAAGTAAGGACTGGTACGCCCTAATGTGCAACGCACGTACGCACACTTTATGCTTTTGCATCTGTGGTTTTCAATGAAAGCCCATGCGAAACGGAATTGGTGGAAATGATATTGCGCTATGAAGATTGCTCTACGCACAGTTCGAAGATTATACACGTAGGGTAATTCTAATTAATTCAAATGAAATTCCCGTATAAGTCATTTGATTTGCTGCCGAAGTAATCGTTGCCAAATGTTGATTAGCTGATTAGATTCCGGGCTGAGATACCAGCTTTAGACAAAGCAAAATTTCATGTTAACCGGCCGAATGGCAAAAATTATAACTCTTATGTTTTCAGTCGGGACAGCTATGTAAGTTGTACAGTCTTCCCCGTTAAATATCATCTAGTTAACAGTTTGTCTCAGGGCCTGCTTTCTACCCACCAATTGAGGGTACACGCTGTAAAATTTGACATGGGTACTACAAGTCATACTAACCTAGCCCAACCTAAACTTCTACGGTTAAGGGGATATGTAAGTTCACAAAAATGACTCAGTCTTGTTCATTTATTTTAATTAACTTTTTTTTTAATCTGTAGAACATGTTTCCTACAGTAATGAAGAGTGTATAATGAATAGAACTAACACATTCCATAAAGCTTTTAGTCAACAGATAAGAAGGAACGTAGAATTTTTCTTAATGGAAATATGAAGACTTCTAAGGGCTTTTAGAAGGAAAGTAGAGATGGTTAATGAATTAAGCATGGATGTGTATGGTATTAGAAAAACCAACGTACATGCAAGTTCCCTAAATATCACAGTAAGGAACAAACGGGAAAACTTCTATCGAACTGAGAAACGCTTATATGGTTTTGAGATCAATCTCTTTCTCGGAAAGTCGCCGGAATTAACGAAATAGAACAACAGCCTCTGGTAATTTTAGATGTTCTCATCTGGACTTAAACCTAAGTTTACTTGTGTGTGATAACTTTCACGAGATAAAAAACTGGATTTTTTCCTCCGCTTAAAGAAATTTCCTTACAAATGTAACACTGGATCTAAGAAGTCATTCTATAAGGTCTTTTACGAGAGTATAATTAAATTGTATTCAATACCCAAGGTTGTTCCGTGTGCCGATACATACTTTCAAAAACAAACAACTTATATGAAAGACTTCAGATTGAGAAATACGAGGGCGGATCAGTACCACCAGTTAATAGACTTCTGTCACATTTTGAAAATTTGTGTTTAACAGATGTTTAAAACATGTTGCACGTCTCGTAGATTCTCTTAAAAAAGGAAAAAGTAAATCAAGAGTGCTCATTAAACATTTTTATTTGCGAAAAAAAAACCGTCAATCAAACCAAGGAAATTCTTGATAAATACTATGGGGAGTTCAATTGAAAACAGTGGTTAACTGACTTTCGTTGTAGTCACAAATGACGCTGAACGTTCTGGTCGGCATCCAAAAATGTCGAAAAACTCCTCGATACGGTGTTGGCCGGTCGAAGAGTAAAAGTGCGTGAGATTGTTAATGCCATACGCATTTCATATGGCAGTGTGGCTTCGATTTTACATGATCAGTTGGGTTTAAGAAAGCAGTCTGCAAGATGCGTGCCGCGATTACCATTTCATTAAGATAATTTCCCGTACATTGCAGTCTCAATGGCAATATTGCATGAATTGGGTGACGACTTGGTACCTCATCATCCATTTTCTCTGGATTTAGCCCATAATGACTATTTCCAAACCTAAAAAATTGCTCGGTGGAAAGAGATTCAGTCCAGCGATCAAATTATTGATTAAGCAAATGCCTAATTTATAGCATCGAAAAATCCAATTTTTTGGAAGAATGCAAAAATTGGAGAAACGTTGGACTATGTCTATTGCTAAAGGATATTATGCTGAAAAATATTTCTTTTTATTAAAAAAATGTTTCATTCAAAGTCACGGAATTATTGATCTGCCCTCGTAGTATGCGAAGCTTGTTAGAGATATTGACAGTGTTTGAGTTCGCTTAAGAGGTCGCCAACGAGATAACTTCACTGCTGTGTACAAAAATATAAAAATTATGTTGTCTACATAAAACTATTGACAATTAGCACGCAGAGAACAGATTCGTTACCACAACCGAATGATTGAGGTTGCATGCACCTCGTCAGTACAACCGAATGTTAGTTAGTGCTCTGTAATTTTCTGTAGTTTTGTGTAATTAGAACTGAAGTACCAGAAAATAATTTTTGGATTAACAAATCCGCATGCCGCACTTCAAAATTTTCGTCAGATCCAAAAAACAGTACTTTTAAAGTACTCTAAAATTTAGGAAGGATCGAAGAAAAAGTGAAAAAGATGACAGAAAATGTGTACCGAAAAAAATTAAACGATTGACTTAAAGGTAGTAGTCAAATCAAAACAAAATTACCATTAAACAAGACTGTTTTGTTTATGATGAATTTTTAGTTATCATCACCAATAATTAGTTACAAGAACAAACATTTTGCAAAACTATTTCGCCTTTCAATGGTATGAATGAGTTGTGATACTGTTCATATTGTTGTATGTCGAACCGAAAGACCATTGCGATTGTCAACATTTGGTGATTGCAACGGATATTCTTCTTTTTCAAGGGAATTTTGAAGTTCCAACAGATTACCAACTAATTTGTTCTCTGTTTGTGCAATATAAACCGTTTGTTTTGAATATTTGAAGTTTGTGGGAAAACAGTTTTTTAGTAATAACCTTTAGCGAGATCGGCTATAGCATCAATTATTTGTTTTGTAATCAATTAAATATCGAACACACCTATTACATAATGCAACTGTATGGGAGTTAAAATAAAATAATAGTTGAGTTTGGCATCTTCTGGGTAGCTCCCATCGAAATTTGCAGTGTGAACCAGCAATAGAGACAGCTGGTAAAATGATTTGAAATTTCTTGAAAGCGATTAGACCAAAGGATGTTAATAGACCCTATCATATATGGTAAGAGTTAAACAACATTTATTACTCAAGTAAGACAGAGGTAAACCGGCATATATGTGGTAGATACAGAAGCCATGAAGACAAATAAAAAAACCTAGCCTTAGATAGAATTAGGTGGAATGATTTTGTTACGGCCCTATGGTCATTTTAGGAACTATGGGAAATAATATATACAAATTTATATAAACAAACAAATATATATACAAATATATATACGCGAATGTGGGATATACTATTATTTCCAAAGCTTGAAATACTTTTCGCGACAAAACAACAAACGGGTGAGAAAATCAATGCATTTACTTACCTTAACAACATGGTCAATTGCAAATCGTGTGCCAATCTTTCTAAAGCGGGAACACCTTCAACTCTCAGTATATTGATTTTTTCCCTTAAAGATCGGGAAACATTATTTTGGCCCTGGCGTTCACGCAGGATCTCTATAATATTGGGCTGTCTTAAAAACGCAATAACCTGAATATAAAAGATATAATAATTTCCACCACAAACCACGCAAATAGAAATAGTCCTACCTTTTCATTGTAGGCAACAGGAACCTCATTGTAGCCATTATTCGACGGTATTCCACTAGAAGAACTGGGACCATTATTGTAAGATGAAGCAGCTGATGACGTGTAATGAGGCATATTATCGTTTTGCATGAATTGACTTTGTCTTGAGGTCGTTGTTGACACGGACGATGTGGTCGATGTTGGTCGTGGTGGCGGCAAAGGAGGATGGACCGCTGAAGCAGACATACAATTGCCATCTGTGGCATCGTATTGCGGATGATGTTGCCTGTGACGTATAATACGCGGGCATTCAATGGGCAAGCGTGGATCCATAAATGAAGTTTGACGATTGTTATGATCTATGAAGAATTGTTTGCCCGACTGATCTAATTTCGTTTCCCAGCAAGAGGGCAAGTCACGATTTAGCTGAGCAAACGAGTTGACCAATGCCGTAATTTCTTTATTGTACTGGTATCGCTGAAAGCATGAGGGATCTCGTCGTATCCGAATGACCATATGTTTAAGGGCAGTATTACGATTATAAATGGCTAAAGCATCTTCATTGGTATGAAGCATAGAATAAAAATCAGGACGGCATAGCATTAGGACACCGGGGTGAACTGACAAAGAGACATGTTGGAAATTTGACGAGGATGCATTGTGGTTGTTATTATGAGGCAAGTGTGTAGATTGCGAGGATTGTGTATTATCTGCATTGGATGAAGATGTATTCGAACGGTTGTCATTCGTTATTGTACGCCGTATGGATTGATATCTTCTATCCAATTGCTGGCGATGATGCTGTTCTCTTCCGCCCGGTCCGTTGAGCGTGGCAGATCCATTCGAACCAGGTCGTTGCCATGATGTGGTTCGGGTCGTGTGATCAATGTAGAAAATACGACCATGGCTATCCATGCGTGCCTCCCAAGCAGGTGGCAAGGGTTCAGCAGAGGCAATTACATTGTTGCCGTCAGCTTCGGCAGAAAATATGGCACTAGTTCGCAAAAGGCCTCCGGCTGCTCCCCTTTCTGGTATAGAAGGCAAACGAGTGCTGGTTACATGGACTACACCTAAATCGTCTGAAGCATTTTCATCCTCATCATCATTGTCTACTACCTCAATATTGTTGGACAAGGAAGTAGCCGCTGCACCCAAATGAACTATATCAGCAGTACGCACACGATCTTCGGCGCTGCGGGCATTTGAGGAACCATGAAAAGCTGGCGACGACGGTGGAGTACGTGTCGATAAATAATTATATTCTAAATGACTAGCATGAGTTGAGCCGCCTGAAGCACCACATACAACGTTCCCACCACCACCTCCTCCTCCCACTATCGGGCCGGAGCCTATGTAGGTATCATCTAAATTTGTATTCATAGCAGCAGCCGCAGCTGCCTGTTGCATACGAGCATGGCGTCGGGCGTGATGTGTAGGTGTTGGTGGACAGATAAGATTAGATCCAGTTACACCAGCTCCCACCCCTCCCACACGTTTCAGGAGACGTTGTTGTGGCCGACTGTGCATAATAGGCGCAACAGGTGTTGTACTTAAGGCAGACACCGGTTGCTGAGAAGTATTCAACACCTGGGCCTCAGGACTCAATTGGAAATCCAACGGAGAAGCACTACGTGTTGAACATCCCGATGGGGGACTACGGTGTCTTTTCGGTGAAAGCATTAAACGACTTGGCGAGATCGACTGTCTTTCCTCATAGCCCGTTTTGCCGTTGGACAATGTCCGTGTCAGTGGCCTGTGTTGCCTCAAGGATGCCGTTGGTGGCGTTTGAGGAAATTGAGTATTTGAGGCGTTTTCTTTTGTGGGGAATGCTGGAAACTCGTATGTCTCACTGGCGGGCACTTTCTTCGTTGTTATGGTGTTGATATAACTGTCCGGACCAATTTTCTTCTTTATTAGAGGTTTAAATTTCATGGCCGGTGGAGACGGCGTAACATTTAATTCGTACTGCGGACTTGAATTGGAAGAATTACTAGAATTTGCACTATTTAGCAAGTACAGAGGCGAATTATTGGTGCTATTTGAATTGCTGGCGTAGCCATTGGTGCCACCATACAAATCCGCAGAGTCATCGGTATCTAGAATATCGAATTTAAATACATCGCCCTGAAGACGAAAATCTCTGCCGATAGCTCTAGGTGGCCATGATCTCTCTAAGGGGCGATGTTGAGGTTGCCGCAAGTGTTTCTGTCTCCTTTGTATCTGTGCCTCTTTATTGGCACTAGCGGAAGCGTGCAATGCCGCAGCAGCACCCAATAAACTTTCCACAGCGGCAGCCTCTTCGTCTGCTTCCTCATCTATGGTAAAATTAGCTGGTCCCACCAAACCCTGACTACCGTCGTCGACTTCAAATACCGTCTCAGCTGGTACGGTTTCGTAACACTCACGAGCTATCCACAAATTAAAGGAATCGGTTGCAGTTGAGGTTGTCGGCGTGGAAGATGCCGGAGATTTTACACTGGAACGTTTCTCCTTTTTCTTGGCTCCACTCAGTGGAGTTGAAGTCCCGCTCTGCGGAGACAATGTCCATGATTTGCGACGAGCTCCTCCTCCCACACTACCGCCGCCATCACTACCAATGCTGCCATTATAGGAGTTTGTTGGCGAGAGCGTAGTGCCAGATGCTGGAGTTTCACATGATTTTGTGGTCAAGAGGGTTTGCTGCCGCTGTTTTTGGGCCTTCTCATCTTCAATGGCGACGGTAGTGGCGTGTTGATTAATATGATTGAGATCTTTCAAATCTAAAATAAAAAACAATGGAATTAATTCGATTGACTTAATAGAGTTAAAATATTTTTTGTAGGAACATGATAGTGTGTTTGCCAAAGTGTTTTAAAAGTTAAATATATCACTAAGCTCAATTTGAATGTGTTTATGCGGATTCCAAGTCACGCATCATACCACCATTACAATCCATTTCCTCATGTACAGCACAAACAATTGCTTGCACGCTTTGGGCAAAAATTAGAATAATGCAATGCCTGCAGACGTTACTGCCAGGTCTGCAAAATGTACAAAATCGATATGTGAAGAACTCAATAAATAACAATAAACATTGAGAAACTAAAAGATATGTGTAAGAACCTAAAAAATCCACACAACAACAGAAAGGAGGTAATTTTACAAAACTGGATTTAGCCAGTAAAGCTTTACTGGAAATAATTAATAAATCACTTGATACAGAAATATTCCCACTTAACTGAAAAAAATCTATTAATTCCCCATGAAAAAACAGGAAAGGCTAAAAAAGGCGAGCAGTTCCGCCTCATAAACTTATTAGAACAATTGAAAGACTATTTGGAAAAACTTGATATACTCTCAACATGTGAAACGGCAGTTAGCTTACCGATGAAAATATAAAAAAAACCACATAATGAGATTTTGGCAAAAGGGCATTTAAAACTATTGAGAGGGATATTCTTCTACAAAAATTTTAAATGAATAAAACGTGTGAGAGTTAAATGGTTCGAGACTTACTTTTAAACAAAACAGCGTCAGCAGAAGTAAACAACGATTATGTCGTACCACAAGGACCGACACCGAGTGCATTTTTATTTAAAATATAGGGTGATCCAAGTAGAAATACTTTTTTAATAGCCTTTTTGACAGATCGCGTGTGAGTCGTGTCATGCTGTCATGTTATTTTTGTTTAGTATTGTTTGGCATGTCATCATGGAAAGACTTACACCTGAACAACGTTTACAAATCTTTTGAACGTAATTACAAAAACTCACATTCTGTGAGGAATGTGTTTCGTGCACTTCGTTTAACTTATGGTCAACATAATCGGCCAACATTTCTGGCCCAATGGGTATGTAAACAAGCAAAATTGCCGCATTTGGGACGAAGAGCAACAGTAAGAGGTTCAAGAGCTGCCACTTCATCCAGAAAAAACAACGGTTTGGTGTGGTTTGTGGGCCGGTGGAATCATCGGTCCATATTTCTTCAAAAATGATGCCGGTGAGAACGTAACCGTCAATGGCGACCGTTATCGTTATCGTATGATAACCGACTATTTAATGCCTGAAATTAAAACTCGTGATCTCGACGACATTTGGTTTCAACAAGGCGGTGCCACTTCCCACACATCGCATCAATCAATGTATTTATTGAGAGAACACTTCGGTGAGCAAATAATTTCACGTTTTGAACCGGTCGATAGGCCACCAAGATCGTGTGATATCACACCGTTAGACTTTTTCCTGTCGGGTTTGTAATGTCCAAAGTCTATGCTGACAAATCAGCTACGATTCAGGTTTTGGAAGCCAACATTGTGCGTGTTATTAACGCCATATCTGTCGAAATGCTCGAACGAGTCATCGAAAATTGGACTTAACGGATGGATCATCTGTAACGTAGCCGCGGCAAACATTTGATAGACATAATCTTCATAAAATAAATGCCAAAGAATGTTCTTTCTTTAAAAAAGTAGTGAACTTCAAAATGTATCACCCTATATATAAATTATATACACGATCAGGTCCTGGCAGAATGATTATAAGTTCCTTATAAGCTCGCTGGTTTAATACGAGCAAACGTTTCCGTAAAAAAAACAATAAAAAACATTATCGCGATCTGTGAGTGTAAGGATTACAAGAAAAAAGTAAAAAAGAAAATAGTTACTGTAGATATTGCAGAAGCTTGTTTGAATAAGCATTGAATGATAAATAGAAATCTTTAAGTTCGTTTGGCAACGCATTATACACGCAGAAGAAAAGTATGGTTGGGGTAACAATATTCGAAGAGCATCATACTATTGTTGGTTATATGGTTATGGCACAACAATATTATGATCATCACAACAATAGTATGGTTCACACACAACCATACTATGATCCCCATAACAATATTATGGCCCTCACAACAATAGAATTATTCACGCACAACCATACTATGATCCACACAGCCATATTATTATTCACATTCAACCATACTATGATCCCCACAACCATATTATGATCCTCATAACCATAGTATGTTTAACGTACAACTATAGTATGATCCTCACAACCATAGTATGACTTACACACAATCATACTATGATCCCCAAAATTTTTTGTAAAGATAGGGCTAAGTTGTTATTTAACAATAGAGAATTTTATTAAGTAAGTTAAGTAATAATAGGAGTGATTTATTAAACAGTAAAAAAAATTATTTATTAAAAACATTTCAGGTGTACTAATTCGTAGTTTGTTTCGAAAAAAATTAATTATTTTTACTATTACTGCGTAAGATTCGTAAAAATAACATTGTCAAATTAAAAAAATAAAATTTTGCCGGTATGATTGCCGTAATCATGTTATTGTTAACATAAAACCCACTCATAAAACGCACTCATTTTAATTCAATTTGAAAAAAAAGTAAACATAAGTGCAAAAAAAGCAGAAATTGTAAATCTAGAAATTAACCAGCATAGTGCCCTGTTGAATGCACGCAGAGAATAGATATGGTTACTATATGGTCAATGCAACAATAGTTTGTTCTCTGCAATAAAAGTATGGTCGTCCATTTGGACAATAGTATAATTGCGGCAATAATAATATTGTTGAAACGTAACAATAGTATTGTTACCAAATTTAAAAATTTATTTAAATTTAAAAATGTTAATGTTAACAATAATATGATTAAGGCAATCATACTGGCAAAATCGTTTTTTTTTTTAATTTGACAATGTTATTGTTACGAATCTTTCGCAATAGTAGTACTTTTGATTTGTAAATTACATTTCTTCAAAACAAACAACTTTGGATAAGCATAGCTGAAGTATTTTAAATAAATTAATTTTTTCTACTGCTAAATAAATCACTCCTACGAGAATTATTTAGAGTATGAAGTATTTTTACATAATTTACTAAATAAAAAACTCTATTGTTGAATAACCACATACTATGGTTATGAGGATCATAATTTGGTGGTGGGGATCGTAGTATTGTTAAGTGTGAGTAATAACGTGGTTGTGGGTATCATATAATGGTTGTGTGTGAATAATTCTATTGTTGTGGGGATCATAGTACGGTTGTGTGTGAACAATACAACAACAGTATGATCATAATGTTGTTGTGCAACACCCATATAACCAACAATAGTATGATGCTCTTCGAATATTGTTACCAGAAACATACTTTTTTCTTCGTGTTCCTTCTGGGCCGAACCGATTTTTCCGTATGTCGTGCCAAAAAATCCAAGCAATATTATATATTCGGTAGAATCAAAATGTGAGTGAAGATAAAAAATTTGACGAGACAGCAGTGTGAGAATAGTGAAGTTAAATTCTAATTTACAGCCTTAGCCACGATGTCGAACGTTAAAGTTAGCACGCTTTCTAAGCGACATGAAACATTCCCTGCTGTTCTCAATGAAGTTACCCAATTTACAATTAATTTCCGTCCAGGAACACGTCCGCGTGGGGATCTTCGAATCGTAAACAAAGACCACGCTGCACTGGAATGATCAAATTCGCATTTGAAAAATACGCTTCACCAGAAAATGACCTCTCCTCACGTGTCCAGTGCATTTTGGAAACTGAAAGGCAGACGAAAACAAATCTCTCGTCAGCCACTATAAGCCACGCACTCACTTCGACCAACAGTGCCGCCACAGCCTGCAGTGCAAAAAAGAAAATTACCGCGCTCCACACTGTAGTATACGCTAATAACGCTAATCGGCCGTTTGTATAAAATAGTTTTCAAAATATTGAGATGCTCACCAGGAATCTCTAGAGCGGATCTAAGTGCATCCAAGGAGGATAAATGAAAATACTTCGGTCAATCAGATTATTGCCATATTACTGCTACTGGCATACGCTAATAACGGTTTGTCTGAAATAATTTTCAGAATATTGAGATCCTTACCTGGAATATGAAATTTCGGGAAAATTTTACTAGAGCGGATCTAAGTGCTTCCATGATGGACAAATGGGAATACTTTCTATCAGACTACTGCCACATTATTCCACTGGTACACGCAATTCCTAAAATCAAATTGGGGGGAAATTGCTCTAAAGCGGATCTAAGTGCGCCCATGGAGAACAAATGGAAATACTTTCGTCTATCAGACTTCTGTCAGATTACTGATACTCGTATAGGCTACTAACGCTAGGAGGCTGTTTGTCTAAAATAATTTTCAGAATACCCCTAAATTGAGGAAACTTATTTCTGCAAGATTTCATTAAGATAGGATGCAATATGTGGCTTCTAGAGCAAATGACTTAAAATCGGTTGAACTAATGAGTGGAGATATATCTAAATCTACATCGATTTTGTTTAATTTCAAATGAGTTCGTCCTTAATCCAAAAAAACAAATTTCATCAAGACTGCAAGTAATCAACGCCGATTTTCTTTAATTTCAATAGCATCCGTCCCTGACCCAAAAACCTTTATAAATGGCTTATAGAGTTAAAATCGGTTTAACATATGTGTGCGGGAGCTATATCTAAATCTTTGCCTTTTTTCAATTTCGATAGACAAGTTTCATAAAGAACGTACTAGCATCCTTGAATGGGATCAGCTGGTTAATATACGTCAATTAGTACACTTCAAGGTGGTTTAGCTCAAATATCCGCTAAGTAGTACAGGATATACAATTTTTTTTCGAAATGACATATTTTCCGAGTTACGTTCCCCTTAAGTTTTGACATAAAATTATGTGAATCTTTGCTAGGTAATAATGGGTATCATTGGAAAGGTTTTGCCAAGATCATAAGCCTTTAACTTTTTGCGTGATTTTATGCATTGGAACAACTGCTGTTTGGTGGCATAAAACCGAGTTTGAAGTTTTTTTTTGGGCTTAGAGAATTTTATCCAAATACCAAAAAAAAATCCTCGCAAGACCGTATTTCCTGTCCACAAAGCTGGTGTATTTTAGTGGTGCCTCATCCGATCTGGACGAAATAGGAGTCGTGAATAGAGGTTTTAAGCGGAGTGTAAAATTTTCGTATCCTTAACGGGCTAAATCAATATGTCCTGTTTTGGGAAAATGGCTGATAATATCGAAATATGAACGATATAATGGTATGTATTTTGTATTCTACTGTTTTAGCTATGACTTGAAGCTTTAATTTGATATTGCACACCATATTAAATATTAAGATTCCTGAGATATTCGGCGCCATTAATTTACTAATATTTTGATTGTTTAATGCAAACATTGGCAAAATTGCAGTTTATAAGGCGTGACACAAAAAAAAATATATTACTGGAAAACTAATGAATAAGTGCGCTCGCGTTCAGGCACCCTCAAAAATGATTTTTCTGACTACAACTGTGTAACCGGCCTACAGTCGAGCTTAGTCTTTCAGTTATGGACAAGCGTAATATCGGGATTCGGAACTTTAAAGTCCTCTGCTATTGATCACTGTCACTGGAATTTAGGTTAAATTAAAACTTCCTCATGTGTGGCATTTCAGCAATAGACAGGCATAATCTTGAGTCTCGCCATTTTAAAGCTTTTTGCTATTGATCCACATCACCGGAATTTAAGTAAAATTCTTAATTTTTTTTAAATAATTTTCCTTTATGCCGAAAAGGTTTTATATCCCCGGTATCTTATGGGTTAATGTGTTGTACAATATCTTAAATAAAAGCATTAAGCAAATCTGAAAGCCTACACCATTATACTCGGATATACCTTACTGTCGTTCATATTACGACATTTTCCCGAAAATTTCTATTCAGAGAAAGAAAATATTGATTTACCCCGCTATGGGATAAAATATCCGGAAATTGCAAAGGTATTTTCATAAGCATTTCAATGACACCTGTTACCGATTGGATCAGACACAACAAAGATATACCTGCTAATACTTTCAAGCTTTGTGGGACCGTAACTCAAATTTATGTACTTCCGTGGGAATTTATTTGTTTTCATTTTTCAGTTATTGTAAGGCTTGAGATCATAAGCAAAAAAAAAGAGATGTTGGTGTTTTTATAATTTATTTTATTTTAAATAACCCAATATTTCGAAATGACTTCGTCGTTCATCATCAGGGGTAATCAATTTAAATAATTGTTTTACTTCTGTCCTGTTGAACTTCTAATATTCAACTTCGTATTAAAGTTTTTCGTATTAAAAGTATTACCAATGGTCAAAAATTAAAACAAATCTGATTTATGCCGCTTAACTTCAGTTAAACCAAATTTTTATGTATGGGTATTTCTAGAAAATAGTCAACTGTGTTTGAAAAATATTATGTTAACGAAAAATACGTTTTTGTATCATATTTTTTTCAAGGAACATTCAAATTTTTTAAGCTTTACCAGAAATTGCTATTTTTCTTTCATGACATCCCTATTTTGCATTTTTTCTTTGCTTTTAATTTTTTTGTTAACTTGCTGTTTACACGGAAAAATGTTTTACAGCATTAAATAACTTAAATAAATAGTCAGCAAGAAATACAATGATCGATTAACAGGGTTTTTTTCAATTCCATTTATTGTTATTTAAATGCCTTGGGGCATTTAAATATCAATAAAAAAAAAGAACAAAAAATATAAAAAAATCAAATCAAGTGTGGAATCTTTATTGGTTATATGATAGGACATTTTATAGCATTTATTTTTTTAATATATTATTTCTTTCAGGGTTTCCATTCTGGGGGTCGAATTTTGGATGACTCGTTCGAGCATTTCGACCGGTATGGCTTTAATGACACGCGTAATGTTGTCTTCCTAAACCTGAATCGTAGCTGGTGTGTCAGCATAGACTTTGGACTTCATGTAACCCCAAAGAAAAATGTCTAAAGGTGTTATAACACTCGATCTAGGCGGCCAACTCACCGGTCCAAACCGTGAAATCGGCTGCTCTTCGTAATGACCTCTTAATAGATCCATTGTTTGAACAGATGTATGGCAAGTGGAGCCGTCTTGTTAAATCCAAATGTCGTCAAGATTACGGGCTTCAATTTTAGGAAGCAAAAAGTTCAAGGCGCGATAGCGAGCACCATTTACGGTTACGTTCCGGCTATCATCATTTTTGAAAAAATATGCACCGATGATTTTCTCTGGGTATAATGGCACCTCTTGAACTTCTTCTTGTTGCTCTTCAGACCAAAGCGGCAATTTTGTTTATTGACTTTGCCGTTAAGCCAGAAATGGGTCTCATCACTGAACATAATTTTGGTCGAAAACAGCGGATCTTCCCGTTTCTCACCGAACGCTTATTTCAATAATACAGTTGTTAACATTTAAAGGTAATTATTTTCAAAAAATAAATGCCATAAAATGTCCTTTTTTATATTTTTTTTTGTTCTGAAACAGTATCTTACAACTTTTTTTAGTCTTTCAAAAGGAAACCGTTCCCCTTTTTGCATGATTTGGTCCACCTTTAACACAAACGAATCTACAACTATAAGAAATATATCTGGTAATTTAAAATAATCTAGCTCTTTTCCTTAAACTGAAAGTAACTTAAACAGACAGGCGAATATGGCTGATCGTCGAATATGGCATATCCATAGTATATGGTTTAGAATAACCTCCATATACAATATTACCCTACCGATTAGAGGTCTTGTCGCTCTAAAAGCCACAAATTACATCGATAAATTTTGTATAATGTGTTGTGAGAGAACAATATAAAACCCCGGTAAAGTTAGAGCTTATCGGTCCACGTTTTCAAATATCCTTCACGCAATGGTCATTGAAGAGTTAACATTCCACAGCGCTCAAAGTCACAAATCAAATCCTATTTTGATCGAACTTAGCATAGTGTGATACGAGTATGAGCGACTTACAACCATTCTTACTGAAGTTCGACTATTGGTCCATCTTTTGATTTAGCCCCAATACAAATTTCGTAACGATAATGTCTCTACACATGGAACGTTTAAAATTCTAGATAAAATAAGCATAGCACCTTATGTAAAATCTTTAACTATTCCAAATGAAATGAAATTGCACCATATCGGTCCTTGTTTTCACGTAGCCGATGCCAAAGTAAGTCCGACATGACATGAACTCCAAGAAGGAGCGCGGAAATTTTTGAATAATAATGTTGTGCAAGGTATCTCACAGTCAGCCCAGCCCGAGAGATTAATTCGGGTGACAGCTGTAGCTTGTTCTACCATATCTCGGTTTAATAAATGTTACAAAACAAAATTATTTAAACAAGTTCATAATATCGAATTTTTTGTCACACCAGATTATGACAAGTAAGGTTCTATAAGTACTCTTAAAGACGCATTTTGTCATGTAACGAACGGTGTTTTATAAGTTAATGTCTTACGATTTCAGTGACTCCCAACTTTTACATTGAATACGAGGGTTATATATTTCTGGTCAAGGCAACACTAAGTGTTGCCTGGCGCCATCTGGCATTTCCATTGGAAAGTTTGACATTTTTCAGCATAAACATTTTCAGAACGCTTTGACGTACGACAATCACTTGTGTTGTTTACAGTGAATTGAAAAAATCAATTTGACAAAAAATGGAATTAACTCGTGAAAATTGTTCACAACTTTCGACGTGGATTATCATGAAAAGAGTGCATCGATGAACTTATATCTTTGAATGGCGATGAAGCGCTATCAAATAGCACTGTGAACAACAGGTTCAATGAATTCAATCGAGACCGACGCTCGCTAAAAGACAAAGGTCGTCCAAAACGGTCCTTGTGCCAGGGAACTTTGATGCCGTGCGTGAACTGATAATGCTAGATCGTCAAGTGACTTACCGTGAGATAGAGGCATTCTTGGGCATTTCTTCCACCAGCATACATTCGAAATTGCATGGACACCTGGCCGTAAAAAAGGTTTGTTCTCGTTGGATCCCGCACAATTTGACAATCATTCAAAAAACGCTCGTGTCGATTGGTGGAAAAAAATTTTGAAAAAATACGTTCGCGGTGCTTCAAAAGACGTTTATAAGATCTAATAAGTGACGAAACATGGATATATGCGTATGAGCCTGAAACAAAACAGCAATCGACCGTGAAGACGAGCCAAATCCAACGAAAGTTGTTTGTAGAAGAAGCACTTCGAAGCAAAGGGTCGACTGTTTCTTCGGCAAAACTAGTCATGTGGCTACTGTCCTACTGAGCAACGTAGGAGGTCAATTCTGAGTGGTACACGACAATTTGTTTACCTGAAGTCTTCGGAGAAATTCGAAAAACGAACAAGAGAAGACGAATCATTATTGTGCACCATGAAAATGCGACCTCTCAAACCAGCGCCTTCTTTACCGGTCAAAACGTCGAATTGATGGGTCATCCGCCGTGCAATCCTGACTTGGCACCCAATGACTCCTTTTTATTCCCGCACATTAAGAAAAAATGCGTGGCCAACGATTTTTGTCGCCAGAAGATGCTGTTGAAGCGTTTAAAAACCATGTTTTGGAGGTATCTCAATCGGAGTGGAAAAAGTGATACTACAATTGGTTTAAGCGCATGCAAAAGTGTATAAATCAAGCTGGAGAATACTTTGAAAAACAATAAAACAATTTTGGATGATAAATATTCGTATTTTTTAATGAGACCCGAAATATATATA